>CM052544.1:30099819-30127319 GCA_028533065.1 Trachops cirrhosus
GTGTGTTCCTCCTTGGGTCCAGCTTCTTTGGGACTCTCTGAGCTTCCTGGACTTCCTGGAAGTCTATTTCCTTTGCCAGATTGGGGAAGTTCTCCTTTATTATTTGTTCAAATATCTTTTCCACTTGTTGTTTTTCCTCTTCTCCTTCTAGTACCCCTATAATTTGGATGTTGGAACATTTAAAGATGTCCTGGAGGTTCCTAAGCCTCTCCTCATTTTTTTGAATTCTTATTTGTTCATTCTTTTCTGGTTGTATATTTTTTTCTTCCTTCTGGTCCACTCCATTGATGTGAGACCCATCTTTCATTCCATCACCATTGGTTCCCTGTGCATTTTCCTTCATTTCACTTATTGTAGCATTCATTTTTTCATCTAGTTTGCAACCAAAAGCAACCAATTTTGTGAGCTTCCTGATCACCAGTGCTTTGAACTGTGCATCTGATAGGTTGGCTGTCTCTTGGTTGCTTAAAAGAATGGGTTCTGGGGCCTTCAATTCTTCTTCTGTTTGAGCCATCTCTTTGATGTTTTTTTTTTTTTTTTTTTTTTTTTTTTTGGTGTTGTTGAGCTCCTGTAGTGAGGGGAGGGGCCTTAGGTGTTCACCAGGGCAAGGTACCCCAGTGGCTGGGTTGTGATGCTGTATGTGGGGGAGGGGTCCAAGAAGGAACAATGGCACTTACTCTGCTCTCTGTAGGACCTCAGACCCCTGCGCCACTTTCTGCAAGCAAACTGGACCACTCTGGTGCCAATTGTGGTGTGGGTGGGCCTGTGCACTGGGTGGGACCTTCCTTTTCAGTCAGTGACCCAAAGCTCTATTTCCTGGCACTGGGACCCTGAGTTGGGCACAGTGCCTTGCTTCACAATGGCCGCCTCGCTGGGTCTGCTGGTCGCTAACCCCCAGCCAGGGTCCACCAGCCACTGCCGCTTGTGTGCCCAGGGTCTGCCTGCTGCGGACTTGCGCTGCCCCAGTTGCTCTGCTCTCTGCTCTGCGTCCCTCGCCTGGCTTGACTCCACCCCTCGTATTGATCTGGATGAACGTGCCTAATTTTAACTCCTTGGGTGTCCGACTTCCATACACTTTAATTTTCTGTCAGTTCTGGTTGTTATTTTGTTTCTATATTGTTGTTGTCCCTATCTTGGTTGTGTGAGGAGGCACAGTGTGTCTACCTGTGCCTCCATCTTGGCCGGAAGCCCTCCCTTAATCTTTTTATTCTTGTAGGTAAGTCTTGAGAATCACCCCAGAGGGTATTATAATGCTATTTACAGTTGAAAAACTGAGGATAAGTGAGGTTAATTAACCTCATTCATTCAGTCAGTAAGTCAACTAACAAAAACTTAATAGTCTCTTACTCCCAGCCAAGCATGTGCTCGGCTCTGAGTGTGTATCTGTGAGCCAGTGCACAAACTCAGCCTTTAAGAGTATATAATCCAGGACAGTTTATAGTCAGGGAGGTAGTTTATAGTCAGGGGTGTCCATCAGAATACCCTGGGAGCTTTTAAAGATCCAGTGTTATAGGCCATAGTTAAGATCTGAATCAGACATGCTGAGGGAAACAATATTCAAAAAATTTCTTAGCTGATTTTGAGGCTCTTCTGGTTAGTAACTTCAGGTCCAGTAGGTGAGATGAGCAGGCAGTAACACAGAGTGTGTAATAGATGATAAATGATACCCTGGGAATCAGTGAGGGTCCTCCAGGTGCCCAAGCAGGGAGTTGACCCTGTGTTGAGGAGTCAGGGAGGACTTCCTGGAAGGAGGGGCCATCCCAGGGTGAGGATCCAAAATTGGTTGAGGGTAGGGTGATGATGGAGATGGGGAAGGGACTCTGTTGGGAATAAGAACAATCTGCATAGATTTGGAGATCCAGTGGGGCCTGATGATTAGGAAGAAAGTGAGTGGTTTAGAGTGACTTGGATTTAGTGGCTTGAGATGAGTAGTAGTGAGCTGAGACTGAAGAAGCAACTTGTCTTGATGTGACAGCCCAGTTAGTGATGTGGCCAGGAGGATGTCCAGGATGGACTCCAAGGCTCATGTCATAATTTATCTTTTGCTGTACCAGACAATCTGTTTAAAGAAAGTAAACATACAGAGATGAAGTTATAAGTAAGGTGAGATCTGTGATGGCATACTTGCACTTGACCATGTAATCCCAGAGAGAAAATGTATGAAGGGGAGCGCCAGACCCCTGGACTCAAATGCCAACTCCATCACTCACTAAGCTTCACTTTACTCATCTGTACTCATCCTAGTGTCACTGGGAAGATGAAATAAATCAGGCCATGTAAAGCTCTTGGAGCAGTGCCTGTTCCTTAGAAAGCCTCAATGCATATTAGCCATTATTACTATTACTATTTTTCCTTGTGACAACCAGGTTTTTGGAAACAAGCTCCTTCAACAATACATATTTCATTAAATCATCATGGAAACCTATGGAACAGAATGAAAGAAATGAGAGAAGCCCATTCAAATCCCCTTTCCTCCAGGAAGCATTCTGTAAACTTCCTCCATAACCCAGCAGTATTAATAAGCCCTCCTTCGACCCACAAGGAATCTGTGAGTTCTGTGTCAGAGTTAGGGACATGTTCTCATAAACATTCACTTCTCTGCCAGGATGGGGCTATTTAAGGACTTTTAAAGGGCCCGAGACAAGTCTTATTAATTTTATATTATCCCCAGCATCTACCTCAAGTTTTATCATATTTATTTAGTGAATACATGAATAAACAGACTTTTTAACTCTTATCTGTGATTAAGATCATATTATAGCAGAAAGAAGAGAAAAATTAACTAAAATTTTCACATCTCATCCAGCCTTATCTGTTCTCTTTGAATGTGTAGCTAAATTTTCCTTACAAAGTCTTACCATTTCTCTAGTTTTAAAGAAGTGCTCTCCCAGAGGCTGACTTGGAAGGCCCAGGCTGATTCCCCAACCTGTAATAAAGTGTATGTATAAAGATAGCAGTGTTGTTATACAATTTAATTACTACATCATTCAAACATTTGGACCAATGCCTGGCTCTTTTTTTGTGTGTTCATTTAGCTTTTAGTCTAACTCCCACATGAAATAAACAAAAAGGCTAATTGCTTTTGGATTTTAGCACTGGGTGAAATACCTGGATTCATTATATGAATCATATTTTATAGGTGGATTAAGGGTTCTATTGGTAAATGAAAAATTGCAAGATGACAGCTGTAATATTTAAAGCAAAGCAATTGAAAGGTTTGGGCTCCCAAAGGCAGCATATGACTCCATCTGACATGTTCCTAGTTTTCATAGCAGCATAAATGTTTGCACACTGATGAGAATGTTGTCTCAGAATGGTAAGAGTTTATATGTCATTACTCTATAACAGTGATGTTCTGGTAAATGCTTAAAAACCAGCTCTCCAATAAAAAAGGAAAAAGTCCTGGTTTGTGGTGTTCACCAATTTCCATGGTGTAAATAGTCCCACAATGGCTAATTTTAAACTACTGATGAGGAGCTGGAAGAGCTGTACACAACTGGCTCCCATCAGCCCATATGAGCTGCTTCCTTGACCATGGTCCAAGGTGGAGGTTGGCAGGGCTCAGAGCCTAGAGTGGGTTTGTCAGTTTCTGCAAGGCAACTGTTGTGTGGGGGAGAGTATCTCCCTTATCCTGAGCACATCTGTGGCCAGAAAAAGGGGATGTCCCTCTCCAGCTCCATTGGGAGTGAGGGAGGCAGATGAAAGAAAATTTCTTCCATCTTCCTTTTTCAAGTGTGCTTGAGGCAGTTTGGTGTAGGACACATGTATGGTCTTTGTTTTCAGATAGACTGTTAGCTGCCACATATTTTCTACATCCATGTGATGAAGGACTGGCTGGGACACTGAGAGAGTGTAACTGGTCTTGAAAGCATTTGGCACAGTGTGTGGCACTCAGTAAATGGCAGTTATTATTATACAGGGATGGGCTATTGCCAAAAATAGAAGAGAAGATGGGACTTACCTTGGTCCAATGCTCATTGCACCTTTTATATGCCAAGTGTTTTGCGTGGTGCTGAATTATAGAGAAACTTCAGGTCTGGGCCCTGCTGTTGGGGGCTGGCTGCCTGCAGGAGATCTCTATGGAATGTGGTTTGGATTAGTCACAGAATATGCCTCTTTCTCTCTCATTTCCCATGACAGTAGCTGTGTAATTATGACACTCCAATCAGAGTTTGGCTCCAGCTGCCTGGCAGCAGATGTACAGGCCACCCGGGGCAAACAAGAGTATTTCTGGTGGTCCTCCAGGCATGGATTGTCCTCCAGGAGGCTAGAAAATTTATCTCTCAGCTTCCCTAACAAATGATCACAGCATATGAATGAAGAGAGAAGTTGGGGCTCCCCCTAAAGCTTCAAAGAGAATTTGTGAACCTGACAATAACTAGTATGGTTTATCCCTTATCCTGTGCCAGGAGTTTCTCGAGCATTTTATAGCCATTATTCATTTAGTCCTCACAACACTCTTGTGAAGTTAAAGTTCATGTTCAGTATCACACTGTAGAGTCAGTGCTAGGATGCAAATTCAAATGTTTGACCCCCAAACCCAAGCTGTGTACCCCTCTATTATATCATCTCTGTCTGTAAACCTGGAAAATGGGCATTATGACTCATATTCTTGATGAGCACTGTACAGAAACAAACCATGCATGTCCTTAAGTCTTTGATTCAGCTCACCTTCCCATTGTCCCCAGAGGGCTCCTCCCAGGTCCGCTCAGGGAGGGAATTCACAAAGCTCCTCTTCATCTGATCATGTGCTGCCAAGTCTATTAAGTTCCATAACTTCATCTCACTTCCCACATATTACATGGATGGATTGTGCTTCATACTAATTTCCCAAGGGGGTCCATGAATTTGGAGTCCAAAACCCTCACTAAAAAAAATCAGCACTGCCTGTGATAGACGTGGCTCAAGATTCAAGTGGATGATGTGCTTCCAAACATCCAATTGAATTAATGAGCATTTATAAAAATCATTGTGACCAAGGAGTACCTAAAGCTTCCATGGGTAAGATACACCAGTGTGCATTTTGCATGTGGGGGAGGGTCATAAATCACTGGAAGCCAGAGGACAGACTATGGTAGATAGCTTCTAAAATGTTCCCCAGTGACCTCACGTTTTGGTATTTTTGGCCTTTGATAATCTCTCCTTGAGTGTGGACTGGACCTACTGACACACTTCCAACTGATATGATCCAGTAGAAGTGATGGGATTTCACAAAAAGACTGATTTCTAGCTGACTGGTGCTCTCTTGCTCTCTCTCTCTCTTAGAGTCCTCACTGTGGGGACAGCAAGTTACCATGTTGTGAGTAGTTTCATGGAGAGGCCTATGTAGTAAGGAACTAATGTACCCAGTCATCAGGCAGGAAGGACCTCAAGGCCTGTCAACAGCCACATGAGTGAGCTTCAGAGCAGATCTTCCCCAAGTTGAACATTGAACTCACTGTAGCCCCAGCCAGCAGGTGGAATGTCCACAGCATAGTGCAGCCTAAGGTTTCAACTCTCCAGGTTTCAGCAGGCTAGAGGGTAGGCCTGGTTTAGGTTCCCACAGGACTGAGAGAGAAGAGGCAGAGAAAAGGAAGGGTACATCTGATCAGGACTGGGTTGCAAGAAGAACTCCTGTGGCTTGCAGGAGGAACAAAATCCCACCTTTCTTTCATTTTAGGACAATTGACTGTTGCTGTCTGTTATACATACAAGTGCCTAAAGTAGCGTTTTCCATAAGGCCATGATCAGAGCATTGAGAACTGTCTGCAGGGACTGGGCTGACTGGCCACCAAAAAACTTCTTCTTCATTCAAAGTGGGCTTAGGATGGCACAGGTATGTAATACTTGCTGCATAAAAACCACATAATTTCCTTCCCTGGAATCTGCAAGCTTTTCCTTATAACTTAAGGAAACTTTCTATAATTAGTAACTATTTAAAACCATGGAGTAAAAAAATTAAATTTCTTTTCAAAGTTTCCTGAACAATACTAAATGATTGAGGCTGGGCATGACTTATAACTGGTATCTCCTTACAGCTAAGTTTTTAATGGGTACTGGAACTCAGAAGGCACTACAATTAAACTTCTTTAAATACATTCTAGAATCCAGGCTCATCACAGAGTTTGCATGGCTGTAGGACTAATTAAATTAACAAAGTTTCACTGTATAAAATTCAATTTTGCAATAAGCATTCCTTCCAAATTATTGTTATTGCTCTCTATCAAAGCTTGTTTTAAAAGTTATTCCCAAATATTTCACACCCACTGGCTGATGGGCTAGCTGGCCTTTGCTCTGTGTTGTTGCAGAGAGTGGGTATGAGAGTGGTGTGTGTGTAGGCAGGAGGTGGCTGGGGTAGGAAGAAATTGTCAACGAGATGGCTGAGAAATTTAGACTTGGGAAAAAGAGAAATGATGCTAAAACCTTTGTGCAGTAAGAGAGATTCTCAGCTGAACTTCTGTAACGTTCTTCTGGCCATTGAAATATTTCCTGTTTCTGTTGCAAAAAGATTTTCTGAATCCTTTGTTTATACAGTCTGAAAGTTGCCTTTTCTGATGCTGCAGTGAGTTGCAATGGCTGTAACCAGGGGAGTTTTGGTGGATGTATTGTTAGTCCTGGTTTTCAGAGAAGCAGATGCCAACATGGGAGTAAAATGTGCAAGGATTCTATTAGAGAGATCCTCTGTATGAGAGGGACTTGGGAAAGTCTTGGGAGAACCATGAGACCATAATGCAAATTCACCCTAAGTGCAGGAGAAAAGAATGGAAAGTTTGTGCAGGTGTTCCAAGCTGCCACGCAGTATAAGTTCAGCAAGGCTGGCATGGGATCCTGGAGCTCAGGTTGGCTATCAGAGGATCCAGAGTATGAGTCTGCCTTAGTATCTTTGTTATACTCAGGCATTGGTTAGAAGCAGACAGTGGGAAGTGAGGCCTCAATCCTGTAGTTGAAGGTCTGCAAGATACCTTCACAATGGATTTGATGGGACCATATCATCTGGTACTAAGTGAGACAATGCATCCTACCCCAGTACCTGTTATATGCAAGACACTTCCCCATAATGCTTGATTGGTGCTGTCAGTACCCAGCCCATGACCAGAGGAACATGCTTGATCTGTGGAGAGCAGGCTAGGTATGCTAGGGAGTTAATATGCCCAGAAATAGTCTTTAACCAATGATGAATGGGAGTTAGTAATAAATACCTTAGTTCCTCGCCCATTGGACAAGGCATGTTTGAAGTGTATTATAACTGCTTCTACAGATGACCCTGCAGAATTCAGCCCCAGTGTCCCCTCCTGTAACCTTCACACAACAACTGTATTGGCTTCTCTCCTTTCCCTGTTTTACTTCTCCACATCCCTACCTATCTGCCTTCTGGGATCCTTCCCAAAGAAACTATCAATACTCAATTCCTGCCTGTGCCCATCCCCCACCCCACTTTTTTGAGTACCTGCCTCTGAGGATGCAACCTAAGATAATATTTAATGCTGTCCATTGTCTTGAATCTCAGTAGTAACAACTTTGAGAGCTTACTATATACCAAGCACTATGCAATTCACTAAACTGTTGCCCTGTTTCCTAACTGTCTGTTTTTACTGCTACCTTATCTCAGAAAGCAGAAGTACTTAGTCCACCACTGCTGCCTTAGAATGAGGGTCGCCTGGAGATTCTACCCCTGCCTCCAGCCACAGGACAGACCCTGATCTTTCTTAAGGGAAATGTGCAGCCCTTGAACCTAAGGCAACACCTGTGAGGATACAGAGAAAAGGACAAAGCTTTGACTTAGAATTGGAAGATGGATCTGTGTTATTGATATTGACCAGTCATTAAAACTCTCTGAGAATTGGTTTCCTCATCTAGAAAGTGAAGGAGATAGGCAAGGGCAGCTTTTCTCAAAATGCGTTCTGTAGATTCAATGACTTCTCCAGACATTTTCTGAAATAAAGTTCCTTAGTTAAATAAATGTAGGAAATGCTTTTAATCAATGTCTACTCATAGATTCACAATACACACATGCATGCTAAATACTAGAAGTTTTGCACTAAATAAGTCTTTTTAATGCTGTTTTCTAAAATATATTTTATTGATTATGCTATTACAGTTGTCCCAATTTTTCTTCTCTTTGCCTCACTCCACCTGGTACCCTTCAGCAATCCCCCACTTAGTTCATGTCCATGGAAGTTCTTTGGCTTCTCTTTTTCCCATGCTATTCTTAACTTTCCCCTGTCTATTTTGTTCCTACTATTTATGCTTCTTAATCCCTGCACCATTTCCACACTCTCCCCCTTCTCCTTCCCCACTGATAACCCTCCAAATGACCTCCATATCTATGATTCTATTCTTGTTCTGGTTGCTTGCTTAGTTGTTTTTGTTTTTTAGATTCAGTTGTTGATAATTGTGAATTTGCTGTCTTTTTAATGTTCATGGTTTTGATGTTCTGCTTTTTCTTAAATAAGTTCCTTTAACATTTCCTGTAATAATGGCTTGGTGGTGATGGACTCCTTTAGCTTAACCTTATCTGGGAAGTACTTTATCTGCCCTTCCATTATAAATGATAACTTTGCTAGGTAGAATAATCTAGGTTGTAGGTCCTTGCTTTTCATCACTTTGAATACTTCTTGCTGGCAAAGTTTCTTTTGAAAAATTCACTGAGACTTATGGAAACTCCTTTGTAGGTAACTCTCTGCTTTTCTCTTGTTGCCTTTAGAGATTCTCTCTTTATCTCTTACTTTTGGCATTTTAATTATGATGTGTCTTGGTGTGTTTCTCTTTGGGTCCAACTTGTTTGGGACTCTCTGTGTTTCCTGGACTTGTATACCTATTTCCTTCAGCATTTTAAGGAAGTTTTTTTTTCATTAATTTTTCAAATAAGTTTTTAATTTCTTCCTCTTCCTCTTCTCCTTCTGACATCCCTATGATTCAGATGTTGGCATGTTTAGGGATGTCCCAGAGGTTCCTCAGCCTATTCTTATTTTTTTGAATTCTTGTTTCTTCTTTTTGTTCTGGTTGAATATTTACCTCTTTTTTATGTTCCAAATTGTTGGTTTAAATCCCAGCTTCCTTCCCTTCTCTGTTGGTTTTCTGGGGATTATTCCTTATTTCACTTAGTGTGACCTCCATTTCTCCCTTTATTTTTTTATCATACTCAAGGAGTTCTCTGAGCATCCTGATAACCAGTGTTATGAACTCTGCATCTGATAAGTTAGCTAGCTCCACTTTGCTTAGTTCTTTTTCTGGGATTTTGGTCTATTTTTTTTATTTGGGCCATTTTTCTTTGTCTCCTCAATTTGGCAGCCTCCCCTGTATTTGTTTCTGTGTACTTGGTAGAGCTGTTTTTACTCCCTTAGTAGTGCAGCCTATGCAGAAAAAGCACCTGTAGATTGTGTGAGGTAGAGCCTTAGGTAATTGCTAAGGTGGGATAACCCGTTCCACTCCTTTGTGGCTGTGTAGGGAGGGCTCCAAAAGGGGACAATGCTGCCACCTGTCTTCTGGCGGTTTGCCCAGTACTCATTCTGTTTCCAGTCACTTCAACTCCTTCCTGTGTGTGACTGGCGTCCTTCCAGCTGCTTCCCTAGTGGTGAATCCCAGAATGGATGGGTTTGCACACATTCTAAGAACATGCTGGCTCTTTAAGTGGTGAAAATCTGGCAGTTTCTTCTGCTTCCCCAACCCTCACTGGTTTTTTACAGCCAAAGGTAATGGGGATCATTCTTCCCAGTGATGGAACCCTGGGCTGTGAGGTCTGGCCTGGGGCTGGGATTGCTTGCTACCAAGGTATCCCTCCCATCTGTTCTGCTGCTGCTGCTGCCACTTTTCTGCACCACACTGCCTCTCTGCCCATCTCTGTGACTCCACCCTTCCTACCCATCTGGATGAGTATGTCTTCTTTAAATCCTTGGTTGTTGGACTTCTATACAGCTCAATTTTCTAATGGTTATGGGTGTTATTAGTTTTAATATCTGGTTGTAATTCTTTCTATGGTTGCATGAGGAGGTGAAGCGTGTCTACCTATGCCTCCATCTTGACTGGAAGTTACCTTTTTAATGTTGTTTAACCCAGTGTTTCCCATATTCATTTTGACTACAGAATTTCTTTAAGGCACAACACCTATTCATATTCTGCTGATAGTCTTATGGAAACAGTAATTCTTACTGTTTCAAAGAACAGGGATTCCTGGACTGATTGCCAGAGGATTTTCCAGGGCTGGTGTTTGAGTGACTGGAATACTTTTAAATAGTGGTATGAGAGGAGTATGTGGTGGTAGTGTAGGTAGAGTGAGACTCTGTGGAAAAACAGTTACTAGAAGAGACTGAAAATAAAATTTTCAAGAATCAGTATGTCAGACAAGTTGGCCCCATGGCACTTATGGGACCTTTTTTACCTGCCCCCTTGAATGGTTGGGGACAAGAAGGTCTTTGTCAGTCACCAGAATGCAAGGCTAGAGATACTATAGCAACTATCTGGAGAGATCAGCCAAAGGGAGAAGTCAACACAGAGGGAAAAGGAGCAGAGGGAGGGACTGAGTCCTGTACATGGGTCAATAAACATACTTAAGGCAATTACAAATTGTTTTTAACTGAAAACTTAGAGACCTTAAAAAAAGGAAGGGTATTAGAATTTTTGCTTTTCAATAAATATTGGTATGTAGATTAATGAGGCATAATCATAAGGCAAATACTAAATTTTTTTTCAAGTACTAGGGAGTTGTTACTCTAGTCAGGGCTTAGTGAGAATCTCAAAATTAAATGAGAGACAGAGAGAGCAACCTTTGACTTCTGGTCAAGATGGTGGCATAGGTAAACATGGCGCACCTCCACACACAACCACAACAAAATTACAATTAAATTATAGAACAACCTTCATTCAGAACTGTGAAAACTTGAGTTGAATGAAAGTCTGACAACTCTGGAATTAAAGAAATCACATTCATCCAGACTGGTAAGAAGGGTAGAAACATGGAATGAGCTGGTCCCACATCCACATTTGGTTGGTAAAAATTTAGGAGGGATAACTCAGGAACGAAGAGTCCTGGCACCACACCAGACTCCACGGCCCAGGTTCCAGTGCCAGGAAGATAAATCCCCAAGACTTCTGGCTACAAAAATGAGTGGGGGTTGAGTCAAGGGAAGAAACTTCTGGAACCCCCAAAAATTCCTCTTAAAGAACCCACACATGGTCTTACTCAGACTCACTTCCTCTAAGCTCTAGTCTGAAAGTCTACAGTGGTATACAGGGAGGGACTGAAGTATCTGACATCAAGGCAAGAGCCAGGGACAGCTTTGTCCCAGACAGAAAGGTAGGCAGAAGCCACTACCCCATTTTTGAACTCTTGCCCCACAGAGCCACAAAACCAGCAGGCTGGTGCCATATCTGAGACTCCATTAACCTAACATAGTTTTCCTGCTCTGGAGATCCCCTGAAGCTGTATCCCACCCAATTTATAGCTGTCAACAGTGGCTTTTTCCTGTGAATGACTGGTGTTGTCTCATGCTTCACAACTTCCTAAATCATTTCAAATAAGCAACAGCCAGCTGCAATGGACCCCCAGCCCTCCCACCCCACACCTCTTGCTAACTGGCCCGAGGCATGGCACCACCAGCAGCTGGCCTAGATTCATAGCGTGGCTTTGCCTGGGAATCTCCAAGCCCAGCACAAGTAGCAGCCATCTCAGATTGCTTTATAGCTCAGACAATGTGGCTCTGGGCTAAACACAGGTAGGGGCTGACCTTGGACAGTAACACCTGGGATACTCCAGGGCCTGCACACATAATGGAGAGCTACAGACCATGTTGGAGAACCACCACCCTGCCTCTGAACAGCTGATCCTCCATGGAGGGTGGAGGTTGGTAGTCAATGGTCCCAGCCAATCCTTGTAGCTGACTGGCCTGGGCAAATCCCTCCCATTGATCTGCCAATAGCAACCATGACTCAACTACAAAAGGAGGTTATACCTAGCTCACATGATGGGCACACCTCGAGTACCCAGCTTCGGTGATAGGAGAGGCTGTGTCACTGGACCCTATAAGACACATACAACATTAGGCCATGCTGCCAAAACAGGGAGTTACAGCAGTTCTACCCAATACATAGAAAAAAACACAGAGAGGCTGCCAAAATTTGGAGACAAAGAAACATGGCCCAAATGAAAGGAGATCAAAACTCCAGAAAAAGCACTAAATAAAATGGAGATAAGCAATCTATGAGATGCAGAGTTTAAAGCACTGGTTATAGGATACTTAAGGAACTTAGTGAGGACCTCAACAGCATAAAAAAGATCCAGTCAGAAATGAAGGATTCACTAATTCAAATAAAGAACAACTTATAGGGAAATAAAAATAGAGTGAATGAAGTTGAGAATAAAATAAATGATTTGGAACATAAAGCAAAAAACAACCAATCAGAACGACAACAAGAAGAAAGAATCCAAATAAATGAGGATAGAGTAAACAGCCTGAGGGACAACATCATGTGGTCCAACATTTGCATCATGATGCAAGAAGGAGAAGAGAAAGAGCAAGAAGTTGGAAATCTATTTGAAAAAAAAAAAACAATGAAAGAAAACTTCCCTCATTTAGTGAAGGAAATAGAAATGCAAGTCCAGGAAGCACAGAGAATCTCCAAAAAGATGAATGCAAAGAGGCCTACTCCAAGACACATCATGATTAAAATGTCAAAGGTTAAAGATAAAAGAGAATTTTTAAAGCAGCAAGGGAAAAACAGTTATTTACCTACAAAAGAGTTCCCATAAGAATGTCAGCTGATTTCTCAAAAGAAACATTGCAGGCTAGGAGGGATTGTCCAGAGCCATGAAAAGCAGGGACTTCGAGCCAAGATTGTTCTCCCAGCAAAGCTATTATTTAGAATCAAAGGGCAGATAAAAAGCTTCCCAGACAAGAAGATTCTAAAGGAGTTAGTTGTCACCAAACTATTATTATACGAAGTATTAAAGGGGCTTATTTAAGAAGAAGAAAAAGATCAAAACTATGAACAATAAAGTGGTAATAAATATCTATCAACAATTGAATCTAAAAAACAAACTAAGCAACTAAACAAACAAGAAGAACAGAGTCATGGATACAGAGAGCATTTTGAAGGATGTCAGATGAGAGGGAGGTGGGAGGATGGGTGAAGGGGTGAGAGGATTAAGAAGTACAAATAGGTAGTTACAGAATAGCCATGGTGATGTAAAGTATGCATGACTCATGGACATGAAGAATGGTGTGGGGATTGCCTGAGGGAGTGGGGGATGCTTGGTGGAAGTGGGGAAAGGGAAAATTAGGACAACTTTAATAGTATAATCAATAAAATATAATTTAAAAAGAGATAAAGAGCTGTAGGAAAGCTTTCCAACTGTGTGGGATATGAAGTCCTAAAAATTAGCATCTTACTCTTTTTATCACTTAATTCAGACTGGTATAACAAAGTGTTATGGACTGGTGACTTAAACAACAGAAATTCATTTCTCACATTTCTAGAGGTTGAAAGTCCAAGATCAAGGTGCTAGCATAGTCAATTTTTTGTCAGGGCCCTCTTCCAGTATGTAGCATGCCAACTTCTTATATCCCCATGTGGTAGAAAGAGATGGAGTTAGTTCTCTGGGCTTTTCTTGTAAGGGCACCGATCTCATTCATGGGGGTCCCAACCTTATGACCTAATCACTTCCCAAAGGCCTCCCTCCAAATACTACCATATTAAGAATTTTGGATGAAGCTAAACATTTGGTTCATAATTGTAATTCTTTTTGACAGCTGAAGCAAGATAGTTCCAGCTGATTTATAAAACTCTAGCTGTTAGAGTTTAACTCTAGCTGTGTTAAAATGTCAGGAAAAAATTAAGGCATGGTACCCTCCTCTGAAATTATTTTTTCTCTTTGTTCCTCATTAAGCCTCTCTCTCCCCTTCTTCATCTACTCTTCTGCCCTTGTTTATGTTGATGTTGTTTACTATGTGACTTGTACCTTCACCCTTTATCATAAGTTGAATTCATTAAAAGTTTGAAAGGCATCCCTGTCAGTGGAGAGACCCTGGCTATTTCATTGGTTTTTTAACCAGTGGTATTCTACATTTTATGACTATGGATTTAGGAGTCCACTGTGGATTTTACTACTTCTCATACAGTAGCACAATTATTTTCCATTCTATTGAAAGAGAACTTGACACTTTTCCCTGGATTGTTTTATACTCCTTAGGGGGACATTAGCACATAAGAAAGCTCTGCCTTGATTGCAACAGGCTGTATGTATATGTATGGGCAGGCAGATGGAAACTTATGTTTCTGTGACCACTTAATTTTCTCTCAGTGTAAACAAAAGTAACTGAACTTTTTCTGCCACAAGATTTATCTCTTGATTAGAGTCTGGGAGGACCCTTCACCCCACTTTAAACAAGCTGTTCTGTGATCATTATTAGGTGATTGTAATGCAACTGGTGACTTTAAAAAATAATATATTAGAATCCAGGTTTTCCAGCTTGACTCCTGCATTTCTCCTTAGTCAATGAGACTCCTGTGCTGTGCATGTGTGGGAGGAGCTGGCCAGACTGTCTTCAGAGCTACTTTCCTAGACTTGACAGTGCAGGGTTGCAGTGTGCTGTTTGTTAGCCAGCTGAAACCTCCATGGCCCTTGGGGTCCAGCAGCCTGGATTATGGATTAGAATTTTCCATGATTTATCACTTAATCCCCAAATGTTAGTCTGTCCCCTGAGTCTCCTTGTTAGTCTTTCTTCATCTCTTACAAGGTCAAAATGGAGTGAACATCACCCAGATCACCTTGGCTCAGGTATTCAGCTTCCCATCTCTTTCTGAATAAGAGCTTAACCCCTTAGCAAGATATTCATGGTCCTCCTGGATCTGGCCCTTGTAGTGTCTCCCACCTCACCCCATTCCCTGCACCCTGTAACTCAACCATGCCAGACTCCATGCAGGGCCATGGACTATTGCTGCTTTGTGCTCTCATCCCCAGACATCCGGGGACTTCTTTGTCATATTTCAAAATGCCCAGTGTAAAACACTTCTTGGCTCCTCCGCTCCTCCTCGGGTCATTGGCTGGCCCTTCCTCCATATGAACAGATTGCCACAGCAACTGTGACTTTTAAATTAATTAACTAATTAATTCAATATAGGCATCTCTTTCTCTAAACTGTCAGCTCCTGCAGAGGGCTATGTCTCATTTACCTCTCATCTCTAATACCTACCATAACATCTAACCTATACAGGAGCTCAGAAAATATTTTTGCATGAATGCACGGGGTGGAGATATAGCACTACTGATAGTTTGTTAGAAAGAAATCACTGTGACAATGTCCTATGTCATGATGGGGCTTTTCCTTTTACAAGCATGTACACAAGTCAAACTTCATGGAATGGTACAACTTAAAATTCAGGCAATTCACTTCATGAAACTTTCACCTAGAAAAAAGTATTATAAATAAACCTTAAATTCTAGTTAATGTTAAGTGTGCTGAAGTGTTTAGGAGTGTAGTATATTGATGTCTGCAACTGATTTTGAAATGCATCAAAAAATCAGATGGATTGATGAATAGATAGAAGTGTAGGTGAATGAATAATGAATATTGCAAACTGTTTATTGTAGAGTGTAGGTAGTGGGTATATGGGATGTACACTTCACAATTCTTTCAGATTTTCTCTGTGTTTGAAATATGTCCATTATAAAATGCTGAAAATAAAGAAATCACCAGAGGATGTACTTATATTGCTGATAGAGCCAAGATACCCAGGGTCTAGGGCTGGAGCAACATTGCATCTGAAGACAGCTTACAGGTTAATCAACTAGTTGGTCCATCACAATTCTTTTAAAATCTTCTATGCATGCCTATTCCTTAGCACTGGAAACTCCCAGCAGCCTCAGTCTCCTATCTCCAAAGCTTGTTTTCTATCATACTTGGTGTCTTGTCTCTCCAACTTTGTGTCTCATCCTTGACTCTGTGTAAGGAGCAGGTTCATGGGAAAGGCTTATAGATATGTCCTGTTTTTCTACTGAGGCAGCTTCTTAGTTCTTTACTTTTTTCTTGAAACTCTATTCAGATGTCTATTGTTCTTTGTCTTAGAGAATCAAGGAAGGGGAAGAAGCTAACAAAACAATCAAAGCTGTGGACAGGAGTTACAAAAGGAAAAGTTGGGAGATATCCATATAAAAATATTTACTAGAGGAAATTCATTATTGGCAGAAAATACCATTATAAAAAATAAAAAGTCCTGACACCTCCCTCCCTCAACATGAAATACATGCATTTGGCTATTCCTGGGCAGCAATATTTTTGGGGAAAAAATTAGGTGGCAAAAGAATGTATGCTTTCCATTCCTATAAACCTCAAGTAAACACTCTTTCAGCCTCTAGTCAGTATTTAATCAGCATACCATAACTTTTATGGGACTGAAATGAAATGCTCTGAGACACTAAATTTCCAGTGTTGCTGCAAACTTTGGTCATCTGAGTTTGATTTACATATGATGGCCTCATCCACTAAGATGATGAGGATAATGATGATTGTTGGTGTTGATCATCTGAGAAAACACCCAGAGACATATATACCACCATAACCTTCATCTGCTTTAGCATACTGGACAGAGAGTAGGTAGCAAAGATGAGTCACAATTTTTATCTATCTAGAGCAAACATAATTAACATGAATTTCAAGGTAATATCACATTATCAGGAAGCTTTTATTTGAAAGTAACACTTGAGCTTCAGTAATGAAGGACATTTATTAATTAATGTAACTAAAAAAACCTAGGTTTAGATAAGGTCTAATCTAGAGGTTCATTATGTCATCAGGGCCCTGGTTTTGTTTCTTTGCCATTCTCTGTATGTTTGTTTTAATATCAAGCTGGTTTGCTTTATGGTAGTGAGTGGTTGGAGGAATTTTAGACTTCCTGTTTCCAGAAGAGGAGAGAGAACCCTTGACCTAACAATTCCAACAAAAAATCCTGAAATTTATTTTGACTGGGCTCTTTGAGGTCACATGACCTACTAGTTAATGACTCACTATGGCCAGGTAGATGGAATATGCCAATTTGCTCAGCCTAATTCATGTGCTTCTCACCTGGAGCCAGAGAGTAGAGCTAGCTTCCTTGGAACCACATGGATGCACATATGGATCCTAAGATGAAAAAAGACAGAAAGTAGAAACAGAAATTGAGGGAGTTAACACAAATGTCCACTGAAAATTGTCAGTTTTTTTTCATGACTTCATTGAAGTCAAATTTCTATAATGAAAATCAAATGATGAAGAGCAGACAGATATCATTTTTCTTGGCTATGCAAAACAAACATCGAATATGCTGAAGATATAAAGAGACTTATTGGAAACAGAGAGTATTTTTTGATATCCCAATTCAACAGGCTAGTACCTTTTTTATTTCTATTTTTCTTAGCAGAATGACATGGTCATGTATCTGTGTTACCTTTACTGGTTCATTAAACATAGCTTACAGATCAATGTTATGTAGAAAGACATAAGTATAGAAATGAGGAGGAGAGAAGAAGGGAGAAGAGCATTTACTATGTGTCAAAATGTGAAGGGGAGAGAACTAATATTTGTTGAGCACTATTGCAGCAGGCTAGCTAGGTACTTCTGAGTATTGTTGCTTTTTTTTAAACAGAGAAAATAATGAAAGTGGAGTATTGAAAATGGATGAGAAATAAATGTGCTACAAAAGATAAAAATGTTCAGGGAAAAGATAAGGGAAGGGAAAATCTTGGACCCAGAAATAGATGGAGATAGGGTTAGACTAGGACTCAAAAAATGTTTGGTTAGTTTGTCCTCTGCCTTTAACAGTGGGGTTTCCTTGTGGTAAACTGCCCTAAAACAGAAGTGTTATGAAGAGATCATTGGGCTGGAAAGCAGGAGACCCGAGTCAATCTTACCTTCACCACCACCACAGCATGTGACCTTGAACAGGCTGCTTAACCTCTTTGCCATGAAAGACAATATTCCTTCTCTGTGATTATGAGCTCCTGAAGGGGAAAACAGTCCAGAAGGAGGATTACAACTGAAGAGGAGAAAAGTTTACTGCCTGAAAGACCATGAACACACAGTGAGGAAATTTGGCTGAATAGGTGACCAATGCTTTACAAATTTATTTCAATCAATTACTATCTATCTATCTATCTATCTATCTATCTATCTATCCATCTATCTGCTTAGCTCTTTATGGATCATTTATATTCCATACTACATTTTGCAAGAGTAGAGGATGCCGATAGAAACCCATAAAATAAAATAATTGAATGTAAAGAAAAATTTTTGGATAAGGGATATATAAATTAGGAACATGATATAGATATGGGGAATAAAAAACCCAACTTAGTTCTCATAATTGGGCTGTAAGTTTGGCTCTGAGATTTCTGGCAGATAAAGGGGAAAAGAGAAAATTACCTGGTTTATAATTTTTAATACCAATGAGCATTACAAATACTAGTTCCTTAGTAGGAAAACCAAAGTGTTTGTAGAAATAAGTTCTAAAAGGAAATTCCTCATGTGAGATGTGGAGAAACAGAAGGAAAAAGTGTTGAGTGGAAGGGCTTTGCAGCTCAACATAATGAAAGGAAAGAACTGAAGTGCAGTGTAAGAGCTGTGTTTTTATAAAGTTTAGTTCAGGTTAGAACAGAAAGTAGGAACACTTTAAAGAGACAGTAACGTGAAACAACAATGGGCAGACATTGACAGGGAATAAGTCTTTCTGGAAAGAATTCCCAAGTTAGAGAAACAGTTTAGGTTCGGAAGAGCCTGCAATGAAGTAAATTTTGAAATGAGAAGTGCTGCTTGCTGCTGATAAGTGTGACCGAGTGTCTGTCCTGTCTAAATGTCTACATGGACAAGGCTGGGATGACATGCCTTCAGCCCCACCCCTTTGTATTTACAATTCTGTTTGCCACAAGCAGTCCCAGTGCCTGGGCTTGGGTGAGTCTAAGCTTAGTCCCTTGGTCACAGCCAGACTAGACCTGGATGATATTACAACATGTATTTCTGGAGGGTGGGGTTGGTGGGAGGCTATCTGGTCTACAATTGACCTTCCTGTTGGTATGTCTACTGGAGTTGGGCAAGAAAGTTGATTCCTTGAGGAGCCTGTAATTTGGAGAGTCCTGGGGAATAGCAGTAGCAAAAAGGGTGAGAAATTATCCTCACATGCTTCCCTGTGATTTGGCCCACATTGTTGCCATGGAGAGTGAATGAGAAGATGGCTTCCTTAGGGGGTGCTGAAGGGACCCAGGTGAAGACCTCTAAGTCATTCTTTGAGCTACTGCATTGAAGGACAGCACTTCTGGGCAAGCACTGTGACTACAGAGGTGGTTAGTGATCTTCCCCATGGGAAGGAAGGTCCATCTCAGCAGACATAAAAGAATTGGGAGACACAGCCTGAGATTCTACACCCATTACCAATCTTGGACAACTGAGGGGTGGACTTACTAAGGGAGCTAGCAGGATCTTTCTTTGCAGCTTTAATTTGTCTCTGCATCAATGAGTTGACTCTGGGACTGGGGACACACAAGGCTTGTCCTCCCAGACTTGTCAGTATACATTTAAACAGTATAGACAGTCACACTTATCAGCAGCAAGCAGTTTAGAGGAGACATTACAACATGTATGTCTGTACTTTAAGGCATGGCAACCTGTAAAAATACTAAAATGTATGAGGAATGTCCTAGGCTATGACCAACAGATTACCAATTCCTTTCTCTTGCAAGAGTCCTAAGAAGGAGGTACAAAGATGCAATCTAACAGTGAAAATGAAATAAAAGTGTTTTTTTCTTTTTACAGAAATATCTACAACTTAATGATCTGACTTTTATTCAGATACATTACATTAGGAAGAAACAGCCACAACTTAGAATAATGTTCCCTTTTTGTGTATGGATAGGAAAATGAAATATGAAAAAAAGAGTAAACTTATTATAAAATCTAGGAAGTAGTAGGAGAGTTATATAATATTCCAAGTTTATTTTAGCAGTAGAGCTATAAGTCAAGTAATTCTGATATAGATTCACATGAGACTTTCAACTGCCATTGGAACTTTTCTATGTATTTAGTTTTCTTGATTTCACCTGTAAATGGGACCTAATCAATAAAACAAACAAGCAAGCAAAATATAACCAGATACATTTACATGAAGAACAAACTGACAGTAACCAGAGGGAAGAGGGGAAGGGAATAACGGGGAAAAAAGGGGAAGGGTCATCAAGGAACATGTTAAAGGACCCATGGACAAAGCCAAAGGTGGGTAGGATTGAGGGTGGGATGTATGGGTGGGTGGGGTTGGGAAAAGTGATGGCAGGAAAATGGAGACAACTATACTTGAACAATAATTAAAAAAAGAAAAAAAGAAAGTTTGTTGAGGGCAGGAACTGTGTATTTGGCAGAGTAGGGATGCAGATTTAAAGATGAAATTAGGGGACTGGGCGGAAGTGGACAAAGGGGGGTGAGGGGACATCTGTAATAGTGTCAACAATAAAAATAAAGTTAAACAGATAAATAAATATCCTCCCCCAAATAAAGACAAAGTTAGATTCCATTATTTCCTAAAGTTAGTCATTATCTCCTTAGATTGATGTTATGTATAATGAACCTCAATTATTATATTTGTTAAATGGATTTTCAATAATGGTTTCTTCCTTTTGTTGATTTTTTTGTAATATTAATTTCACTAATGTTAAGCTTACAAATGATAATAACAACTGGTTTTTCCTCTTAGAAATATTTGACTATATTAATGTTATATGTTGTGTATTTATTACTGCTTGGTAGAGGAAATACTAAAGTCACAATCTTCTGCTCATTGGTAAAAAGAACAAATTCAGAATGAAAAAGCTACAGCCATGCCTTGGTTAACAAATAGATTAGGACTGGGCCATCTTTATAAAAATCAACCATGTAGAAAAAATTTTATAATAATCAGTTCCTAATTTTTTCTGAGTGGCAGGCACTTTATATGCACTCTTATTCAATACAACCATTTTTATAGAATGTAATATAATCTTTGTTTTAAAATATGGAAGTACGTTTATATTGGCTTGTATTGAAATTCAGGTCTGGTTCTAAGACCGAGCCTCCTCTGCAGTATCACACCACCTCCTGTTTAAACTATAAGAAGTCATGTGGGAGTGTCCATGCCAGCTGCCCTCAATGTTCAAGGCCTTTGAATCAGTCAAAATAGACCAGGTTTTATTGTGGTATGTGGTGGTGTCAGGCACCCTCCAAATCTTAGTGGCTTAAAACAACTCAGAACCATTTATTGCTCATGCTACACATCAATTCTGCCTCAGACTATCTTCCTTCCAGGATCAAGCTGACAGGGCAGCCTTTCTCTGGAAAACTGCCAATCTTTGGGCAGAAGGCAAAGGAGAACATGGGGATGCACACTGGCTCTTAAAGTTTCCAGCCAGAAGTAATACGTCACCTCATCACATATCATTGGCCGAATTAAATCATTTGGTCACATCAGGCTCCAGGGTGCTAGGAAAGGGCAATTCTATCAGAGCCCCAAATACAGTGGTCTCTTACTTTCCATGAGCTTGCTTCCTGTGGTTTCAGTTACCCATGGTTAATTGTGGTCCAAAAATATTAAATGGAAATATCCAGACATAAACAATTCATAAGTTTTTAAAAATATTATTTTATTCACCTAAATTTTTTTCGATTACAGTTGACATACAATATTACATTAATTTCTGGTATACACCATAGAGATTAGACATTTATATGTAACTTACCAAGTGTTCACCCCCATAAGTCCAGTACCCATCTGACACTATACATAGTTATCACAATATTAATTGCCTGCTGTTCTGAGTAGTGTGATAAAATCTTGTGTCATTCTGCTTTGTTCCTCAAATTGTCCCTTTGTTCCTCAAAGTATCCCTTTGTTCAGTGTATTCACATTGTATATACTACCTGCCTGTTAGTCACTTAGTAGCTGTCTTGGTTATTGGATCAACTATCATAGTATCCCAGTGCTTGTGTTCACGTCACCCTTATTTTACTTAATAAAGGCCCCATGGCACATGAGTAGTAATGTTGGCAATTCAAATATACCAAAAAGAAGAAGTAAAGTATATGTATGTATAGGAGAAAACATAATATCTATAGGGTTCAGTACTATCTGTGGTTCTAGGCATCCATTTACTGGAGATCTTGGAATGCATCCCTGGGAATAGGGGGGGGACTACTGCATCCCTTCCCCTTCCCTCAGTTGCCTTCTGGATAAAATATACAAGCACAATCACATCTCTGTACATGACCTTAAGTAGCACATATAGCTATATAGCTTTGGGCAAGTTACTTAATAATTTCTACATAATGATCACAGGGCTGTGAAGATTAAATGAGCAAACTGTCTTTTTTTCTATGCACACTTTTCAAAAACAGAATTGAGGACATACTGTATATATAATTTCACATTCTGCTTTTAAAGTTAACTTTATTTCTTAAACATTTCCCCAAGTTATTATAAACTTCTTATGGGAATCCTTATTATATTAAAATAATATTACAGGACACATTGTAAAGTAAGATGCATATATCTATATAAAAGAGCATTTTGCATTTGTTAAGATGTTCCCAATTTTCAGTTGTTCCTTATCATCCAAATAGGTGCCACTTCATTAAAGAAAGAAATGGAAGCCCAGGCTGCAATTGCCCCCAACCATTCCCTGGAGAGATGAATCAAACTTCCCACTGAGAATGACAGGCTTCTGCACTTACTCACTTCTCCATATAAAGGTTTGGGAGGACTTTTTCCTCAAAGAACACAGAGTGAACAGTGCTGTTTTGCAGGAAAGTGGAAAACCCTAAGTTATATATATATTTTAAATTGCAGTTACCAAAGGAAATGGCTAAATTGAAACTGCTGCCTGGAAAACACTTGGTCACTGCAGCTTGACTATTAGAGACCCTCCTTAAACAAGTTCAGAGGATTGTGAATGTGAGAGAGGACATTGGCACACCTCACCTTTCTGGCCTTGCTCTGTGTCATGGGCCATCTGTTTGGAAGCCTATAAGATCTGGACCCTTAAAAGAAAAACAAAACTTTCTATCAATGCTATTTTTTAAAAGTATATTCCTCTGGCTTTAATTGCCACACAACACTTCCCTCTCCTTTTCTGACATGATAGGATAAGGAGTAGAGGAGTATTTAAGAGGTAGAAAGTATGTAAATAACCTTCCATTATTTTCATTCGTTGTTTTGCTCACTCACTCACTCACTCACTCACTTTGAAAGTACTTGTTGACAGGTCCTATTCTGGTGGAGATGGAGATGACGCAGATGCAGCCCCTGGCCTGTTATTCATTATCTTAGAAGGGAAGTCATACAAGCAGCTGACATTCACCACAGAATGATTGTGCTCATTACTGGGCACTGTAGGAACACAGAAAAGGGATACCTTGGCTGAGTCAGGGAAGGCTTTCAGAGAGGTGATGGTTAGGCAGAGATCTGAAGAACAAGAGCAGTTTACAGCATTCCCCCACGACAGGCCCCTGGCCATATGTCAACCTAAAGGGGAGCCCTACATTTTCTGGCTCACTAGTGGGGAATGGATCCCACATCTGAGTTTAGCTGAGATGAACTGAACATGCCAGAACACCTTGGGCTGGAATGGGGAGCAGAGAATTTTAACTTAGTCTCTCCTGACACTATGTTTAAGTCTGATGGTGTTTTTAAGGGTCTTCCAAAATGTTTGAGATGTCCCCAGTTTGAGATTATAACAAAAAACTGTATAATCAAAGTTAATATATACTTAATTTATACATTTGATACCTAATTATACATTTATACACAATTTATAGAAAACTATACATTTATACAATGCATCAATATGTTAACCAGTCGATTGTGTGTTCTGAGTGGAGTGATAAAACTGTGATGAGGCTTTGTCTTGGACCCCAGGGCTTGCCATTCAAAAGCCAAAAGCAGCAGTGGCCCATGAGGCCTAAGACCCGAGTATGAGCCCAGCTGTCTGCTCAGTAACTATGTGACTTTGGGCAACTTTCTAACCTCTCTGAAAGCTCAGTTTTCTCTTTTGACCAGCAGGGATAAAGCTGTTCACCTGCCTGCCTTGTAGGGTGGTTGCAAAGCAACCAGATAACAAATGTTGATGGGCTTGTGAGCTGTGAAGCCCCATTCAAACGCAAGCCGTCTTACCTGGCCCAGGCCACAGTCCTGACTCGGCAGACAGGTGGTTCCACTCACAGCAGACCTCTGATGGATGCCCAGACTTCCCCGTCCACAGCTTCATCTCCTCTAATGGGGAGGAAGCAACGTGGGGGACAGTTATTCTAGACTCAATCCTTAACGGTGGGGGAGAACGGGTTGGGCTTTCCAATTCACAAAGCACTTCACATGCATCATTTTACTTGGTTCCCCCAAAACCCAGAGAGAAAATGGAGGCTTGCTGATAATCTCATATCCATGACTGGAGAAGCCACGACTCTAACACAGGCTTCCCGATTTCACATCTTGTGCTTGTTCCATGGTGAACTCACTTCCTGGGTGTTGATAAAAGGGAAGCAAATATGCAGACAAGGTCATGGATTGAGGAAAGCCATTCATTAACCTGCATGTCCAGGGACTGACAGACTACTGTGTTTTTGATGAGAGCATGGGAAAGAAGGAGTATGGGGAGGGGTGTTGATGATGACAAAGCTAAATAAGGAAAAGGCGCCTCTTCTTGGAAAGAATGAGAAGGAAGAACCATAAGACTAGAACCTGAAATGTTATCTTTAGCCAGGAATAGACAGGAAGCTGATAGCTTTTGGGGTTAGACTTTCCTGAGTTCAAATCTTGGTGCTCTCATGGTTCACGCCTTGGACAAGTCATATAATTTTTTTGAGCCTTGGTTTTTCATCTATAAAATAGAAGTTAAAATAGTTTTGCTATGAGAAATGAACAAGATAATACCTGTCAAGCTGCTAGCCCAGTGCCTGGCATATAACTGATGCTCAGTAAGAGGAAACTACTATTCATATGTCAGCTGTACTGAGTCCAACAGAGACCCTGCCTGGAATCGTACAGGAATCTGATGAGTTGTAGAAGAGCCACTGTGCTGCCAGACGTGATGACTGTGGTCCTGCAACACCACACATTTCTTAACTCCTGGTGCCTGCCTCGGCCATCTCTGAAAATTTTCTGAGAAGCAGTCTATTATTTCTCTCTGCCTCCCATACCCCAGAGCATAAACTGTATGCACAGTGACTCATGCCTGCTCTTGCTTCTCATGACCGGAACTGCCTTGCAGTCAAAGTCATCATCTTCATGGTAGTTTATAGTATAGAGATTAAGCACCTGGATTTGGGTTCTTGCCCTGCTACTTACTAGCTGTGTAGCTTTAGGCAAGTAATTTAACTTCTCTGTTTCCAGTTTCTTTATCTATGAAATGGGATAATGATAATACTAACAACATAGATCTGGGCTAGCTTTTAAATGACTTGATACATGTGGGACACAGTACAGTGCCCAACACACACTAAATACCTAGTAAATATTAGTTATTATTGCGGCTACAATTTACTGGCTGATTTTCCTGCTCCTGCTTTCTCTCCTCCACAATTTATTAAGCCCACAGTTACTGGAATAATCCTCAAACACTGACTTCTGCACAATATCTTCTTGCCTGAACTCTAGAGTGGTGCCCTACTTGTTTTTTTGGGTAATGCCTAACTTCCCTTCTAGCAGGCAAAGGCCCCCCACTGGTCCCACCATCTTATTCCAGCCATTCCCCACCATCCAACTTCTCATCCAACTCACCTCTCCCCACTTTCCCCAGGTTCTCTCCTGAGAGCCCACACCACTGACTCCACAGGTGAGTATTCCCAAGATTCATTGTTGGGGCTCACTTATCTTCCTTTTTGTCTCCCCACTGGTAGTCAAGTTCAGCCAAGCCCATGATTTCAATAGATTTTCCTTCCTATTGACTTAACATAAATTTCTCTTTTTCTGATTTGTTTGTTTTGTGATTTCCACCATTAGTGATTCATTCTTTTGAGTTAAGCATTGTCCTTTCTCTAGGACCCTGTTTTAAAATGCAAGTAATTATGAAAGTCCTATCTGATTAAAGTACTCTGAGAGGCAGGGCATAAGAAGCTAACACCTCAGTTATATCATATCCTTGGGCACTGGGGTCTCTGCAGAGAAGGCATTAAAGTAGACATAAAAATGTTTTTAGTACCTTCTAAATATACAACACAATATTATTATTTTTATTATTTTAATTTTATTTATGCATTTTTAGATAGAGGGAAAGAGAAGGAGAAAGAGAGGGAGAGAAACATCACTGTGTGATTGCCTCTTGAGTGCCCCATACTGGGGACATGGCCTGCAAGCCATGAATCGAACCAGTGACCCTTTAGTTCACAGCCCACACTCAATCCACTGAGCTCTCCCAGTCATGGCTCACGACACAATATTATTAACGTTGGTCACCATGCTGTACATTATATCTCCATGGTTTATTTATTTTGTAACTGCAAGTTTGTACTTTTTGACTTCTTTTACCTATCTCTCTCTCCACCTCCACCTCTGGCAACCACCAATCTCTTCTCTGTATTTATGAATTTGGATTTATTGTTGGGTTTTTTTTTGTTGTTGTTAGTTTTGTTTTTTATATTCTCTATATAAGTGAAACCATATGGTATTTGTCTTTCTCTCTCTGACTTATTTCACTTGGGTTCAGTGTTTAATAAAAACATGAGTGATTTCATCCATGTCTGGGTGATGCTGGGCAACTATCATGTTTGGGAATTATCTATAGGCTTGTGTATTCTATGCTTAGTATTAGAATTAGGAAGAAACTTCATGCCTGCTTTCTCTGGCTCACACAACCCCGTATCTGTCACACTAACATGTTAAAAGGTCTCAAAGGCTTTACAGCTTTGATAGGAGCAAACACATAGGTCACCTGCCAAATCACTAAGACCCTGCCTAGAGATGTCTCACCCTACGACAAATAATGGTTCCTTAAATCTAGGAAGGGAATAGTAAGACACTTGGTTTTGAGGATTCTTTGTGCAAGTTTATATCCTATCTAATGAATACTCCAGTAAAAGTTCTAAGTTGATTTTTAAAAAGTAATCCTGGATTATAGTCAAATAAAGTTGTAGAGAAACCTGACCATGTCACACAATCCTCGCCTCCACTCTGTCACGTTGCAGGCACAGTCCTAGTGACTCCCCATGGCTTTTGGCAGTACTTTAGACGTGCCAGGCTGTTTTATACCTCTGGGCCTTTATGTGTGATTTTTTTTTGCATGACACCTTCCATTTTCTTTTTATTAATGTAGTTAACTTCTTCAAAATTTCATTCAGATATTACCATCTCAGGAAGGTTTCCTTCTTCTGCCATCCCTCACTCCTAAGCACCCTAGGCTTATTCTTCAGTCCTTGTTGTTTTCTGAAGGTGAGCTTCTTGAGGCCAAAGATGATGCCTTCTGTCTTTCTGAACCTTGAGACACAGTCTGGCTCACAGCAGGCTGTCATTAGATACTTGTTGAATAAAGGAATAATTAAAGGTTCATA
>CM052544.1:30129819-30150208 GCA_028533065.1 Trachops cirrhosus
TAACTCATTTCCAGGAGCTGGTGAGAGATGGTCTCACCACTTCTCTCTCTGGTAATCCTGTGTTTCTGATGGCTGTCAGGAGAAGGATGTGGAGTAGATGTCAGGAGGAACTCCCTGATGGGTAATGCTAATAAACAATAAAACCTTTGCTGAGGAGGTGGTACATAAAAGGAAACCTATACCCCCAAATTTCATTATTGATGGATTTTTAAGACAAAGCTATTCAAATATCTTCAAGAGACTGAAAGAAAAATGAAGCAAAGACAACAAAACAAGAAACCCAAAGAGGCAAAGTAGAGATGCCTTCCAAAATGTCCACAAGGGAACAATCTCAGTTGGAAAGTGCCTGCCCAGGTTAAGGGTGAGAACAAAGGGACACAAACACTTGATGGCTGAATGCACCACCTGGAAAGACTTGGCACTTGTGTGGCAAAGATAATGGAAAAGAAAGAGTAGCTGTCAGAAGTTTGACTAAAGAAAGGAGCAAAAGGAGGAACAAAAGTCATGATGATGAGAATAAGTCTCTGAGGCAACAGGAAAGTGATACAGATAGATCTATTAAATTCGAGTGAGAAACCAACTGGTTGGACAAGTGTGTTATGCAAACACAGGAAGAAAAAGGGCAAAGAGAAAACACAGAGTCCTGTGGTTCAGAATCTAGCATATAGTAAGTTCTGTTTATTAATGAGTGAAAGGATGAATGGATGAATGAATGAGTGTAGAAGAAGCTTCCCTATGATTAAGTACTTATGGGAATAATATTTTAGATTGTTTGATGTTAGGAAAGGACTAGTGAAAATATACAGCTTATAAATACAGTTTACAATGAGAACAGCTGCCTTCTTTCTTGAAGTGAACGTGAGAAAAACAGACATCTTTTGAGGAAAGATAGGAGAGTGTCTGTGTTTGTGAGAAAATGGCTGCTTTCAAAGCTCTACTTCACAGAGGACCCAGGGCTTGGGTTTGAATTAAACTGAAACCCAATGCAAGCTCCTGTCATTAACAAGAACAGCACACTGCAGTGTTTGGGATCTGCCATTTACTCTAGTTTGTCAGCTATCCACTTGTGTTCAGAAGAGCTGTTAGCCCAGTTTTCTCTTATTTGCATTTATTGTCAATCTACCCTGAGAAATAATTAAAAGTTAACAAACTTGAGATATGCTTCTATAAATGGCTATAAATCCATAAACCTTTTTGCCAGCACCAAGATATTTCCTCCAACAATTGGGTAGTTTGGTTTTGTGTTGCCAAGATCAGGAACAAAATTGCATCTTCACAATATACCTCCATCCCCTTGGCACCCAACCTCACAGCTTACAGATCACTTTTGTGAAGTTAGAGATGTCTCCAATGATTTTCCTTTGTGATCTTAAACTTCTTCCATGAGACCTTCTGTTATGGAGCCAACTCCAGCAATAACTCTTCAACAGTGAGGGAAAGAACAGAAAATCCTGGCCAAGAAGCTGAAAATAGGCCCCTACACCTGTTCTACCGAGGCTTTCGGCAGCTCAGTATTAGAGGCCCCCGAGACTCGGTGTAGAAAAGCAAACTAAGCACTTCTTTGAAGAAGTTTAGTTTTCAGATATGAAGGAGAATAAATAGAAATTTTATTGTTGGTAAGGGTTCCTGGGAAGAATGTGACCTCCAGGCATGTACAATAACCAAAATCATAGATACCTCTTTGAAGCTCCTCCATTACTTTTGGAAATAGAAAAATGATGGAGTTGGGACTATATATAGCTAAAAATAATACTGAAGTTTGTTAGGTGGGCATTTAATCATGACTTGGTTGGGGACAATGTTCCTTTAATTACTGTGTGTTTGTTTAGCAATTGGAACATGATACAGGTGGCAAATTCCATCTGCCTTCCTTGCTGTAAAAACTGGTTGGCTGCACATTAGAATTACCTGGTTATATTTTAAATATACCAATGCCAGATGGCCCACCCTAGACTGATTAAGTCAGACATTCTGAGGGTTCAGTGTGGCAGACCTATGGTTTTAAAAGCTTTTCAGATGATTCTAGTGAGCAATCAGAGGCAAGCATTGCCATCGAAGAAAACAATGGCATAAGTAAGGTCTATAGAGAGGGAAAAGACCAACCAGAAGCATCACTGGTGTTCCTTTCTGTCCACTTCCCTGCTGGCTGAGATGCCAAAGAGGGTAGTCACAATGGACACTCAGCACATATCTGTCGAAAAATTGATGGGTGAGTGACTTGCAGGGTGTTAAAATGGCTTAAAGTTGGGTCAAAGTAAGAGAGAATGAAGTAAATAAAATAAAGTTGGAAAAGGATATCTAAGTTCTCATGAGTTAAAAAATAGAATATAATTCTATCTTGGTAAAACATATCATTACGTTTTTGGTAAGTTTAAAGTAAAATTATATCCATAGATCAAACCTTTGCATACAGTTAAAGCAGATATTACACCATTATATAAGTTCAATGTAAATGATAGCTTCCCAGCAATAGTGTTTTAGAGTCATGGCACCCCAAAGTGATTCAATGTGCCTACTGTGTACCAAAGAATGTTCTATTATGAATATGGAAAGGAAGTTAACTAGAAGACAGATGAGAAATCAGAATTAAGGTGGCTGTAACTTTCAGGTGTTTGGAAGTCTAAACCATTTCCCATTGACTACAGGTTAGTGAGAGGTTGTCAGGTAATGAGATGACCATTGTACGCCAATGGGAGGCCATTGATTGGATGATCATTGTATATTCATGCAATGCTTTATCCTTGTTACAGTGCAAAGGACTTTGCAAATTTAGTTGTCTCATCACTTCTTTCACCATTGCCCTGAATAAGGAACTCTTAAAAATTATATATACATGTGTGTGTTATATATACGTGTGTGTGCATATATATATATATATATATATATATAACAATTATATGATAGACATGACTCCTCCCCAACCTTTCAAAAATATTTCCATAAATTGAGGTGCTTTGGATATATTATTTTTATCTCTAGCAAATTCTTTTCTGTTTAAAATATAGGTGTAGGCAAAAGTAGGTTTACAGTTGTGAGTACACAAAACACAGTTTATTGTTGCATTGTTATTTATTAATTATTATATTATTTATTTGTATTATTTGTCTTCTTATTGTTGTTATTTCATATCCTTACTTGTGATTTGTCTTTTGGGTAATGATGGCTGATAATTTAAGCTATTTTTGCCCATCCCTGTTTATAGTAAATTTACCAAACAACTTACTTATAGATATACCTGCATGGGATTGTATCTATATTGTTTTGATAATTATTCACTTTTAGAGAGATCACTCTCTAGGCTGCAGGTTGTCCAGGGCTGGTACCTCCTTCTCCTTTCTCTGGTGGATGGTCTTGGTCTCTCACCTGTCCAGCACTAGTGATTATGCACAGGAAGGCTGAGATGATGAAATGCTAATCAGTGTTAGGTAGCCAGGCTGGCTAAACCAATTTGGCTTTGACAATTTTCTTTGTCTATGCTGGCCCTTCCTCATTTCTCTCAAGGACTAATAGCTGACCCTATCTTCTGTTGTTCATTTTTCAATAGGCCTTAAATGTCTAATCTTGGCCCTAATTTTGGAGGTACTGTAGTTACATGAACCACTGGGATCCTGTTCCCAGCTGTTGTGTCCCTGGCTGGCCTGGCCTGCTGTGAGCCAAATGGGAGCAAGGTCCAGGACATGAGCGCCTTCCCTCATTCCCCTGATCCTGGCAGCACAAGGCCTGGCAGGTTCTGACTGGGAGAGTGAACAGTGAAAGAGGGTGCAAAATATGGGAGAGACACTAGTCACAAAGTTCTGTTTTTTTCCATCGACTGCAGTTTCTGTTTTGAAAACCAGTCTCAAGAGGCATCCAAACCCTCTGAGATTAAAACTCACATCATTTTGCAGGTCATGGTGATAGTAATGGGGGCAGGGGGTGGAGCAGACAGGGAATTAATATTTTGGATTCGCAGTTCTGCTCCTTGCCTGCCCAGGTGTCTTTGAGAACTACCTCTTGTCAAAGGAAAGGAACAAATAAAAAAGGAGAAAGTAAGGGGCGTCGGAGGGAGAAAGAGAAACAGAGAAAGGCCTTTGCTGAGCCCATGCCTTTGTGCACCGCATTCAAACTGATTTGTACCCTTTGTAGTCTTAATTATTTGTGAGAGCGGGATAACAGGAGTACCCAGCTCACCCATTATTTCCTGCATAAAAAAAGGCACACAGAAGCCGCTGATCATTTTTGAATTAGCAAACATGATACTAAAAAAAAAAGCATAAAAAATTCATTAATACCATCAGGGATTAGGAGGCTGATTAAAGTGTAGCTGTTAGCGTATGCAAATGAGCGATAGGCATTTATCGGGGCTTGTGCAAGCTGTCTTGGAGCTGTAAAGCCCATGTATGTTTTTCAGCTGATTAAAATAGTTTTAAGTTCTGGAGATTTTTTTTTGGTAGGGAATTAAAAAAAAAGAGAGACCATCTCTCTACTTTTCCTTTCGGCGAAATTTCTCTAAAGTGTACTCCAACCATTCCACTTGACTGCATTCTCTTGTGCAGCCTCTTCTGTGAGTGATGAGGGGATGCTGCATCCCAGTTAGGGAAAGATGAGCTCTTTTCCATGGTTCTTTCTCTAGGAGCTTCCCAGAACTTTTACGGCAAGCCAGATGGGTCCATTAGCAATAGGCTACCAGGATGCTAGCTTCTCCCCCAGATGAAGAACATTCCCCTCCCCAGGCTAAAGGCAAATGAAAAGATATTTGTCACCCAAACAGAGGGTACCAAGTGCTCCCATTCACAGAAGGAGACTGTTTTTGCTCACTCCAGAGCCTTGGTTATGTGAAGCAAGAAAGGGTGAGTTAGATGGTGAGGACTGGGAGATCAGGACAGATCTATACTGACACTGGCACTTGATGGGAGCTGGGTGATCATGGCTGCTCTTGCCCTTGAAGCAAAGGCATTGTGGGGAAAAGGAAGGGGAAAGGGATGTCCCTACTTTGGGATCAACACAAATCCCATTTTCAAGACTTTTTATGAGCATATGAGAGTATTACTTTCACTTCCAGGATGATAGAGTACCACCAAGTGACAAATAGTCTATTGATAATAATCATATTTATTATCGTTGTTTGTTAACCAGTTACTATGTGCTAGGCATTGTTATAAATTCTTTTGTTTAATCTCACCTGATTCCCTATCACAGATATAGGAGTTGAGACTGTTCCTATCCTTAATATATGGGAAAATAAATTAAGAATCTGACCCCTTCTTAGCATATATGTTGCTAAACAGCTGGTTTAAGCCACTACCTCCTCTAATTTAGATCCTGCAGTGTTTCCCCTAACTGGTTCCTTGCTTCTACTCTTGTTCCTTCCATCTGTTCAGTCTATTCTCAAGACAGCAGGTAGAGGGATGTTTTTAATATAGAGTCACATCATGTCATCCTTCTGCTCAAAACCCCCAGCAGCTCCGTTTTTCACTTGGAGTAAAGGCCAAAGTTCTTTCATTGGCCCACATAGCTACACAATCTGCTCAATTTTCTCTTTTACTTTATTTTCACCACCTCTCACTACACTCCAGCTACCCTGGCTTCCTGGGGATTCCTCAAATTTCCAGACACATTCCTATCTTGCTTTACTTTTTCTTTCTTCCATAACACTTACTTCTTCTAGTGTAGTTTATAAAATACATATTTATTATGTTTATTGTCTATTGCACCCAGCTAGACTATGACTCCTGAGGGAAGAGGTCTTTATCTGTTTTATTCACCAATGTATCCCATGTGTTTAGACTAGGCATTTATTTATTTAAAAAAAATTTTTAAAGAGACCATCTATTGCTATTAAAAGACTGCTATTAAAAAAATAAATGCCTAGTCTAAATACATGCAATTGCCTCTCATGGCACGCGGTTGTCTCTCACATGCCCCTAACTGGGGACCTGGCCTGCAACCCAGGCATGTGCCCTGACTGGGAATTGAACCAGCGACCCTTTGGTTCACAGGCCAGCACTCAATCCACAGAACCACACCAGCCAGGGCTAGACTAGGCACTTATTATGAGCTCAATAATTTCTTGTTGGTTTAAAGAACTCCGAAGTAATTTGTAAAAATTCTCATTAAAAATGTATGGTGAAAGCCCCCAGAGGTCAGGAACCATGTCTACCTTGGTTATCACTCTGTCTCTAGCATTCAGCCTATGGTAGGCAATAAATAAATATTCATTGAGTGAATAAATAAATGGAACTAAACTTGGTAACCATTGTTTCTGTGCAAAAATATGTATTTTCAGTTTTGATCATGTTTAAAGTAAATAATCTTAGACATTTATATTTAAAGGATGATTCTTTTTAGGCCTGAATATTTATTTATTAATTTTTTTTCAGACTGAAAAATCCAGGTCTTGACTGAGAAGTATTTTCTTTCTCTTTTTTGAGCTGAAACCAGAGCCATCTAAGCTCTCTTGAAGGTCAGTAGTTTCTAAGACTCAAGATTACACGAGAGGCAAATCCAGAATAATTTCCAGTCCCATAACTGCCTTGTCATTTCTGTGGGGTCCTGAGCCCTAGGCCCCAGGTTCTGAAAGGGACAGATCCCTGGTTTTGCCAGCTCACAAATCCATCTTCCTATCTTCTCTAAAGCTTCTATGTGAAGTCCAGGAGCAGAACTTCCCTGGCAGTGAGTCATGGCCAAGGAGTAAACTGGCTGTCAGGTAGGAATAAATTGACATTTGTTGTAACATCAAAAGAACTGATTTATTGAACATTAACTTGGTTGCTCAGTAGTAGTAGTGGGGATGTGGAGTGGCAGAGAATGGAAGAAACAGAGTGATTTTAAGATAGCTTATGGCTTTAAGGGATTGAAAATGTAGTTAGTGAGTTCAGGCTAGCCTATAGAACACTGGGCCAGTGTGGGATCTGGCCAAAGAGAGGGAGCCAGTAAAAGTTTTAGAAGATGACCTTTGAAGGAAGGGGTGGGGTAGAGCTTTCTATATTGGAGAACCATTGCACAGAGGCAGAAAAGGGAGAGAGAAAATGGCAACAGTGAGATGGTTAGTTTGTTGGAGTGGAAAATGAAAATCAATTTAGAAAGGAAAATGGAAGTCATTTCTGAAGGCCTTGAATATCATGCTAAGTTTTTCAGGCTTTGCCCTGTAGATAATAGGCAGCTCTTGAGGCAAGGTCAGAACTAGGATGAGGACAGGGAGGCATCTGCAGGTGCAAAATTTAAGGGGGTGACAAAAACTTAGTTATCAAGATAAATAATACTTCAATGTAATATTTTAAAAACTCAAATCAACAAACTACAGCCAACCTTTTTGTTCATAAGTTTTATCTGAAGGGTTTGAGTTGGGGAATGACATGATGAAAGGCCCATTTTGGAAGATTGATCTGGCTGTGGAGAGCTCATCTGGGAAGTCTGGTTTGAGGCCAGATCCTGTCTCTGCCTCAGCAGAAGAGAGGGAAGTGGGAGGCCCCAGGGATGGGGCAGCAAGTGGTCTAGAAAATGCCCTTCCTCCTGCCCCCAACCCATTTTGCTATTTTTTCCTATCATTCTGGCTTCTGTATTCTGGTGTCTGCTATTCCCAGGGACATTGAGAATATCAGAACTGAGTGGGAGAGACAGATATGTAAACAACTACCCAAGTCAGAAAAAAATAAGGGTGGTAAGAGAAGCACAAATGGTGTGAAAAGGTTAGTGATTCCAACTGGAGTGGTTATAGAATGTAGAGGTACCTAAAATAGGCTTTGCATTGTGATCTGATTTGACCAAGTATAAATACTGGGAAGACTGACTTGGGTTCAAATCCTAGCTCTACCATTTATTACCTGTGTTAACTTGAGCAGGTCATTTGATTTTCCCTGAGCCTCGTTTTCTGTATCTGTAAAAGAGGGACTATAATGACATTTTTTTCTCTTGGTTGTTATGAGGTTTACTTGAGGTATTATATGGAAAGCCCTAGTTGGTGATTGTTATTATTAATAATATTTCATGGTGCAGTCACAGCATAGTTCATTTATCAAATAAAAGACAGTTCCATGAATGAAAACACATTGGGAACTCCAGGTTTCTGGAATGAAGTGTAGCCATTGTCAAACAGTAGAAGGGTATGAATAAAAGCCAGGGTGATTTCTAATGTCAGACTTCCTAATATGACTAAGTTAATTAATAACTAATGTAATTAACCAACAACTACATGCTTATTGAATACCTGTTATATGTAAACTAAGCATTGTGCATGACCCAGAGAAATACAAGGCATGGCTTATTTCCCTAATGAGCTGAGAATCTGTTAGATAAGACTTGATATAAGAGATATCCATTGTTTTTCAGCTTGATATCCATTTATCCTTCTCCTAATAAGAATATCTAGATTTTTCTTTGGGGAAACTTACTGTCCTTCTCTCTGTTCAAGACAATTTGTATGGTGTTGGCACCAATCCCATTCCAAGTCCTGGGGTGGATCAATGGCTCAGCCTCACCCAATCAGAGCATTGTTTTTTTCTGGCCACTGTGATTGGTTCAGTGATGGCACATGACCCAATCAGAGCCAATGAGACCTTTTTTGGGTCTGCTATTTTTTCCACTAGCCTCGAATCCAAGTGTGATAAGGCTAAAACCGTACTAAACATCTTGCTACTACAGGAAAAAGCCACTCTGAAAATGGAACCCAATTACAGAGCCAAGAGAAGATGAGAGAGAAAAATATCCTAGTGATTGACCTACAGACCAAACCATATTTAAACTTAGATTTTTTAGTTATCAGGTCAATAAATTCCCTTCTTGCTTAAGTCAATTGGAGTTCCATTCTCTCTGTTCTGTTATTGAATCAAAATCCTAACTGATTCACCATTTTATGAAAGAACAGATTACCAAAAAACAAACCATACTACCTTCCCCAACCCAAGAACAAAACCCTGATAGAACTCTCTCATGGAATGAGCAGTGTGGATACAATGACAATTGTGAACAAAAGGGTGAGTCCCTACTCTAGGAACTGATGACGGATAGGGGCAGCTTCTCTCACTATCTCTTCCTCTGCAGTTGCCATTGACCATTGGAATTGGCATGAAGCCTGCCATACACCTTTGAGAACCAACTGGTTGTCCACATAAGGCTAATGCCAGCTCTCAGATGCCCTTCCTTACCAAATGGGAAGGACATTGACCTGGACTATCTAGAGTGACAAACAGTCCAAATATAATTCAATGTTGGCTGAATATGCAGTCTTATGAGGTGGTGAAACTTTGCAGTAAATTTTGCCCAGCCTGCACCACTCTGACTTTTCTGGGTGTCCTATACTCAACTCCTGTCAGCATGTTGCTTAATTTCAGCCTCATGCATAACACTTTTAGTGTTCATTGGCAGACAATACAGGAGAGCAAAAGACCTTGCAAAATACATACTTTGCTTATTTGACTTGCTCCCATTGAGGAGACTTCTGTTCAACCCACACAAACATCTAAATTATTAATTCATACTGGGGATAAAATACAGCCATTGGCTTACTAAAAATTTAAAGTTTGCAAGATATCAATACATCACCTTTAGCAGCCTTATGAGGTACCACCAGTACCTCATCTTTATTTTAAGATCCTTCATACAAATTTGAATTAGTTCTCTCCTTTTTTTCCAAATCAAAGATCACAGTGGTGTTGAGTTTAATTAGTGAATCTTCCTTTCCTGATTACATGCCTGGATGTTATCCACTAATTACAATTTAGAGAATTAAACACCAGGAAAACACCTTTCTCTATCATTATTCTTATGGACCATATCTTGTTAGTGCTACTGATTAGCTGTGTTGGGTCAGGATGACCCATCTCTTATTCACATTCTTGTTTCCTTTTAGAGGGTGTTCATTATACAAATTACATATCTTTTTAGCCAGGGTATAGTAGGTGTAGGAATAAAATTATTGGCTCGGGGAAGGGAACTGATGGCAAAGATCTCTTCTGACAAATAACCAGACATGTTCACTGTAACCAGACAACATGTTGGTACAACTGACCCTAGCATACTCCCTGAAAATTAAGTGAATTCTTATTTATGGTAAACCCATTTTCTTTTTGTCAGTGATAAATCACCTCTAGCAGGTGAATTTAGACCTGGTTTTGTTCTTAAAAATTTTTAAAGAAATTATAGTGAAAGTTTTATCAAGATATTTGATAGTAATTCCCCTCCCTGCACCAATAATTCTATTCCTGCACTTACTGTACACTGACTAAAATATATATGGAATTAGTATGATGCAGACAATCTCTAAAAGGAGACACATGAGAGTGTAAACACCAGATTTGACTGTTCTGACCCAGCACAAATAATGAAGCCTTCTTTGCCTGAGGTGAAGGCTGAGGCTTCCACATTAGCAGGCCATGAAGAATCAGAATGAGGAAACCTGTTCTTTGTGTCCAATTCTCTGGCATATATTAAGACTCAGACATAAACCAGCACTAGTTTCTGCTCCTGATGACACCATTATAATTTTTAAACTTATCATTTATTCATTAAAGCAATCCCAGAGCTTGTGGGGTTCTCGACAGAACATAAATATATATATATAAATAAATCATACAATCAAAGTCCTCTAGAGCTGGCTGGGACTTCAAGGTCAGCTGGCCCAATCCCCTGTTGAAGTGATGTAGCCATCAGATTCTTTACTGCTGTCCTCAAGTCTTTGTTTCTAAAATCTTCTTTAAGATGTAAGACTCCCATCCATGAGGGGCTTGCTAGGTCTTATTCTTTTATCTATCCCAAGTGATAATGTGACTTCTTTGTTTTAGGCTGTTAGGCATGTCTCTCTATGGATCTCATACTCTTTGGTCTTCTCAGTTGAGGCTGGATATGATGAGTTCTCCTCAGCTCTCTTCCTATATTGAATTTGCTGGTTCTCTGACCATTGGCATCACCTGACTGGGTACCTTTCCCAAAAATCCATGCTTCTATTTAATTGATATGTAGTACTGGACAAAATGATAGCAAATAACTATATTGATTAACAGGATGAAAATTCTTTCACAGATGCAAAATCCTAATGCAAATATACTTACACATATTCCTTTAAGTTATGTGACTTTATACAAGTAACAACATATCTAGGATTTATTTTCTGTAAAATGGTGGGTTGGACTAAATGATATCTCTGAACTTTCCATATATATCTCTCCTAATTATATCCTTCCTGATAGATGAAGACCAAATACTTACACTTTCAAAATGAATATAACAACCAATTCTACTCAGATATTTCCCGACAAACTGAAACATTTGAGTAGGATGAAATAAAGTAAAAGATGTATTATAAATCTCTTTCCTGAACCAGTTTGCTTGTGTAGATTATGAACCTGATTTCTACTTTTTCAGGAAACCTTATTTGTAGACCTTGGATAAACTTCATTGGTAAAATAATAGTTCTCAATGAGCTGGATATCATGTCAAGAAAAAGTCTAGTTGTTTAGAACTAGAAGCTTGATTTTAGTTCCTGCTGCCAATGTTATCTCTGATACAATTCATTTTCCTTTGCCCCTGTTATTCTACCAGTATACAGGGATCCCTTGCTAAGTTACTATAAAAACTGATAAACCAAATGAGCTACTGGGTTTGAATTCTACCATATGTATAGTATAGAAAGCTTTGTAGATCACTGTTTTTATGTGCATGTAGATGTTCTGAACTAGATTATATTCTTTTGAAAGTAGCAGTTAAGGAGTTGGCATTCCCCTCTCACTTTTACCCTAGAACACAGAAGGATTCAGTGTGACTTGGTAAGTGGTTGACAGCATGCCAGAAATCCATGGGCTAAGGTCAAGGCTTTCATCCTTTTCCCATCATCAGCTTTAAAACCAAGCAAGCAAGCAAGCAAGCAAGCAATCAGGTTTATGATAAGGAACTTAATTTTAATTTAATTTTTATTTTTTTCTCTTTTTGCTATCAATAATGCTGGAGAAAAAATTTAACATTCTACCAGTGCTTCAAGGGAGAAACAAGGGGAAACAAGGATAGACAACTGCCAGAGCCCCATATATGAAACTTAAATGCCCAAGTAGCACTTGTTATTTCATCAAATTCTAAGACGCAGTTTTTTGGCTATTTATATTTTGTGACTATAAAAAAAGAGAAAGTTTCAGGTAAAAAATGAGTGATGAGGCTATAGAAGATGCTTACAACATTACTTTCATTTTTCAAAGAAACCCCAAATGTCTTGCTGATGTCCCTAAAATATTCTATCTTTGGACAGAACCATTAACTATTTTTAAAAAGCCAATAATCAATAAGTCTTAATTTGTTGCACTGACATTTGTTCAGGTTTCATCTAGATGAAATTAATTAGAAAGAAAATGGTTTCTCAGCAATTGGTAAGAGGAAGGGAGGCCGTGGCAAGATAAGTTTGACCCTGTGTCGTGGAAACATTTTAATGAGGTTAAGCCTCAGCATGTTTGGATCTTGCTGCTTGGTGAGTGTGCGCTGACACTTCTGATGGGCTACCAGAAGTTTCCAAAATAGACCAATGACTTCGAAGCCATTTTGTGGGTCACTGGAGTTCTAGGTGGATAGGAAGAGTAATAAGACTGAATAAAATGTACATAGTGTATGAAAAAACATCTGGGAGAAAGAATTGTGAAGAACAATCTTACTGAGAACACAAAAAAACCTCTCCATCCACATTTCTCAGCTGATACTTTAGTTTCTAAACACTGTCAGTTAAAGTGAAGCCAGATCCCACTTTGCTGCCTCAGGGGTCCTTGGCACAGCTCTGCGTGTGCCATCAACCAGGGATAGCCAGGTTCTGGGAAGAGTGGGGAAGTGATATTCATCCCATATCCCTTAGGGGATACCACTTGCTTTAATTACTTTAGGAGCCCTTTGTATCAATGAGACTAATGGAATTAGACAAGGAAAATACTAGCAAGACTTGATCAAATTCATTAGGTTAAGAGGACAGATTAAGAGTAAACCCAAGGTGCTAGCTCATCATTAACCTAGGTCTCTGGGGACACCATAAAGGCTGGTCACTGAAGATTTCATCATTGGGGGTTGCATATTATTTGGAAGAAATGCTGAGCAGCCCCGCAGGTCAGTTCTGCTCAGGCCCAGGGCCTGAGCTTTAGTAGAGGCTGAATGCAGAGAAGATCCCTGATAACAACATGACCATTCTCTTTTGAATTGTTTTTTTTTTCAATGTAAAGCCTCTTTCTCTTCCTTGTGTTACCTAGGTTTCCCTCTTCAGCAGAATCAGAAGGATACTTTTTGTTGGGCAAGGGCTCTCTCAAAGTTCAGAAGATGATAGGAGCCAAGTAGACAAGAAGGAGACAAGAAAAATAAAAAAAAGAGTCATAGCCAAAAATATACTTTTCATTAAAGAATCTAAAATTTATATAGAGCTAACATGAGGGCAGCAAAGAAATGGTTGTGGGCATCAGCAGGGTGTGAGCTGCCTTTGTATTCTTGTTTAGAATGATAACAGTAATGAGAGCAAACATTTTGCACTCACTATGTACCAGGTACTGTGTTAAGCAATTTACACACATCAATTTCTCTAATGCTCACAGCATTCCCAGAAGACACTGTGCAGAAAAGGAACTGAGGCACAGAGAGTTTAAAGAACTTACTAAAGATCATAGAGTTGGCAAGTGGATGTATCTAGTCTGAGTGTATTTTGATCACCAATTACATCTGTGAGAAGTCCAAGTTGGTCTTACTGCTAGAGAATATCTCTTTATGGTAGAATATTAAAGGGATTAGTGATGGCTTTGTAGAAGGAATGGTAGATAAGATTGAAAAAGAAACTTAGAAAGAAAAAGAGCCTATAACAATGGAGGAAAATCAACACCTGTGATACGGACACATGACATAGTGGAGAAGGAAATTCTGCAACATTAGAGTTACACAAGTGTGAGATTCTTCACAAAGATGGTGAATCTGTTCCCTCTACTAAGACCCCTCCAGAGACATGTGAAACACCAGGCAGGCACTGGTGTGGCAGGAATCCAGATAGTACCCCCAGGAAAGTGGTCTGTCTTGCAGGTTGGGACAAAGAGGTGAAGATAGTGACATATGCAACCAAATATGGTTCAATCAGAGATGGTCTGTCTTCTGGGATCATTTTCTAGACTGTGATAAACTAACATAAAACACTCTGAAAACACACATTGCCTCCCAATTCTGCTGATTTGCCCTCTTGCCCACAAGAGGGCAAGTACACAATGAACATAGCATAACACTTGGTTCCTGGCACTATGCCTAATACATTGTTCAATTTATTCATGAACTGTCTCATTTGGTAATGAGCCTCTTGTTCTTGGAAAAATTCAAGCAGTGGTTGGATTACCCCTAAAGAAAAGAGTTGAAGAAGGGATTTGGCATTGAGAAGTAGCCTTCTCTTTTGCCTCTGGTGGATTTTCTGGAGAGTTTTCCTCTTATATTTCAGATTGGAACTTAATATGAACATTACTGTTGGAACTTTAAAAAGTTCTTCCATGTCTCTATTTCTTTTCCTCTATCATTGAGTTCTTTTGTTCTCTCTCACCGTCATTTTCTTAGCTGCAAATTCTCAGGACTTTCCAAGTTTTTTCAGCCTGTGATACCAAGAATGCTTCTTGTGCCCTCTTAGTACCAGTGGGGTATTGAGCTGGTACTCAGGGAAAATAAGACAACCAATGTAGTTTAGGGAAGAGCTGTTTGTTCCAGAAAACTATTTCATGACACCCAAACATGCTCCTCTCAGCTGAGAGATGTGAAGAGTTCCAGAAATGGTGGGGTGCTATGTGGAAAATACCTACACCAGATTTCTTAAGGAGTTGCTTCTACCACATTTCCTGGCTTTATCAACACATTCTGTACCCTGACTTGTCTTTAATTGAACAGGGTGTTTTGGAGTTTGTGTCTCTACATAGGGCACAAAAAGAATAGCTTCCACCCACCAGTGTGTGGCTGTTGCATTATTCCACTGGCTTTTTTTCTTCCCTGGGCTTGCCTGGGTAATGTTCTTTCCTTACAAATTTCATCTCACTGCACTGTGCATTGAAACGATGCAGTTATGGAGCGCACAGGGAAAAAAATTATAATGCCATTAAAAGTTATCATAAATTTCAGATCAGCATCACTTCTAATCCGATACACAATTTTACTGCCTCTATAAAGTAGGTGATTTGCAGTGGTCTGAGGCGTCTCCTGGAGCGTTTTACTTCTTTTTAAATTAAACACACCAACTTTGTGCTGAATTCAGAGTGTGGACATAAAAAAGGGGGTAAAAAGGAGAGGGAAGGGACATCAGATGGGAATTGCAATTGAATCTTTATATATGCCATCTTGGCACTGTGGTACTAAATATAGTGCCAGGTAAATAGATGTGCTGAAATATTCAGAATAAAAAACAAATGTTCCAATAGCAGAAGCAGTGAGTCCCGAGAATGTTTCCACAGTGGGTGTGCTTAAAATAATAAAATACTGTTGTTTAAGACTACTCAATCCTAGAAAACCCTATGTTGTAAAAAATATATATAGTGCTGGTGTATGTGTGAGGGAGTATGTATGTTGAATGTATATATGTGTATAAAAACTCCTAGGAAATTAAATAGACTATAAGGGATTTGATTTTACTGGGTGGAAAGTTACACTGATTAATTCTTAGAGGTACATTAACTCTTCCTGGAATCTTAGGACAACAGAAGTTGTCATTTACTAAAGGGCTACCAAGTATTCTGAAATATAATGTCCCCAGTAAAGGCTAGTCCACTTGTCTATGGACAGACATATATACTTATATACACAGAGAGAGGTGGTACACACCCAAGTGCTAGTACAAAAAAGAAACCATGCACAAGGTTTGTGGTTGAAAGGACTAAACTGAATGTGCCATTGCTTTTCCTCCATACCCTACATGCAGTTGGTCATTCTTAGCTACTAAAAAAAATGCTTACAGAGGGTCTATTTTATGCAATGCTGTGAGGTATATACTAAAGATAAAAAAAAAAATCCCTGTAGGTCTTCACTCAAGAAGCTCACAGTCTAGAGAGGGACTTTATAGGAAGTAAAGTTATGATTACAGTCAATTGTGTTCAATGCTATGATGGATGGAAATGCTCACTGGGAGTGCACAGAGCAGAGGAAGCCATGTGTCTGCTATGATAAAATGGGATGCCCAACATGCAACATACCATGTCTACCGCCCCCTACTGACTAGTACAGTGAAGTCGCCATTGTTCACACGTGTGCATTCCAGTACACTCTCCTTGGCTGCCGGGTTACATCAATGTCAGTAAATCATTCTCATTATATTAACAATGGCTGGGCTTTTTCTGGACATACCTTGTGGTATATTAGCATTGCTTCATAGTGGAGACCAGAAATTTTATTATATAAGAAATTCTCTATAACAGATTGGATCAGTGAGGAAGGTATTTGGTTGCAAGTAACAGAAAAATCTGACTTACAGTGAATTCAGTAAATGGGATTAAAAATATATTTACATTTATTATAAATAGATGTCTCAGATGTCTCGAGACAAATGGCTGAAGATTTAGCTTTAGCGTTTTATTTAAAGCAGGTCTGGTGTTTGTGTTTCCATTTGGCTTTTTCATGGTTGTGATATGTCTTCACTGAGTCAGAACCTAGGTCCCATTCAAAGATAGAAAAGGAGAGGTGAAAGCCAGCCACACTGTCTACTTCTGTGTAAAAAAGCAAACATTTTCTGAGAAATTTCAACAGACTTTAGCTTCATCTCATTGTTGAAGATGCAAAGAATGCTGGGAAAATGAACATTCACATATTCCAGCCTGTATGTAGAATCGAAGAATAAGGGGTTGGGAATAGGTGTTGAGACAATTAGTTTCTAGTGAGTCCTCATAGATGCACACACAAATCTTATTACAAAAGTGGTTAATCTATGTAATTAACATATTGTCTCTAAAATATATTATGGAAAGTTTCAAATACACCCAAAAGTAGAGACAATTATGTAATAAATCCCCATGAACCCATCACCCAACTTCACTAAATATTAACTCATGGCTAATATTGTTTCATATATATCTCTACCATATAAAATATCTCTGGATATTTTAAGGCAAATCTAGACATTATATCATTTTATGCATAAATATTTTAGTATATGCCTCCAACAGTTAAGAGCTGTTTGAAAAGAAAATATAACTCTATTACCACTATCACCTAAAATTAAATTAATAGAAGTTCCTTAATATTATCAAATATTTAGTTTGTATTTGCATTTTCCCAATTATCTCACCATTTTTATGGTTTGTTTGAATCAATATATAATATTGCCTTTTCTCTATGGAACTAGCTATTAACTATTTTGTTTGTGATTTTAGAAAAAAATTTTAATAATTTTTTACTGTTTTTCAAGTACAATTGTCTCCATTTCCCCTCTCCACTCCCTCCCACCCTCCCCAGCCATCCCAATTTCCCACCCTTCATTAGAAAAAATTTAATTGGTGTATGTAATAGCAGTGTTTTGTTTTTCTCATTATAGACAAACATCTATGCACTCAAAGGCATTTGCACTCAAATGCCTATGCTTGTAAAAATCAAAGATTTATTGGGGCAGCCCAAGGTTTGACACCTGTACACAAGGAGTAATACTTTCACATGATCCACTGGATTTTAGGTATTGCTTCCTAAAGTCTAGCTTGAAGGTTGAGAGATTGGAAAGTGTGTGTTCCTTTGGAGCGGTCTTAAACTATAAGCTGTGCCATGTTTGGGGGTAACTTGCAGCATGTTTTGGGGGTGCAGTGCCCTTACCAGATCCCGCTCAAGATTACCAGTATGTTTCTTCAAAATCAACAGTTAGGGAAGGCCTTTGTAAATGACTTGATGTCCAGAGGCCATAAGTGAAGCGACTTCTAAATTTTAATATATCAAAAGAAAATACTTGTATATGTAAAGAAAGAAAGAAACATCAAAACATAAACAAGGTTAAAGACAAATGACAAGTTAGGGGAAAATGTGCAACTCACATCACAAAGGGCAGTCACCAGGCAAGAGATGGTGGTGCTTGAACTGGCATGGTGGGCACAAGAGGAGTGAGTTGATTTGGGGCATATTGTGGAACAACAGGACTTGCTGATGGACTGGAGTTAGGAAATGAGGCGGAGAAAAAATAAATGATTAATTCTAGGAAAATAGGCAACTCTCCAGACAAGGGGGGAAAGATATAAGAAGTAGTGGATTAATTGTTCCCCTACAAATACCAGGAACATAAAACTTCAGTGAATATACTGAAACACTTAGCCATTGGTGATGGCTTTGCCACCCCAGATCATGGAGGAAGGTTTCTAACCAAAAGGCAGAGTCAGATATTTTTTGTGTAGTAAACAATAGTTCTGGAGTTCAGATGCCTGTATGAGAGTTCAGACTGCCATTTACGACCTATGTGATCCTGGACTAACTTGCCAGTACTTCTCTGAGCCTCTACTTTCTCATAGGTAGAATGGGTGTAATAATACCTTGATCATGAATTTGTCCCAGAGTATAGATATAAACTTTTGTTATGCTTTTTAATCATGCAAAATTTATCTGGTGATCTATTTCAGCTAACAACTTGGTAAAAAAATGAATACTATATTTATAGAATTAGAATTGTATGCCTAAAATCACTGAATAAAAAGTTTTTTTCTCTACCTTCCAAAAAAGCAGCACTGCTTAGAATAGTCACTTGTCAAGAACCTTGTATGATGATATGTTTACATCTTTAATGCCAGTTTTGATTACTTCAATGTCAATGTTTTGCTAACTGGGAAAATCTAAGAAATTGCAATTCAGTGGGAAATATCAGAACTCTTTCTTTTTAAAAATAGTTATATTGGGGTTTAACTTACATACAATAAACTGCATATATTTTAAAGTTACAATTTGTTAAGTTAGAATAGTTACACAACCATGAAACCACCATCATAATCAAAATAATGAACATGTCTATCACCTTATAAGTTTTTTTCTGCCTCTTTGTAATTCTTCCTTCTCACCCACTTCATCTTCCCTCTGTCCCTGTAGATTAGCTGTATTATCTAGAATTTTATATAAATGTAATAATACAGTATTTATTCTTTTATTGTCTTGCTTCTTATACTTAGTAGTATTTTGAGATACATCCATGTTATTGTATGTATTACTAGTTTATTTTATTTTATTATTAAGTAGTATTTAGTTGTATAGATATATTAGAATGTGTTTATCCATTCATTGCCAATGGATATTGGGTAGCTTCTAGTTTTTAACTATTACCAATAAAACTACCATGAATATTTATAAACAAGTATTTAAATAAACATATGCTCTTTATTTCTTTATGTAGATTCATATTTTCATCTGGTATTGTTTTTTTGTGTGTGTAAAGGATCTATTTTAACATTTTTTTGTAATGCAGGTCTGTTAGTGATCAATTCTTTAAGCTTTTTTTTTCTCAAAAAATCAATATCATCTTCTTTTCCCCTTTCAAATCCACTTTGTTTTTTGAAATACGTTTCTGTTAGATATAGAATTCTAGGTTCACTGTTTTCTTGGGTACTTTAAAGATTGATCTACTCTCTTCCTGCTTGCATTGTTTTTGATTAAAAAATTGTTATCCTCATCTTTCTTCTTCTGTATATATTTTTTTCCTCTGGCTGTTTTTATGGTCTCTGTTTATTACTGATTTTTAATAATTTGATTTGGAGGTGACAGTGTAATTTTTCTTCATGTTTCTTGTGCTTGGATACACTGAATATTTGAATCCATGGATTTAAAGTTTTCATCAAATCTCAACTTTTTTCAGCTGTTACATAATAAACATTTATTTTCCTCCTACCCACACCTTTTGGGAGAAAGTCCAATGACATGTTTAAACAGGCTGTTGAATTTGTGTTTCAATACACTAATGCCCTGTTCTATTATTATTATTATTGTTATTATTATTACTATTATTATTATTTTCCATCTGCATATCATGTGGAATAGTTTCTATTGTTATGTATTTAAGTATACTAATCTTTTCTTCTTCAATGTCTTATCTGCTGTTAACCCCTTCCAATATGTGTGTGTGTATAAGGTGTCTGTGATCTCAGACCTTGTAGTTTTTATCTTAAGTCTAATCTGGGCCTTTAACATTTTTTCTGTGTCTCTAATTATGTTTTTGAACATATGGAATACAATTACAATACCTGTTTTAATGTACTTGACTGCTAACTTTAATATTTCTGTGACCAGTCTGTGTTGGTGTAGATATTTCTTGTTTGGTTTTTTTTTCCTGCTTTTTTACATGCATGGTAATTTTTATCTGATAACAGATATCATATATTTTTTCTTTTTTTAAAAAATATATTTTATTGATTATGCTATTACAGTTGTCCTATTATCCCTCCTTCATTCCCCTCCACCCTGAACACCCTCTCCCACCCACATTCCCCCCCTTTACTTCAGT
>CM052544.1:30150708-30167282 GCA_028533065.1 Trachops cirrhosus
TTTCAGCTAATTTGTGACCAAAATCAGTCAATTCTGTGAGTATCTTGATAACCAGTGCTTTGAACTGTGCATCTGATAGGTTGGCTATCTCTTGGTCACTTAAAAGGATGGGTTCTGGGGCTTTCAATTCTTCTTCAGTTTGAGCCATTGTTTTGCTGGTTTTTTTGCTTTTGTTTTTTTTTTTTTTTTTGGTCTTGTTGAGCTCCTGTAGTGAGGGGCGGGGCCTTAGGAGTTCACCATGGCAGGGTAGTGACACTGTATGTGGGGGAGGGGTCCGAGAAGGAACAATGGCGCTTGCTCTGCTCTCCGTAGGACCCCAGACCCTTCCGCCACTTTCCGCAAGCGAACTGGACCCCTCTGGTGCCAATTCTGGTGTGGGTGGGCCTGTGCACCCTGTGGGACCTTCCTTTTCAGTCAGTGACCCACAGCTCTATTTCCCGGTGCTGGGACCCTGCATTGCGTGTAGTGCTTTGCTTCACAATGTCCGCCTCGGTGGGTCTGCTGGTCGCCACCCACTGGCCAGGGCCCACCAGCCACTGCTGCTTGTGCGCCCAAGGTCTGCTAGGTCTGCTGGTCGCCACCCCCTGGCTGGGGCCCACCAGCCACTGCTGCTTGTGCGCCCAGGTTCTGCCTGCTGTGGACTTGTATGCTGCCCTGGGTGCTCAGCTCTCCGCTCTGTGTCCCTCGCCTGGCTGCCCGACTCTGCCCCTCCTAGCAGTCTGGATGAAAGTGTCTATTTTTAAATCCTTGGTTGTCCAACTTCCATACACTTCAATTTTCTGTCAGTTCTGGTTGTTATTTTGTTTCTATATCATTGTTGTCCCTATCTTGGTTGTGCGAGGAGGCACAGTGCATCTACCTATGCCTCCATCTTGGCCGGAAGTCCCATATATTTTTTCTTATTGGGTATTGGATGTATTATTGAATTTGGTTCTGAGATTCAGTTAAGTTACGTGGCAACAGTTTGGTCCTTTGGGTTTTTTAAGTTTATTTGATGAGACCAGACAGAACAGTCGGCCATATTTGTTTGGATATATTTCTGGACTCTTTATTCTGTTCCGCCAATCTATGTGTCTATCTATCCCCTTGCCAAATTACATTGTCTTGACTTTTGTACCTTTGTAGCAAATTTTAAAATTGACTGGTATGAGTTCTCCAAATTTATTATTCATTTAAAAATTTTTTAGCTCTGCTGATTCATTTGCCTTTCTATATACATTTTAGCATCACCTTCAAAATATATCTCTACAAAGACCACTACTGGGATTTTGATTGATACTGTGTCAAATCTATAGATCAATTTGGGGAAGGTTTGATATCTTTACTATATGAATCTTCTAATCCATAAATATATTATGTATCTCCATTTATTTTTGTCTCCTGTGATTCCTTCATTAGTACTGTACTCTTTCTCTCCTTCTGAGACTCAGATGACATGAATATTAGACATTTTGTTATTTTTCCACAGGTTCTAAAGTTCTTTTCATTTTTTAAAAAATATTATTTCTTTGTTTTTCTGATTGGGTAATTTCTATTAAACTACCTTCAAGTTTAATAATCATTTTATGTTATCTCTGTTTTGCTATTGAGCCTATCCATTGAGTTTTAAATTTCAATTATATTATTTTTACATTCTAAAATTTCCATTTAGTTCTTCCTGATGTCTTATGTTTTCTTGCTGAGACTTTCTATTTTCCATTTTTTCTAAGTGTGTATGATTATTTTTGAAGCATTAAAAATAGCTGCTTTATAGCTTTGCCAGATAAATCTAATATCTGTGACATTTTGATATCGGTGTCTTTGATTATCTTTTTTCATGTGAACTGCTATTTTCCTTGTTTAGTGTATGCTGAATAATTTTAAATTGTATCCTGGATATTTGGAATATTACGAGACTCTGAGTCTTGTTAAACCGATGGAGAGTGTTGATATTTTTACTTTAGCAGAAAATAGACCTGGTTAAGTTCAGACTCCTAGTTTCAATGCATCTTATGTAGGCTGTTTCAGTATCTGTTTAATTTTCAGAGCCTTAGAAGTAGTATTTGGATCTGGCCCAAGTGTGTGCCACCAAATGGCCAGTCTGGAAGTTGGATGTTGTTTATCTAACCATGTTTAGCTACCCAATAGCTTTACTATGTATTCTGTCTGAGTTTTAAAGCTGTATTCCGTGGGAGGGCAAGGTAGAGTGTGCTTACTTCACCTTATCCTAAATCAGAAACTTCAATACTATTTTTATATGATCTGGCCCTATAATTTATAAAGCAGCTATTACTCTAATGTCATTTATCCCATCTCTGGCTTCAAAGCAATAGTCATCTTCATTTTTTCTGTTTCCTCTATAAGAGAGCTTCTTAAGTTTTTCTTCTACATGAAAAATTTCATATTTAAAAGTAGTTATACTTTTATTATATCAAAGGAGATTTTAGTGCTGTTAATTAATTTTTGGTCACGTTTTGATGATTCTTCACCTTACCTATCTCTCTTTCGATTTCTTCCTGATTTAGTTGTACCTCATGGATTTCTGTTCCTGTTCTATAGAAGTCCAATCCCCTTGCATCCAGTTATGAATGCTGAGTGATTTCCTAGGATTGTATTCTAGGTCCTGCATGAAATCACTTTCATGGTCTTCTCTTCCATCTTTAGGATGCTGCTTTTGTTTCTTTTCCTTCTCCTTCCTTTTCTGCTCCTCCTTTCAGTTTCCTCCTTTAATATGGGACATTGTTTGAAATCTAGTGTTGTGAATAGATACAACACATAAATTCCATGGGGGAAAAATGGGGACAACCATAACTGAACAACAATAAAAAATTATTAAGAACCACAAAAACAAAACACATAAATTCCAAAGAGCCTTTGTCTGGACTCACCCTCCTGTCAAATTTTCTTCTTAAATCTGCACCAGAGGGCAAGTTAATGTATCTTCTGTTCAAACTTTTAGTGTCCAGAGGGCTTTAATAAGTGTAAGGTTTTATTTATATTTACCATGCTTACATTTTCATGGCCTTGATATTATTCTTAAAAGATTCTGCTTTAAAATTGTAGATTAAGTAAAAATCAGATCCATGTTCCCAGAGGAGTGTTTCCAAGTATGGTCTCTAGGGTCTAGGCTACAATGGGGAGTATGTGAAGACGAAGATATACTTGTCCATTTGGTAAATAGTGGAGCTAGTAAGGAGACAGAGATGCTTTAGATGGTTTATTATCTTCAATAAACTTTTCCAACAGTTTGGGAAGGATAGAATGGGCACAAACTTCGCACAAATGAAACAAATAGCAAATTAAGATGAAAGTAATTAAATGCTCCATAATTATATGTACAGGTTCAGACAGCTAAAGAAGAACACTTTTTGTACTTGGAGCCAGGGCGCAGAGTGTGGCTAGCTTATTTAGATTTGGGAAGTCTGAGGTGAACTTTATAGAATGGAAAGCATGATGTGTTTAAACTAGTGTTTAAGGCTGTGTCAGCACCTCTGACAGACAAAGAGTTAATATCCTTAATCTATAAGGAACGCCTACCAATCAATAAGAAAAAGATAAGCCCAGCAATTGAAAAATGGGCAGAGGACATGAATAAATGACAAAAGAAGAAATACAGGTGGATAATAAATGTATGAAAAATGTCTAACCTCATCAGTATTCAGTGATAAGCAAATAAAAACAAGATACAATTTTTCTGCCTACTCAATTGGGAAATACTTTTAAAGTGGTTTAAATGGAAATATCCAGTATTGGTGAAAATGCAGAAGATGGGCACCCTCACACACTGCTTTTGGGAGGGCAAATTGATTCTATATTTCTGAAGATATATTTAGAGATACATACCAAAAACTCTAAAATGATTTCAAACTTTTGATGGGATAATAATACCTCTGGGAATTTTTCTTTAGGAAATAATTAAAGATGAACACAAATACCTATATACGAGGATAGTCTTTGCAGTATAACTTACAATAAAGAACAACAAAAAGGAAAGCACCTCAATGTTCTGTAGAGCAGAGATGGCATGGTGCATGCAGAGGGCGAATGCTTGGAAACCATGAGAGGTTATACTGTTAGAGAATGCTTAATCACATGGGAAAATGTTTCAGGTTCATTGTAGAAACATAGGTAAAAACATCAAAATCCAGCACACATATTGTAAATCTAATTCTGTGACTAAAATAGATATCTATGGAAATATACTTGCAGGAAATATACAGCAAGATATTAACCATGCATAACTGAGTAGTAGGATTATGAGTGATTTAAATTTTCACATATATGTATATATAAACATTTATTAATATATATTAACCTATATTAATTTTCATGTATTTTTCAAAGAGCCATATGAAAAAGAAAGGCATAAGTACTATTTAAAAATGTACCTATACTATCCAGCATTATATCTGTGCAAATAAGCAAAAGTAAAATAATTACTTAACAACTTTTGTAGAGAAAATATTAATTGCTTAAGTTAATTTTTGATTGTTCAGCAGTTTGTTTAAGTGTTGTGCATAGAGTTCAATAAATTTTTTTGTCTTTGGGAGTTTGAAGCTGCTGGTTAGAGCCAGCTAAGAAGTTACTATGACATGTATTCTATGAATTTCTAGTCAACCTCCAAGTTCAGGTAGAACCCCAAACTCTTTTCCCCTCTGTGCTATCCTTGGGTCAGTTTGTTCCATGTGGCTCTGAGTACTTTGTGTCAGGGGCCTGCACAGATTCATCCTTGAACTCAATGGACTAGCTCTGTTTATGGCATACAGCAGGTGCTCAAACAATGCTGAATCAATGGTGAGTGAATAAATAAATGAATATGAGGAAATGGTTCCTATTAGACTTTATCTCAGCAAACAAAAATGTAATGCCCATAAAGGAAAGGTGATGACTCAATTAAAGCAAGTTAACAGTATAATTAAAGAGACATTAAGCATTGGAATCATCCAGATTTGGAGTTCAGTACAGTCTCTACTGCCTCATTGCTTGTGATGTTGGGCAAGTCATTTAACTTATCTTAAGTTTCCTGATCTCTAAGATGTAACTAGATATTATCAATCTTTTTTTGTGAAGAGTAAAGGAGCATATGGATGCATACAGGGGGCTTTATACAGTTCATGGTAAACAATTCCTATTCAATTAATAGTAGTTAATAATGATAATCACAATAAATGATCCCACAATTGATAAAATAATCTGCTAAGTAAAAGCCTCAATCAACTGCTTTAACGGAATTCCTTCTTAAAGTAATTTGTTTCCCTGTTTTATTCACTTGTATTGATTTGGATATGTAGTCGGCCCTCCATATCCACAGGTTTTATATCTGGGGATTCAACCATACCTGGATTGAAAACTTTGAAAAAAAGCATCATTGTTGCTGATGGATGAGTACTATGTAGTTAGGTCTACAATGGTTGTGTCTGTACTGAACACATATAGACCTTTTTCCCTAGTCATTAGTCTGTAAATAATACATTTATAACAATGATTTACATAGCATTTATATTATATTAAGTATTATAAGGAATCTAGAGATAATTTAAAGTATACAGGAGGGTGTGCATAGGTTATATGCCAACCCTATGCTATTTTATATAAGGGAGCTGAGTATCAGGAGAGTCTGGTACCCACAGGCTTCTTGAAACCAATCCCCCTTAAGTACTTACGGATGACTATATTATCAATCCAAGGAAACATCAGAAAGAACCACCTCCCATTACCCCTTCCTCTACTTCTTTTCTCCAGGAAATTCCCCGTTTCTAAATTTTTGAGCCTCAAGTTTTGAGTTATGTAATTAACCTGATGTCTTGATCTCACATCCTGCTTTATACTACTTTACTTTCAAAGTAACTCAAAGGTTGTGTGGATGAAGTTTATCTTTTGACTCACGCTTCTTCCTCTTTGGTTTGAGCACCAGAAACTGGTGAGCAATGCCTCAGTGCCTGCTTGGCTTTGTGTTTGGCATATTTGGGAAAGAGGGGAGACCTCCAAACCCTTGACTGGGATGTGAAGACTTGGGTCCCCTCATGCAGGAAGTCCACCAAATATTTTTTTAAGGAGACACAGTCTCCTGCGGACACAGCCTCAGAGAAAGGTAATTCTGGATGTGTGAATCTGTTAGGGCCCACTGCGCAGTCTTTCTCTGAGACACTTCTTTGTTTGAAATTCAAGGTTACAAAAGTCAAGACTCAAGGATAACTACAAAAGGTTAGCTGGTAAATGTGTTCACAAGTGAAAGAGAAAGAAGCCAAATAAATGTTAAAGGCTTTTTTTGAAGCAGGACAGAAATAAAGCTTTTGATCCTTTATCATGGAACAACAAAACATTTGCATGATCTACATGTGTCCCTGCGTTTCTATACTCCTTTATGTGCACATGTGTATCCATGGGCCCACACATAGACACGTATAGTTGGATTCCCACAAGCTTCCTTTTCTCTAAAAGCTTTATTTCCCCTCCCTACAGATTTCTTTCTTTTCTTTCCTTTCTTTTCTTTTTCCTTCTCTCTCTCTGTCTCTCTTTTTTGATATTTCAAAGCTGGCAGTTCAGGAAATGGCTGGAACTGCCACATCTCTGTTCTTGCTAAAGAAATCAATGCTAATCCTATTACTGGCAGTTATCACCTATCCCAGAACTCACAGCTAAAAGAAAAAAACACACTGAGATGTCAAAGTAAGAGAAAAAAAAAAGGGATGGGGAGGAGGGGGGCGCCCTTCATTCACTTTCAAATAGTGATTGTTTTTTGTCTCTTCTTTTTGATCATCCTTTTTTCTCATGTTAGCAAAGAAACCAAACTACAAAACGCCTGTGCTCACACAACATTGTGGGTCTGATTTTAAACCGCATGAGTCAGAGTATGGGCTCTAATTTAGATTTATCTTTCTCCAGTGTGCCTTGACAATGCACTGATAATGAATATTTATCATGGCTCCCAGTTTTATTAATAACAATAATAATGACACATACCATTTAATGGTCACTGCAGGCACTGTGCTAGGTGCTTTCTGCAAATTATTTTATGAAACACAATAAGCCTGTGAGGTAGGTGTGATAAGCATTCCCATTTCAGAGATTTAGAGATTAAAACATAAGGCTTCCTCATTTGTGCTGAGTGACCTGGGTAGGAAGAGGCAAAGTCTGGTTCTGAATGCAGTTGGCTACTGTATGGTACCCACACTCTTCCCACTGTTCTGCACCTCCAGCCTTCCTCAGTGGGGCAGCCTAGGAAATGACAGAGAAACACTAAAAATTGGGAATTTGCTATTTCTGAGCTTTCAGAAAGTTTTTCAGAAAGTCAAACAAACTTGATACTATTGGGTTCCTCCCTTCTTACAGTGATGGCCACTCTGATATATACATCTTTCATTCCTTCCTCTAATCCAGCTGCATAACCAGATGGACACAGCTATGTATGCTTAGGACTCTTTACAAAATAGCAGGAGGGAGCTACTTCAACTGGATTAATAAGAAACAGCAGTTTTAAATTCACAACTTACACATGCATCCTTCTGTTCAGAGAATTACACTTTGAGAAGCAATGTTAGGGACAAGGAGTATGGCTATCACCTGGGAGCTTACTAGAACTGTAGTATTCTAGTCCTCACCCCAGAGCTACTGAATCAAATCTGCATTTGTATGTACATTGAAGCTTGAGAAGCACTGGTCTATGATACCCTCTGTCCTGCTGAAGGAAACCTCCCCAATGTTAGGACCCAGTCCTTTCCTCTGTGACTTCTGCACCAAGCACAAAGCTTGGCATACAGTGGAAGATCAAAAGATGTCCAATGAATAATTGAACAGATGAACCACCTACTTTGCCAATTGATGAAGAATAACAACTCATGTGGGCTACTTGCATTCAACAACTGGATTATGTGGTCCAAGAGTGACTGAGGAAGTGTACACACTTCATTCTGTTACCAGGCATACTTTCAGGCTCTTTGCTACTTGGTTTGCATCTGGTGTCCCTGAGATATCCGTTGCTTCAACAGTTCATCAATCAATCCATTGATGTGTATTGAGTTGCCAGGAACTCTACTGAGCATGTGACCATGAAAAGGCAGGGATACTTTATGACATATGGAGAAAATGGTATTTACTCTCTAGGAGAGAGGATGGAAAGTAACTTGTTTTCTGGGCTGTTAAATGTCTTGTGCCAATAGGAAGAATTGTTCTGGGATGGATTTCTGTTCCCCATGGACTATTTTCTTCCAAGATAAGAATGAATAATGGTAATGAAAGTTTCCAGGCAGTATACTTAATGTTTTAGAGGAATTATCCAATTCAATCCCAATTCACCCTATTGCATTTTGCAAATATGGATACTGAAACCTAGGGAAGGAGTAAATGCTGGAAGGAAAATCTGAACACAGGATTTTCTGATTCTGAAGTTCATGTTTCTAACTACTGCCCAATTCTGGTGTTAAGTTAGTAATATATTATTATTCTTGGTTGCTTTAACAAGGATAAAATAATCACTGTATCTGTTCTTGCGCTCTCCCCTTTGCCTTTTGCTCTGAGAAGAAAGGGTTTTCTTCTTTGTTGTACAGAATGTAGGTGAAAAATAAAGCAGAAAATCCCTTTAAATTAAAGAAACCAGAGAAGCTAGAGGAAATGCATAATAAGCTGAAAAATGGAAATTAGAGAAAGAAGAGAGAGAGAGAGAGAGGGATCAGTCACATGATATTAACCAGCATGTTTGAGGGTTGGGAGTTGAGAGTGGAAAGTGAGAAATATTTGAGCACAAGCTATGTTCTATGTGGAGGACACTGAAGGAGGTAGTCCTGGAGAAAGAAGTTTTAAAATTTTCTACTTTAAATAAATTACACATCTTCCTTCGACATTTTTTGAGACATCCAGTAAAATTTAAAATAGTTTACATAGTACAAAGAATAAACCACATAGGACAATGAGATTTACTCAGGTTTTTACTCCTAATTATTTATTATGAATTTCCTATGCTTGATTTAAATTGTCTAATATTAATAGGCTTGCACCATTAGGTGAGCCCTCTATGGGCTCTTCTGGTAGTGTTAAAATATTTTATTTTGTTCTGCAATTGCTTTAGTGATAACATTTTAAATCTAATTTATTTTATATTATAAAATTGTCATGAGATTTTAAGTGATATAAAACAAACAAACAAAAGTAGTGTATAGGGTGTTTTACTTCAGTTTCTTCTGCTCAGCTATCCTGATCTGAGACACCTACCACCTCACCCATAACATGATGGAGTAGAGAGAACTTTGTACAGGGGTAGAGGGTGTGGTCAGGGTGGGAGGCAATGAGCCAGAGCCCACAAGGCCAATCATTATCAAGTTTCCTCACACAATCTGGAATTGCTGCCTTACTCAGGTCTTTTAATTTTAAAAACCAAATAAGAAAGAATTTATCATACCAGTGTTAAATGCATATGATTGCCTCCATGGGGAAGATCTAATTCTCAGGACAGAGAAGTAGGAAATGCTGTTAAGTGTGACAAGCCCAAAGGCCATGCTGATCACTGTGATGCATTTGATTTAATCCTGGATGTTGGGGGACTTAGGAAGCTCAGCTTCAGCTCATGGCCTGAGCTCCCCCAACAGTTTATGAAATTCAAATATAGTTAGCAGACTTGGGTGATCTTACCTCAGTCAAGAGCACAGAGAAGACGCAGGCTATCGTATCTTCATCATTCCAAGAATAGTACCAGCTAGGATTTACATAGCTTCAAAATTGTTAACCTGGATCATTCATTTAACCACAACTACCACCACCAAAAACAAAAGAGAAGTATGCATTTCTTGAAGATTAGATATTACTCAGTTCCTCATCATCTCTTAATTTCACTATTAAAACAACTTCCTAATTCATTTCCCTGTCTCCAGTCCTCTGCTGCCTCATCTCTCTCATCCAATTCTATCTTCTATACTAATAACAGAGTGAAAAATAACATAAAAACAATAACAACAAATCCTCTGTGTTATTCCTTTGTTTCAAACTCTCTGTGGCTTCCTATTGCCTGCAGTACAGAACTCAGAATTCCTTGAATGGCATTAGTGGGCCTTCACACTATGGCCCCAACTTCTATTCAACAGCAATAATAAACTATTGGCTGTACTTTCTTGTAGCCAGTGGATATAACCTTATAAATTCTAAAGGGAATGACTTGATCAGACCTTAATCAGATGAAGCACTCTCCTGGACAGAGAAGGAAATAGATTGGAGGAGGCAAAGTAAGACAGGGAGAGTAGTTAATGAGAAACTGCTAAAACAGTCCAGTTGGGAGAGAACCAGGACTTTTTTTTCTATAGCTATAAAACCTATTTAAAAAATCTGATTCAGGAAATCTAAGTGATTTGTATACTTTCTCTTGGTTAGACACCGTGGGCACTAACGCATAGATATCTTGTGCTCAGCTTTGCAAAGGTAAGTCTGAACCACCTTTATACAAAGGCTGGCTCCTCTCAACACTGTAACAATCCTAGTAATATGGTAGAAGATGGAGTTCCATTGTGAGAAGTAACAGGAAAAATTGGTTTCCTAGTGTGACTTTCACCTTTAAACTTGGAAGAATCCTCCTGTCTTTCCCTTGTTAGATATTGGCATCTTCACCCACAAGTACTAGAAGATACAGACTTTATTAGACATTTTGATTCCAGTGGCAAAACTTGTTTCCTCTATTTAATCAATAGGCCAGGTGAATGACAAAATTATATAATCCTCTGCATCAACCACGGGAAAGGAGACAAAGTATTTTAAAGCAAAAGGTATTTGAGATTATTGCCAGGTGGCTGTTTAATAGATAATAAAATTGATGAGGCCTGAAGTCCTTTGGTAAAATAGGAAGGAAGAAACAGTAACCAGAATAACTTGATCCTGTACCTCAACTACGTAGCTACCTGAATTCCACTTGGTTTCTTGTTTGGTCAGCTGGATCAATGTTATTACCCATTACATGAAATTCAGGAAGAGGAAGGTGTTGAAAGAGGAGTGATTGGTCTTTGGACAAGTTAAACTGAACTGCCTCTACACAGGTAGTTCCAATGTGTGGTCCTCATACTGTCACAGACCCCTGCTCGTAGTGTCCACAGCATTGTAGCTGAAACAAAAGAAATTCACACAACAGGTAGTCAGTGACCAGAGGGGAGAGGGGAGGGAATTTCAGGGGAGAAGGGAAGGGTTTACAGGAACAAATATAGAGGACACATGGACAAAACTAGAGGAGGTTGGTAAGGGGAGGGAGGAGGGGAGGAATGGGTGGGTGGGCTGGAATGGGAATAAAGGATAGAAACTGTACTGAATAAACTAAAATTAAAAAATTAAAAGAAAAAAAAAAGAAATTCACACGGATGGACTACCGAATCCTGTGGAAGAACAGGACGAGCAGCTTCTCTCTCAAGGGGAGCAAAAGCCTCAGCCCTTGCTCCAGTGAGCTTTTATTGTCTTACTGGGAACATTACAAGAAGGTCCTCATTAACTATGCACAGGCTCGCTTTAGGTGGTTATCTTATACAGAAAACAAAGGAGAGGATGTGGTAATCACATCGCAGAAGAGGGATATTTGCAAATGAAAAGGCAAAAGTGGTTGAACTGGTTATTCTGGTCCTTGGAAGGTTTAGCATGGTTTTTAGGCAGTTATTTTGCAGTAAATGTTTGCCACTGGGGGCTGGGCCTACACCATGCAGGATGGTCTACTACATTCAGACCAACAGCATCGGCAGCATCTCCTGTGAATGCAGTAGAAATTTAAATTCTTGAGCCCCTGCCCAACATCTACTCAGTCATGAACTCTGGGGGTGAAACCAGTGATTAGGGTTTTTACATGCCCTCCAGGTGATTCTGGTGAATGCTAAAAATTGAGACCCTCTTCTCTAGGATATCCAAGTGGAGTTTGAAGATCAGGTAGTAGGTAAGGGAGCCTGAATGGGAGAGCACCAAGAATGGATGTACAGATCTGAAGTCACTGGTTGATATGAGGTCTACAGCCTCACTTGCGTGTATGGTGCAGAATGAAAAGGGAGGGCTGAACAGTGGCAGAGAAACCACTATTTCCAGCTCTGCAGAGTTCTGTATGGATTATTTTACAGTGGGCATATATGATTTTTAAATCAGAATGCCCTTTTTAATGAAATGTTTCAAGGCAGCAAAAAAGAGAATGCAACAGGTAAAATATTGAGGCACAGGTAGGGTTAAGACAAAAATGTTTTGGATGGAGTTGACTAAAGAATGTTTAGGCAGAAATCTTACCCACATTATTTAAACTGTACAACAATCCTGTGAAGTCATTATTATTTTCCCCATGATGAAACTGAGGCTCTGACAGGGTAAGTCATTTATTTAAGATCACATGTGGGTGGAGCCAGAATTTCACCTCCAGGTCTGATACCAATCCCTTTCACAAAGGAAAGCCATTTATTACGCTTGCTTAGCTCTTGGGACTTGAGGTAGATTGTTGTCATAATGGTCCCTGGTGAACCACACCTGACTGTATCTCAGCTTTTGTGAAGTTCCCTTCCTGCATTGACTCTGCAAACTGCTTTGGCTAATGGAACTTTAGCAAATGACGCAAACAGAGGCTTGAAAAAGCACTCATTCAGTGGAGCTTCCCCTCTCTCTCGCTGTGAAGAGCTCAGAGTAATAATTACCTGAAGATGCAAGTCCAGCACTGTCCATTAGTCACGCAAGTGCGGCCATCTGAGACCACTCAGTCTCCATCTATTGACCAATGGCAGCAGCCACCAGAAAGATTCCAGGTGAGGCCAATATAACTACCCTACTGAGCGAACATGTGACTCACAGAAATGTGAACAAATAATTTGTTTCCAGCCACTAGTTTTGGAGATGTTTAGTTGCACACCTCAATAAATATCAGATATAGACCCATTTTTGTGGGGTGGATAGAGGGTAGGGAAGTGCAACCTAGTAAAACTCATAGAGGTTTATTTCTTAGATGACTCTACCAGAGGAGACCATTTTCCTGTGATCATTAAAATAGACCAATCCCACATTCTCAGGGTTTCTTCAAAATTCTCCTGGATTCCCTCAGAAAACTAAATATGAAACTGCCTTTAGACCTGGCCATTCCATTGCTGGGACTATATCTTAAGAATCCTGAAACACCAATTCAAAAGAACCTATGCACTCCAATGTTCATAGCAACACAATTTACGTAGCCAAGTGCTGGAAGCAACCTAAGTGCCCGTCAGTAAGTTAGTGGATCAAAAAACTGTGGTACATTACATTGATGGAATACTATGCAGCAGAAAGAAAGAAGGCACTCCTACCCATTGTGACAGCTTGGATGGATATGGAAAGCATTATCTAAGTGAAATAAACCTGGCAGTGAAAGACAAATACCATATGATCTCATCTTTAAGTGGAAACTCATCAACAAAACAAACAAGCAAGCAAACTATAACCAGAGACAATGAAATTAAGAACAAACTGACAGTCACCAGAGGGGAGGTGGGAGGGAATATTGAGGGGATTAGGGGGAAGGGTTGTCAAGGAACATTTGTAAAGGACACATGGACAGAACCAAAGTGGAGTAGGATAGAGGGTAGGAAGTGGGGATGGCTGGGGTGTGGAGGAGTGGTGGTAGTGGCAGGGGAATGGAGACAACTGTACTTGAACAACAACAAAAATTCTCCAGGATTCCTCCTCAGTCTCCTAAGGTTTTCTAAATCCAGATGAACGTGGAGAATTCAGTCATGACTTTTTTGTGTCCACCTTTCCTTCCAGAGGAAAGACCAGGTTAGTTACAAACTATGACCAGGGGTTCCGGTTATAATTGCTCGGTTAAAACAGGAAGAGTGAAAATAGACACTGTCTGTAGGCAGATTTGAAATTCTGAGAAATCCTTCCAATTCAAAATAACTAAATGTATTCTGTTAAATATAATAAAGAGCTTTTCAAATGTCCACTTGAGATTAAAATAAGGTAAAAGAAATAAGGTTAATGAAAATTACATTAGCCAAAAATGAAGAAGACTAGAAACCAGAGAAGTCATAGGGAACTATGTGGGAGCAACTCTTGGTGTATGTAGAGTGGGGAGTAACAGCTGAAAGCTTGCAAAGATGTGGAACCCTCAAAATGCTACCAGTATGGTCAATGGGAAGACTGGAAAAAAGAAATCTTCCCATTTCCAAGAAAGACAAGCAGAAAACTTGTTAATTTTGTCCAAAGTAATAGAGTCTATATTTAATGTATACATGCCAGAGTCTTACATTCCTGGCTTTCTCAAAACGCCACCATTTATAAGTGAGGTAAAAGGGAACTAGAGTAGGCTGATAGTGGTCCCTAGAGGGATGATGGAAAGAAAAAGATATCAAGGTCTTTCAAAGAAATGAAGGCATCTTCCCAAATTTTGCATTCAATCCCAATATACTTTAGCCTTCCATGTTCATACAACATGGTTTGAGTGCCAATAGGCCAGGCTTTAAAATAGGAGATGTCTGGATTTCTGTCTTTGCCACACTTCATAGCAGTGACACCCTGGGGGAAATTATATAACTCTGAGTCTCAGTTTCCCCATCTGTGAAGTGTCTACCTCTCAGTATTGCAGGGATGGGAGATAGTACTTATACAGCTCAAGTACTGTGAATATCAAAATAGGTATTTACTACATGAAACTATTTTAATATCATAAAGCCTAGAATATTATTAAAGCTTAACTATGATACCCTTTGAATGAATTTCAAGTGTTTCTCTATATTATTCTGATCTGCCTCAGATCATCAGCCCTGCCTTCCTGGAGGTACTTATCTTCAAGGAATCAGAGCAAGTACCTTCAAAATGTTGACATAGGAAAGGTCAGAGATAGCACGTGAGGAATTTAAAAGATAATCCTATCTTTCCCTTTCCTCTGCCAGACTCTGTTCTCAGTGGTTCAGAGTAATTTATATCTCTGGTTCCATTAAAGTATGTGGTATCATTTAGACACTGCAAATATAACACCAATTTTACTGCAACCTAATTGTAGAGTGACAAGAGATAAATCTAGAAGATACATATAGTATGAAATGGCCAACCGTGTGTCACTTGGTCTGTAAGGACCAAGCATAGAGAAACATTGTGCTGCAAGTGAGGAATAGCTCATGTTGTGACTCATGCAGATTCCTATATAAATAATCCTGAAGACTCCTAGGATATCTGCAACTTAATCAGTTGCCCATTAACATATTTAGGATAAATGTAGACATGCAATTATCGTATGCTGCTAAAACCACCTGTATTTTCACCTAAAATCCTGGTGAAATGACCTGGTGTATATTTCTCAAAACTTCGTCAACCTTTTGAATTGAGGTTATATATATGAAATACTGATTCAGGCCAATAAATACCAGTACAATATTCTGAAATCATTAATGGAGTTTAAAAGAAAGCCTACAAGAAAGCCTACATGGTCCCCAGCTTAAAATCAAGGGACCATGTTTAAATTAAAATTAAGTGCAGAAGCAAAAGATCGCAATGAAACAAAAATCCTATACTTCAAAAGGTTTAATTTAAAATAGCTCCACATTCCAAATTGGAAACACAGAAAATCATGATTGTCAACCAACATTTATTGAGGACTGTAGCAGGTATGTTGAACTTTGAATAATTGAATTGCACATTTTAAAAATAATCTGTCTTTTATGACAGAAATCAGGCAGCTCCTGGCATAATTTGACAGCAGTTTTCTGCCTTTTCCCTGTCAGCATGGTGTGAGGCAATGCAATTAAAATCAAACTGTGGTTTGTTTTGACTGGTGAGGTTTTCTCTTTTCTCTTTTATGTAGTATACATATTTGTCTACATGTTAAGTCTTATTATTAAAGAAATATAATATGCATTTTATGTAATTTTATATTATTAGTGCCAGTGGAGATACCCTTTGAGGATTGAACAGTGATTTTAGGAGTGCAATAACACCTAACATTCTGCCTGCTATTCCCTCTTGCTCTTTAAAGTTATTTTAATTGCACCTGCTCCTCCCTAAAGGCAGCAACCAAGCTGCCCCACACTACTAGTGCCCCATCCCATCAGCAGCATGGCCTTGTGGGCTTGCTTCCTACATGTTCCTGTTTCTTCTAAGGCCAGGGGACCATCTTTCTTCTTTAGTTCACTGCTGACATTTTAGCCCCAGGCAATATCTTCCCCTCACACACTGACATAGTTTCTGTAATCATGAGCTATATTCCTGCATCCCTGCTATATATACATACATATTTCCTTGTTTTAATTTATTATATTTGTATTTTTAAAATTATTTATTTTTATTTAATTTATTGGAGTGATATTGGTTTATAAAACCATACAGATTTCAAGTGTACAACTCATTAAAACATCATCTGCACACTGCGTCATGTGCCCATCACCCCAAACAAAGTCACTTTTCATCCCCATTTTCCCCTCCTTTGCCGGCCTGCACCTATCCCCCACTCCCTTTCCCTTTGGCTATCACCACTCTGTTGTCTGTGTCTATGTGATATCACACAGACACAGACAACAGAGCGGTGATATATATCTATATAAATATATATTTATATATCTATATATAGTTATATATTTATCTATATAAAATATATCTAAATATAAAATATATCTGTATATCTATATATCTATCATATCTATCTA
>CM052544.1:30167782-30196603 GCA_028533065.1 Trachops cirrhosus
ATAGATATATAAATATTATGGATATTATAGATATATATGCTTATATATCTTTATATCTATATCTATATTTTTATATCTATATGTAAAGTCTCTTTGGATAAATTCCCAGAAGTGGGATTATTGGGTCAAAAGGCAGTTCCATTTTTAATTTTTTGAGGCAACTCGCTACTGTTTTCCACAGTGGCTGCACCAATCTGCATTCCCACCAACAGTGCACTAGGCTTTCCTTTTTCTCCACATCCTCTCCACCACTGCTGTTTGTTGATTTATTAATGATGACCATTCTGACAGACATGAGGTGCTATCTCATTGTGCTTTTAATTTGCATCTCTCTGATAATTAATGACATTGAGCAGTTTTCAAATGTCTATTGGCCATCTGTTTGTCCTCCTTGGATAAGTGTCTATTCAGGCCCTTTGCCCATTTTTAAATTAGATTTTTTTTTTGGTGTTGAGTTGTGTAAGTTCTTTATATATTTTAGAAATTAACCCTTTATCAGATGTATCATTGGTGAATATGTTCTCCTAGTCAGTGGGTTCTCTTTTCATTTTGTTGGTGGTTTCTTTTGCTGTACAAAAGCTTTTTAGTTTGATGTAGTCCCATTTGTTTATCTTTTCCTTTGTTACCCTTGTCTAAAGAAATGTAGTAGTGAAAATACTGCTATGAGAAATGTCTCAGATTTTACTGCCCATGTTTTCTTCTAGGATTTTTGTGGTTTTGAGTTACATTTAAGTCTTTAGTACATTTTGCATTTATTCTTGTGTAAGCTGGTGGTCTAGTTTAATTTCTCTGAATGTTTCTGTCCAATTTTCCCAGCATAATTTATTGAAAAGATTGTCTTTACCCATTGTATGTTCTTGCCCCCTTTGTCAAATATTAATTGACCATAAAGGTGTAGGTTTATTTCTGTGGTGTCTAGCCCACTTTTATTTTCTAATTATTGCACAGTAAAATTCATGTTAAGACTTTTACCACTGTTACCCATATTTTCTTTCTTTTCATGGTTGGTTCACCACAAAGAGAAACTTCCATCCAAGAAGAGGAAGCAGATACAAAACAAAAATTTTACAGAAATATAGATACTTAAGCTTTCAAAATTAACCCACATTTATCTCTAGAATCTTTCCAAATCTATCTTTATGTCTTTCTCTTATAAAACTTCTTTTTCTTTAGGTCAGACTTCCCAGTGTACTTTTCATTTGTATGTTTCCTATTAGGAGTAGAATTAAGCTTTTTTTTTTCTCCATATGGTTAAGACTCATTTGAATTCCCTTTCTAGGGACTGTCTGTTCTTATCCTTTGATCATTTCTATGTTGATGGCCTTTTTCTCATTGGTTTCTAGGGGTATTCTATGAATTCATAGTTTAGCACTTTATTACAAATATTTTGGTAAGATATTTTTCTATTTGATCATTTTTTTTGGTGTTATAATTATTTTCTAGGCAGAAGTTTCTTTTTATTCTATAGATTATATTTGTTATCATTTTAAAAACTCATTTAAAAACATTTTTTGTTTATTGATATTTTTACTTGAAAGAAAGAGAAACAATTTATTGTTCCATTTACTTATGCATTTATTGGTTGATTCTTGTAAGTGCCCTGACTGGGAATCAAACCCACAACTTTGGTGTATCAGGATGCTGCTGTAACCAGCTAAGCTCCCTGGTCAGGGTAGCTTCTAGATTTTGCTTCTAGATTTTGTCTTAGTTGGAAAGTTATCCTATCTCTAAGAGTTCTCTCTGAGTTTTCTTGTAGTATCTTTAGATTTAATTTTTTATGTTAAAAATTTTGATAGCTTTGGAACTTATTATAATAGGCAATATGTAGTATAAATAAAATAATTTTTCCCAGATAATGCCCAGTGAGTCAAATATCATTTATGGAATAACTCATTTCCCACCACACTGAAATGCTACTTTTATCATGTACTTAATTTCTATGTCTACTTGTGTCTATTTCTGGTGACTCTCTTCAGTTCCATTAGTTAGTCTGTGTATGCATGAAATAACTATGTAGTGTTGGTTATTAAGGCTTTATTATATGTTTTAATAAAGTTAGGACACTTTCTACTGCTCTTTTTGTTCCAAGTTTTCCTGGCTAATCTTGATTAATTGCAATGTAAATTTTGGCATCATAAGGCCTAGTTTTTTGAAAGTGGCATATTTACTGTAATGACTTTTGTTTGTAAATGAAATCACATTTCATTTATGGTGTTGAGCAGTCCTATCCAAAAGCATATTATGTCTTTTAATTTGTTGATGTCCCCTTTTGTATCCTTTGTAGTATTTCAAATTTTCTTTATATAGATCTTGCACTTTTCAGTTTATTACTGGATATTTACATATTTTTGCTATTAGTATTTTTTAATTTTATCTTATAACTGTTATCTGTAAAAGCTGCTGATTGCTATATATTATTTTGTATTCTACTATTTAAATAATTACCTTGTTGTTGGCAGTAATTTTTAAATCAAAAAACAAATTGCTAGTAGTGGGCATCTCTGACTTTGTTTCTAAATATAAAGGCAATGGCTTTTGTATTGTGCTTTGCAACCTTGACTGTACATTAGAATCACTTAGGAATCTTTAAAAATACCAGTGTCTAGGCCTCATCCCAGACTGATTAATCAGATTCTCTGGGAGACAGGACCAGTTATCAGTATTTTTTTGTTGTTGGAAATTTCAATACATTTTTATTAAGCATTCTTGATCAATTTATTTTTGACTTTGTATTTATACTCTGAGATAATTTAACATGTATCACACAAAGACAAGTTGCTAACAAAATATCCTGTACAGATTTTCACCAACTCTGAAGCATAGAACTTTGATTATTAGTTATCAGTATTTTAAGCTGTAAAGTTTTCCAAGTGATTTCATGTGCAGCAAGACTGCAAACTAATACTTTAGTGATTTTTCTCTTTAGGAATGGTGCTTGCTTTTAAACTAAAAATATGTATATATTTGTGTAATTATGTTAAGAAATTATCCATATATTTTATTGAAATTTTAAATTAAAAAATAATTCCTAAATTCTGTTAACTGCGATCATGATTTTCCTCCATAGAACTACTAACAGAATGAATTATACTTTTAGTACCACTAAGTTAGTACACTAAATTATGTTAGTGGATTTCTTAATATTGATGTATCCTTGCATTTCTTGAATAAAACTCACTATTAGTCTTTTCATGTTCTATTTAAGATTGTGCCGCAGATTTTTTACATTGATGTTCATAAGTGGGATTGACATGCCATTTATTTTGCTGTGGGAAATCATTGACAGGTTTGGCATCAATGTTACACTCACATTATAAAAAGACTTTGGGAATTTTCCTATAATTAAAAATACTTTGGTCTGGTGGGTAGTGCTTTGACAGATTTTATTTTTTTCCTCCATAGAGGTCAGTTAGTTTTGATTTTCTATTTCTTATTGGGTACATTTTGGTAAATTATGTTAGGTATTTAATCCAGTCACATTTTCTAATTCATTTTCAAAAGCTGAAAAATTCTTTGAGATTCTTTAAAATTTCTCTTATTTTGCTATTTGTTTCCACTTTATGGTTTCATATTTCTGAAATTATAATTTTCACCTTGATCAGGTCAGCTAGCAATTTATCTAATTTTAAAGCATTTTTCATTAAAAAAATCAGCTTTTGTATTTATTAGTACTACTTTTTTAAATCTTTTTCACACTCATTAATTCTTTTATCTTTTATGGTTTACTTTTCCCCTTTAGTTTATTTTGTTATTCTTTGTTCTCACAGTTTGAGACAGATTCTTAATCTATTTATTTTTCCTCCATTTTATTAATTTATTAAAAGCTGTCAATTTTCCTCTGAGCCCTGTTTAACCCATTTACCATAGGTTTGAATATGTTTTCATTATCATTGTTTTCTTTTTTAAAGTATATTTTATTAATTATGCTATTACAGTTGTCCCATTTTTTTCCCTCCCTTTTATTCCCCCTTCACCCTGCACAGTTCCCACCCTTCAGCATTCCACCCCACCTTAATTCATGTCCATGGGTAGTACATATAAGTTATTTGGCTTCTCCGTCTCCTATACTATTCTTAACCTCCCCCTGTCTATTTTCTACTTACCATTTATGCTTCTTATTCTGTGTACCTTTTCTCCCATTCTCCCTACAACACCTCCCCACTGATAACCCTCCAGGTGATCTCCATTTCTGTGATTCTGTTCCTGTTCTAGTTGTTTGCTTACTTTGTTTTAGCTTTTGTTTTTTAGGTTCAGTTGTTGATAGTTGTGAGTTTGTTGTCATTTTACTGTTCAAACTTTTGACCTTCTTCTTTTTCTTAGATAAATCCTTTTAACATTTCATGTAATAAGGGCCTGGTGATGATGAACTCCTTTACCTTGACCTTATCTGGGAAGTACTTTATCTGCTCTTCCATTCTAAATGAGAGCTTTGCTGGATAGAGTAATCTTGGAGGTAGGTCCTTGTCTTTCATGACTTAGAATACTTCTTTCCAGCACCTTCTTGCCTGTAAGGTTTCTTTAGAGAAATCAGCTGAAAGTTTTATAGGAACTCCTTTGTAGGTAATTGTGTCCTTTTCTCTTGCTGCTTTTAAGATGCTCTCTTTCTCTTTAATCTTGGGTAATGTAATTATGGTGTGCTTTGGCGTGTGCTTCCTTGGGTCCAACTGTTTGGGACTCTCTGAGCTTCCTGGACTTCCTGGAATTCTATTTCGTTTGCCAGATTGGGGAAGTTTTCCTTTATTATTTGTTCGAATAACTTTTCCATTTCTTGTTCTTCCTCTTCTCCTTCTGCACTCCTATAATTTGGATGTTGGAGCATTTAAAGTTGTCCCAGAGGTTCCTAAGCTTCCTTATTTTTTTGAATTCTTGTTTCTTCATGTTGTTCTGGTTGGAATGTTTATTTCTTGTTTTTGTTCCAAATCATTGATTTGAGCCCTGGTTTCCTTCCTTTCACTATTGGTTCTCTGTATATTTTCCTTTATTTCACTTGGGATAGCTTTTATTTCTTCCTTCATTTTGTGACTGAACTCAGTAATTTCTGTGAGCATCCTGATTACCAGTGTTTTGAACTGTGTATCTGATAGGTTGTCTATCTGCTTGTCACTTAGTTCTCTTTCTGGAATTTTGATCTGTTCTTTCTGGAGCCATATTTCTTTGTCTCAGCATACCTATTATGTTGTAAGGGGTGGTGCCTTAGACATTCGCCAGGGCGGGGCAACCCTCTTTGCTGTCTTGTGGCTCTGTCTGTGGGGGAGGGTCAGAGAGGGAACAGTAATGCTTGTTCATCTCTTGTCTCACTTTCTGTTACTTCCCTTGCTCCCCACAAGCAGACTGTATGATTTCAGGTGCTGATTCCCAGGAAGGTGGGATTGTGTACATTCTAGGACCCTGTGAGTCTTTCCAATTGACTCTCCTGTGAGACTGGGTATTTCTCCTACCTTTGAAACCTCCACAGGATTTTACAGCCAGAGGTTTTGAGCGTTTAGTTTCCTGTGCTGAAACCCTGGATTGCATTGTCTGTCTCACTCCCCAGTTGTTCTTCCTCACTTATCTGTGTGCAAATGCGGTCCCCCAAGGCAGCCCTTCTGCTGCCTTGTTGAGCATCCTCTCTGCCCTACTGCCTGTCTCCACCCATCCTACCAGTCTGGATGAATGTTTCTTTATCTCCTTGGTTGTCGGAGTTCCATGCAGTTTAATTTTCTGGCAGTTCTGTTTTTTTTTTTTTAATTAGTTGTTATCTTTCTTTTGGTTGTGTGAGGAAGCCTTTCTACCTATGCCTCCATCTTGGCCAGAACCTGTTTTCTTTTTTTTTTATTGTTGTTCAAGTACAGCTGTCTCCATTCTCTCATAACCACTCCTCACCCTACCCATCCCTACCCCTTATCCTTGACCCCACCCTTCCTCAGCTCAAGTTTAGATTTGTGTTTCTTTTTTGATTTAAGAATTGATTAACAGAAACTTAAAATTTTCAGATGTGTATAGCTTTTTGCTTTCCAATTTTGTTTTGTAATTTCTAGTTTTTTGCATAATTATCAGAGGATGTTTTCTATACATTTCATACTTTTTAGAAATTTTTAAGGTTTTCTTTGTAGCTGAAAACATATTTACATATGTGAGTACTTTCCATGGACACTTGAAAATAAGGTGCAGTCTATTTGCAATGTCAGAGTTTGATATAGATTAGTTATATCTACCTCACTAATTATGTCTGTGGTATTTTCTTACTTTTTATCTTCTCAGTATGTTATAAAATGAGAAACTTGAATTAAAATCTCCTACTACTAGTATATGAGTTATTTCTAAATATTGTTGCCTAGATATCAAATAAACATTTTATCTCCATTGTGAATTGAATTCTTCATAAAGTGTCTTTTCTGCACGTTGGCCTTAAGAAAGTGACAGCTTCTACTTCCTTTCTTTTGGAGACTTGAGCTACCATATTAGAAGGCTGAAGCCACTGTACTGGAGAGGCTCAATGGAGAGGCTTTGAGATTACACAGTGTGGAAATGTAGCTGAGCCTAGACATTACTGACAAGGTCCTAGGCATGTGAGTGAAATCTTGGACCTCTAGACCAACCAAGCCTCCAGCTGAAAACTACTGAGTGACCCTAATTGAAAACATGTGGAGCACAAGAATCACCCAGCTGAGTACTTCCTGAATTTCTGACCCATAAAAATATGAGATATAATAATTGGTTATTGCTTTAAGGCATTAGGTTTCAGGTAGTTTGGTGCCAGTAATGGAAAACTTAAATAACAACCATTTTCTTCTGTTCTGGGAACATTTTTTCTCTCAAGTGTTCTTTGCTTGTTGCTAATAGCTTTCTCTGAATGCTATTCTCTTTATTGTTGTTTGTCATTGAAAGAGTTGCCTTTTCCTGGACCAGCCATGTTCCAAGTATGAAGGCGTGTGTAGGGTGTATAGGATGGGGAGGAGCCAGAGTGGCTTTCTAGGTTTCACAACCCATGAAAGTCTCTTCTTTTATTTTTTAAGATTTTATTTATTTATTTTTAGAAGGGAAGAGAGGAAGAAAGAGGGAGAGAAACATCAATATGTGGCTGCCCCTTGCATGTCCCCTACTGGGGGCCTGGCCCACAACCCAGGCATGTTCCCTGACTAGGAGTCAAACCAGTGACCCTTTGCTTCTCAGGCTAGTGCTCAAACCACTGAACCACACCAGCCAGGGCCAAAAATCTCTTTTCTGCTGCCACAGAGATAAACTGTTTCCTAAAAATATGACTGTCTGTGATTTGATTTACATCGCTGAAGCAAATTGAATTGAACCTCACTTTGGCTTCTTCCCTACTCACCCTAGTTTCTATACTCTTATTTGTTTTTTTTGCAGATGAAGAATGTAGATAATCTTCAGGATAAGCTCCTCTCCACCAGGAAGTGTAATTTTGCTAGCATTTCTTGAGATCTGCTGACTCCTGGGTCTTCTTGCTATATTCCCATGCTTCTTCTCTTTGTTTGCTTTTGTGAGACTTGTTTTGGACAACCCTTAGACATATTTTGGAGACTGCAGATATGTCTCTTTTATACATGCAATCATTTTTCAACATTTTGTTGTTACTGTTTCCTTTTGGTTTTGTATAAGTCCCAAGAGAGAATGTTCTTGTATAGACACACTTGGCCATTCTGTTCATAAGCAGCTGTGTGTATGTGTGTGAGTTTCAATCTAGCTGTAAAGGGAGTTGAAAGTGGGGTCTGTGGTTACACTGAGTTGGTAAATGCATCTCTGGTCAGTTGGACTTCAGCCAGATGGCGAATTTTTTAATTTACCAATGAAGAAATGGTAATAATCATTAAAGAAAAAGTGAAACAATATTCTATGTTGATAATAATAGTAAATGTTGAGTATTTAGTTCCTCCTGGACATGGTATTGAGTAGTTTACATAGATTATTTCATTTAATACTCACAGTAATTCTATAAGTTAAGATCTATTATTTCACCTGTTTAACACGTAGAGACCTAAGTCCCAGCTAAATAACTAGTCTAAAGTTACACAGCTAGTTAACAGCAGGGATGGGTTCCAATGTGTTTAAATTGAATCCAAATTGACTGCAGAACTCATCTCCTTAAACATTCCTCACCATACTTTTATTCTGTTTTTAAGAATTCAATATATTAATGTAGATACTGACTATCTGTTCCAGTATTTATATAAAAGGGATCTCTTACAGATGCCTGATCTGTACTTTGAATGACAGAGAAACAAAGCAATTAATGTAAAACTGGCATAAAAAAGCATTTAGTGTAGTTCTGCAGAATGTGTTTTTCTAAGGTGAGTGGGCATAGAGCAGGATTTTTTAGCCTTGCCCTGTCAACGATTTGGGCTGGGCAACTGTTGTGGGAGGCTGACTTGTGTGCTATGGGATGTTCATTAGGCTCTCTGGGTTCCCTCCACCAAATGATGATGGCACTGCTCCCCTCAGTCATAACAATAAAGAAGAGTACCTCAGACATTGCCAATTGTCACCTGGGAGGCAAATCTCTCACAGCTGGGAACCACTAGCCAAGAACACAAATATATTCCATTATTTAGACCCCAAACCAGTCAGCTAGATATTTCATGTATTGAAAAGAAATCTTTATCAAATGCATGCCATGGGTCAGGCACCATTTTCTAAGTGCTTTACTCATTTAATCCCCCAAAGTATAAGGTAGATACTTATTAGATATACAAATTATAATTCCCCAGCCCTGTGAGTTAAATATGATGTGGGAGATGCACTACATTATAAGAGGAAATACAAATCATTGTCTTTCTAAGAAATAAAAACTCACTTTGTACATAGCTATAGTACTCTTATCACATCTAAATATTTGAAAATAATTTGATATCAAATATCTAGACAGTGATCACATTTTTCTGATTGTCATATAATTGTTCTTATAGTGTTTGAATTGAATCTAAATAAGGTTCATGTATTGCTACTGGTTGATTTGTTTGTAAATTTTCTTTCTTATTATGATTTTTTATGAGGTAAAATCTGCCTTTTAAGTCTTTTTTGATCTATATGTTCCCCATTTTTTCTTGTATTTTTTCTTTTTTGTTGCAGAAAAGGGTCATTTGTCTAGTAGAGTTTCCTATCCTATGATCTCTGATTTTCCTGTAAATTAGTATTTAGATCTAGAGACTTGTTCAAATAATTCTAGTTCCTTTAAAAATTGTTATTTATTTTTGGCAAAATTGCTTTGTAGGTGATGGTATTTTCTTTCATTAAGAAGCACATAATTTCTGGTTAGAGGCATTAATGATCAAACATCAGATCCATTGATCTATGATGGGTTACAAAACTGTGATAGTTTAGTTCTAGCATTTCTTCTTTGTTTTTCAGCTGGGATGATTATAAAATAAACTTCCCTGTCAATCATTTTGTTACCCTGAGGCATAGTTATGTAGTAAATTAGGTTAAGTGTTTGCTTTTCTTGTCTTTATTTACAGTTTTCAAAATAATCAGTTGGTTCCCTAGCATCCTCCAAAGGAATTTGTTGAGTTGCATAGGTTTTTTTCTTAAGTGTTAATATGAATATAAATCACATATAAATAAACATATTTGATGAACTTAACCTGCTAGACTTATTATCTACATACTCAAACAGTCCCAGTTTTGACCAGTGGGAGTCTTTCTTTCTTTTTTAAAATTATTTTTATCCTCACCCAAGGACATTCTTACTGATTTTAGAGAGAGGGGAAAGGAAAAGAGAGAGAGAGAAACATTGATCAGCTGCCTCTTGTACATGCCCTGACTGGGGACTGAACCTACAACCTAGGCATGTGCCCTGACTATGAACTGAACTGAGACCTGTCTGTTTACAGGATGACTCTCCAACCAACTGAGCCACATTGGCCAGGGCTCACCATTTGGAGTCTTTGATTTTTAGCTCCTGAGATTCTTTGTCATTATGCTGATAAATTCTTATATTTTCCTTGCTATTTGGTTTGACAAAATGTTTTAAGCTCATCTTTTACATTTCCTGCTTCAGACCTGGAATCAACTATTTCTGTAAGGAGACTTGCTCCTTTTAGTGAGAAGTTACTTTTAGTAACCATAATCTAGGTACTAGTGGTGTTCATTGCTACTGAGCTGCTTATTATTTTGAGGCCTTTTCAATGCTAGGGTTAGACTATGAGTGTTACTTTTAAAGATAGAATACACCATAAGTACATATGCCCATTTCCTATTCAAATTCAGAACTTTCAGAGCTTCTGGGCTTTTGCTTCAGTCACTTTATATTTGTGTTTCTTTTAAACAATCTAAAAACCTTAACTTATAACAATATTGGCATAATCACTCATTTTATTTATCCCTAAATATCAGCAAACATATATTTATATCCAGCAAATATATATTTATATTCATCCTCTTAGAAAAACAGAAGCCATTGTAAATACTTTTCCTCATCTTGTTTCTGTTTCACTTAACAATATATCTTGGAGATTTCTCTATAATAGCTTATTAAGATATTGCCCATTCCCTTTTATAACTGCATAGTACTCCTTTCCATGGCTGTACAATAGTTTGTTCAGCCAGTTTTTATTGATAGATACTTGGGTTGTTTCCAGCCTTTTACTCTTCCAAATAATGTTGCAGTTAAGAACCCACATTGTACACACACATTTTTTTTTACTATTTTTGTCATCGTGGCCTACAACTTGTCTTTTATTTTTGCCAGTGTTTCTTTATTTAGGAATACCCTTTAATAGTTCTTTTAGAGAGAATCTAGGAATGATAAATTATTTTATTTGTTTGAACATATATATTTTTGCCTTTAAATGATCATTTTGCTGGGCAAAGAAATTTAAGTTAATGGTTATTTTGTCTCAGTACATTAAAAATAGTACACCATTAGCCTCTATTGTTGCTAGTGAGTAGCTGGCTGTTAATATACATGTAGCTATTCCTTTATAGGTAGCTGCCCTTTCTTCTGGTTGCTTTAGGATATTCCTTTGGTTTCAGATTTTCTATAATTTGCTAAAGTGCCTGGTGTGAGTATATTTTTATTTACCTTGTTTGGTTTTTATTGACACTTTACATTGAAAAGTCTCATCTTTCATCAGTTCTGGAAAAAATTCTTAGTCCTTTCCCTTTCTATTATTACATCTCCTCCACTCCAAACTTCTCTACTCCAGCACCTTTTCCTTCTTGTGCTCCTAGTAGGTGTATTTGTACTTTCTCATTCTACTTTCTATGTCTTTTAATTTCTCTCTCTTTTTAAAAAAAATTTTTTATAGTCTCTCAGTTTAGCAGTTTGGGAATTTACTTAAATAGTCATTCATATTCACACTTAAAAAAGTTCCATTCATGTTCTTATTGTGTTGTTTTTTAGTGCAAAGTAATTGTATGTATATTAGGATGTTTACTAGGATTTATGCTTGCCTGAAATGGCCTGTAAAGGATAAAAACTGTGGCAAAGGAGGCATCAAGTTCCTCACATTCTAAAGAAAGCCCCCAGCAATCAGGGCTTATTAAGGATAGCCTAACTGACTCTGCTATCTCTAGAAATACCCAAGAGCTTAACTATACAATCAGAACATGAAGTCTCTCCTTTCATAAAGGAAAGTCTCTCCTTTCACCAGGAAATCATGAGAACCGTGAGCGAGAAGTCTCATAGAACATGCTCTCCTGCCCCTCAAAACTAGGTGGTGGTGGGCCCTGACCAGGGGACTCAGTTGGTTGAAGCATTGTCCTGTGCACCAAAATGTTGCAGGTTCAATTCCCGGTCAGGGTAAGTACCTAGGTTGCTGTTCCATCCCTTGGTTGGGAGTATGGGAGGCAGCTGATGGATGTTTCTCTCACACTGATGTTTCTCTCTTCCCCCTTCTTCTCTCTGTAAAGTCAATAAACATATCCTCCAGTGAGGATTTAAAAAAAAGAAAACTAGGTGGTAGGAGAAGCACCAAGCAACATTGGCATCTCATTCCCCAGTTAGGTAGTAGACTTGATGATATGACTTTTGTCTACCTGAGCGGGCAGGTGAAGAGAACCTGAGAAAGATCAGAGGGTACAGCAGCATGGGTGCTCCAGGGAGAAGCCAGGAGCTCTCCCCACTATTTGGCAGGTTAAATTCACTTGGGTCGAGTAGACACAGTGGAAAGTAGTCTTCAATGAATATTTTGCTAGATGCCACCTGATAAAGAAGGCCACTGGGAGGAGAGATTGCAGCGGCAAGAGGCTATGGAATGGACTTCCCAGGCCTGCAGTTAAAAGTGTTGGAAGATGTGAGTTCCCACCAACTGCTCTTCTGTGGAAGGTACAGAGATCGAGAGAGTGTTCTGGAGAACTCATGAGGGGTGCAGCTGTGCTTTGCCTTTCTATTCCTTTCCAGAATCTTGTGTTTCTTTGGTCAGTAGCTTTAATGTTATTGTATTAGGATAGATCCCTTTTTTCTTTTTCTTTTTTGTTAAAGTGAATACCTTTATTGCTGTGTGCTTTTTACTCATCTTGTTTGCCCTATTAATCTCAACACTGGCCTTTAAACTTCTTTAGGCTGTATTTTGACATGTAGCTCCCTGGTGTTTGATGGGATCTTTCATATTTCATATTAAAGCAAGTCTGCTTTAGTTCATCCAGAATTTATTTTTGGCTTCCTTCTCTGTTTCCAGGTGTCCAGTCACTGCCATCTCTTGCTGCACTGACTTGAGCCCTCCTTTGCAGTGGCAGCCACTGTCTCTCCCGATGCTCCTCATCACCAGCACTCACCTGCGCTTGGCGCTTCAATGAAGGGGCCACTCATGCAATCAGGTAAGAAGGGATCGATTTTTCCAGAGTGATTTATACCCTCTGATAATTGAGCTATCATCAGTGACACTGCTGAACACACAAAAGAAAGCAGCACCTCCAGTTACAAGGAGAGCTCAGTCCTTGGAAGCATCTGAAAATAGTGACAGGACCATTGGATATCAAAATAAAACTCTAGCGTCAACAGGGGCCCCTGGGCAGCATATATGAATTTAAAAGAAATACTTTATAATCAAGAAAAATCCTGCTAATGAGAACTGAGCTTTAAAAGAGGTCATGGACAAAACCAAACAGGCACTCTTGAACTTTAATATTACCCTCATAGTCTTTGTGATTCTTTCAATAAACAGAGCTTGTTAGGAAGACGTGCTCTCCTCTCTCACAGTCTTATCACATCCAAAAGTCCAGATACACATCACTAACCATTGAAACACCATGTGCACCACAAGTGGCCAGGAGTGTTGAACTTGACAATCAGAGAGGCTTGGGTTTGAATCTTGACATTGATGTTTACTTGTTGTGTGACCTTGGGCAAGTTACTCACCCTCTTTAAGCTTTTGTTTTTAAAAGTAATAATACTATGTCACTGAGTTGTGGTGAGGATTAATGTGAAAATCAATGCACAGAAACACTTGGTACCTGCCCTATAAACTCACATGGTTGGCTTCTCTTTGGACCATGAGAATAAAACCTATATTAGAATAAACTTGATTTGTATTTCTCTCCTCTTGGCTTTTTATTTTTTTATCTCACTGACAAGAGAAAAAGTCAAGCAAGTTAAATTGTTGGACAAAGGTGTGACTGCTGAATGTTATAAATATTGAAAATTGAAGTTTAAACAGAAGTTGCAAGAAGGCTGTGTTCTGTGTAAACAGTGAATCATGAGGGCAGATAGATCCTTTCATATCTTAACAGGGTTTCTAGGTTATGGACCCTCTATTTATTACCTTAACCTTAGGCTGGCCCCATTGAATGGAAGCACCAAAAACAGTGATTTCTTTATTCCTGGAGCAATGGAAGGCAGAAGAATAAAGAGTACAGCTCTAGATCAGAGTTTTTAAGATTGGAGACCATCTGACCAGGCTGTCTTCCTGAGTGTAAGGCCAAAAAAAAAAAAAAAAGGCACATGAAACTTCGAATTTCCTCCCTTCTTGCTGGGAAAACCCATCAGCTCAGAACCTTGGAAATCTTGCTGTCTTCCCCTTGCTTCCTGTGATCAGAGTGTGAATGTGGTTTAGAATGGAAATGTGAGAGCACGGCTTTGGAGTAAAGACAGACCCAGGCTGGATCCTGGCATGTGGTCAGCGTCCTGTAAATAGTGCCTATTATCATTTTTACTCCCAATTCAGCTTTTGTACTTTAGTCTGATTCTTAATCTTCCTTTGAATGTTTTTGTGTAGAGGAGGCTTTAGGTGATTAGTTTTGGAGTCTTAGCTTTTATATTTTTCATTTTGACTTCTGTCCCTGTAGCCAACCTACCTGTGCTAATTGCAGCACTCTCAATACAGAAGGTGTTTCTTAGATACAGGCTCTATTCCAGAGCATGCAAGGAAGACTGACACGTCATTCTGGGGTGGGTTCAATTTTACTTTCCAGATCTAGCTTTTCTTCTCAACTCACTCCAGAATCTGTCCATTTAAAAACCCTCACTTTAGTAGCAGGGTTTTATGTAACAATACCCCTCCCCTCTATATATCTACCAATTTGGCTGGGAAATCTTATTGAAAGGGGCCAAGGGACCCTGGTGCTTGGTTTTTGAATATATATGCATTAGTGCTTATCTTCTTCTCTTCTTGTCTGTTGATCAGAGCTTTGACACCCTATAGTTAGAGAAGTTGTTAGGATTTTACCAGCTTTTATGTTGTTTCATTTTGGCATCCTCTTTGGCCCCAGGAGTTTCCTATTCTCCCTCTTCTGACATGTTTTCTCTTAGTGGACACCCTCCTTTTCTGGACATATCTCAAGTCATCCTTCCTTTGGGATGAGATGATAATAGTGATAGGTAAGATTTACTGAGCATTTTTCATGCATTAGACACAACTGAAAGTACTTTATAATATGAATACATTGAATAGTCACAAGTGAAATAGATACAATTATTATATCTCCATTTTATAGATGAAAACTGCTGCAAGAGAGGTTCAGTACCTTGTACAGTGGCAGCAAATAGATTAGGACACAAGGATACCTGGACATTCAGGAGCTAACTGTGGAGAATTTCCTCTGTAGGTACCTCTGGGCTCTGGACACTGATGTCCAGGACCCTGGCTTAGACAGTCCTGAATAAGGCACTTTTTGTCATCAGCAAGAGCACAATGTAAGAACATTTCCTACAAAATTTACAAAATGCTGAAATAATGTGCCATTTTTTGCAAATCCCTTTAAAAGCAAGTCTGTCAGACAACATTTATAACATCACCCTTTGTACTCAGAAAAAAATATTATGAAGTAATAAAAAAAATACTAAAATAAGGTCACCTCCCTCCTCTTATCAGTGCTGAGAAGGTTATTTTTAGAGCTTGCTTTCCAAACAAAGAAAGTTGAGCCAAAGAAGTCACTGCCATTTGAAAATCAGGTGAAAGTCAACAACATTGCTTCTTATAAAATTAAAGACAATAATTTCCCAGGAAAGTTTCTTACCATGCTAATTTCTAAGTTCAAAAAAATTAGAAAATATTCAATCCAACAACAGGAAATTTTGAAAATAATTAATTTAGGAACTGCCCACTAAGTAGAAATTAGAAGGCTAGAATTATTTTTTGGTTAATTCTAAAACTGACTTGTGTAGACATAGTCTATGTGGGGAAAGGAACCATGGTTTGAAACATGCCCATGCCAACCAAACAATGAAATGGAGAGAACAATAAACAAAGGAAACCTTCGCAGAGGCTCTCTTCATTTACATTCTGAGATTACTGGCCTCATCTCTCCACTGAAATAGCCTTGCGTTACCGGCCGTCCAAAAGCATAATCAGGTGCTAGCGGGAGCTTTCGCTCCGGCAAACTGCGTGGAGAATATTTGAATGCTGCCAAGACTATAGGTGCCTGTTTCAAGTTGTCATAGAATGTGCTATAACGTGTCATAAATAAGGGAGGTGTATTTATAAATCTGACATTTAAAATGTGTTCCTAAAATATCTCGTGTGTTTCCTGGCCATGTCAGCCTAGAAATAATGTTTAGTATTTGTTTATGTTACTGGACCACCCCATGAACCTGGGGGAAACATGTTAGAAAAAAAATTATAGCTACGCCAACTATTCTGGGAGATACACGAGCCCTCCATGTTTATCAGGTTGAGGGCACTGTATTTTGATGTCAATAAGCAATTTTTCCAGCCTGGTCTCCTGCCCGACCCTTTTAATCCATCAATATATTATTAGAGATAAAGTTGGTGGATGCCTGCTGCAGTTAGAAGATAAATGACATCTCTGAAGTCAGGCATTAAAGACTAGATTAAGGCCTTGTGACACCGTTTTCAGTGCTCATCTGTGCACTTCTGTTCAACCTATCACACTGAGTGACAAGAAAGAAAAATAATGAACTGGGCTAGGGGAAGAAGAAGGAAAAAAAGGCAGAAAAAGAGAGAGATTTTTTTTCCCCCTCTAACACACAAACTACATCAGTTCATACTTGGGATTAGACTGCATTTAAAGGAAGAAAAAGAAAGAAAATGGGGAATTGGGAAGGGCAGGGAAGGGGCTATTCTATAAAGATGAAAATAGGCAGGAAAAAGGACATGAAAGCCAAGAATTTCATTTCTGCCTGGCCCATGTGGGTTTTGGTACCCTTCACTTGCCACCCAGCCTCTCCCACGCAGATCTCTCCCACTTGGCATCCAGTTGGTCTAGGAATCTGCTCCATCCGCAAGTCCGGAGTGCTGACATAAATCTTGTTAAGAGGCAGTGCTTGGTTCTAAATCTTAGTGAATTATTTTCTTCCATTCCTGCCAAAGGATTTCCTTCACACTGCTACTACTATTGGTCTGGTTGGAGGTATTAAAGATTTTTCTGTCTTCTGATAGTGATTTGAATATGGCTCCCGGGTTGACAAATATAAATGTTGAATTTTCCTGATTGTGTGTAAAACAGCAGCCACACATAAATTGCAAAGTGCAAGCGTAAAGAAAGGGAGATGCAGGCCAGGAAAGAGGGCATTAATCAGAGGAAAAGGCCCAGGTTTGTGGGCAGGGGGCCTATGGTCTACTATAAGGCCAATTATGCCCTAGCTCTGTTTCTCAATCATTTATGTAGAAATAAAAATGCCCCCTCCCCATATGTCCTGTCATGTTTCTGAGGATAAAAGGAACATAGTCCTTGACCTCTTTTGCTCCCAGTGCTTCAACAGTCCTCATTAGAATCCAAGTTATGAGACATCTCATGGTGTTCCTGGCACCCTCATTAGTGAAATATGTAGAAAGTCCTCACTGATACTTCATAACTGACTGATAACTCCTAAATAGCTATTTTTACCCCAGTTTCTTTCCCAAACTCCTCTTGCATTTCATGTAAATTCTTCTGCCATCATGAATGTTTCCTCTTGCCAATTAAACACTTGGCTTTCTGGCCCTGGGCAAGCTTCTCCTGCTATTCATCTCATCATCCAGGGTCAATGCATTCTATCTGTTTCCAAGCCCTGGCCTTTCCTTTCCCTCGTGTAAGTCCTTTATTTCTTCCTCACCCTTTCCATTAGTACTACTTCAAGGCCTCTTTGTCCAGGCTTTATCTCTTGATTCAACCTCTGTCCTTCAAATCCATACCAGCTGTAACCAAATTGATCTTCCCCAAACTCTTCTTTGACCATGACATTCCTTGCTAAAAATCCCTTACCATATAAAACAAAACCCAAATTCCTTATTCTGGCATTAAGGGCCTCAAAAATATGATCCAATTGGTTTTCCAGTCTTATCTTTTTCTCTTCCTTCTCTAAAACTTAGGCTTCAGCGAAGTAGTTTACATGTTTCAGACATGCTTATCATTCTCTCATTTCTATTTATTTGCTATTGTTCTTCTTGTCTTGAAATTTCCTTCCTAAATTCTCTATCTGGTCCCAATTCTGTACATCCCTGGCTCATTCTCCTCTTCCATGTGGCTGTATATGTCCTCCCTCAGTTGTACATGGTGTCTCATGTTGGCAGTTACCTGCCTTCTCTAAAATACCGTGCCTCATGTTGGCAGAATACTTTTAGTTATAAGCGACATAGCATAGCTTGGCTCAGAAGGGCAACTGATTAGAAGGCTTGGTCATCATGGAAAAGGCAGACAACCTCTGCCTTGAGACAACCTCTGGGTCACAAGGAATCCAAACAGAAGTTTGCATATCTTTAGAACTCCTTGTTTTGCCTCTGCTTCTCCATAATTGAATTATTTTTATCCAGCTGATAGAAGGATTCTTCTACATCAAAGGTGGGCTTGAGAGTGAAAAATTGCTGATAGCTTTAATCTCATATGTTTATCATAAGACACAAACTAATACTTGGGCTTTTAGACTCCAAAGGGAAAAGTCTTGGGTAAGGCAACTGATTAATTCAGTAGTTATCAGGTGTCCATCCCTTGGCCAAGAAAATAAGGCTGGGACTGGGGGAGGAAGGCACTATGATTGGTCCAACATGGGCATACACCAACTACTTGGCCAAAGTGGTTGTGGTTGATTGCAGAAGTGGCCATGATCTTATACTCCTCCCTGTGACTTTATGGCTCTTTTCATTAAGAGGTGAAGTCTATTTCCTCATTCCATAAATCTGGGTTGGCCTTGCTCCTTGTTTTTGGTGTCAACAGAATGCTGCAGAAGGGATGCTGTACTCAGACCAAGATGTCAACCCACAAAGTCATTAACTACAGAAATGGTCATTGCTCCAAGTCACAAAGTTTTCAGATGTTTTATTACACAATAGATTTAATTGGCACAAAGGTGGGATGTATAATGACAGCTGCTCTCCTGGGAACCACACAGTTTAGAATAGAAGAGTATTCCCCAGAAGCAGGAAAATTGTGTTTAAGGCAGAGAAAATCATGGAGGGTGAGGTACAGCCACTTTTAAACACTTAACAGGAGACTACTGCATTCTAGTTTCTCTCCAACTAGACAGTGGACTCCTTAGGACAATGTTCAATGTGGTTCATTTCCTCCAGTGACTAGCAGAGACTAATCTTAGTGAAATGAGTAACTAGATGGGTTTTATTCTATCATAATCCTAATTTATGAGTGTATAAGAACTAAAGATTTTATCATTGATTTACCATTAAACCTTACAACTCTAAGAATATTCCTGAAAAAAAAGTTCCATTGCTACATAATGATGCAAATTTGGAGCCATACTTCAGCAATAATTCTAATAAAATTCAGTACTAACTACCTCATAAAAAGGAAATACTTCCAGCAGTATTTACACTGTAATTTTTATCCATTCTCCCCAGAGAAACTGAGCCTACTCTTTGTCCATCACAGATGAGACATTCATGGATACCTATTGAGCTTCCACTATGAGTCAGGATATTAGTCCATATGGACTGCCATGATAAAAGCATCATATACTGAGTGCTTAACCACAGGCACTTATTTCTTACAGATCTGGAGGTTGGGGAATCTAAAATTGGGGTACCAGCAGATGGGGTATCTGGTGAAGCCTGCTTCCCGATTCATAGGCAGCTGCCTTCTCATCGTGTCCTCACATGGCAGAAGGTGTGAGAGAGCTCTCTGGGGTCTGTTTCATAAGGACACTAGTCCCATTAATGCAAGCCTACCCCTTATGATTTAATCACTTCCCAAAGACCCTACCTCCTACCTAACACCTTCACATTGGGGGTTGGGATTGTAACACATGGATTTTGAGGAGGATATATACATTCAGTCTATAGTAGCTAGGCACTGTGTTAGTCATTATATAAATGTTACCTCATTTAATTTCATCCTCAAAATATCCCTGCAAAGTGTTTTTTTCTTTCATTTTACATATTAAGAAATTGAGGTTCAGGTAATTCAAGAATAATGGCTCCAGTTTACACAGGTGGTCAGTACCCAGGCAGTGAATCGGACACAGGGCTATCCTACTCTACTGACCTTTCCATACTTAGATATTGTTAGGAGGGATAGAAGGGGCCTCCAATTTGAGACAAAATCTCTCTGTATTGGTCTTGTCCTTGCTTGCGGGTCTAATACATTCACTGTTTTTTTCCCCTAGATATCTCTCCTTTAAAAAAATTATGTCTTAGAGACAATTATTTCCTTTAGTTTATCATAGCCTCCAACTCACAGGGACGATGATCTGTTTAAGGTCATGCTCAGTCATGACTTGTCTATGAACTGTAAGTAATGGTTAGCATTACTAGAATTCTTGGGGGGAGTTACATATAAAGATATTCAAATAGATAACAAAACTTCAACTCTCCACTTTTCTGCATGTATCAAATACTAGCTGTGCAAGTTCAGGAGGTGATCATATGATATGACCTGTACCTTTATGGACCTTAGAGACTGGTGGGAAAGACAGACATAGACACAATGACCTGTCAATGAGGGATGTGAATGCTAGGTGCACAAGTTTACATATCCAAGATGGTCACAGAGGAGGAGGTGATAATTTCCATCTGTAAGAATCAGGGAGAGTTTGTTGAAGAGATAGGCACTTGAGCTGATTCTTGGAGGACAAATGGGAGCTAGAAAGGCTGAGCTAGTGTGGCATTCTAGTTTAGTGCCCCTGTTCAAGAATGGTTAGTATGTCCCAGAGGGAGAAGGAACATAGCATTGCCTTAGTGTTCACTACAATCAAGCATTGAATGAGGAGGGTTGGTAAGGCGGCAATGAGAGTCACAGCAATGCAATAAAGGAGTATTACAGGCTAAGGGGACAGGCAATGGAGAGCTAATAAGATGTCGTGATTGTTTCGGTCTCAGTGACAGTGGCTAGTTTAGATGGGTATTTTCTGAAAGTGTAGAAGTAGAAGACAGGAGGTGAAAGAAAGTAATGAAAAATTTTAAGTAAATAGATTGATTTCATTAGATATAAAAAACTGATTTAAAATATTTTATAGAGAAATTACTAAAAATCCCTATATATTTCTTAAGAAAATGTAAGAGAATTTTAAAAGTCTCATTTTTATTAAATTACAATTAGTGTATGCTCTCCTTTAGTTGCTATGGGAGGTTAAAAAATGTCTCTTACCCTGGCCAATGTGGCTCAGTTGGTTAGAGCACCATCCTGTAACCTCCTGTTATGGATTCGATTTTGGGTCTGTGCACATACCTGGGTTGCAGGTTCATTCCCCAGTCTAGGTGGTTACAGTCCCCAGTCCAGGTACATATGAGAGATAATGAATTGATGTTTCTCTCTTGCATCTATGTTTCTGCCTCTGTCTTCCTCCCTCTCTAAAAATCTATGAAAAAATGTCCTCACATGAGAATTAAAAAAAATTTCTCTTAAATAATTGGCAATTATAATTTGAAAACAAGGCAAGCAGATTTTCAATAAAGCCAAAGAGCATATGTTTGTGTAGAGGGTTGAGTAATATCTCCCAATATTTAAGTCTATCAGAACTTTAGAACGTGAACATTTATGCAATAAAAGTCTTTACATTTTACTTATGGTAAAGTTTAAGAAGGGATTATACTGGATTGTGGTGAGCCCTAAATTCAAGGACTGGTGTCTTTAGAAGAAGAGAGATACACAGAGAGAACAGTAGTCCATGTGAACACTGAGATGGAGAGATTGGAGTTATGCTGCCACAAGCCAAGGCATGGTGGGAGCCTCAGAAGCTGGAAGAGACAAGGAAGGCAAGGACCCTCCCCTAGACCCTTCAGAGAGAGCATGGCTCTGCCAATACTTTGTCTGGATTTAAGGCCTCCAGAACTGTGAAAAAATAAACTTTTTTTGTTGTTGTTTGTTTAAACCACCCAGCTTGTGGTAATTTGTTAGGGCAGCTCTGGGAAACTAAGACAATGACTAACTATTGGGTTTTAGGGCAGGAGGGTATCTGGAGCAGACAGGGCGTTCTAGAAGAGATCAGGCTGGAAAACGGAAGGGTTTAGTGAAGTAAAGAGAAAGGAAGGACTTTCCTGGCAAGAGGAGCAGCAGTAGCAAATGTATTGAGGTAGGAATGGGAAAAACTGGGGGGCTTCTGCATGGGGAACTGAACTTGCTTTGATTTGTACCTGATGGGTAACTCCTGATTTCTTTTCTCTTCATACAGATATATCATTAGAAATAGTCTCGCATCTAGCAATTATAAGAAGAATATTTTTGGTTCCCATATAGACCAAGGAGAGAAAGGGAAAATTAGTGAAGAAGACCTTGAGAATTGAAGCGAAGGCTGGCCTACTAAGGGAACAAAATGAGGAATGCAGTTAAAGCAGATGTTGGGATGTATGCGTGAGAAATATTTCCTGAGATTACATATCATATTATGTATAAACAAACAAACTAATGAACTAACAAAAAACAAAGAAGTAGTGAGAGACAGAATAAAGAGTAGATTCAATGTCTGTACAATCTCTGGGTTGGGTAAGAAGGGAGAGGAAGTATAGAAGAGAGATTGAATTAAAACTACTGTTTGAACGACTGTTCCCTGCTCTGACCACCAGGTGGTGTCATCAGTTTATGACAGTTTGGTTGCAGCTCAGAATGGCGGAGATGAGGAAAGTTAGGTGCAATGGAATACTACTCGGCCCTAAAAAAATGGAGATTTTACCTTTTGCAAGAGCATGGATAGACCTGGAGAGTATTTTGTGAAATGAGCCAGTCAGAGAAAGACAAATACCATATGGTTTCACTTATATGTGAAATCTAATGAACAAAATAAATGAGCAAACAAAATAGAAACAGACTAATAGATACAGAGAACAGACTGCCAGCTGTAAGAAGGGAGGGGGTTGGGAGGCTGAGTGAAAAAGGTGAAGAGATTAAACAAAAAATAAACTCATAGACACAGACAGCAATATGGCGATTACCAGAGTGAAAGGTGGGTGGGGGCAGGTAGAAAAGGATAAAGGGGGGCTAAATGGTGATAGAAGGAGACTTGACTTTGGGTGGTGAACACACAATACAGTGTACAGATGACATATTATATAATTGTACACTTAAAAACTATATAATTTTATTAACCAATGTCATCCTAATAAATTCAGTAAAAATTTTTAAAAAGTATAAATGCCTATGTGCACTCAGAATTGTGTTAAGCATGAGCTGTTTGCAGGCTATACACTTCTAATTTAGGCAGGAGTCTGTAAAATACAGATGTTTCCTAAAATGTCTAGCCTCCAGTTTTACAAAAATTAAAATATGGCCATGAATTTTCTACCTTAATAAATGAGGAAAAGCAAGAGAAATTTTATTAGACTTACAAGTTAAAATGTGTATTGTTCTACATTACTACAAAGTCATAAAGAATCTTAGGGTTAGAAAATCCTTAGTTTACTCATATCTGATTTTCTGAACATTGCCTTAGGTCCTCAGGTAGATAATCCTGAAACTCAGAAACTGTGTGTTATTCATTTTTCAACCTTCAGCAGGCACAGGATATAGGTGTTAATCGGTGTTGGCAGAATGAATGAATTAGATAGAATTCTGTAAATGAAACTGGGAGTGTGGTCAAAAATGCCATTCCTGATAGTGTTATGGTATGGTATGAATGAAATACTTTGTAATACAGGAACATTTTTCCAGTAGGAGAAATTTCTTGAGTTTCTGTGTTAGGTTTCTAGGGTTTAGGCTTTAGCAAACTCTCCCTCCCGCTGCCCACACACATTCTAGGGAGCTTTCCATTGGTTTCTGGGGTGTTCATTCAGAGTGAGTGCTCAGTCTATTTGCCTGGCCTAAAACAATGAATCTTTGATTTGTAGGGACATCTCTGAAATAAGACCTCACCTTGCTGTGTACATTCCTGGGTAGGGCCTCAATATTTTTGTAAAGAGAGAGGAATTGGAGGATGGAAAGAGGAACCTCAAATGAGGCTTGTGGTGACTCCTGAGCTGCAAGTCCTGTCCTGTCTTTTCCCAGGATTAGTCCCAATGACCACCATTCTCTGATGTTTTGGACCAAGAATGACTTGCTGAAAAGCTCAAGGTGGTCAGAATAGGTCTTGTTGTGGCCCATCATAGGGGGCAAAAGATGTAAAGACTAAAATTTTGTGCTGGTTACATTCACATCAAACAAACCCATATTTTGCAAATAATCCTCCACAGTCCAACACTTTATGAGCAATGACCTTCCTTTCTCTTTACTTCACTAAACCCTTCCGTTTTCCAGCCTGATCTCTTCTAGAACGCCCTGTCTGCTCCAGATACCCTCCTGCCCTAAAACCCAATAGTTAGTCATTGTTAGTCATGTGACCCCCTGGGAACATGCTTATACATGTGCCTCTGTCACAGCCATGCATGCATACTTCAGTTGAGTACGTCTAAACTAAAATTGAACATTAATCTACCCCTCTCCCAACCTGTAAACCTGGTGGAACAGTTTTTCTTCCTAAAAGGATCTAGATAGTACTCATCTAAAAGATTGGAGAAGGGGAAGGGTCATCAAGGAGCACATATAAAGGACCCATAGACAAAGCCAGAGGGGAGTGGGATTGAGGGTGGGAGGTGGGGTGGGTGGGATAGGGAGAAGTGGTGGCAGGAAAATGGAGACAACTGTCCTTGAACTCAAATAAAATAAAAAAATTAAAATAAAATAAAATAAAAGATTGGAGCTTTAACCTAATGGAACCCAACCACATTCATTATGCCTTTCAAAACTCTTCCAGATTTTTAACTATTTCATCTTATGTGTTCATGCCCTGGTTGTTCCATGGTTAACTTACTTGGGAAGAAGTGAGTTCTCAGTTGGCCATGGAAGTCCTGTAGACCTTTCACGAACCAAGCTTGTCATTGACATGGCCCCTACACTGGATAATCCAAATCATCAGTACCTATGCAGCAGGGAGCCTGATTAGAACAGAGCTATGCTTAGTGAGGCAGGAATAGGGTCCTTCACCATGAGGCATTTCCCTGGACCTTTCCCAGCAATAGATGCCCCCTCTGCAAGTCAGTGAAGGACGGAAGAGACCTCTGCAGAAGGGGAAGGGGAGCAAACCTAACCAATCCTTTCATAGGCAAAGACCTTTCTAGAAGCAGTGTGTTCTGGAACTCAGACTTGCAAAATCAGATGAAGGATTGGGCCTCTGCAAGGCAGATAAAGCCAAAAGAAGCCCTTCTGTGATCAGGGGTGTCCAACCTGCAGCCCATGGACCACATGTGGTCCCAGATGGCTATGAATGCAGCCCAACACAAAGTCATAAATTTACTTAAAACATGATTTTTTTGTGATTACATGTCATAATGTATTTAATGTGTGACCCAAGACAACTCTTCTTCTAGTGTGGCCCAGAGACACCAAAAGTTTGGACACTCCTGCCTGGACCAGTGGTAGGCAGTCAAATTCGTCATCCTGCCTGAGACAGGACCTTCCTTTTGTCCCTCTACCTGCCTTCTCCTGGGGGCCCTGGAACCGGTTATTCCATCATTGTGCACCTCAGTTTTTTCATCTGCATGATTGAGAACTGAATAATGTTGACCTCATGGGCAGGAATACTAAGTAACTTTCACAAAGACTTAAGAAACAAGACAGGTATGTCTAAAAACCATGCCATTTGTTTTCACAGCTCTTGACAGAGCAGGTGTGCCTGTGTGCCTATGCCCTTCACATGGCTTCTGATCATCTGTGAGGTTTATCTCTCTTGTCTGGCCACGGTGAGTTATCTCAAATACACCTTCAGATTCCTGGCTGACATAGAGCCTCCTTTTCCTTCTAGCGCCTTCATCATCACTGTCTCCTTTTGAAGATTCTTTTTTCAACTCTCTCTTTTTCAAAAGATTACTTTGTCACAATTATTCAGGAAAGGGTTTTGCGCCTGTAGGAAATATTAATAGACTATTATGAGGTCCTACAACTAATTTTTCCACACATATCATCTGTCTTTGCATGGTTATTAAACTTCAACAATATTTCATGCAATGCTTCTCTGCTAAATTAATTTGGTTCCTTCTTTTCTAGCTTCTTCTTTTCTGTCCACAAGCTTTAAAATTAAATTGAATCTTCATAATTATAGCTTTTTGTTGTTCTCCTTCATATCTTTTTCTTTTTTTTCAATTTCTCTATCAAAGGAGCAATAAAGACATAAAGAAGCAAAATTATAACTCTAAAAGACCCAAATGGTCTGGACTTTGATGGGCTTGAGGTTGGATACCTTTTAAGTAGGAGGAGAGAGGGTGAAGAACTTCAGACCTGCCTGAAAAGTAGATAAATTGGCTCTGATTTATCCTAGGGCATTGGAAACAAATGAGAATTGTTCTCTTAATTACAAAACTTGCATGGTTGCTATAGTGGTCTTATTTGTTACTAGTGACACTAATTTAAAAAATATATATATATTTTTTTCTTTAGATTTAAAGACACACACACATTTCTCACTCATGGTTAAATTTTTCCAAAGTCGTACGTAGTCTCTCTTACAGTTTTTTTCTTAGGCACCAAGAAATCTTCAACTTTATGTTACATATCTTGTACCGGTGAATGAAGAGCTGAAACAATCTGAGTGCTTAGGGCTGGCCTAGCCAGGACACCAACCAAGGGGTTGGTGGGAAGCAGAACCAGGAAGGAGGCTCTCATGGGAGGCTTTCAGAGCCATTTAAACTTCAGTAGGGAAATTGGACACACAAACCCAAACACTGAGGGGCATGGCGGGGAAGGGACTTTCAACCCCACTTCCACTTTCTGTTCTTAGGCTCATTGTTTTGTGAGCTTCTGCATAAGAGAGAAACTGCCAACCTAATGGGTCAGATGGGTATATCCATCTGATTGGGCCCTGTTTCCTGAGGGGTGAGAATACTATGCTTCAAAGGCCAGCGCCATGCTCAGCCTTTCCTCAGATGGAAGCAGAGCCTCCTGGGCAAGCTAGGCATCTTTGTGGGTCTATCCTTTGAATCTAAACTGTTTGCCGGGTAGGGGATCCACGGCCCATCTTGGTGCTTGGTGCCTCTCTCTATCCCTATTACTTTAGCCAAAAAGCTGCTTTCTTCAACTAGCTTCACAAAGGAAACTTGCACTTAGTAGTACTGGTGCTGGCTTAGTTATTAACAAGGATATACTGTGATTCTTATTCTGTCTCTGTGGCAAGGGTGGAAACGTGAGACAGGATTTCGGTGATCTTACGACTCAGACCATAATGCCATAGTACAGCTAACATTGTACCTCTGATCCATAAGAGAGAGACCAAATATAAATGTGGAGTCAGGCAATATTTAGAATTGGACAGAGAGATGACCACTGAGGCCAGATGTAGGGTAAAGGTGCATTGAATGTCAATAGCTATTTACATTTTGTGGTAATGGGCCAGGGATTTTATGGTGTCTGATGTGTCAGTCTGGATTAAGGTCCAGAAATACTTCTCCATGAAAAAAATGACTTATTAAAAACAAAGAGTAGTATAATCAAATCTCAGACAAATGCTTAATTTACTTAAGAAAATAAATTGAAACAGGATTAAATAAAAACCTCTAGTGTTCCAACACACTTGCAAAGCAAGAATTACTCTCTTGATCACAGAGAAAGGGGAACCTAGAGCTGACCTAGTCCATTCTTCTCACACGATAAAGAAACTAAGGCCTGGAGGAGTTGGCTGGAATTAAGATCCCAGGTATCCTGCCCTGGCTGGTGTGGCTCAGTGGGTTGAGTGCTGGCCTACAAACTGAAAGGCTGATGGTTCGATTCTCAGTCGGGGCACACGCCTGGGTTGCAGGCCAGGTCCCCATTTGGGGATGTGTGAGAGACAACCAATTGATGTATTTCTCACACACTGATGTTTCTCTCCCTCTCTTTGTCTTTCCCTTTCCCTCTCTCTAAAAATAAATAAATAAATAAAAATATTTTTAAAAAATAGATCCCAGGAATCCCCAAACTCAAATCATACCCTACACTCCTTATCCCTAGCACTATTTTTCTTCTTAGCTCCTTTAGTCTGCATTTAAACAGTAACATTGTATTTCCTTCCTAAACCTTTATAATTCAGAATTTTACTAATTTAGTTTTGGCAATTCTGGATAAGTAAAATTCTAACTAATGAAAACTAAAATATCACACTCTAAAGGGTACGATGAAAGAGGTGAGGGACTGCAGTTTTTAAGAAGTTGATTTGAGGGGACTTCCCGCCAAGATGGAGGCATAGGTAGACGCACTGTGCCTCCTCACACAACCAAGATAGGGACGACAACAACATAGAAACAAAATAACAACCAGAACTGACAGAAAATTGAAGTGTATGGAAGTCAGACACCCAAGGATTTAAAAATAGACACATTCCTCCAGAACAGTAGGAGGGGCGGAGTCGGGCCAGGAGAAGGACTAGGAGCAGAGAACTGAGCAACCGGGGCGGCGCACAAGTCTACAGCAGGCAGACCTTGGGTGCACAAGCAGCGGTGGGTGGTGGGCCCCGGGCAGGGGGTGGCAACCAGCAGACCCAGCCAGGTGGCCATTGGAAAGCAAGGCACTGTGCTCAACTCAGGGTCCCAGCACTGGGAAATAGAGCTTTGGGTCACTGACTGAAAAGGAAGGTCCTGCGGGGTGCACAGGCCCACCCACACCGGAACTGGGGCCAGAGGGGCCCAGTTAGCTTGTGGAAAGCGGCAGAAGGGTCTGATGTCTTACAGAGAGCAGAGCAAGCACCATTGTTCCTTCTCGGACCCCGCCCCCTCATACAACGTCACAACCCAGCAACTGGGGTGCCCTGCCCTGGTGAACTCCTAAGGCCCCACCCCTCACTACAGGAGCTCAACAAGACCAAAAAAAAAACCAAAAACAAAACAAAACAAAACAGCAAAAAGATGGCTCAAACAGAAGAAGAATTGAAAGCCCCAGAACCCATCCTTTTAAGTGACCAAGAGAAAGCCAACCTATCAGATGCACAGTTCAAAGCACTGGTGATCAGGATACTCACAGAATTGGTTGATTTTGGTCACAAATCAGATGAAAAAAATGCAGGCTACAATAAGTTTAATGAAGAAAAATGCACAGGGAACCAATAGTGATGGAATGAAAGATGGGTCTCAC
>CM052544.1:30197103-30287952 GCA_028533065.1 Trachops cirrhosus
TGACAGCAAACTCACAATTATTAACAACCACACCTGAAACAAAAACAAGAAGAAACTAAGCAAACAACTAGAACAGGAACAGAACCACAGAAATGGAGAACACATGGAGGGTTAGCAACAGGGGGGTGGGAGGAGGAGATAGGGGGAAAGGTACGAAGAATAAGTAGCATGGATGGTGGGTAGGAAATAGGCAGGGGGAAGGCAAGAATAGCAGGGGAAATGTAGAAGCTAAAAAACTTATGACACATGATGGACATGAACTAAAGGGGGGAATGTGAGTGGGAGAGGGTGTTCAGGGTGGAGAGGAATGAAGGGGGATAATAGGACAACTGTAATAGCATAATCAATAAACTATATTAAAAAATTTTAAAAATTAAAAAAACACATTACTGACAAAAAAAATTTGTTGATTTGAATAATAACTGAAACATCTGAGATTTCTTTTGTTATGCTTTACTTTTGAGAGAAACTACCAAAACTTCTAATTATCTAGTAAGCTTATTTGCCATGCCTGTAAATTAGAAGCAGATATAATTTCCCCCAGTTCATAAATGGGCAAACCAATTCTTAAAGCAGTTCTGTCATTCCCAGTCTGATGGCCATTCTGCAGTGAGATAGTGGATCCCTGCTAAGCCCTATCTCTACAACCTCAAAGGCTGTGATGTGATCACAAAGCAGTGTGTCCAGGTAGTTGATCCTCAGGGACAAAAGAAGGAATTGCCCAACTCTGGGGTCCATCTGGTCACACTATGAGGCCAGAGCTATAGGTGAATATATCTGATTGAGTAGTAAGAGGTTCAGTGCAGAGATGGGGTAGGAGGGAGCCATCAATTAACCAAATTTACTAATGTCCACTGAACCCAAATCAGATGGATTTAAAAGCTCAGTCAATTTCATTAATGGGCATGAATCAGATACTGCCTCTGGAATGAGCAGGGGACTCACCTGGGGAAGAAGATGCACGCCCTATCCCTAGGTTGCTTCCTTTCCCTCCACACACATCCCAGGGCCTAAGCAAGGTGGACTGAGAGGAATGGTGTAGTTGAATTAAGTAATAATATTCTTGCCACCATTTATGGAATAATTGCTAGGTATCAGATATTTTTTCTAAGTCTTTTGACTAGATCATTTTGTTTGACAAAGAGAAAAGTGTGGGGAAAGAGGGAAAAAATAACACATATTCATTTAGTTAACTTATTCCTTCGTTCACAAACATTCTTAGATCAGCCACTCCCTTAGCCACTGTACTAAGCATAAGCACTGAGACACACAGTGACTAGGACAAATTTGACATTCAATAGAAAAATGTGCTGTGAATTGTAAAATATAATACAAGCCTGAACAGTTTGCAGTGTATAATTCTGTTGGGGGGACCTCTGGAAAGGAAAGGGTCTTTATGGAAGAACTGCTGTGTCAGCATTAGCTCCTGTTTTCACAGGAGTGGTGAAGACATAAATGGGCAGCAGGCAGGCCCAGTGCCCTGTTGGGTGAGCATCAGGTGTGAATCTCAGATGGGCTACCTGCCAAGGGCTGCCTGGGAGGCACGCGGGGGAACCTGGAGGCTGAGTGAGTGGAGGGGTGGTTGTAGGGAAGGAGAAGGTTCAAAATCCTCCACTGGTTGTGAGCAACACATGTTTTGTCTCTACCACTTTCTTCACCAGTTCAGAGAATCTCATCCTTCCCTCTCTTTCTTCCTTTTGCTAGCTACCCCGTCTCTGTCACCAGCTTAAACTATTGAAAGCTCAACTTCAATCACGCTAATAATAGCTAATACTTATAAAGCCCTTGTGTTGTGTGCCATTCTAAGCTCTTTACAGATATATAAACTAATTTAATCTGTACAACCCTAAGAGGTAGGTACCATTATCATTCTTATATTACAAATGTGACAACTGAGACCCTGGGGTGTGACTTGTCTTGGTTCACAGGATAAAGGAAGGGAAGGGAGGAAGTGGAATCCAGGCAGCCTGGCTCTGGAGCCTGCAATCTGAGCAGCAACGTAAAGGCCAGGCTCCACTGCCTCTTGTGTTATCCTGCAGTTCAGACACATACCCCAGTTCACTACTCATTACCACGTAAATCCAAACCTGGCTCCCACTGTCCACAGTGATCAATCCTTCTACTCCAGCAGGCAAACAGAATTACTTAACATTCTTTAACATTCATTAACACCCTTGGCTTCTTGCTTTGCTTTCACCCCCTCCACTGGGAGTGTCTGTTTCTTTCCTTTCCAGCTCCAAATTCTACCCATATTCAACAGCTAGCTGAAATGCCATGTGCTCTATAAAGACTCCCTTGATTCCTGAGTTGAAAAGATGTTCTCCTTCCTCTGAACTCTCATAATGTTTTTAAATTCACACCCTTTTAACCTTGACTCTCTTATATTACACACACTTGCAGTACTTTATAATACAGCTATGATGCACATACTTTATTTCTACTTGATCTGAAAGCTTCACGAGGCCCTCTCCTCTGTGTTCCTCCAACCCCTACCCCAGCTCCCTTAACGGGTCTGCACTCAAGTCTCCTCCACCCTGCACACTCCAACACTCATGTTCATTGGGCCGGTGCCCATGACATGATTAATACTCATGGCTAATAGCCAGGTGTCCTGGCTTGCTCAGGACTGTGCCATTTAACATGTGTGGTTTGGGTGTAGTTATCAATAGTAGACCCTCTCACTTTCAAAAGTGTCACAATGTGGAAAATAAATTATGGTTACCCTGCTAAAGGCCACTCTCTAGATCGGGCAGTGTGACATTGTATAATTGTGCTAAAGGGCTTGAGCTCTGAGGTCAGACTCCTTGGGTTAGAAATTGAGATCTGCCACTTACTAGCCATGTAACCCTGGGCAAGTATGCCTTGGGACCTCCTGTAAAGTGGGTATAACAACAATCCCTAACTTTCAGGGGTGTCCATCCTGCGACCTACAGGCAGCATGCATCTTAGCATGGCTATGAATGTGGCCCAACACAAAATCGTAAATTTACTTAAACATTGTGGCTTTTTTTGTGATTATGTGTTGCAATGTATTTAATGTGTGGCCCAAGATAACTCTTCTTCCGGTGTGGCCCAGAGACACCAAAAAGTTGGACACCCCTGCTAGGCTATTAGGTGGATCAAAGAAGTTAATCACATAGGCTTGCCTGGCACGCAATAACAGTGCTCACCAATAGGGGGCCCTTGTGTTTGGGCATCCATTTGTCAAGCTGTTCTTTACTGAGTGTTGTCTTTGTTCATAAATCTGTGTGTGACAGTTGTGCTTAATATTGCAACCATGAAATTGAATTAAATGTTACATAAACTGATGATAAGTGTGAAAAAGAAGAATTGTTGCTTCTATGAACATTAAATTAAAGGCTTTGGACTCAATAAAGCCAAGTCACAAAAAATAGCTGTTGAATTAGATGCGGGAAAAAGTACTCTAAGAGACTGAGGAAAAAAGTCATAAACATCTAAAAAGTTTGTGCACTTTAATTGCTTTATAAGTGGCTTTAAGTTCTTGCTGTACTTCCTAGGGGCTGAAACTGGAAATCGGGGGTGATGTGTTTCTGTGGGCGTGGTTTGTATAGGACAGGGAAGGCAGAACTCCATCAGTGCATGCACTTTAAAAACCTTGGCCCTACCTCAAAACAGACATGAATAAATGTACACGTGTGCGTGTTTTAGTTAAAATAAAATAAGCAAGGTATGTGTATGTAACTTTTTTTTAAGCTTCACAGCTTTAGGGGATGTTTTCGGAACCTCTATCTCCCATCTGGAGTGTGTTAGATAAAAAGACATGTCTGACCACTTTGTGAATTAATGAGCAAACAAATGATGAGATTAGAGGGTGGTTGCAGAATATGCTGTTGGCTCTGCTTCTTTTCTCTTGGTCCTCCTCTCTATGCATCAAGCCCGCTTATTATGAATACCTAGCACTTCCCATCTGAGAGCTTGCATTTCTGGCTATGGGAAAGTCAGGAATGAGTGTGGGAGAGTCAATTGCCCAGGAATTAGCCTCTCTAAGAACAGATGGGGACTTGGGAAATAAATCACTTGCTTCCTCACCCCACCATTGAAATGTATCTGAGGTGTACTCTACACATTCTCCCACAATTCTCTAGTTGTCCACACTGGTAACTCACTAGATAATGCAGCCTCTATAGGCAGCCTCCCCTCTCTGCCTCACTTCCTTACTCCCTTCATGGTATTTTCTAAAATCATCTCCCAGAAAATCTACTTGTTCTTGAATTCTTGTCTCAGAGTCTGCTTGAGAGGGTCCCCAAAGTAGGATGTAGACCCAAGCCTTAGGGGCCAGGACAACATCTTTCACAGAGAAGATATCCAATAGAAGAGGTGCAAACTTGATCAAACCAAACAACACAAATTTACTCAGAACAAATTTTAAAAAACACACTCGATTTGATCAAGGTTGAAACAAAATATTTAGATTTTTAGGTCAACAAAATGTTGCCATTTAATTGTTACCAGACCAGTTAGCAGAACACTAAAAAAAAAAATCCTGTTTTTTCCTGTGTCCTTTGAGAAGTTTGAGCCACAAGCTTCTGGTGCACACTTGAGAAAGCCAGTAAGCTCTGCTTTATTTCCTGTCCTCACGTATTCTGATCAAACAAAGTGGTTGTTCTCTGGGAGATATGTATGGACCTGTTCCAGCCTCAGGCTGGTTGAGAAGCAGGGCAGTGGGGTGGTCCCTGCAATGAGTCTTCAGGCTCCCAATAAGGGGCCATATGTCTGTGGGTCAAAGAACCTTCTCTGAGGCTCAGTAGACTCTTCAAATAATAGATCCCAAGCCCTGAGAGGTTCTGATGTATATAGCTATGTCTGAAAACCTCTCATTAATTCCCCAGCTCACCCCCACCCTACCCTGAGTGCATGGCTTACTCTGTGTATTCCAGGGTGAGCGTAAGGCCCCAGGCACCACGCCAGGCCTGATGAGGTCTGTAGATTCATGTGAGCAACAGCAGCTGCCTGGGATGTTATCCAGCGCTCCATCAAACCTCAACAACTGTCCTGGGATGTTGGTGCTGGCTGAGACTGCCCGCTGTCACAGGCAGAAGCCCCCACACACCTGTGGTTAATCCCCCAGAGCAGCAGTTCCACCACTGAAGAGCAGGCGACATCGGGCTGGGCATGGAAAGGTGAACAAACATTGTCCAGTGCCCTGACAATCTCCAGTCACCTCATTCTGTTTTTTTTCTTCCCCTTGGACATTTTTGGTTTCCTGAAATTAATTATTCAACAGGAGATGACAGCCAGTGTATAGCAGCACTGTTGGAACAGAGAATAAAGAGGCACATTGGACACAGCAGCTGCACCTCCCAGACCCTGAAATTTAAGATCTTTATAAATGATCTGTTAAAACTATAGTGACGATAAGCTTATGAATCATGATCTATATTAATCAGGGCTGCTGATATGGAAAGATTAATTGAAACGTGCAGTTCTACACAAATGATAAAGTGGTAACAATTTAATATCAGACAAGAAGAGTGAAGAAATTACACTCCAAGCTTCATGCATCATTACTATGGATATTAATATTTTACCCAGCGCAACAGCATCAGGAATCATAATGAAAATCCATAAGTGGTGCACAGACATGATTAAATACAACAGTCTTTAGGAGCTGTTTGGTGGCGGCAGTTGGGCCATATTTCACTCGGAGGCTGGTGATTCCAGTGATAGAGTCTAGACAAGGGTGATTAAAAATTGTTCCTCCTAAAGGCTGTTAACCTTTTACTACTAAAATGAATTTCTTTGATTTTTAAATTATGTCATTCTTTTTGCTTTTTTCAAAACCAAACTTGATCCCCAAACTTGACAGGATGCTGGATCCTTAGCACAGGGACAGCAAAGCAAAATTTCTCAGCATCAGTCCCCTGCCCTAGGGTGTGGCATTAGGTCATGGCAAACAGAGGGTCATTGTCTACTTTGACCAGGGATGGCTAGAAAGAGTGAATGATGAACCATCAGAGGCCCTTGGAGAGTTCCCAAAGACAAGAAGTTGGTAAGGCTGATTTCCTTACCCAATCTTATCAGAGTGGAGATGGAAATAACTTCTTCTGAGATCCTGTTCTTACTGGTATAATTAGTTCATTTATTTAATCACTCATCCAACCAACAGCAAACAAACATGCACCCACACCTGGGAAGTGCAAAAATCTGCCCCAATGAGCACATGTTCTAGGCTTAAGAGATAAATCAGTGTGAAGGTTTTGATAATGGAACAGGAAAGAGTCCAGAGGTATTCCTTGTGAGACCATTTGGTCTAGCTTGTGAAATCTTCACTCTCACTTATAAGTCAATAGACTTCCCAAGTCCCTTATATCTTCTGCTAAAATGGAGAAGTTAGTGTATATCTGCAGTGGTGAAATTCACCACCACCTCAGGTGGTAATAAGAAATGCAGTCTATTCTCTTAAGAACAATGCATCTGTTTTTTCAAACTTCTGGTTTCTTAAATCTCTAGAGTAGTGATTCTCAAATTTTAGTGTGTGCACAGTATCAACTGGGGGAGGGGGGGATTGTTAAAAATGTAGTTTTTAAGAGAAGGCCCCTATGGAGATTTCTGGAATTCCTTTGTTAAATAGCTCTCTCACTTCTGAAGCTCTGCCCAGTAACTTCAGCTACCTCAACCTCCCTGAGCTCCCATTTATTTCCTCCACCCAGAGAGACCACGTGTTCAGCTTAGGATTTCCTTTGTTGTTTTATGGCGTGGAATGTATTTTCAGGCCAAGAATTGGAGTGATCATAGTCACCTTATTTGGTTTCTTTCTTAAATGGATCACAATTCTGTGCTGCTTGTTCCCCATGTCTGAAAACAGTACTTCCCTAAATTTTGTCCAGCTTTCTAGTTGTTAATGGCAAAAGGGTAAATCTGGTCACAGTTCCTTTCTTAGAGCTTGAAGTGAAAATTGCAACCATTAATTTTTATCTCATATGTGGCAGTGATGCCCAGATTCAATCCCTGCCAACTTTTCTATCTCATGTTCCACCACTATCCTCTTCATTCATAAGGCTCCAGCTGTAACCCAGTTTTCCTCTGCCCAGAAATACACCAAGCATCTTTCAAATGTGGGCCCTTACACTTCTTTCTGCCTAAAATACTCTTCTCATTCAGATTGCAGCTCATGTGTCACCTCCTCTGAAAGTTTACCCTGACCACTTAGCTAAGTGAACCTTCAATATCCCAGTCTACTATATTGACTATTTTATTTGCATTGACTTCATTACTACTTGAAATTGCCATGTGTATCTGTTTACATGTTTACTTTTTGTTATGTTTCACTAGGATGAAATTTTCATGAGACAGGAACCATGTGTTCCTTATTTCTCATGTATCTTCAGTGTCTTGAACAGTGTGATAGATGCTCGAAAATGCTGACTGATTGGCGAGTGATTGAATAAAAAATGTGGGGAAGTATATAAAAAAGAAAACAAATTCATGTTGAATGTTGTGATGAGGTTTGATGGAAAATCATTCACAAGAACAGAGAAATCTCAGTCTGGTTGAGAAATAAATTAACTCTATAATTTTTGAGCGTTGGTTTAGTCAGATATCTGGGACTTCCATAGTCTTATAATGAGACAGTTAACACTATACATTTTGAAGCTAGGAAGACTTGAGTTTGGTTCTTAGCTTTACTGTTCAGAAATTAAGTATATGAGCCTCAGTTTCTTCTGCTATTAAAAAATCCATTAGGGTTTTTGTGAGGTAATGTAGGCATGTGGTGCAGTGCCTGGCTCATAATTGAAATTACCAAACACAGAACTTGAAGTAGCTATTTAGTAGGCTCAAGGAGATAAAAAGCAAGACTCAGATTTGTTTTTTGCCAGGAACTGAAAACCATTCCATGGGAATTTTTTTATAGCACTGCTAAATTTAACAATCAAATTAAAGAACTGATTGAACAGGTTTACTATTAGACTACAAACATCTAAGAGAAAATCAGCAGACTAGAGATAGATAAGAAGCAAGCAGCACTAGCAAAACACAGAGGGACCTAGCAAAACACTAGCAAAACTGTAGGAAATATAGATTATAAGAGAGATAGACAATATAGGGAGGCATTCTAATATATGTATAATTGGAGTCAGAGATAGAGTAGGTGAGAAAATGGTGATAAAAGGGAGCTTGCCAAAACACACAAATGACATTGAGCCACAGGTTTAAGATGCTCTGCAAAATATTGAACCAGATGAAGAAAAATCCACACCTAGGCATATAGGAAAACTGCTTAAATCCAAATACACACAAAAAGTTCACAAGCTGTCAGAGGGGAAAAAAACATGGATGATTTTCAAATGAAAAAAATTAGACTGACAGGTAACCACTTAATAGAAACAATCAAAATCAGAAGACAGTGAAATGATATCAAAGTATGAAATAAAATAAATGCCAACCTATAATTCTATATCTAACAAATATCTTTCAAGAATGAAAGTGAAATAAAGACATTCAACCAAAATTGAGAATTTGTTGCCGGGAAACCCAGCAGGAAAAATGTTCTTCAGGCAGAAAGAAAATGATGGAAGTATGGAGATAAAGGACGAATGAAGTGCAGTGAAAATGATGTAGGTGAATAGAAGTGAACACTGACTATATAAAACAATTATAATGTGTTATTAGGTTTAAAATACATAGAACATTAAAATGCATGAAAACAATGGTATAAAAGTCAGGGAGAGTATGTAACTATAGCTAGAGAGTTCTAATGACTTTGTATTGCCTGGGTAAAGAGTGTAACACCAATTAATAGTAATACTTATAACTAAAGGATGCATATGGTAATTTCTAGCATTATCATTTTAATAGTATAGCAGTGCATAATTTCCAAGATAATAGTGAGGAAAATGGAATCATAAAATACACTCAAAACTATTTTTAAAGGCAGAAGAGAATAGGAAAAAGAAATAGAACAGTTATGATAAGTTTAACCTGAACATATCAATAATTACATTAAAATGAAATAGACTAAATGCATTAATGGAGAGATTTTCAGACTGAATAAAAAATAAAACTCCTGTGTTTTCTATTTATAAAGAACACATAAAAACATAAAGATAAAATATTAAAGGTAAAAGAAAACATTAATTAAAAGAAAGCTGATGTATTCATATCAGGTAAAGTAGACCTTAGGCAAAAAATTATTACTGAAGATAAAGATCACTTTATAATAAAATGTTTAACTCATAATAAATATGTAATAATTATAAATTTATATACACTTAATAAGATGGGATCAAAACATGCAAACATTTACAGAACTATAAGGAGAATTGGATAAGTCCATGATCATTGTGGGTGATTATTCTGTTTCTTCAAATAACTGATTTGAAAAAATAGTCCAAAAGATCAGTACAGTTACAGGAAACATGAACATGTGTGGGTATTCTAGTCACTGTCTACAGATAGATATGTGAGGGCAGACACAAAAAAACAGAATTTAGTGATAAAAATTTGTGGACTTATTCTTACATTTTTAAACTTCAGACACCTTCAAAGTACTCTCCATTTCATAAATACACCTATTGAGACTTTTTTCCACTGCTCAAAACAGTTTTTTGAACTTGTCAATTTTAATGCTTTTTGGTGAATCTGCCTTTTTTTTTTTTTTTGCCAAAACGTTTTCTTTTAAGGACTTTTTTCATTCAGGGAAACAAAAAAAGATAAGTCACTCAGGGTGAGATCAGGTAAATAGGGAAGGTGGGGCATGGAGGTCATGCTGTGTTTTGGTTAAAAACTGCCGAACACTCAGTGCGGTGGGGGTACTGCCCTCCTAAATCACCCGTCATGAAATGGGTAAAGGTGTTGAAAGAATCTTCACAAAAATTCACTGAAGTTGAACATAGCCTCTCACAAAAAAGCCAGCTGATGCACTGATATAGATGGGTTTCTAGAGCACTCACTTAGCAGGGGAAGCCTGTATTACAACAGGCCAACCCTCCAGAAGATAATTCTATTTCTTTGTGTGTCCCCCTCATATTTTTAAATCACCTATGGAATATTTATAAAAATTGACAATATGTTGGGCCAAAGCAAGCCTCAGCAAATTTCAAAAGATTGAAATCATAGAGAATCTGTTTTCTGATGACAGTTAAATTAGACTTAAAATTAATTAGACAAAAGTATATGACTACATTAAAAAAGAAAAAAGATCTTAATTTAACAATTTAACCTGCTATCTTAAGACACTGAAAAAAGAGGAGCAAAGTAACCAGGAAAAGAAGAGGTAAGTCTCAGATCACTAAAATAAAGAATGAAAGAGGGGATATTACTACTGACCTTACAGAAATAAAAAGAATTGTGAGTATACTATAAACAACTGTATCGTACAATTTAGATAACTTAGATGAAATGGGAAATTTCCAGAAAGGTACAGACTCTAGAAGAAATAAAAAATATCAATAAACCTATAATAAGAAAAGAGATTGAATTAGAAATTTAAAAAGTGCTTCTCTCACACACAAAAAAATTCCAAGTGCTTCATAGGGCAATTATACCAAACATTTAAAGAAGAATTAATACCAAAATTTCCCTAAATTTTCCAAAGAATAGGAGAGGTGGAAACACATTCCAACTTACTCTATGAGACCAGGATAACTCTGATAAAAAAATAGACAAATACATCACAAGAAAAGAAAACTACGTTTCAATATTTTTGAATATACATGCAAATACACTCAACAAAATGCTGTCAAGTTGATTCCAGATATATGTAAAAAACATTGTACACTACCCAAATAAGATTTATCTCAGGAATACACGGTTGGTTTAACATCTGAAAATCAATTGATACAATACACTATATAAACAGAATCTTTAAAAACATCATACTTAATGATGAAAGGTTGAATGTTTTCCTCTAAGATCATAAACAAAACAAAGATGTCCACTGTCATGACTTCTATTCAATATTATACTGAAAGTTTTAGTCTGTTCAAGAAAAAGAAGGAAAGGCATCCAGATTGGAAAGAAATAAAACTATCTCTGTTTGCAGATGGCAAGATCATATATATAGAAAGCCCTAAAGTGTCCTAGAAAACCTACTACTAGAACTAATAAATGAATTCAGTAAGGTTACAGTGTACATTAATACACATAGGTTAACTATATTTCTGTACAATAGTAATGAACAAACAAAAATAACATTAAGAAAACAATTTCATTTACAATAAAATACTTAGGATTAATTTAACAAAAGAAGTGTGCAACTTATACTTAGAAAACCATAAAACATTGTTAAAAGAAATTAAAGAAGACAAGTAAATGGAAAGGCATCCTATATTTATGGATTGGAAGATTTATTATTGTTAAGATGCTAATATTCTCCAAATTGATATAAATATTAAATACAGTCTCTATAAAAAATCCCAGCTAAATTCTTTAAAGAGATACATAAACTAAGCCTAAAATTCACATGGAAATTAAAAGGATCCAGATTAGCCAAAACATATAAAAGGGGACAAAGTTGTAGGACTCATACTTCCTGGTCTCAAAATTTACTACAAAGCTATGGTAACCAAGACAATGTAGTACTACATGAGATTAGACATGCAGTTAAATGGAAAGGAATTGAAAGTCCAGGAAGAAAATCCATGAATCTGTGGTCAGTTGATTTTCAGCAAAAGTGCTGAGAAAGCTCAATAAAGAAAAACAGTCTTTCAACAAATGTTGCCAAGAAAATTGGATATTCACATGCAAAAGAATGGCATTGGACCACTACCTCACACCACATATAAAAATCAACTAAAAGTGGATCAAAGATCTAAATGTAAGAGGTAAACTATAAGACTTTTAAAAGAAATCATAGGTATACACTCTTGTGACCTTGGATTAGGCAATGCTTTCTGAGACATGACAACAAAAGCACAAGCAACTGAAAAAGAATAGATAAATAGAATTTCATCAAAATAAAAAACTTAGGCTTTAGAGAGCATTATCAAGTAAATTTAAAAAATAACCCACAAAATAAAAGAAAATATTTGCAAATCATATCTGATGAGTATAGCATCCAGAATATATAAGTATCAATAATAATACAACTCAGTAATGAAAAGGTGAATAACCCAATTAAAAATAGGCAAAAGGAAATGTTGAATAGAGACATACTATGATTTGAAAGCAGAGACTTGAAATTGTAAGGATGGCAATTCTCCAGAAATTTAATTTGTAAATGCAAATAAATGTCAATCAAATGTCCAAAATGATATTTTGTGAAATTTGAAAGGATGAATCTAAAGTTTGCCTAGCAGAGTAAATGCACATGAAGGAAACAAGAAATGAATTAAGGAGAACAATGAAGGAGTTTTTGCCTACCAGATATTAACACATTTTATAATGTCATAGCAACTTAAACATTTTGATGTTGGTACTCAAACAGACAAGTTAATAAAAGAATGCAGCAACAAACTAAGAAACATTGTAATTAATAGCCTTTTGTAGCCCTTGGATTAAACTTGAACCCCCTTCTCAGCAGCAAGAAGATGGAGTAATTTAAGCAGGATGCAATTGCTAAAAGGTCAGTCCAGTGTACACAGGCTATGGGGAGCATGAGTTCTGTTGTATTCCTTGCAGAAATGCTGGTAGAGAGAACAGATGAGGCAACATGTGAATTTGGAAATACTGACGAAGTCAGAGGGAGAATAGTAGGCATGGGCAGTATCCCAGACATTTAAATATCACCAAAGTTCATCCACTTATAAATTCTTTCTTTGTTTACCATCCAACCTCAATGTGTCTCATACTTTCCCCAAGGTAAAAGCGACTAAACTATATGGAAATTTGTCCTTCATTAGTGTTCACTTAATATTTACTGCCCTTATTGTGAAGAGGGGTATCTCTAATCAAGGAACCTAAGAGTGGACATTTTCCCTAGACATTGTCTGCTTTTGGCTTAGTCTACTGTGTTTGAAAGTATACGACAACATGTGTTCTTTTCCCTCTTTATTTTACTTCTGCCCATTAACTATATCAGGACAACTACACGGAATTATGGAAAGCAGCCCTGCCCAAAAACATGTTTTCCCTTTTTGAAAGACTTTTCATGCAAATGCAATCATACACATTTTACTACATACTATTATAACTTTTGTTCTAATACAGTAATATTCCTTCAATTTATCAGACCCACTTTATAAGACAAGTTAGTATATGATTAATATGTCACTTAAAGAGTAGAGAAAGAATAGACTTTATTAAATGGTGTTGGGACAATTGATTATTAAATTTTTAAAGTTAGATTACTCCCTCACACAGTAGTCAAAGTTAATTCTAGATAAACTAAAGAAACACACATCAAAAACAAAAAAATTAAAATTTTAAAAGTACATAATGTGAAAGCATTTTAAAATCTTTGAATGTTTTAGCATAAGTTTCCATTGTAAAAAAATGGAGATGATACTAATTATTTTTAATATATTTTATTGATTATACTATTACAGTTGTTCCATTTTTCTCCCCTTTATTCCCCTCTGTCCTGTATCCCCTTCCCACCCACATTCCCCCCCTCCTTAGTTTGTGCCCATGGGTCGTACGTATAAGTTCTTTGGCTTCACCATTTCCCATACTATTCTAAACCTCCCCCTGTCTTTTGCACCTACCATTTATGCTTCTTATTCCCTGTACCTTTTCACCCCTTCTCCCCCTCCCCCTCCCTACTGATAACCCTCCATGTGATCTCCATTTCTGTAAATCTATTCCTATTCTAGTTGTTTGCTCTCTTTGTTTTTGTTTTTTTAGGTTTGGTTGTTGATAGTTGTGAGTTTGTTGTCACTTTATTGTTCATATTTTTGATCACCTACTTTTTCTTAGATAACTCCCTTTAACATTTCATATAATAAGGGCTGGGTGATGATGAACTCCTTTAACTTGACCTTATCTGGGAAGCACTTTATCTGCCCTTCCATTCTAAATGAAAGCTTTGCTGGATAGGGCAATCTTGGATGTAGGTCCTTGCCTTTCATGACTTCAAATACTTCTTTCTAGTCCCTTCTTGATATTTTAAGCACAAAAAGATTTAGTGTAGAGAATTAGTTTCTTCCAAAATCTATGAAAGGAATGGCTACTTAGGATCTAAGTTTGTTCTTCTGGAACAACACCCAGAACTGGAAAGCTTCTACCTCTCTTGCACTTGGGGGACTCTACTCCAGGAATTCACCATCTGAGCTGTGACATGCAGAGAAGGGAACTACCTTTGATGCTTCTGTGGACAGATGGGTATCTGTGCCTATGTATTGATACTCATAAATGTAGTGACCAGGCAACCCAGGTTCCAAATCTTCTATGAGGACGTCTAATTGACAGAATCTAAATCATCCCTATAATTTGAGTTGCAGAGGAGTCTAAGAAATGTAGTTTTTAGCTTCTCAGTCTCCTCGATAAAGCAAGGCACACTAGAAAAAGGATGAAATGGTTAACACATAGGTGTGGAAGGATTTCCTTAACAAATAACAAAGGAAAAGTAAAGCTGAATGCTTTCATTGCCCATCCAAAGGCCATTGTGCTTTTCTTTGCTGGCTATGACAGATACTGATAATTGTTTATCCTATATTCATCCTTCCCATTTCACTTTTCTATACAATGCAAATATTAGTGCCAATAACTATATGCTAATATGGTTATTGACTAATTCTCAGCTTCCCTTAAAGCTAGAAGCAGACAATTCAATATTTGTTGTTGTTAGGTGGAGCTTTTGGAAAAACCTCTTAAAAGGGACTGACTCAATTAAAAGTGGCAGAACTTTTCCTTTTCCCCTTTCTTCCTGAGTGGAGCATGGACATGAGGACTGGAGCTCCAGCAGCCATTCTGGACCATGGGGCAGCCTTGAAGACTGAAGTCAGAGCTAAGTATGGTAGAATAGGACCCTAAAAGGAGTCACTGCACCAGTGCTGATTGCCTGCCTTTGTTTATGTTCAAATGAGAGAGAACCAAACTATCTTTTTAAAAATGCTCTTTATGTAAGTGCTTTTTTCATGTACTTCATACATATAGTGATATTGTGGCTAACTTTTTAATTTTTTTTATATCCATTTTTCCTCTACATGTTTCAGAGATAAGTCCAAATTGATCTACGGGAATAATTTAATCATATTCCCCCCATTAGTAAGTGTTTTGGACATGGGCATATGACCAAATTCTGGCCAATTAGACACGAGGGGTGGAGTTAGAAAGCTTTTTGAGAAAGGTTTTCTCGATGAGGAAGAAATTGTGTCTCTTTCTCAACTGATATTGTATCTAAAAGTGATGTGAAAGCTGACTGTGCCTGTAAGGGAACTTACCTATGGGCCAGAACAACATGGTGAGGATGGAGAAGGGGAAAAAGAAAACAAGCTTTCTCCAATATTGTTGAACCACTTGAATTAACCAACCCTGGAGCTGCTCTACCTATGGACTTCTTGTTATTTGAAATAATATATCTTGGTTATTTTGAGGCCAGTTTTTAGTTTGGTTTTCTGTTTTTTTCAACCAAAGATATTCTATGTGATATCTAACTCACACTACAGATGTGACTACATGGAAATGCACTCTTTAATATGACATATAATCATAAATATCATTAGTTACCATTAACTGAGCACTTTCAAGGTGCTAGACAATGTGCTCATTTAATGCTCACAATAATTCAACAATTTGGGTACTTCTTTAATCCCTACTTTAAGACGGCAAACTAAGTCTGAGTGATTTTCCCAAGGTTATATAGCTAGGAAGTTGTAGAAGGTAGGCTTGAACCTAGGTTGTCTGACTCCAGAGCAAACAGCCACTCTTCTGTGACCTTCCCACTATGAAGGTGTCATAATAATAAAACAAGTGACAGAGTGGGAGCAAATATTTGCAACTTATATAACAAATACAAGATTAATGTTAATAATATATAAAGAACAACTACTGATCAGCAAGAAAAAGGCAAATTACCTAATAGAAAAATGGATAAAATATTTCACAGAACAATAAATACACATGCTCAATGAAGACATGGAAAAAAAAACCCTCAACATCATTCATAATTCAGTAAATGTAAATTAAGCAAGTAAATGCAATTTAAAGTAATAATGGCATGGCATTTTTTACTCTCCTGATTATCAAATTAAAAAGATTTTTAATAGTCCATGTGCATGAGGGTACAGACAAGTAGCCTCTGTAATATATTGTTGGTGAAAAAAGATAGAAAAGCCTTTTGGAAGATAAATTTGCAATATAGAGATCAAAAGGTAAAAGTTTAAATCTTTATACTTTCTCCCAGCTATTCTGCTCCTGGGACTCTCTCCTATAGAAATAAACCTATTTCAGCAACATAGATTTAGCATTATTTAAAATAGGCAAACTGAAAACAATGTAAATAACCTATCATTGGGGAGTGGTCAAAGAACTGGTGGCCCACCCATACTGTACTCATCAGAATTCTTCAGAGAAACAGAGCCAGTATAAATCTCTTTCCTTCTAGATGTATTATAAGGAATGGGCTCATGTGATTAAAGAGGCTGACAAGTCCCAAGATCCACAGTCAGCAAGCTGGAGACCCAGGAGAGCCCACAGTGCAGTTCCAGTCTGGAATCTGGCAGGTTGAGACTCAAAAGATGGGAAAAAATTGATGCCTCAGCTCCAAGATGGTCAAACAGGCGGAGTTCCCTCTCGCTCTGCCATTTTGTTCTATTCAAGCCTTCAACTGACAGGATGGGGCCCACTCACATGGGGAGGCAATCTTCTTTACTCAGTCTACTGATTCAAATGTTAATCATATCCTGAAATGCTCTCCAAAATACACTCAGAATAATGTTTGACTGAATATCTGGGCACCCCATGGCCCAGTCAAGTTAACACATTTAATTAGCTCTCAAACATAGTTATGAAATACTACCTGGTCTTTTAAAAAAATGAGGTACATCTGTATAATTTGCCTTGAAAAGATTTCCAAGCTATATTGTTAAATAAAAAAAAATCACTGAATAATAATAGAGTATGTTATTTATATATTTATATGTGGACATACTTAAACACAAGAAAATGGTCTAAAATCTTATTACTTTGGACTCTAAGTTTCAAGCAATAAACACTTCTCTCTAACCCAGTGAATTTAGATTCTGGGAAGTGGGATCGAGGGCTCAAACAGTTATCAATGGGGCTTTCCCCTCTCCATCCCTCAGATGTTCCTTCCATGGGTGTGAGTCTTCCAGGGGTGGGGAAGATGGTCGCAGAATGTTCCAGGTTTATATACGAGGAGATCCTTCTTGGCACACTAAAGCCACACCCCATATTGCCCTACATTCATTCTGCTATCTTATCCAACACTGCTAATTTATTTCCAATTAAGGATGAATGGAAGGTCCCTAAGCAGCTCTCTGATAAGTAACTTACAAGGCAAGTGAACATGACGATAATCAGAGCATCACTGATAGGGCAGCACAGCAATATACAACACGTCAGGCAATGCTGTTCAGAAAGTTGACCAAGGGACTGGTTGTAACCAAAGGTCTCCCTCAGCAAGCCAGCTGACGGGGAGGGAGGCCTTCGGTATAGCTTCCTGCTCCAGGACGTTTATAAACTTTGGACGTAGAGTGAGGGTAGACCGAAGAGGCTGCTATAAGCCCTTGCTGCTACTAAATAAAAAATGGTGGAACAAAGCACATGATCTCATCTTGGCTTTTATTTCTGTGATCTAGGGTTTTTCTGGAACTGCATCTTACTTAGACTTTGTCTAAACACTCACAGCACAGAGTTAAGCATATGTCAAGTCCTTACTGACTGACTAGATGGTAAAGACTGACCTTTGCCTGACCCTAGTCTTGCACACTTGGGGTTTGAGGGGCACTGGCAGGTCAGCAGGGAAAGTGAATGACAAGGAACCTGAAAGATCCAGATGAGGAAAAACTAAGGCAAACTCACTTAGAGAAGACTCTGAGAATTGTATTCCCAATTTTTCTCTCAAACTGGGAGAACCAGGAAGAACCTATTACATTCTGCATGGCTTGCCTAACATTTCTGTAAATCAGCTCAGTGGAGGCAGTATGGAATAGAAACAAAGAGGAAGAGCATGGAAGTCAAGCAGATAGGCATCCCAGCTTTGGCTCTGCGGAGTCCTAGTTTTTGTACCTTGAACAAGTGAACTATACGTCACAGTTTATTTGTAAATTGGCATAATAATAGTACCTAGCTCAGAGCATTGTTGCTAGGACTAATGAGTGCTTAGTAGAATTTTTAGCTATAGTATTTTTAATAAACCACACACACAAATACATATATACCCTAAACTACTAGGTGTGCTTGATCAAATTCATACCACCAGGAAATTCCCTAAGAAAAGAAATCGCCAACCAGCTCCCAGGAGAGTACAGGTAGACCTGAGCAAACCCAGGGTTTCATTTGAAAATAGACTTTTACCCCAGCAGCAAGTCACTGAAAGAATGCTGTTAACTGCCATTTGCACCCTCTAAGCAAGTGATGCTTGATCTTCACAGTGATCTGCTTCCTAAATCAACAATGCAACCTTCTCCATCCAGTTTTAGTGTAAAGTGAATTATATTCTAAAATTTCTTTTTTAAATTGGTAACTCAAATAAAGTATTTTGGGTATTCTTCTGTAAAACTGAATACCTTACTTAAATAAGGCAACCCATTCCATGACCAAATCAAGAATTGTATAGACCAAGTACCTAGAAATTTTGTTATGGCAACTCATTGGGGAAAAAAAGCAACTCTTTGTTATTAAACAACGGAATTATTTTCAACATTGATGACATACTTTCCAATAACGAGAAAATATTTCCATCTGATTGAATTTGACAGACATTGGCCACACACCATGAGCCATCCTAGTTCTCAAGGACCTCACAATGCCATAGGGGAGATAAACAGGTCACTTAGAATTTTCATAAAGTGTTCTCAGTCTATGATGGAGACAACATGAATATTAGAAATGTCTTGACTTTTGAAATCATTGCAATAAAAATTATCTGGCAAGCCTTCAATGTTTAAACTGCTTTAGGACAAAATGTCCATATCTATGTTGGACCTGTCCAATTTGTGTTTATTTTAGGGCTGCTAGATTAGAGAAGTGATAGGCAGGTAACCTGCAACAGAGGTGCAGTATGTGTTCTCCACCAAGACTCCCCTAAATTCCCCTGCAAAAAAGTCCCGGAAGGGCTCTGGGAATGAGACACTGGCATCTGTCTCCCAGAATCAGTATGATGCTGGGCACTGGGGAGGCCAGTGCTGTGGGAGGAAGGGATTTCCATGGCACTTCCCCTTGCCTGGGCTGAAGCCTCTGTCTCTGTGGGATTAGCAGTGTGGTCCCAGCCCTCTGCCTCCTCTATCAGAGCACGCACCACACTGAGGTGTTGCTGCCTGTTTCTGGTCTGCCTCTCCTGCCAGACTGGCATTCCAGAGAGCAGTGAGCTTGTCCTATTTACTTGCAGATCCCCAGTGCCTAGCATAGCACCTGGTCCAGTGAGCACTCAATAAATGTTTGTTAAAAGAAGAATGAACAAATATTATAGGCAAAGTGTATAATCCAGGGATTGTAATCAACTCCAAGTTAATTCCTAGTCAATTTCTAGCAGTGGCTTATGGCCATATTAAACCTTGCATTAGAATGATTTATGATGCCTGGCTTAACACAATGACAATAACATACTCAATGAAGTAATAAATGAATTGTGTTTTAGGCATGGTCAATTGTCAAACTAGAAATTAATTTAATTCAGAATTTTAGTTTTTATCATTAATACTATCACATAGAAATATTTTAGGCACTCAGCTTCATGCTCTACAATTCAAACACTTAAAATTCAAGTAGCTTTTATTTCCTAAAGAACTTTAATTGAAGAACAGCCATTTCTTCAATTAAGCTTTTAGCTTCAAGTAAATGTGGTTTATGAATTTACTCCATTTTTAATTGCTGTAGATATTTATTTAACATCTGGTTTTATGGCTACTTAAATAAATAGGTTTTGCTGTAATAAAATGTGTACATGTGTCTTGAGTGGGTAACATCATTTTTTATGGGAGCAATCTTGTACAATGCAATTAAAGTCTTCTATAGTAACTGACTTTAAAAATGTACATAAAGTTATAATCCCAAAAGACATTTGCTGTAGAGAGATGTGAATAGATAGACGTATATGAGTTGAAAGATATCAAAATTATTTTCTCCTTGGAACCCTGATGGTATTTCTGTTATATCATTTGCAAACAGTCATATATTTTTTGGGGAAAAGGTAATTTATGGAGTGGAATCCCCAAACCACATTGTCCTCCCTCATCTCACCTCCTCTCTTATTCTTAACCTGCCCCATTCTCATTCTTGTACTCACATGAGGATACTGCAGTCAAAGACACATGTGAGGATTAGCTATTAGAAAAATGGTAAATGTTATTATTTTGTATTTGGTAACTAAAGTGAAGATGGAGTGGTAAACTTAACAATCGAGTGATATATTTTAGGTGATATTTACTTATTGAAATATATGTGTGTATGTGCATATATGTATATGTAATAGTCCACTTTCAGGCACACACTGAAAGCCATTTCCAGAAATCCTCCATTTTACAACCATTTATTGGACTCACTGTCTCCTGGTATTTATTGGTTCTACAGCTTTCCATCGTCTTGCCTAAGAGAGCACACATGTCAGTAGCAAACTCATTTGGCCAAATTCCCATGAAACACAACTAAGGATTCTAACCATTTAGCTGTCTGAAAAAATTTCATATGGCTGACCAAACTGCTGGTTTTTTACCCAAGAGAAGTGGTGCGTTAGAAAGGAGAGTGATGAGACTCAGGCGGAAAAGAGGGTAGGTAACATTCCCAATGAAAGGATGCATTTCAGAAACATCGCCTAGTTTCTATTTGCATCCTGTTATCCCTCCTTCAAATCCCAGGAAGAGGTTCTAGGGATTATCTGTAAAGCAGTTTAAAAACATCCTGTGGGTTCTCAAGGGTGATCTCAAGAATCTTTCCCCCAAAACAATCTGCATGAGAACAGATGGTGATTGGTACCATTAATTGAGACAGGAGGAAAACAAGTTTGGTCACACTATGCTTTTTATTTTAAGTGGTTTTCTCAATACCCTAAAACCCAAAGAATATTTTAATTGTTGTCTCCCCAAAGCTCCTTTTGTTTCCTTTCACTTGTGCTGCCTTCAGCCTTGTTTCTGAAATTTATGCTATTGTCAGAAATCCTAGATTAAAAATCTAGTGGCGTGGCTCAGTACACTTAACTCTCTTTTTCTGTAGGTGTTTGACACCCTTATCAAGGGTCCATCTCTTCACCTGGTGATCTGCGTCTATGTAGATATGTGCAAGTGACATACACACACACGTAGAGTAGGCATTGACTTTGGTGCCACTTTGCATCATCGCCCCTATTAGGATTATCTCAGTATTGGAACTGAGGGTAAAAGAAGATCTATTTCTTTTCCAAAGGGCGAGAAAAATGGGAGGGTGTCAGGGAGAGGGAAAAGAGAGAAAATAAAGTGTGTGTGTGTTTTGGGTGGGGGGAGGGAGAAAGAGAGAGGGAGAATATGAGTGAGTGTGGAGGGAGGAGGGGAAATGAAAGGATATTATATATTTTTTTGTATCTGTCATTTCCCTGCTATCTCCCATATGACTTCTTAATCCATCAGAATGCTGGGAAGATAATGTTTTGGGCGAAATAACATGAGAGAGAGGATAGACTCCCAAGGACCAATATCTTTATTGCTCGGAGGATAAACGGATTATGTCAGCCATTTTCTGTTGCTGACAGCTTTTCTTATTAACCGATTTTATTTTTTAATCTTCCAGGGAAGAAATATGGTTTTATGTCACAATAAAACGCCGGTCACATCTAATTCTGCCCTCAAACAAACAGATTTCTGAAAGCCTTGCAGAGAAATTTGAAATAACTTTAAAGAGGGGGTTTTTGGATAAAGTCTTTATCCAGGGGCTTGTTCAACTGCAGTGTAAAAGGTTTAGAGAGAGAGGAGAGGAGAGGGGAGAGAGAGAGGAATAGAGGGAGGGAGGGAGAAGGGAAGAGGGAGAGAAGAAAAGGGGAGAGGAAGACCCACACAGCTATTTTGCTTGGTGAGCTCTCTTCAAACCCACGCCAGCATAGTCAGGAAACTGCAGTTTGGATGAAGGAAGCCAGGGCAGGTGAGCAGAGGGACAATAGCCTCCTTGGGGCTTTGAGTTTGGGAAGCTGCTTATACACACCCTTCTGAAGCAGACATTTGTCCCCAGTTTTTCTGGAACCATTAGTCATTGATGGCATCTTTCAGGAATCATAAACAAATCAATGTGAGGCATTTAAAGCTCAGAGGCAATTCTACTCTTTTCTCCATGATTCCTTTGCCAAGAGATTTCAACCTGCTTGAGGATTTAGGTTCTGCGTTCCCCCAAGAAAATCTTCTGTCAAATACTCCAGACACCTCCAGGCTTTGCTCACTTTGGTTGGCCCACAGCAAGCACATAACCATCACTAACATTTAAAACAACAACAACAAAACCCTCTGGTTTCTTCTCTTCTGCGTGGCACAAAGCAATTTAGCCAGACAGGACCCCTGTCCACCAGAGGATGAGCCCAGAAAACATGCTTAATTTGTGCCTCTTGCTTTGTCTGGCACCCCACTCACTGCAACCCTGTTACCTTGATAGATCATGATGGCCGAGTCTTACATCGTGCCCTGCTGTCAAGTATTGGTGATTTAGAGTACTTTAACAATCTGTTAAAAATAAATCCCTTGGATTTTCTAAGGTGTTGTTTTGTGTAAGAGAAACTGGCTTTTCAAAAAAAAGGTATTTGGAAACCTGGGGCTGTTTGGAAACTTAAAACCCATCCTAAGACAAGTCAGCCAAGCTAAGCACCTCTGGCCAGCTGTGAGAAGAGGGGTGTTTCTGAGGAATAGACTGAGCCAAACATCTTATCTGGGGGCAGAGAGTAGATTTTCCTGCCTCATGTCCTTACCTGAAGAGACAGAAAACTGGTAGAATGGAGAAAGAAAGGTCATTTTGTTACAGAACAGACCCAGGGGGGTGCGATATATTATTTGCCAAAAGGACCCCCCCTTTTCACTGGGGGTTCCCCCCTGTAGTAGGTTCGCTTTGCCTACCGCCAGAGGAAAGACATCTCTCAATGCCAGAGATTGGTGGAAAGTAAAGGAATTATTTATTTAAAAGTTATACAGACTTAGAGTAATGACTTAATGTCTTCATTAAAACACTGAAGTTCTTTAGAATACCCACAAACACACCCAGTCCTTCCTTCTCCCTCTGCCCAGTCTGGGGTACTGTAGCTCAGGAAAGAAGTAGAAGTCCGTGATTCAGGCTCCTGGCACCATCAGCTGTGTCGCTGCCACAATCTCCAGTTAATCCAAAGCCATGTGGCCACCTTCTCATGGCCCACAGCAAGAGTCCTTTCACCCCTTTTCTTCCAGGCAAAGTCTCTCCTGCCACCTAAGCCACGTGACGAAAGGGAACAGCTCAGAGCCACGTGGTCCTGCCCTGGTGTGGCTGCCGTTCCTGGGTGTAAATCCCTGCGCAGATCTTCCTCTGCAGCCCCATTTCCGACTCCTCCCACAATCAGTTACACCTGCCAGCATTCCTGTATTCTTCCAGCTTTACTGGGCTGACATAGTAAGTTCGGGCAGGCATGGCCCCATGATGTGGAGTCAATCATCTCCAAGCTCTCACGCAGGTGCTGTAACCAGGTTAGCTGCAAAGCTGTTGCTGTACAAAATAGCTCTCAATGGCCCGGCTCCATGTGTCCCATCCCCAAGCTCAGACTTATGGGGCTGAAGACATCATATATATATATTTTTTTTTTCTAATATTTCCTGGACACCTTGAGTTCTGGACCCCATTACAAATCCCTATTTGGGCCCCCCCTCTTGGCTTCACCCTGTTACAATTTCAAGTTCTTTCATCCTAAAGTAAAATGATTCTATGCCAGGGCTGGACCAGAGAGGCAGGAGCAGTCTCAAGACCGCTTTGACCTGAAAGAAGTCCAAACTGCCAGGAAGTGCTTTTGACTCTGAGCTGTGATTTAAATATTATTTTTTTGCTATGCGATAGATAAGTAATTATATTCAAATAAAAATGGTCTAAATGCTTGCATTAAAAGATAGGCTAAATTTTACAACTCTAACCATATGCCATTTACAATAGCTACATTTAAAACATAAAATGCAGAAAGACTGACAGTAAGTGAACAACTTTATTGGTTTTGATGCATGTATGTACCTGTGTGATCAATACTCCAGTCAACACTTAGAACATCTCTATCAACCTGATCTAAATGGATGGAGTCCCTGTAGCTCCACCGCACCATCTGTGGATGTGGAGACATTTGTGATGACCCAGAGGGCAGGCCTGGTGAAGAGGTGCTGGTGTACAGGTAAGGAGCACATTATTTGGCATGGTGATAACTGTTATATTTTGTTTTTCTGTTTATCACCCATTATTTTAGCATATCCTCCCAGATGGCAAAGATAATAATAGTAATGTGAATAACAACAGCAAAATAAGAACAAACACTGACTTATGTTTATTTTATGTCAAGCACATATATCATTACATTTAAACCTTTCAACACCCTTGAAGGTCAGTGCATTTTATACTTGGAGAAACTGAAGCAATGAGAAGTTAAATAACTTGCCTGAGATCACGTGAGTAATTGTTAAGAGTCTGAGAATCTGCCTCCAGAAACTGTTTTTAACTAAACACATGAGGCCTGCGAAGAGTAAAAGACCATGAACAAAAGTCACATAGCCAATTCAATGGCGAATTTGGATCCTTTATTAGGCCTTTTAAGCCTGCCTCTTCAGGCTAATTCTCACTCTGCATCCCCTACCACTCCTCCCCTACCACTTTGAGTCTCAGCCCCAGAGCTAATTGGTCTCTGGGCTTGCCATCACCTTCAGGCCTCTGTGCCTTTGAATGTCCTCTCTCCTCATCCCCTATTGGATGAATCTCACCCGTCTTTCAAGGCTCAGCTCCGTTAAGCATCCTCCATGAAGTTCCCTTGAACCTTCATGTGTGGTTTGTTCCCTTCTGGGCATTCCTTTACTACCCCATTTATTTTGCTGACCATGTCCTTGTCTTTCTCAGTAACTATGAGCCCCTCAAGGGCAGAGGCTGTGTTTTTGCCTTCCTCTATTTCTGGTGTCTAGTACTGTGCTTGCCAAAGGGTCTAGCTGAGTGGTTTCCACTAAACTATATTCAGACTTACATCTTCACTTTTAAAGGGGAAGAGGTGCTCTGTTTATCTCAAGCCTTTGGGTATGCCTCATCACTTAAAACCCATGGCTGTGAGACAGCTGTACCACATGGTGGTTATGTGCGTGGTCTAGGAGTTCTTTTTCTGAGGGAAAAATGCTATTCTTTTTTATTTTTATTATTGTCCTATTACAATTGTCCCAATTTTCTCCCCTTGCTTTCCCCTGCCCTGCCTCCCTCCATTTTCAAAATCAGTCCCCATCCTATTTTCCATGTCCATGAGTCATTTATACCTTTTCATTTATTAGACCTTTCCCCTTCTTTCCCCCTTTTTCTCCCTCCCCCCTCCCCTCTGGTTGCTGTCAGTCTGTTCCTTGTTTCCATGTCTCTGGTTCTATTTTGCTCATGTTTGTTTTGTTGATTATGTTCCTCATCTAGGTGAGATCATACGGTATTTGTCTCTCACCACCTGCCTTATTTCACTTAGCATAATACTCTCCAGTTCTATCCATGCTGTTGCAAAAGGTAGGAGTTCCTTCTTCCTTTCTGCTGCATAGTATTCCACTGTGTAAATGTATCAGTTTTTTTGATTCACTCATTTACTGATGAACACTTAGGCTGTTTCCAGCACTTGCCTATTATAAATAGTGCTGCTGTGAACATTGGGGTGCATAGGTTCCTTTGAATTGGTGTTTCAGGATTCTTAGGATATAATCCCAGCAGTGGAATCACTGGGTCAAAAGGTAGTTCCATTTTTAGTTATCTGAGGCAATTCCATACTGTTTTCCACAGTGGCTGCACCAGTCTGCATTCCCACTAACAGTGTACTGAGGTTCTCTTTTTTCCACATCCTCACCAGCCTCTGTTGTTTGTCGATTTGGTTATGACAGTCATTCTCACTGGTGTGAGGTTGTATCTCACTGTGGTTTTAATTTGCATCTCTCTGATGGCTAGTGATGTTGAGCATCCTTTCATTGCCTATGGGTCCTCTGTATGTCCTCCTTGGAGAAGTGTTTGTTTAGACCCTTTGCCCATTTTTTAATTGGATTGTTTGTCTTCCTGGCATTGAGTCATATGAGTTCTTTATATATTTTGGAGATCAAACTCTTGTCTGAGGTATCTTTGGCAAATATGTTTTCCCATATGGTTGGTTCCCTTTTCATTTTGATGATTTTTTTTAGCCACACAGAAGCTTTTAATTTGATATAGTCCCATTTGTTTAGTTTTTCCTTTATTTCCTTTGCCCTAGAGGATATAGAAAAATGCTATTCTTTCAAAAAGTCTTAGAATCGCTAAAATTCCAGACCAGAAGATACAAAAATGTCTCCATGCAAGATGATATTTTTATTTACAGTTCTGTAACAGAAAGAGTAGGGTCATATCCAATTGACATTAAGTACCCAGCCTTTAGCCAATGAGTCTTCACCCAAACTTTGCAAAGTGTGGTTAGAACCCTTTTCCTAAAATATTGCAAACTATTATTCTGATCCTTAATTTCATGTGAGCACCTCCTGGGCAATTTTACAATGTACTTTAACTCAGGATTTTATAATTAATGTCCTACATACACTGTTTTATAGGACATTAATAGGAGCAGGAAAAGGATAGATACAAGGTCAGTCATGAAAAATGCTGTTTAAATTTATTTATTGAGAGAAATACTTCACAGAGTCTCTATTGTTTAGTGTTTAATTAATTTATTAATTAACTTACTAAAATAGGAGACCCATTTTGGAGAATTAATATCTCCTATAGTACTGTGTCTGTTCCCATTTTGGAGAATTAAGATCTTTTAATTAACATCTCCTATAGTACTGTGTTTGTTCATCATTTAGTAAGCAGTCTTCAGCTTTAAGCATAAACATCCTTGACTCATTTCCACCTCAAATAATATTCCTAATTGGTGCTTTCATTTATAAAACAATATTGACCACAATTTGTCTGGGGTTATGCAGTCTCTGAGGACTGGAAACTTTCAGGCTCTTATTAGAAATGTCAGTATAAACTGTGGGACCCTCAAAAATACAATTGACTAGTAGGTGGTAGAGGGTGGTCCTCATGCTGACCTACAAAGAAAATCTACTGTGAGAATGTCTGACTATTGACATAGACTAAGATCCCATGGTGTGGAGTCATGCAGAAGCCAAAAGTCCTGAGCCATGCCCACAACAACCAGACAAACCTGGTGTGAGTCTTTGATGCATTTATATCAGGGAGAACTACTTGTGCTTTTTCCAAAGACTGAAGTACAGATGGCTGTCTATGGGTTCTCTTACATCAGTTTCTCTAACTCAAGCAGTCCATAAAATGCTTCATGGGCTGAGAGCTTCAGTTTTCTTTTTGTTAGAAATGGAGAAGATCAGGACAATAGTAATATTTTACAAGATTGTTAAGATGACTGAATAAAATAGTATCTTGAAAGCACCAAGCACAGGGCTGGGGATAAAATAAATATTCAATAAATGGTGACACTTATTAAAAGCCCTTGTAATAGTAATAGTGATCATAGCAAAGTCTGTGCACTGAATTATATGGTCTTACTGACTTTTGTCACTTTGCAATTCCTACACATAGTAAGCATTTAGTAAAAAAAAATTTTTGAATGAATGAGTACTAGCTTACATGCCCTCTGACTTAACTGACCAGTTCATCTATGTGTACTAATGATGACAGGTGTTCTTTTCATTACTTGTGCAGCTCCTGGGATCTTAATGCATCACTGTGTTAATTTCCTAAGACTGCTCTAACAAATTGCCATACACTGGGTGGCTTCAAACAACAGAAATCTATTCTCTCACAGTTTTTGAGTGCAGAAATCCAAAATCAAGTTTGTGGCAAGGCCAGGCTCCCTCTGAAACCTGTAGGGAGAATTCTTCCTTGCCTCTTCTAGCTTCTAGTGTTGGCCATCAATCCTTAGTTTTCCTTGACTTGCAGCTGCATCACTCCTGTCTCTGCCCCTGTTGTTACATGATACCCTCCCTGCATGTCTCTGTCTTCACATGGGTTTTCCTCTTCTTATAAGGGCAGTCACGTTAGATTAGAGTCTGCTTAATGACCTCATCTTAAGTTGATTATATCTGCAAGGACCCTATTTCCAAAATAAGGTCACACTCACAGGTACTGAGGTTAGGACGTGAACATATTTTGTGGGAACACAAATCAACCCATAACAATCCCTATGTCTAGAATTCATAAGTAAGTGAAATGATGAATGTCCATGGAGGCTTCAGACACTGTTAGTTAGGTTTTCTGTCACTAGCAGCAAATGCATTACAGGTAATATAACCCAGGAAGGACTGGAGTCACAAGAGTACTCTTGGGACTAAGTCCAAACTAGTACAGGAATTAGGATTAATCAGGATTGAGGCATGTGCCCACATGTCCCTGAGGCTAGAGGCAGGGTGATATGGGAGGCAAAGTACTGAGGTTAACAGCACCAGAACCACATGTGAGGTAAGAGAAAGGCATTTCTCCAAAGGGAAGGTGGGTGATTGGGTATAATTACCTGAAGAGAAAAGCAAGGATACTTAACAGACCAGAATAAAACACACAAACTCTACATATTAAACAGCTGGCTATGGGGGAAAGGCGCTGCCTTTAATAGACTATTATCCAGTCATTGAAAGTGTGTTTATGTACAAATCTATAATAATATGTAAAAATGTTTATAACAATTATAACAGAAAAATATACACAATATTATTTACAAATTTTCTTTAATAAGGATGGTACTTTAAGAAGAAAAGTTTTAAGACATTAGATATAGGTAGACAAGTCAACATTGTGCTAGATATTGTAAGAAGTGAATATGTTATTTTTGTTGGTATAATACTGAATGATTTATCTGGAACAAAGAATTTATCCAAACTTTATGCAAAACTAAACTTGCAAGTGAGACATTGGCATGTGAAAAGAAACTTAAGGAAATAAAGAGATGTCAAGAGCAAGATTTCTGTCTGGCACAAAAGGAATAAAGATAATAGGGGACTTCTTAGAAGATGGTGGGTTAAAAACAGGCCCAAAGTCCGCCTTCTAGTTACTATAACAGTAAAACAATAGCATCATCTTATAAAACGCGAATCAATAATACCCACCCCCCAGCGTAGGCTAGGAAACAATGAACAAATCTAAGTAAATGCAGTGACCCTGATTCAATCAAGCAATCCTGCAGCACCAGCTGAAGAGACTACCTGAAAGGCAGCAGCAACTCCTGAAGGAGGCTTGAATAACTTGATTAATTTAAAAGAACTAAACAATGATTGCTAAAAATGAAACATTACAAAACTGAAGGACAGCAAAAAATGTGGAAATACTGTAAAGCATAAAAAAGGGTCACAGGAAGCTAAGAGCAAAATCATGTAGAGAAGCCCAGAAACTCAAGGATATCTAATATCCCATGAAAAGAGATGGAAAACCATGTACATAGAAGAAATTCATAAATAAGACATACAGTAGAAGAAACAGGAAAGACTGTTTCTGTGGGTACTAGCATCGGGGACACAAGGGAACAACAAATTTGTTACATGAAAGAGACTTCATCCTGTAAGTTAGAAAGGTCCAGAAAATTCCATTTAAGAGTAATTCTCAAGGAAAGACTCCTTTTTCTTGAAAACATTAGAGCCAAAGACAAGTTACCAAGAAAGAAAAGAAAAGAAATGGCAAGATGACTTGTATGTGTACTCTGAGAACTGACATTTTGAGGTATAAGAATAGACATGGCTCTATTACTTCAATCCTCAGATTTTGAAGAAGAAAAGGATTTTTAAATGGTGTGGATGTTTATGCCGAATTATGCAGGTCTGTGCACCTGATTTGAAAAATCTATTTAAAATCAAATATAGGGGGAGGGTTTGGGGGAAGGGGGTAAATGGGAAATATTAGGACAACTATAATAGAATAAACAATTAAAAAAGAAAAAAGTAAAGCCAGATGTCAAATTATTGAAATGTAATATCTAAGGTCTAAATAAAAATGAAATGTTGTACTTACTCTTCTTCATATTTAGAAAAAAAATGATTTGTGTAACTGTGCTAGGTGAGAGTGGGTGGGGTGGTGTTGGCGATGGCTCTGGGAAGCTTCCTGATTGTACTAGTTTCTTAACACATCATGACAAATTGAGTGACTTAAAAACAGAAATTTATTCTCTCACAGTTCTGGAGGCTAGAAGTCTGAAATCAAGGTGCCAGCAAGGCCATGCTTTTTCTGAAGGGTTGGTAAGAATCTTTTCTTTCCTCTTCTACCTTTTGGTGATGGCCAACGATCCTTGGTATTTTTTGGCTTATGGCAGCATAACTCCTATCTCTGCCTCTGTTGTCACATGACCATCTAGCCTCTGTATGTGTCTGTGCACAAATCCTTTCTTCTTATGAGGACATCAGTCATTGGAATAGGGTCTACCCAAACCCAGAATGATTTCATTTTAATTTGATTATGTCTACAAAGACCCTATTTCCAAATAATATGACTTTCACAAGTTCTGGGAGGACATTAATTGGTGGTGGGGGGCATTATTTATCTCAGTACACTGCTGTTGAGACAATTTAGAATCTGAATTCTACCAACAATGGGAGCAGCACCAGGGTACTCCATGCCCCCTGGTGCATGAAGTCATGAGCCACAAGCAAGGTGAGCAGTGAGGAACCTCTAACTGGAGAAGCCAAGATGATCAGATGCATCCTGGTTCCATCTGGACTCCTGGGCCAGAATCATCATGACACGGCAAATGGGCACTGACAATTACTCTGTGTTCCATTTCTTTCTGCCCACTCAAGAACCTCAATATGAACATGGTCCTTCCAATCTCCTAAATCTTCAACTGCTTCTTCCCTCCAGGCTCCTTTGCATCCAGATGGAGTACATCTTATAACATAAGAAAAACGATATACATGTGTGTGTTTATGTACATAATCAGAACTACAATGCCATGTTGTGGTTAAGAGAGCGAAGTCTTAGAGAGATCCAAACTAGAATTATGACTTTGGCATTTGCTTGTTGTGTAACCTTGGGAAAATTACTTCTCTGGGCTTAGTGTCCTTACTTGAAAAATACGAGTAAAGATAGGTAATCCCTCAATGTTTTTTTTTGAGGATTAAAAAAAATTACACAGTCTTAAAAGATGCTGAAGGGAATATTAATAAAACTCAACATAAATTTTGTCTTAAAAATTTTTTGTGTCAAAATCTGAGGATTGAAGGAACACGATAAAGATTGTTGTTTAAATTAAGGCATTGAGTCTGGTCAGAATACCCTAGTCTTACAAAACACATTCCCTAGTCAATTAAATAAAAAAAGAAATATGTGCATTTTTAATGGGAAATAAAAAGAGAAAAAATGCATTTGAAACTCTCAATAAGCTTGATACTTTTCTAGTATAATACTAAATGACTACAGTTTACCTGATTAGAGGTAGAAAACCTTAATAAATCTGTAACTATTTTTTAAAAAATACAAAATTTTCGCCCTGGCTGGTGTAGCTTAGTGGATTAAGCGCAGGCCTGTGAACCAAGAGATCATGGTTTGATTCCCAGTCAGGGCACATGCCTGGGTTGCAGGCCAGTTCCCAGTAGGGAATGCACAGGAAGCAACCATACATTGATATTTCTCTCCCTCTCTCCTTCCCTTTCCCTCTAAAAGATAAATACATAAAAATCTTTAAAAAAATACAAAATACAAAATACAAAATTTTCTATCATCTCCAGGTGTTGATTCTCTCTTTGGAAAAGCCAAAAAATCAAACAAAATAAAAACCTGGTAGAACTATTATAAATGTAAAAAAATGGCTTTTTGAATTTTAATTCTCTGCATAGCTTTAAACTATACAAAAACATCAATAACTTTCCTATAATTCAAGAATGACCAATTGAAGGTAAATTTTATTTTATTTTATTTTATTTTTTAAATTTTTTTATTTTAGATTATTCAGATGAAGGTAAATTTTAAGTAGCCGTTCAGTAGGGAAGTCACAGAAAAGGTGTTGATAAGTAATTGGATTCAGGTTATATTTTGATGGAAATGTGATATTATTAAATTGCCTGAGGAAAACAATAAAATATAATTTTAATAAATGGCAATTTAAACAGCACCATATGGACAAGACAGTACCAAGGACCCCTTGTTGAAAATGTCAGTTATCCCCAAGTTAATCTATAACTTTAGATTTAAAAAAAGTGATCCTAATGTTCACATGAAAACTCTAGTTCAGGTAACCAATCAGAGGCATCTAGCTCTTCTTTTTTTCCAATGCTTCATTGAAATAACAGAAGAAAATATTTCATAATATTTCCAGAGCCTTACAAAGCTATAAGAGCACATTAGAAAATTAAGAAATTAGACTTCTGGCCAAGATGGAGGCATAGGTAGATATACTTTGCCTCCTAGCACAACCAAAAGAAGGACAACAACAAATTTAAAAACAAAAAATAACTGCCAGAACTGCCAGAAAATTGAACTGTATGGAAGTCCAACAACCAAGGAGTTAAAGAAGAAACATTCATTCATACAGGTAGGAGAGGTGGAGACAGACAGTCGGGGCAGTGAGGACATGCAGCAAGGCCACAGCTGGAGGACCATGTGGTCCCACATTTGTGTGTGCATAACCCAGAAGAACAACTGGGGAGCAAGACAGACCATGCAACTCAGTGTCCTGGCATAGGGAAATAAAGCCTCAAAACTTCTGGCTGTAAAAACCTATAGGGGTTGTGGTGGCAAGAGAAGCTCCCAGCTTCACAGGAGAGTTTGTTGGAGAGACCCACAGGGTCCTAGAATATACACAAACCCACTTACCCAGGAATCAGTACCAGAAGGACCCAATTTGCTTGTGGGTAGTGGGGAAAGTAACCGAAAGCCAGTCGAGAGTCCAACAAGCTGCATTTTCCCCTTTCTGACCTCTCCCCACATACAGCAACCTGGGTTGCCGCTACCTGGGTTGCCCCACCCTGGTGAATACCTAAGGATCCACCCCTTACTATGTAACAGGCATTGGAGACAACGCTACCTGGGTTGCCCCACCCTGGTGAATACCTAAGGATCCACCCCTTACTATGTAACAGGCATTGGAGACAAAAAAAATATATGGCTCTAATGAAAGAACAGATCAAAGCTCCAAAAATAAAACTAAGTGATGAAGAGATAGATAACCTATCAGCTGCAGAGTTCAAAACACTGGTAATCAGGATGCTAACAGAAATGGTTGAGTATGGTTGCGAAATAGAGGAAAAAGTAAAGGCTATGAAAAGTGAAATAAAGGAAAATATATAGGGAACCAACAGTGTTGATTTGGGTGATAAGTACTCAAATCAACAATTTGGAGCAGAAGGAAGAAATAAACATTCACCCAGAGAGAACAGAATGAAGAAACAAGAATTCAAAAAAAAAAAAATGAGGAGAGGTGTAGGAACCTCTGGTACAACTTTAAGCATTCCAACAGTCAAATCATAGGGGTGCCAGAAGGAGAAGAGGAAGAGTAAGAAATTGAAAACTTATTTGAAAAAATAATGAAGGAAAACTTTCCCAATCTGGCAAAGGAAGTAGACTTTCAGGAAGTCCAGGAAGCTCAGGAAATCCCAAAGAAGTTGGACCCAAGGAAGCACACACCAAGGCACATCATAATTACATTACCCAAGATTAAAGATAAGGAATCTTAAAAACAGCAAGAGAAAACGAGACCATTACTTACAAAGGAGTTCCCATAAGACTATCACCTGATTTCTCAAAAGAGACCTTGCAGGCAAGAAGGGGCTAGAAAGAAGTATTTGAAGTCATGAAAGGCAGGGACCTACATCCAAGCTTACTCTGTCCAGCAAAGCTTTCATTTAGAATGGAAGGGCAGGTAAAGTGCTTCCCAGATAAGGTCAAGTTAAAGGAGTTCATCATCACCAAGCCCTTATTATTATGAAATGTTAACAGGACTTACCTAAGGAAAAGAAGATGATCAAAAATATGAAGAGTAAAATGAAAACAAACTCACAGCTATCAACAACTGAATCTAAAACAAAACAAAAACAAACTAAGCAAACAACTAAAACAGGAACAGAATCACAGAAATGGAGATTACATGGAGGGTTATCAGTGGGGAGGGGGAGGAAGGAGAATGGAGGAAAAGGTACAGGGAATAAGAAGCATAAATGGTAGGCACAAAATACACAGGGGGAGTTAAGAATAGTATGGGAAATGGAGAAGCCAAAGAACTTATATGTATGACCCATGGACATAAAGGAAGGAGGGGGATGCTAGTGGGAGGGGGAGGGGAGATACAGGGTGGAGGGTTCTAAAGGGGGGAAAATGGGACAACTGTAATAGCATAATCAATAAAACATATATAAACAAGAAGAAGTCAAAGGGTACTTATAATATGAAGTCATAGCTCTTTTCTCAAGAACAAAAAGAACAAAAAATTCCTTTTTGAATTAAAATATTCAAATTAAATATTTTTATTGGTTTTTCACTTTTGAAGATAGACAAAATTTAAAGTACTATTTTATTTTATTTACAATTATAAACTAATGGTAAAACAAGAAACATTTAGGAAAAGAATGGGGAAATAGAGATTTAGGGTAGTGCAGGGGTATTAAGTTATTCATCTAACCTAAGGGGTATTAAGAGATACTGTCTGTCTAAAGTTAATGAAATAAAAAATGTAATTAAATGTGTATCTTTTAAAAATTATTCAAGTACAAGGCCCCACACCCCCAAAATGATTGTGCAAACTGAAATCATACAAAATAATCTTAATTATCATTGGGAAAAATTATGTTTGCTCCACAACCTCTCAAAGTTTTTTATCAAAACATTAAAAAATACTTCTACTTTTGTTTATAAATGTATCAGGAATTAAAAAATAAATAGTAAAACTAATATGTATTTAAACACTATAATTTAAAAACATAAGAAACATTCTCTTTAGTCACACTGGTCTCTGCTATTTTTCAGTGACTCTAGACAAGTTCCCACTAAATACCCTCTCTGATACCAAAAAGCTTATTCCCTGACTTCTTTCAGGTTTTATTTTTCTAAAACGTCACTGTTTTAATGTGGGCCATTCTTGGAGACCTCAGTGAAAATTGCAACCTCTCTTTAGAATGCCCCATTGTCCTTCCTTGCTTTATTTTTCTCCATAGTACTCAAAGCTATTTAACATACTATTTATTTTACTTATTCATGTATTGTGTGTCTCTCTCCCCGGAAATATAGGTTCTGTGAGTAGGGAACTTTGTCTCATTCGCTGCATATATCTAGTGCTCCGAAGAGTGCACAATAAATAGAGTTGATTAATTATGAAACAACCAGAAACTTAATGTGCAACAGTTGTTCTTTAAACTACCTAAGGAGTTTAGAAAATCATCTCTACATAAGCTGGTCTAATTTCTCGTCAGAAGAATATATTATACATACGATTCCCTAGTGCTAACACTTGCATCATTGCATACTGAATTTCCTTCTATTCAACAGGTCTCAGGAAGGATAAAAACAAGGTGAAGCCAACAAAACGTTTATGTATAGATGACTTCTTCCTCTTTCACCACTTGAACTATAACTTATGTGCTTTATTGTGTTGAAATGGATTAAATTTGCAAATAATGTCCTCAGGATTTGATGATTATTTTCTATTTTCATGCCTGCAATTCTATTAGTTGTCATAGGACAATGGAATGCTTGAGACAGCAGTTCCCAACCCGTAATGAACATCAGAACACTTGTAGAATATCCTATACATCTGTCGAATCTGAATTTCTCAAGGTAGAAACATGGAAATCTCCACATTTGACAAGCTGTCCAGGTAATTCTTATCCAGCCAGCTTAGCATGTAAACTGACTGGCGCTTTGGAAAACACCAGGTTGTGGTAGCAGTCCTCCACTGTTAGAATTGCTGCAGCATGAGAACACTGAAAGTACTTAGGGGTGCCCTCAAGATCCACTCATCTTTCATTTTCTAGATAAGTAATAATAATTTATAAGAAATTAGAATCTGTTTATGAGACACCAAGCCCACATTTCAAAAGGAATACTCTTGAAGGAAGATTTAATGAAATAGAACACATAAGTACTGAGAGAGTACTACAGCAGTCACAGTCCTAGTGATTTACATGTGTTGTCCTGTGGTCTGAATTTCTCAAGTATACCATTCTATGAATACAAATATGGCAGAGTAGGCATGGGGGTGGGCACCAGTAAGAGAAGAGACTGCCACCTCCACTCTAGGCTTTACTGGGTCACCCCAAACCAAAGGCAAAACTGTGGGGGCTGTCCACTTTTGCACGGATTTCCTATAAGCAGCCCCTTCAGTTCCCTTTTCCCACCACCCTCTATACTAGCAAGGGAACAGACAACATTTCAACCCACCCACCCAGAGCATCCTCCCTAGGGTCTTCTCTCCCTAGGATTCTTTGCACTGAAAAACCCCTTCCTCCTCATTCTTTCTCTGCCAACTAAATGCAGAAGCCTCCCTCCTGCAAACAGATGTGTGTGTGTGTGTGTGTGTGTGTGTGTGTGTGTGTTGGTGGGAGGATGTTATCATCAATCTAAAGGTACTGAGCCTCTCCTCTGGCCAGCAAGAACACTTTATTTCATCCCGTTTAGTTCTATGAGGAAGTATGATTATGCTTATTTTATAGGGGGCAAAAAAAGGAAATACCTGAGGATCAGAGAGGTTGAGAAACTTGCTCAAGTTCACCAGCAGAGCAAGATTCTAACCCAGGGAGAGCTGACTCCCAAATCCAGCACTACATGGAATTTCTCCCCTCCTTGAAAAAGAGGTAGAAACATGCTGAGGTTAAAAGTGATTAATAGAGCCTTTCCTTTTAACTTCAGCAGTACCTGGTCACTATTTATGATTATTTCCTCCTCATTGATTGCTGAGACTCAACTTTAACATTCCTCCTCTAGTCTGAGAGAAGTCTGTGGTTGAGCTGCTCGTGCTAAGTGGCAGAACTTGAGTTTTTGTGACTCTTTTCCCTAACAGAATCCCCTCAGTGCCTTTCTCCCTGTTATATGAGCTGCCCCAATTGATCAGTTTACAGTGCTGCTTGTAATACCTGAAGCACCTTGCTTTCTCATCTTGTTTTATTTTATTTTATTTTATTTTATTTTATTTTATTGATCATGCTTTACAGTTGTCCCATTTCCCCCCCTTCATTCCCCTCCACCCTGCATTCCCCCTTCCACCCACATTGCTCCCCTTTGGTTCATGTCCATGTGTCATAAGTTCTTTAGCTTCTACATTTCCCATACTATTCTGGCCTTCCCCCTGTCTATTTTCTACCTACCATCTATGCTACTTATTCTCTGTACCTTTTCCTCCTTCTCCTCCTCCCATTCCCCTGTTGCTAACCCTCCATGTGATCTCCATTTCTGTGGTTCTGCTCCTGTTCTAGTTGTTTCCTTAGTTTGTTTTTAGTTTTGCTTTAGGTGTGGTTGTTAATAATTGTGAGTTTGCTGTCATTTTACTGTACATGTTTTTTATCTTCTTTTTCTTAGATAAGTCTCTTTAACATTTCATATAAGGGCTTGGTGATGATGAACTCCTTCAACTGGACTTTATCTGAGAACTTTATCTGCCCTTCCATTCTAAATGATAGCTTTGCTGGATAGAGCAGTCTTGGATGTAGGTCCTTGCCTTTCATGACTTGGAATACTTCTTTCCAACCCCTTCTTGCCTGTAAGGTCTCTTTTGAGAAATCAGCTGACAGTATGATGGGAACTCCTTTGTAGGTGACTGTCCTCTTATCTCTTGCTGCTTCTAGAATTCTCTCCTTCATTTTAATCTTGAGTAATGTAATTATGATGTGCCTTGATGTGTGCTTCCTTGGGTCCAACTTCTTTGAGACTCTCTGAACTTCCTGGACTTCCTAGAAGTCTATTTCCTTTTACAGATTGGGGAAGTTCTCCCTTATTATTTGTTCAAATAACTTTTCCACTTGCTGTTCTTCCTCTTCCCCTTCTGGTACCCCTATAATTCGGATGTTGGAATGTTTAAAGATGTACTAGAGGTTTCTACACTTCTCCTCATTTTTTTTAATTCTTGTTTCTTCCTTCTTTTGTTTGGTTGTTTCTTTCTTCCTTCTGGTCCACTCCATTGATTTGAGTCCTAGTTTTCTTCCCATCACTTTTGGTTTCCCTGTGCGTTTCCCTGTACAATTGTGGTTCCCTCTGCATTTTCCTTCATTTTACTTAGTGTAGCCTTCATTTTTTCATCTAATTTGTGACCAAAATCAACCAATTCTGTGAGCATCCTGATCACCAGTGCTTTGAACTGTGCATTTGATAGGTTGGCTATTTTTTCCTCGCTTAAAAGTTATTTGCTGTGGAGCTTTGATCTGTTCTTCCATTTGGGCCATTTTTTTTGTCTTATTGTGCCTGTTATGTACAAGGGGCAGAGCCTTAAGTGGTCACCAGGGCAGGTCATCCCAGTTGCTGTGCTGTGATGCTTTCATTGGGGGAGGGGTCCGAGAAGGAACAATGACACTTGCTTGGCTCTCTCTCGGATTTCAGTCCCTTCCATCGCTTCCCATAAGCAAATTGGGCCTGTCTGGTGCTGATTCTTGGGTGGGTGGGCTTGTGTACATTCTAGGACCCTACAGGTCTCTCCAACGAACTCTCCTGTGAGGCTGGGAGTCTCTCCTGCTGCCTCAACCCCCAGAGGTGTTTTCAATCGGTGTTTTGAGGCTTTATTTCCCCAAGCTGGGGTCCTGGGCTGCACGGTCTGTCTCACTCCCCGGCTTTGCCTAGTTTGTTTGCACGCAAATGTGGGACTGCTCTGTCAGCCAACTGCCCTGTGCACCTCACTGGGTCTGCCAGCTGCCACCCCACGCCTGGTGTCTGCCAGCTGCCGCCTGTGCGTGCATGTGTGCCCAGGGTCCATCAGCCACTGCCTTGTGTGCCAGGTTCCGCAAGCCACCACTTTATTTATTTATTTATTTATTTATTTATTTATTTATTTATTTATTATTTTTGCTGCAACCCCTCTCCACCCTGTGCCCAAATCTGCCCAGCTGCCCAACTCCGCCCCTCCTACCAGACTGGATGAATGTGTCTAACTCCTTGGTTGTTGGACTTCCATACAGTTCAATTTTCTGTCAGTTCTGGTTGTTTTTTTTTTTTTTGTTTCTAAATTTTTGTTGTCCTTAATTTGGTTGTGTGAGGAGGCACAGTGTGTCTACCTATGCCTCCATCTTGGCCAGAAGTCCTTCATCTCATTTTCTTTAACTGACTTGAATTCAGTCTTTACTCTGCTGTTTTTCCTGGTCCAAAAAGAAAAAAAAGCAAAAGAGAAAAAGACTTCATTCTGCCTATTCTTGGAATTCTTTCTCAACCTTCACTTCCCAGTCAGACCTTCTGTTGGGACCACAGTTTTACAAGGGCCACCAGACTTTGTTTGACTTCCATGTGCTCACTTGCCTCCTTTAACACACACTTGTGAATTGGGTTCTTACTGCTTCGGGCCTTGTATGTTTCTGTTTCTGCAATCTGCTACAGTCTAGTACTTATAGAGGCCAAGTTTGGTTTTCTTCCTTGGCCTTTATAACAGCACAGACAGGACATCACCAGAATTATGCTAAGCTTTTGAGTTCGTCTGACCAGATGAAAGACATCATCCTACCAGAAAGTAAATTAATAAATTTGGATTCTGTTTGTACTTTTACTATAACTCTATGAATAATCTGTTTGCATTAAGAAGAGTCTGGTTTTTTTTTAAGCCAACAGTTCCACTAAATAAATGATTATGCATTTAAGTTGCTAGGTGTTGCTATACCCAGGGAAGTGTGTATTTGGGTGAGGTAATTTATGTTGTGGTAACAAAAACAGCAAAAGCTTAGTGGTTTCTAACGATGAGTGTCTTTTTCATGCTCTTTCTATAGGTTCATTGCAGGTTGGCTAGGGTCTCTGCACTGTGTCTCCTCACTCCAGAGCCCAGGTTGATGGAGTATCCGCCATTCTGAATGTTGCTGGTCGTCACCTCAGAGGAAAACAGGGTTCTGGCTTATTATGTTCTGGTTCTTAAATTTTTATCCCTAAAAGCACAACATGTCACTTCCATCCACATTTCATTAGCCAAGGGAAGTTGTGTGGCTACAACCAACTTCATGGGGTCAGGGAAGTGCAATTCCATTGCATGCCTGGAAGTGGAAAGAACCAAAAATGTTTGATAAGAAGCACCAATAACTACCACTGGGGGCGTGGGTAAGAGCTAATACCCACAGACAGTATCAAAGTTCTTAAACAGGTAAAAAAAGTGAAAGTGATGATCTTTTTCAAATTAGAAATAAATAGCTCTGATTCAGTAAGCATCTAGTTGTTTTTCATTACCTTTCACATTCAGGCTCCTTGAGAGTAGGGATTTTATCTAAAACTTCTCATTGACATGATAGAGCCAGTGGCTTTGGAATAAGATAGTCAGCTCCATGATTTATGTTTTGTGTGAATCCATTGCTTTTTTTTGGTGAAAAAACAAAAAGCAAACAAAACATATCATGTCTTCCCTTAACAATATCTCAGAGTCCTCAGTAGTATACAGAGAATAATAGCTATTTTTGTTTTCATTGAGTCCCCATGGAGTCTAAGATTAAAATTCACAAGTTTTGACAGAGACTGGTTAATTGTTAACATAACTGTCTTCTTGGATGCACAGCCAGAGGATACACAGTTAGATGTAGCCAAGTGACTAAGTTCTAGAATTGAAATTAGAATGAAAATGATGGGCAGCATATCAAGGCGAGACTACTATATTCTTTGTGCTCTTTCTCCTTCTACAACCCTAACAGGCAAGCACTGGTGACAATGGAAGCCATGTGTTGAGGATAGGAGAGCCACAAGACAGATGGAAGGAGCCTGAGTCTGAAATTCCCGCTTTTAGGAAACCACCTGCCAATCAGGAACAGCCATTTTGGACTTTACTCGAACAGAAAAGAAACTTCTAACATAGTCGAACCATCAGTCTTTTTGGTTTGATTATTATAGCAGCCAGCATTTTCTTAATGAATACAGATATCTTTGACAAGGTCTTGATAAACTGGTGAAGAGGCCCTCTGTGGAGACAATTTGCATGTAGATGTTGGCAGAAGGTTCTGTAAGAAAAGCATGGCAGGGGAAGAGGGCTAGAAGAGCATAGTTCCCTTCTGGATACTCAAGCCCCAGCTCAACTCCACCCCTTTGGAGAGAGCTGAGGTTCTGGAGTGAGGAATGGGATTCTACTCACTTCTGGGCAAACAGAAAGTCTTATGTTCTTTGCAGAACCTCAGTGCTTTAGTGTTGGTGAGCTGAAGGTGGTGTGCAGGTAGGAAACAGCCATATTTAATGAGTCATTTGTGCCGTCCCAATTTTCTCTGCCATGGCTGGAAGTCTCTACTATTAGAGTAGTTCCTCTGAGCTTTAGAATTGATTCCAGAAGATTCTGTTAAATTCCAGAAGATCAAACTGCATACCTAAGAAACCCAAAGGATGGTTTAACTAACAGGCAGTGTCTGCAATATGAGAAAGCTGTCTATAAACTTGGAAGAGGCTGGGCTCAGTAAGCACATGTGGGAACCTCAGTTTCAGTCCTGGCCTGGCCAACTTGATGTGTTACTTTGAGCCAGTTTTTGGTGTTCTGTTCTCCAGCCTCCTCTTTTCATTCCTTTCTATTCTTCAAGCCTCAACTCAAATGTCACCTCCTCCTGGAAGTCTTCCCTGATCCCAGTCTAGGTTAAGTATTCACCTTCATGTTTCCACAGAGGAGCATTGCACTACAGAATGAGGATTGTGTCTCCCCAACTGGACTGGCTGTTCTCAAGGGCAGGAACTATGTCTTACTCATTGTTGGATCCCCAGCACGTGGCCAAGGGCTTAGCACACTAAAAGCATATTAAACCCATTAGAAACTTACTCTTTTGAGAAGATTGTGTCCCATATAAAGAAGATATCATGGCAGTCTTCATCCCAAAAGACAGAAACTGAGCTGGGGCCTAGAAGAAAGCAGGAGAGAAGAGAAGAGGAATTCCAAGCAGAAGGAGCCATGTGAGCAGGGCTGTGGACCAGTTCCAGAACAGCGGTCACAGGGCAGAGTCTGGGTGCTGTAGGCCAGAGACCTTCCCATGCAGACACTGAGGGGAGGCAGGTGGGAAAAGGATCCTGCACTATTGTCCCCAGAAATGCCCTGTCAACTCCTGAGTGATCTGGCTGCAGTCCTCATAAGTGGGCTGTCATCAGTAATGTCAGAATCCAGGGGATGAAGTAAATAGATAAAGCTATATTAATATCGGCTCCATTAGAAACACAGGAAATAAATTAATGTTTGCCAAATGGGAAAAGAAAAAATCAATAGGGAAAGAAATATTATTTTTAATCTTCTGAGAAGGTTTTTATAAACAACAGAAAGGGAAAAAAATAAACACCATGAAAAAGAATCTGCCATCATCCTTTTAACCTTTATTTATTATCACTCATTCTACATCATCCCAAACTGCAGGATAATTTAAAATTTCATTTTAATTTCAATGTATCACATAATTCAACCTAGCCTTTTTACAGCATATTTTTTTGCAGAAAACTTTTAAAATGTCTCAAAAGAAAATACAACCAGGAGGAGGGAGGATAAGAAGTCCTGTAACCTTCTAGAGTAGTCATTTAATTTCTGAGATTAAAAGGTCTGTGCAAAAATACGATAACACTAAAAGCAACAAACATGACCAATGTGAATGTTCCTTAATGGCATGCTGAAATGTGTGGAGAGCCTGGGCTTCTCTCTGTGTCCTTCTGCGCTTTCATCTGAATTCAAATTATTTTAAATGCTGGGCTTTCTTGGTTGTTTTAGGGAAATTTTAAAAAACTTTCTTTTCTACCACGTTTGATCCATTCTGAGACAGTGGCTTCTTCTTTCTGGGACTTGTCCTGTAGCTCTTACTTAAAACATTGCTAGAGTTTCAGAAAATACTCATATTAGTAGCTAGCATTTATTAAGCACATATTCTGTGCCACTTTGTCAAGGGTTATAAATGCACTTTGTTATTTAATTCTCTCTGCCCTAAAGGATGATGGTTATCACTGTCCACATTTTGCAAATGAGAAAACTGAAGTTCTGAGAGGTTAATAAACTGATAGCTGTCACATAGCTAGGGAGTAGTAGAGACCTGAGCCCAAGCCCAGCAGATGCCAAAGGCTGTGCTTTTAGCATCATCACAGGGGACTAACCAGTGAGAAGAACTAGGGAGGTACTGGGCTTCTTTCTTCACATTGCCCCACCCAGGCTCCTGCACTAGGGATACTCCTCTATGAAGGCTCTGTTGGGAGATCTGTTTTCTAAGCAAATAACCTAGAGTGAGAGGGAGCATGGTGGTACCCCTGGATATGGAATTAGGCTAGACTTGTAATACAGTCAGTAAGACCTTCCCTTTGCCCTGCATCCTCCCTTTTGGGCTCATTGTCCTGGCCTTGGCCCTGGTCTTATTATCCTATTGGCTATGGACAAATCTGAGTTGGGCTTGTAGTAGCTGTTACCAGAGAGGAGTACTGTCAGACTCAGCAGGTTATCTGACTGTCTACTGCATTCATTCATTCATTTGTTCATTCAGGCACTATGCTAGTCAGAATAGGTTAGATTATGCTAAAATAACTAACAAACCACTCCCCAAAGCTCAGGGTTTTGATTTTTTTCTCTGATACATGTTCAATGTGAGTTGTCAGGGGGCTTTTGCTCATATTCCTTCTGGACATGGCTTCCCTGGCCTCTGCAGCAGGGGGAAAGGAATCTGATGAATCCTGCCCTGGCTCTTTATGGTTTTACATGGAAATAATACATGTGACTTCTACTTATATCTCATAGGCTAAAGCAAACCACTGAACTGGAGAATTTGTGAATGGTCTTGATGACGGCCATGCCACTATTCCTAGGCACTGTAATGCGATGGAAAGGCTCTACTCTAGTGGGTCAGGCAGTTAATAAATGTGTGAATAATTTTAAGCAGAATTAAGAGGAATGAAAAAGTAAAGCAGTGCAAGTGTATAGAGAGAACACAATGGATAGAAGAAGCTTTTTCAGTTAAGGTGGACAAGAAAGACCTCTGAGAACATGACATTTGAGTTGATAGCTTTTTCAGTTAAGGTGGACAAGGAAGACCTCCGAGAACATGACATTCAAGTTGATAACTGAAGAAATGAGCCATAAGAAGATCTGGGGAAAGAATATTTTAGGAAGAAGGAAACAGCAAGTGCAAAGGTCCTGAGGTGGAAATGGGCTTCACATGTTAGAAGAATAGCCACGGAGACCAATTGCCTGGAGTGTAGTGAGGGAGGGAGAGAGTGGCTGTGGACAAGGAAAGGGCAGAGACAGATCACAGAATCTTGTAGGCCATGATCAGGGTTTTGAATTTTAATTCAAGTGAGATGGAAAGCCATTGGAGGACTTTTAAATAAAGAATTGATGTGATTTGATTTACATTTAAAACAGATAATTTGGCTGTTCTGAGGAGAAGAGACTGTAGTGGGCAAAGGTGAAGGCAGAGAAACCACTCAGGAAGCAACTGCATCAGTCTGGCAGCCTAGAGGCAAGTGTGGGTGGTTTAAACCTTTCTGCCCCTCAGAGCTGCTCTCCTCGGCTTTCCCTGGGCCATCACACAGGTGAGCTCTGGCTTAGCGGTTTCTTCCTGAGACGTCTCAGAATTTGCAAGGAAAGAATGGCACGTGGACTCCAGCTCTCTTCCCCTAATTCCAGAATATGAAAGCTATGGCTGCAAGGGGTGAGCCAAATCCTGTGGAACCTGTTCAGCTGAGAGCCATCTCCATGCTGATTGCCACAATTTTTCTCCCTAGTCATGCCTCAAAAAGAAATTCCTTGCTTTTTTAAAAAAATTATTACTTTAAAAACTCCTGAACATTAATTTGCTTAATGCTGCCCTGTCACCAATGATGTGTTTCACCTGATGCTTTGGCACAAGACATCGGCAGAAGGCACCTCATTTCTCTGTGTCAGGCTTCATTGGCAGTGATGTTTGTCAGGGGCTGCTTAAATGACATCCACAAAACACCTGATTGTATACTTAGAATTACCTATTATGGCAGAGCAGCTCACGCCTCTATCTGCCATCAGTGATTTGTATGTTTCAGCGAAAATGGGCACTAAACAAATCTGGAAGGATGTAGATATCCAAATTAGTTCTCTGACCAACCTTTCACAATGAAAACAGGCCTCTTTGCTGAAAGTTTCTGTGTGGCAAGTTCACTTGGAACATTTATTTGCTGTTTCTATTTTCACTTTTGCCCAGGCAGAAGACTTTGGGCTCAGTTAAATGCAGGGGAGGAGACCTAACTCGGGCATTGCAAATGAATTTCAGTTAGATAGGATTCATTGCTATTATTTCTGAATCTAGCCCAAATTGGAGTTCTACTCCGAAGACCAGAAAAGAGAAATAGAGAAACTTAACGTTTGCACAAAACTTAAACTGACGTTGTCCCAGATTTAAATCCAAATCATTGTGGAAACAAAAACGATGCATTAAAATAATGCAGAATAAGAAAGGCAGCACATGTACATATAACCCTCCCACTTTCAGGAGCATATTGTAACGAAGCAGTGCTTATTTTATTTTTTTAATTTAATTTTTTGAGTATATAACATCTTCACATGTTTTTTAAAAACAATATATGTATGTATCTGAAGCAATAATAATTCCAGATACTTTTTAACTTTTTATTTTGAAATTATTTTAGATTTATAGAAGAGTTACAAAGAGAGTACAGAATACCTATATACCGTTTATCCAGCTTCCCCTAACCATAACATCTGAAAATAACCACAGCGCACTTGTCAGATAAGAAAGTAACATTGATGCAATGCTACTGACTAAATACAGGCTTTATTCAGATTTCCTCAGTTTTCCCACTAATGTACTTTTGTGCGTTTCAGGATCCAACCCAGAATGAGATGGCATTCAGTTGTGGTGTCTGTTAATTTCCTCCGATCAGTGTTCTCAGTATTTACTTGTTCATCATGACCTTGACATTTTATTTGGTAAGATGTCCCTCATCTGGGGTCTGCCTGATGTTTTCTTATAATTAAACTGGGGTTAGGGTTTAGGGGAAGAATACCACAGAGATGAAGTGCCATTCTCATTGCATGTTATCAAGGGCATGTGGTCAGTTGACACTGGTCACTTGGTTAAGGTAGTATCTGTTGTCTTCCAGGTTTCCCCTGTAAACCTGCTATTTTTCCCTTTCCATACTCTATGCTTTGGACACAAGTCATTAAGTCCAGCCCCAACTCTAGGAAAGGAGACTATCTACATATACTACTTGGAATTATTTTGTAAGAGAAATTTGTCCTTTATTCAATCAATTGTTTATACCAATACTCACTAATAGATATAATTTTATTCTTTGGGTTATAAGTCAGTACTATGATAATTAATTGTGGTCCTCAAGCAAAGCAACAGGCAAAGTTTGTCATTCAAACTTTGGCCACTGGGAGCGCTCATGACATGAGCCCATCCTTTGCTCTTTTTCTTTCTCTTTCCTTTTCTTTCCTTTTCTCTCTCTCTCTCTCTCCCCCTCTCCCTCTCCCTCTCTCTCTTCTAGGCCATCTACATGAACAGAGCTAGGAAATATATGTATATATACTAACTCATGATTGTGAAGAATAATTTACTGGAATTCAGGTATAGCTTTAGGAGGCTCAGGGCACCCTGAAGCTGTATACAAAATCTTATATGAAGAAGAGGAAGTTTTTTTGTTTTGTTTTGTTTTTTTGCTGAGGAGACAGTTTATACATTTCATTAGATTTTCAAAAAGTCCATGTCCCAAAAGAGTTAATGACTGTAAGTGAATTGTACATATTTTAATCCCATATTGTTCCAGAAAAATAAAGATTATTTACAAAGATGTTCACAACAAAAAAAGTTATAATAAATAGGACCAAGCATTAAAAATGAGGGTTTGTTCAGCTGATCTGACTGGTTGGAACCAAGATTCTTCCCCCTGACCCCACCATATGTCTCTCTAGACCATTCATTATTTATGGTAATTGGGGTACTGGTCAAGATCTCTAAACAGAAATGACTTTGGAAAGTCCTTGGGCATGTCAAAGAGAGGGGAGCTATCTGTTTTTTCTAAGAAGCACATTTAGGAAATTTTATGTATACAGAGGTACGAGTATGTTTATGTGTATGCCCACTTGTAAGTGGGTGTGTGACAATGTGTAAAGGAATATATGTTAGTTAAAAAATATGAGTCAGTATATATGGTGATGTGCTCAAAACTATATATTTGTATGGGCTTCACTATATGTTTGTGTGTGAGTCTGAGTGGGTATACGAATGTGTCACAGTCCAGACATAAACAGGACATGAAGATTAGCGGAGGGCAAGGCTAAAGGCAAACATAAAGGTAAAGAGGGGAGGGGAGAATTCTCTGGGAAAACTAGAGAATAATTGTATAGTAATGATGAGCATGGACACTATTTCAAAATGTATTCAATGATCTAACCATATCTGTGAGTTCTTTTAGTGATAACATCACAGGTACTCATGATACTAATATAGTTTGTTGCCTGCATAATAATAAAAGGAAACATTGAATTTGTTTCAGCTAGTGAAAATGAAGATGTAAGTTTTCCTATTATAATTATGAACCCTCTGAAATCACAACCCCCATGAATGTGCCCATTGACCTTATATTAAGAATGCTCAATTAAGAGAGTCATAACCAACATTTTAAAGGGAAATATAGAATGGAGTTGAATAGAACAGAATAAAATGGAAAGTAACAGAAAAATATCTTACACAGGAAGAAGTACTATATTGAACATTTTTAAAAATTTTGTATTTATTGATTTGAGAGAGAGAGAAATTGATTTGTTGTTGCATTTATTTATGCATTCGTTGGTTGATTCTTATATGAGCCCTGACTGGGGATCAAAGCCACAACTTTGGCATACTGGGACAATGCTCTACCTGGCCAGGGCTTAAGTTTTTGTTTCAATGACTGTATGTGTGTGTGTGTGTGTGTGTGCTGGGTCATGTTGTGAAAATAAGTAAATTATTTAGAAAAACATTGTATCAGGGAATAAGTTTTAAATGAATCCTAAACCTCCTGGAATTCCAGGGAAGGGTTTAAGTGCAGGAGGCACCTAACTAGGGTTCAGTTGCAGAAACCTGCCTCCAAAAGCCAGAGAAAGATGGACCAGAGTGGGGTGAGGTGGAGAGAGGGCAGCAGCTAGAGGGTCACCATGAAATTCAAGGAAGAGAGGAGTCTCTGTGTGATCATGAAAATGGAGGGGATAGGCAGATTCCAGGGCTGTTATGGAAATAAAACCCAGGGATTTGTTAACTCATTGGATATGGGAGATGCTACTAAAGGAGGAGTCTTGGTTTACTCCTGAGGTTCTGATTTAGCCCCTGGTGAATGGACATGACCATATGAGATACAGCTCACAGGAGCAGAAGCAAGTCTGACAGGGACTGGATCTGATTTTAGAAATGTTGCTTTTTGGTGCTTTAATTTGGGATGTCACTAAACCTCTCTCTAGACTGCAGTTTCGTCATTTCTTAAATGTGACATTTTTATCTGAAAAGAGATTTTTTAAGGCTTATAAATATATATATTCTACCTCATGAAGGTATCTACATACTTATATTAAATGAGATTATATATGTGAAAAAGACTCCCTAAACTTAAACATCTTTCTACAAGTAATAGTTGTCTACTATGTAAGTAAAATATTCTTTTCTTTGCAAGGGACGAAACCCCAAAGCAATCTGAATTGAGTGCAAAGGGGACATTTAAATAGAATATGTAGGGATAGGTCAAACTTCAGGTAGAGTTGGATCCAGGAATTCCTGATTTTGCTCCAGCTCTCAGCTAGGGTCTTCTCTCCTCCATGTGATGGTCCTGTTCTCCAGAAGGCTTTCTCCATGTGGGATCAACTTGATGGTAGCAGCTCCAGCCTCCCAGTCTCCCTGGTGCCAGTCCAAGATAAAAGAGTCTCTTTTTCTCATCAGTCCTGCAAATGTATTATTATGATTAGATAAGTTTAGATTACTTGCATCCCTCTGGACCAATCAAGATGGTGGGGAAAAGAATTGACTAGTTTTCTTAGGGTTGGAGATAGTGTATCCCATCAGATCACTGACCTGGGAGAGTGGAAGGAAGATTCCTGAATGAACATTGGGGTCTATTCCCGGAAAAAGGTAGAATGGATACTGGGGAGACAAACATCAAGTGTGGATATCCACAACAGAAAAGACTGTATCTTTATTGTAGGATTGCGTGTAGAAAGGGTGTTGAGTGCACTTTTGTTGAGCTGGACTTTCTGATCCATGGTTGAAAGCACAGATACTCATAGAGCTGTATAGAATCAGGTTGCTTTGAAAAGAGTGGGGTGAAAATTAAAAGTCCCCATAACTATGGGCCCAAGAAGCCCCATTCAGGGAAGGAAGGCAGGATTTAGCAAGTGGGGATAGCTAGAAGAATTTTATTTCTAGATTATTCAGTTGAGAGATGACCAGACTTCTGCATGTGTCAGACAAGAGTCTGGAACAATATTACATTCCTCTTCTCCCCAAATCTCTGCTCCAGGAGCCTGTTCTGGCCAAGATTTCTCTGTGCCCGGGGCCGTGAAGACAGTCAGTGTGGGCTCTGAGAGGTAAGTTTGTGGTCAGCACTTTAGCTCTGGGCCTGTTGACCATAAATAAAGTTTTGGGTGCACATAAAGTACTCTGAGGGCCCACACACACTTACAAGTAGGTTTGCACATGTGTGCAGTGTGTATACAGACATATGCTCTCACAGAGGTGCACACATGCACACGCACCTCAAAAAGCAATTTCCCCCCAGAGCATCAAGAAAGTTCCCCTTTCCACTTAAATGCTTTTCCAAATAGTCTTATTTTATTTTATTTTTTTTATTTATTTCTCTGCCATATCCTTTTCCATCTGGAAAGTGACTTGGCCTCTTTTCCCCCATCTATTTTCTGCCTTCCCGCTATTCAGTTTAGGCATGAAACACAGAACTAGATTGAAAGCATTCAATGGCTATTCAATCGGAGAAGAAAGGAGCCCCTTGGAGCTTTATTAGATATGAAGATCCACAATAAAAATCAATTTCTGCCTCTTTATGCAGTTTAAATGACAAAGCACCCACCCATTCTGCAGCCATTGTGCCGGGGAAATGTAATTCAGTCCCGGAGCTGGGCCCAGAGCACCGTGGACTCCCTGACCTGCACTGACAGATTCCAATATGATACAGACCTTCGGAGATAATGACAGCCACTTCATCTCACTGCAAGAAAAAAGTTATCTGATATCTTTGAGGGTTAAAAGGCTATGTGGGCAGCATTTTCAATAACCCACTAAATCAGCATCTTAAAAAATACCTAAGCTTTGTTCCTTAAAGAAAAATTTGCCCCTTCCTCCTAACTCCATTTCTGAGCCCCAGCTGACAGTGTCACAAGTGTCTTCTGCCAAACCTTTTGAGCCTTCTTGGGCACAGAAGGGGACCCTCCTAGATAATTAGTCCAAAGGAAAACAAGGTGAGAGAAATGTCTTTATTCCTGTAAGGAATACAGATCTTCAGGTCTCTAGGTCCTGACAAAATAAATGTAATGAAACCATTAAAAAAACAAAAACAACAACAAAAAATCCCAACAACCTGGTCCCAAACCTGTTCTAACCTGTTTAAAATGTTACTATAAAGTTTCTTCACTAGAAATGGATGCAGTCCCTTAAATGGAAAGAAGTTTGTGTTTGAAGGAAATTTGTGACAGAGTAGTTGCTGAGGGAACCACTGGAGGCCCTTCCTTTGGTTGTTCCTTTCCATGGGTAGAAATTATCCTCACAGAAGGGGGGAGAGTTAAGGAACGAGATGGGTACTTCTGCTTGTGTTTAGGATGGCTTACTTTCAGAAAAACATGTAATGGGAAATCAGCTCTGGTGGTTGACACTCTGAGTCCATACAGGGACACCCCTGTATGTACTTCCTTCTCTCACTATGACCAGGGAGGCAGGAGGGGGTAGAGGTAGTGGAAAGATAAACTACTCTGTTCTCTTGTCCCAGGGAAGGACTCTTGTCCCAGGGAAGGTAGAGGTGGTGGAAAGATAAACTGCTCTGTTCTCTTTCCCAGGGAAGGACTCAGAGAAAGGGCTACAGGATGGTTAAACAAGGACCATGGAAGTTGAGAAAAGCGCAGTATGTTATAAAACCACCTGGTCACAGTATATGAGTAACACGAAGAATTAGAATGAGTCAGAACAATGATGCATTGCTGGGGTAGAAGCAGGGAGTAGTGGAAGTGGGGTTCTGGGTTCAAAGAGCCTTGTAGGACCCCAGGAAAACCTCTCTCTCATGGCCTAGGATGTCTCTGATCCTTTAAGTCTCTTTTATAGTCCAAATAATTTGATGACCAAATTACAAAGTTATTCACTGTATAGTTATCTTTTGGTTTTAGATTTTAAAATTTCTGAACAACTAACTATTCTAATAAAATGTTCTTTAAAATGTCAAGAGGAAAGGCTCGATTTAGCTCCATATATGGGAAAATATTATACTACTGCCCAGGCCTGGTTTGGCCAAGAGGTTTCGTCTGATATACTAACTTGGACTGACAAGCAGCGGCTATCTGGAGCAGTGCTATCCAATACAAAGGTGGGAGGCAATGGTGAGTCACATATGTAATCTTTAAAAATTGTAGTGAAAACACATAACATAAAATTTGCCATCTTAATCATTTTAAGTGTATACTACACTTAAAATTTTGATTATATGTTAACTATGTATACAACAGCTATCTAGAATTTTTTGTCTTAGAAAACTGAGACTTATACCCATTGAACACTACTTCAGCCTAGCCCTTCTTCCAGTCTTGACAACCACTTTTCTACTTTCTGCCCCTATACTTTTGACTATTTTAGATACTTCATGGAAGTGGAATAAGACAGCATTTGTCCTTTTGTGACTGGCTTATTTTACTTACTATAATATCCTCAAGGTTCATGAATGTTACAGCATATGCCAGGATTTTCTTCTTTTTAAAGACTGCATAATGTTCTATTTTATGTATGTGCCACATTTTCTTTATCCATTCATCTGTCAATGGGCATTTAGATTGCTTCCACATCTTGGCTGTTGTGGATAATGCTGCAGTGAATGTAAGTATAGAATACCTCTTTAAGGTCCTGCTTTTGATTATTTTGAATATATACCCAGAAGTGGGATTGCTGAAACATATGAACTCTATTTTGTGAGGAACCTCCATATGATTTTCTATAGTAGTTGCACCATTTTACACTCCCACCTACAGTGTGGTTTGATTTGCATTTCCTTGATGATTAGAGAAGCTGAACATCTGTTCATATGCTTGTTGGCCATATGCATATCTTTCTTAGAGAAATGTCTATTCAAACCCTTTACCCATTTCTTAACTGGATTATTTGTTGAGTTGTAGTAGTTGTTTATATATTCTGGATATTCAACCTTTAAAAGATATATGATTTGCAAATATTTTCACCTATTCCATAGGTTGCCTTTTTACTCTATTGTTTCCTTTACTGTGCAGAAATTTTTAAGTTTGATGTAGTCTCACTTGTCTATTTTTTCTTTTGTTGTCTGACATTTGGGTATCATATCCAAGATATCACCGGCAAATTCAATGTCATAAAGCTCTCCCCTTCTGTTTTCTTCTAGAACTTTTATAGTTCCAGGTCTATGTTTAGGTCTTTAATCCATTCTGAGTTAATTTTTGGATATAGTGGAAGGTAAGGGTCCAGCTTCATTCTTTTGCTTGTGGATATCCAGTTTTCCCAGCACCCTCTGTTGAAGAATCTGTCCTTTCCCCATGGCATAGCCTTGGCACCCTTCTCAAAGATATTTGACCACATACATGAGGGTTTATTTATCCTATGTAATTTAAATATTTCAAGAAGTTAATATATTTTTTAAAAGGAAGAAACCGACACAGTTAATTATACTGTGCATATACACACAGAGTAGTCCCCTGTCTTCAGGGGACACATTCCAAGACCCCCAATAGATGCCTGAAACAGTGGATAGTACTAAACCCTATGTATATTTTTCCTATATATACATACCTATGATAAAGTTAAACTTTTAAATTTGGCACAGTAAGAGACTAGAAACAATAACTAGTTATAAAATAAAGTGATTATAACAAAACACTGTAACGAAAGTATGTAAATGTAGCATTATTGGGTAAAAAGGGGTTACTTGAACACATTTACCTTGATACCACAAGTTTATCTAATATCTGGGCTGGCTACTAGGTGACTAATGGGTGAATATGGTATACAGTGTGGATATGCTTCACAAAGGAATGACTACATCTTCCGCAGGTTGAAGAGGACAGCACAAGATTTCCTTATGTTAATCAGAAAGCATGCAGGTTAAAACCTGTGTGTTGTTTATTTCTAGAATTTTTAATTAAATATTTCGGACCACAGTGGACTGAAGGTAACAAACTGTGGAAAGTGAAACCATGAATAAGGGGGGAACTACTATATATATTTAACTTAATATATCTGAAATCTTGAAGATGTAAACTTACTTATTTAATCTTTTACATTTTTAAACTAAGCTAAAAATCTGGTGTTTGTTTTACCTTTAAGCACTTCTCAATTCAGACTAGCCATGTTTCAAGTGCTCAATTGCCACATGTAGTTAGTGGACACCAAACTGAACAGCAGGTGCATGACTAACCTGATGTTGAGAAGGACTGTGAGCTCTTTGATCAATTAGCAATGGCTGCAATAGATAACCTTTAGAGTATACCATAAACATGTCAGTCTATATTTGACAGCCTCGTTTAGGTCTCAGTCAGGATTCTGACTAGGCTCTTGTCTTTTCCCTAATTTCAAGTTTGAATTTTTGTGTTGAGGTAACATCAGAAAGATCTCAGTTTTCACTGAAAAAAAAATGGTTGTAGGGATTTCGGGTATTGAAGTAGGTTTTCCTCAGTAGCTACAACTTCCTACCTTTGGAGGAAAGTTTCTCTGTATTAGAATAATTGCTCCTAGAAACTGAAGTCCACATTTCTTCTTTGTGGTTTGACTTAGCAAAGTACTTTATTGTGAGGACAGATAGTGAACACCGGCCTTCAATTACATGTTTAGAAATCCAAGTGGAAGAAAAGCAAATTTTCTTAGGATGCAATCTTATTCTTGCTTACACCTCTAAGTTAACCATTGTGGCATCTTGTTCTTTCACCCAAGTACTAACCAGGCCTGACCCTGCTTAGTTTCTGAGATCAGATGAGCTCGGGTGTGTTCAGGGTGGTGTGCCGTAGATGGCATCTTGTTCTCAATTTAAAAGAGTTTTAAAGGAATTCATCAGACTGTCCTTTTTAAAAAGGTACATTTTAGTAACTAAAGCACCTTCCCAGTTATCTAAACTTTTCTCTAAGCCCGTGACTATATAATCTTTCCCCTTTTCAGAGGTGTTGGGGTTAATTTATGCCTGTTTTATTATAATACATTATAGCCAGAACTATTTTTCAAAATATGAGTAGTTATCTTCCTAGCTTCATATCTCTTTAATCTCTTGGTCTTTGAAGAAAATCATGGTATAATCTTTGACATTTTAAAATTCATCTTCTTAAGTCCAGTTTACTAGAGATAATGGATATTGTCTGTCTTCAAGTTCAAGAAAGCCAAGAGAAAGACTGGAAGGGCAGCCAGGATAGTTTGGTAAGGTCAACCATCCTAGAATTTTTACTGTTTCCGGTTAATTTTTTGGAGTTCAGTTTATATTGGGGGTCACAGTATAAAGGTTATAACTACTATAATACTAATTCTTACTTTATGGAAGAATTATTTCCTCGGGAAGTAAGTGATCTTCAGATTCTTTGGGTAATGACACACACAATTTATTTCCTATGGAATATTTCTTGAGTGACCGTTCTAAAACTTCATAACTCTTGCTTCATTTGTGTGGCCTTGAGGAAATTACCTGGCCATACGAGACCCAATATAATTCAGCTGAGGTAGGATATGAAAAATATTAATAAAAATGTTAGTGAAGCCCATGGAGACTGTTGAAAAAGATAAAAATATCAGAATAAGATAACTTGTCATTAATAATTTCAGGTTTTTCTCTTCATTTGGAAGCTGAGGTTCTTAGACTGCACTAATTCTAATTTTTTTTTTTTGTATTTGAGGAGATCAAATACTTAATAGTGCCTATGTGTTCACAGGAAAATTTCTAGAGAATAATAAAGCCTATTTAAGGAGCTCCATCATTAAATTGGGTCCTGTTAAACAAAATATTAAAGAAAGGCTGATTGAGTTTCTCTGATGGTTCAGATCTCATACCCCAGGTAGTATGGCAAGGCCAGCTGACTTCACGGAGCAATGAGATGGAGGAGGAACACTTCGCCACATCTGTGGAGATCACAGCTGACACTGGAAAGGGCTCTCAACCCAAAGATTCCCGCCTCTATTTACCTCACAGGTTTGAGGTTGAAGAGAGAAGATATATTTGGCTAAATGCTAGAGATAGAAATCCTATGTATTGATTCTGTGACAGAAGTTTAACTTTGGGTGGATTGGCATTTGTCCAGCTTCAGGAAATGAATCATGGTTGATTAAGCCAATGATTAACTTTGAAGTGGTCTTCTGACCAATTCTGGACAAAGAACCATTAAGGGAAGTCTGAGGAGATTTGTAGAAAGATTTCCCTCCCCAATAAGAAGTGAAAAGCCCCCTGACCCTTATAGTTCAGTGGGTTGGGCATCATTCCCCAAAGTGAAATGTCACCAGTTTGATTTCTTGTCAGAGCACGTGCCTGGGTTGCTGGTTTGGTCCCCCATCAGGGCACCTACAAGAAGCAACGCATTGATGTTTCTCTCTCATGTCAGTTTTTCTCTCCTTCTCTTTCTTCCTCCCTCTCCCTCTTTCTAAAAATAAAAAAGTAAAAAAATAAATAAGTGAAAGTCTACAAGGAGAAACCCTTTGCCCCACATCTGCCTGTTAACCACATTAGTGGTTCTCAAAGTGTAGTTCCCAAACAGTAACATCAGCACAACTTGGAAACTTGTTAAAAAAATGTAAATTGTCAAAAGTTAACATAGCAGGCCCGAACTACTTTCCTAAGAAGATCCTACTTGCAAGGACTCATTTAGTGACCATTTTTACACATCTTGGGTTCAATTGGTTCTAGAATCATGAGGCTCCAAGACTAAGCTTCACTGAACTAGGCCTCCCTGGGGGTGTTTAAGAAAAAGCCAAGCTAGTAAGAGCCAACACAAAAAGGAACCAAGAGCAACCTGGTATGCAGGGTCTCAGCCCAGCTCACTCGGAGGCTCCCCTATGGCCCTGCTAGACCCTGAAGCTACTCTGCACCTGGGTAGATAGGAAATAGACACTACTCCTTCCTCTTTGCATAGAAATTTGCTTCACCCACAGACAATGCAGAAACGGGGGTTTCCTCATCTAAATAAATGAAACTTTCCATCTCTCTGCTCTGCCAGTGCCTTTACTTTTTCCCCTGTTCCCATTCTAGATGTGAGAAGGTGCAAAAGAGAAAAAAGAAGAAGCCATTGTTTATTCCCAGGACCTCTGGCCTGATCAGAATACTAGAACTATTGGGACTGGAGGGAATTTGCATAACTCCCTCACTAGATCCTATTCCCTCTTCCTCTCTTTAATTCTGGCCTTTAGAAGCTTTTCAGGGTTTTTAATTACAACCAAAAAAAAGGGGGGGCTTGTACACTAGTTAAGTAAAATCAAATAACAATACTTAAAATTACAATCGAGCCCCAAATGATCCAACAGTTTATTCTCTGCCTTAAAATAAAATAGCTTTCATCTTTTCCCCCTTACAACAGCCTCCTCCGCCTAGATAATGCATTTCGTTAGATTTATTTGCTCAGCCCCGAAAACTTGACACTAAGGGGATTATTTAGTTTTAGATTTGCTGTAGTCCATAGTAATAGCCAACAGGGAAAGGAATGAAGCAGCAATATTAGCAGGGTGATGGGAGGGGAGTGAGGATGGGGAGGGGACTGTGCAGGCTGCAGCTAAGCAAAACTGCTTGCATAAACACCATTAAGAAGATTTAGACATTGCTTTCCTTATCATCAGCACTCCTGGAAGAAATAAAAAAAAAGAAAAAAGAAAAAAGGGAAAAGGGACAGGCCTTGACTTGCTGTGTATGCGTTTCCATTAAAGGTTCAATAGGAAATAAAACCAGCTGAGAGTCGAAATGCAATGATGCTACAGACCTATCCACGCTACCTCATCATGGTCCAAAACAGACATTTGTTCCACATGTTACTGGAAGGAGCAGCTGGATAGAGAACAAAACAGCCTGTGTCGCCCTATCTGTGGCTGAGCATGTGACACTAAGGCTGCTGCCTGGCTTGGCACTGCGCCCCCATTTATCATATCCCCATCTCGTCTCCACACCCTCCGCACACTCACATCCCAGGATAACATACACCTGATTTCCTGTGCTCTATCCTAGCCACTGATATTCAGGTACTGAAAACAAGAACTAGAGAGAAACAGAAGGAAACTGTGATGACCAGAAAGACACACTAGCCCATGTGTGGAGGCAGGATTGAAAGGGTTGTGGGAGAGAAAGAGATGAGAGGGGATGAACAAGAGGAAGAGGAAGGGGAAGGGGAGGAGTCTGTGATCAGACCTCCAGAGGGAAAGTGGAAAATATCTCAGTAGTTGAAAGTGGTTTTAAAGAATTTCTGGAATCAAACAGGCTATTCCCAAAGGAACATTCGTCAGTCAGTCTGTCTGATAAGTTCTGAGTACAGGCAGGGCAATGGAAAAGCTGCAACTAGGCATTGCATGGCTCAGGGAGTACCAAGAACAGGTAATAACTCTGCTGTGGGAATCCAAATTTACATTTGGGATTTTAAACATTGTTCCATTTTCTAGAAGCATCTTTAGCAAGGCATTCTTAAATGGTTAAAAGGTATGTGTGTATAAACATACACACACAGACATAAGAGTGTTATTGGTGTGAAGTATTTCTAATAATTACAGAATTTGTAGTACAGATAAAAAACTGATGGATACTAAATGTTATTAGCAATACACACATCAACACAAGGAAACAGTGTCATTACCAAACTTGTCCATATAATATTGGCATCCCTGGGGGTCCACATTTTTTCTCTCTTTCCACTCACTGGATCTTCTGTGGGTTCATTCTCCTGGGGGTCATGCATTTTAGGGGCCACTGAAGTGTGTGAGCATAAAACCTTCCTGTTTTTTTTTTTTTAGAGAATATGAATCCTGAATCCCATGGTAAATTAAGGGCAGCTGGTTATACTCTTCCCACACTGAGACTGATTCAACAGACACCACAGCCAAATTAGAAGGAAGGATTCCATGGGCGTCATTTGGTTGGTCAGTGAAATAGTACTACTACTACTACTACTACTACTACTACTACTACTACTACTGCTATTACTACTAATATAAACATCATTGCAATTTATTGAGTTCTTATTATTTTCCAGGTTCTGTAATAAGTGCCATTATATACTCTCATTTTCTTATAGACACATAAGTTATTGCTTAGAAAAATTAAGTAGTAGGCTCAGTCACTCAAAAAATGACAGTCCTTTCTGTTTCTTAAGCCTATTCTTCTAACAAGGACTATATTGCCCCAGAAAGATGAGAGGCTGGTGTAATCTGGACTGTTCATTCTCAGAGTCAAGTAGATTGTCCATAGAAACTTCTTTTCGATGAATTGAAAAGGGATGAGAGAATGGGAGTGAGAAATCTTAGATCTTAGGCTCTCCTAACTGTGAGATGTGGGAATAGGGGAGAGAGCTGCCTAGATAAGACTTTGATTTGATGTAAGTCCACAGGTTCACAGGCCAGAGACTGGAGATGACCACCCTAAGGGTCATCCTCGTGGCCACCTATTCAACAGGAACCAAGAAGGTTTGCATCATTCTCTTGGGCATGCTGAATGGGTGGACTCCTGCTAGGCTGTCAGTCTTGGGTCACAGCTACCAGGTGTCTAAGGTCTAGTATGGGAAACGGTTGGTCATCTGTAATTCCCCATGGTCTCCTACCTTACTACACCCCAGTACCTTTTGGTTTCCTGGAACACTTTGCTCTACACTCTGAGCTCTCTGAGAGCAGGACCTGTTTCCAGTTCAGCTTTGTATACACAGCACCCAGAACTTGGGGCACAGAATGAGAGCTCAGAAAAGATCTGTTGAGTACCACTGTCCATTTCACTGCATCCACAGGCTGCTGGAAACACTTCTGTGTCTGCTGTTACCAAGCAGGACTGACTTAACCATTCCAGATTAGCAACTAGCTCTGCTATCTTACAATTTTTTCTAGTCAGAAAATTCTCCACCATCCTTAATAATGCATTATATATTTCATAGCCCCTTGTCAGGAAGTTCTTCCCAGTAGCTAACTTCTCTCTCTTCTGTTCTTGGTAGGAATGCTAAACCCACTTCCATGTCTGTCCCCATAGGTAAGGAGAATAATTAACAATACATCATTGCTTATGTAATAATTCTTTATCTGCTTGAAGGTTATTTACTGGTCTTATAAAAATTGTCTTTCTATTGCCCTAGTCCCAGGGTGCTAATATAATGTAATGATAGAGAAGTAAGGAGTGACACAAACCCTAACCTCCAGTTCTTTTCTGCTATGATTTTAATCGAGTGTCAAATGAAAAGATGGGCAAGTAATGAGGACAGAAGTCAATACTGCTCCAAGATGTCCCACCATGAAGAGTTGTTTCTATGCATCTGTAGCTCATGTTGACATTCTGCAAAGCCCGCCCACCCCCAGTCCCTGGGCCCCAGAGCATTCCAACATGGGCAGGCCCTGGCCTTTTGGAGGGCCACTGCCCTCACATCCTTGACTCACCCTTCTGCTTGAAAGTGAGACGCCCTCACCCTTAGCTCTCTCCACTCACCTCTCCTGCTTAATGACTCTTCATAACACTTATGATCTGCCACCTTCTAACATTTTACCTGTTTATTTTCCAGTTAGTCTCTGCATCCCTCTCCTTGAATGTAAGCTCCATGAACACAGAGCCCCCCTCCCACTCCCTTTTTATTACATTTTCCTTACTGCTCTATTCCAGGGTCTGGAATAGAATAGGCACTCAATAAATATGTACTGAATAAGTGACTGAAATGAACAAAAAATCTAGTATAAATGAGCATATAAACTCTATTTATGACATGTTACTGTTGAAATAATTAAATAAGGAAAATCGTAGGTAGTGCCCAGTAGTAACACAAACTGCAAACCATGTCATTAGTCTGGTTCTTGCCCTACTTGTGGTAACCAATAGTAATAATAATAATAACAACAACAACAATAATGGCTAACATGTATTAAACACACTGTCAGGCACTACTTTAAGTGGTTTCTATATATTAACTCATTTAATTCTCATGACAATATTATGAAGTAGGATTACTGCACTCATTTTACAGATAGAAAAGTGAGGCACAGAGAGTTAGGTAAATTTCCCAAGATTACAGAACACAGCTATTATTTGAACCCAGGTAATCAGGTTCCAGAGCCTACACTTATGACCATTATTCAATCCTGTCTCTTGAAATCCTAAAACTGAGCATTTTTCCTCCACATAAAACTTTGTTTTGCCTCGCTGGGTAGCTCAGTTGATTGGAGCATCATCCTGATATGCAAAGGTTGTTGGTTCAATCCCTGGTCAGAGCACATATAGGAATCAACCAATGAATGTATAAATAAGTAGAACAACAAATTTATATATCTCTCTCTCCTGTTCCTGTCTCTCTCTAAAATCATTAAATTAAGAAGATGTAAAGCTTTCTTTGGCTTGTCAATTAGAAAAGATTGCAGTTTAAACAGCTAATATTCTCAGCTGAGTTTTTATATAAACTCTGAGTTTATTTTTCATTAATAACAGTAGTCTGAGATAGTTTCTCCATCATTGGTAGCATAGCTCACAGAATTGTTCTGACAGTCATATAAGTCAGACTGATCATCATGATTCCTGTTCATGGTGACTGGGAAGGGCCCAGAGGTGCCAAGTGGCATTCTTCTGCCTTCAAACAAGCCCTCATAGGCCAGAATATATCAAAGAAACAGAAACACATTTGCTGCTGCCATAAAGATTTCCAGGGTTGTGAGGATCTGCATCCTCTAATAAGCTTTCGAGTCTGCATGCTGCTTTTTATTTTTTTCAGTAGTGCCAAGGACTGATTTTTTTTAATAGCCAAGAATGCTTAGATACATAAATGCATTGACAAGAAGCTCCTTTAGTCTCAGCTGAAATACTGTTTCACCCAAGGTCAGAGTTAATTTATGCTCCTAAACTGGCCTGAAGTTAAGAGACATGTAGACAGCTTTATTGGCCTGATTTTCATCCCTTTATAAGATCAAGCACACAGAACCTCTACCGCGGACTTATCCTAGACTAAGGGGAAGTTGGCATTTGAATTAGGGGTTTTGAGCAGAATATGAAATGGGATTTTATAGGCATCATATTTAAGTTTACTGTCTATTTGCAACACAAGAGCCTACATTTTAACAAAGTTAAATGTGAATAGAAAATAAAACCAGGGTAAAAATATATTTTGAATAGCAGAGGATAAGGAATCTGGGGCTGATTTTAGCTGACAGAAACATCTGGTTATGACCCAGACTGACTAACATATTCCAGAGACAGCCATGCACATGATAAGTTATTTGTTGAGGAATTGACACTTTAGATGGTCTCCTTCAGACAAGACCACATACCTGGGGTACAAGACCACTCTAGTCATATTCCTCTCCCATAAATTCATTTTCAATAATTTTTGAATTCAGGATATATTTTTACTTTGATGTACATTCATAGTTTACACAACTGTCTCAGGAAGAGCAAGATGATTGCATAGGACATGTTCTTCAACTTGCTCAAGGAGCAGCAAAACTCAGAAGACCCAAAATTGTTTCTAAGCATAGAAGCTTCCCTGACAACCACTTTAATGCAGTGCTAAAAAAATTTTTTGTCTGAGAAAATAATGAGACCTGGAGATGTAGGTATGTATCCTGTAACTGTGTGCTTGGGTGGCAGTTGCCATAGAAGAGAATTCTGAAAACTGTAGGACTTCTTGAGAACCTGAAAGCAAGTAGTGAAGGGATAAAAACTCTCCAGAATGGAAACAAATATGCGGCCAGATCCTCACGTGAACCCAGGCTGTGAACCCAAGATTTACCTTAGAGAAATCTGCATGGGGAGATTATTAGGGCTGTTCCCTTTGGGAATATCATAAGGTTTTATTTCCTTAGCCACTTGAAGTCAGCTGTGGCCATGGGATTTGCTTTGCTGAGTGAGGCATAAATAGAAACTTTAAGAATTGTGTGTGCTTCTGCTTTTCCATCTCGCATAGTGAACAACAAATTTAAGATGTGACTGTTCCATAAACCTGAGTCCCTGCCAATCTATAATTGACAGGTAAAGTAAATGAGGAGAACTCTTGTTTTAAGTCCCTGAGATTTGGGGGGATATTTGTTATGCTATATACCCTAACCTACCCTGACTGACACATTAGGAGAGCCAAATGATTGAAATATTTAAACATAAAATGTATTTGGAATTAAAATAGGCCTTGAAAATAAAGTAGTCAGGACTATATTACTTGTTAAGAAGATATTTTGGGCCCTGGCTGGTGTAGCTTAGTGGATTAAGCACGGGCCTGTGAACCAAGAGATCACGGTTTGATTCCCAGTCAGGGCACATGCCTGGGTTGCAGGCCAGTTCCCAGCAGGGAATGCACAGGAAGCAACCATACATTGATATTTCTCTCCCTCTCTCCTTCCCTTTCCCTCTAAAGATAAATAAATAAAATCTTTAAAAAAAAAAGAAGGTATTTTGGGCTCATTCTTCTGTAAGAATCCAAATGAAAATAACATGAGGAATAAAAAATGAAAACCTTCCAATTTAGATGCAAGTTGGAAAGAGACGCAACTCTGAAGCAAACCATAAAAAATGGATGCCAAATGTCTTAAAAATTGGACACAGGTGAAGGGAAATAAACACACGCTTCTGAAGATCTCAGTACTTGGGACTCTTTAAAAGAGGTGGCCTATGTCACAAAACCAAAATTCACTCGCTTCCTTGAAAAAACAAGCTCAGGTGCGCAGGCAGCCTGCACTGGCATCTCTGGATCCTGTCTGAAGCACAGGCTGGGGTGCAGGCAGGACCAAACAAGGAAACAGACACCCTGCATTTGCAGGAAGTGTATAGCTGGTGATGTTGACATTGTGGTGGCTAATCTTGGTTAGCTGAAAAGAAATTTTAACTGAGTGATTTTCCAACTATTATCCTAAAAGATTTTTGGCTTTCTTCCCTTTTTCCTTTCCTATTCTGGTACTTGGCAGTAATCACACTTGGCTGTACAGGTAAAGAAAGCACCCTCAGGGTGGGTGGAGCTGCAGAGAAAAACCTGGGCTCTCGAATGACGTTGTGAAACAGCTCTGACCACCCTGGCACAGCGGGACTGCTGTGGAAAGAGGACTAAACTTTTATCTGGTTTAAGTCATTGTACTTGTAGGTCTTTTTGTTTTATCAGCTTCGCTTTTGACCTAATTAAAATATCTAGAAGCCAATCTTTTTAAAAGACTCTGAAATAGATGAAACTGGATATTGTAGTTAAGTAAATAGGAGCCAGCATAAAATTGGAAATAGGGTAGGGAAGTAACCTCAAATAATGAAGGAACTGAAGGACATATAGCAAGTGCTTTCTTTGACACTATGCAGGTGTCTGATAAATAAGACACCTGAATGAAATAATGGCTTTCTATGAAAATATGTATTTCCAAACCCTACCTCAAAGGAAGTGTATTTTAATTGAATGGTGTCAGAGGTGAGTGCAATCAAATAATCAAGACAAAGGTAATTCCAATACTATATAAACTATTCTAAGCCATAAAGGGAGAAATAACTCCTTCAAATTCTGTAAAATATAAATAATTTTGACATTAGAATTTAACCAAGATGGCATGAAAATAGAAAACTACACATCAGTTTACCCTGAATATCACTGTAAAAATCATAAATAAAATACTGTTTTGTCTATTTGCAAATATAATTCAGCAGCACAATAAAAGTAGAATGACCCAGCCCTGACCAGTGTGACTTGGTTGGACATCGTTTGGAAAACCAAAAGGTCATGGGTTCAATTCCTGGTCTAGCCACATGCTTGGGTTGTGGGTTAAGTCCTCAGCCAGGGTGCCTATAAAAGAAGCAATCAATCAATGATCAATGTTTTTCTCTCATATCTATGTTTCTCTCTCACACTGATGCTTCTCTCTCTCTTTCTCCCTCCCCTCCCCCAACTTCTCTTTCTCTAAAAAAAAAGTAGAATGATTCACAACACAAGAATATTTGCTACATTAACAGACAAAAGGAGAAAATGGGAGTGATCAAAGGATTTTTCAAACAAAACATAACATACAATCCTGATCTGAAATGTTTTACTATTATACAATTAATAGAAAATTTCTTATTATAATTTTATATATACAATAGTATAGTATATTTTGTATATACTGTACAGTGTTACGGTTAATTTCACTAGAAGCATTCCCATTAGAGTAGCACATGAAAAGATGTTCCATCAATACTTATTTAGCATTGCTCTTGCAATTTAGCAAGAGAAAGAATAAGTGGTATACCAAAAACAGAAGGCAGAATAGTTATTTTTATATATGATATGGTTTTTAACCTGGAAAATCCAAATATTTTAAATAAAAAAGAATTCAATAAGTTGACCAGTTATGATATTAAACATAAAAAAATAGCTTTTCAGTAGACTTGCAAGCTCTAAACCCTGATGGGAAAATGTTACTTAAAATAGTGACAAGAAATATAAAATACTAAAAAAAAAAACTTTGAGAAATGTGTTATATTTATATAAAGAAAACTTTTTAGTTTTGTTAAAAGACACAGACTTGACTAAATGAGATCTATTATGTTCCTTCTAAAAAAACTTGATATGTTAAATGCTAATTATTTGTAAATTATAGTATCAATAAAAATTCAAATGAATTTTTCTTTTAGACAAGAGTATTCCAAATTTTAGATTGAAAATAAATATTTAAAGATGGCCAGAACAAATCTGAAGAGAAGAACTATGAAGGTGGCACTATACCAAATACTAAACATATGATAAATTTACAGTAATTACAACAATCTGGTATTGGCACATAAAGAAAGAGAGTACTGGAAAAGAGAGTTCAGAAACAGGTTCAAGTCCATATGGAGATTTATTTTATTAAATGTGGCATTACCATTCAGTGGAAAGGTGACAGATAAGTGAGCAAATTTTGTTGTTGCAACTGGTTAGCCATACAGAACAAAATAAACCTTGATGACCACATTATTTATTATATCAAAAAATGAATTACTTGCATCACAAATTTAAACATAAAAAATGAAAAGAAAATAATAATAAACAAGAGGAAATTTATTTGTAACACTTGTGTAACCTCACTAATGATTATGAAAATATTCATTTAAATGAATATAAGATATCATGTTTTGTCTATTAGATCAAAATTTAAACTATCAGAGTATTTAGGTAATCAGTATTTTCACATGTGTTGGTGAGATAGCTAATTAATGCAAGTTTTTTGGAAGGAAGTCTGGCAATTTTAACCCAGCAATTCCACATCTAAGAAGTTAATTTTCAGATGTACTTGCACATTATGCAAATATGTATGTATAAAAATGTGTATTTAAGCATTGTTAGTAAAAGCAAAAAACAAAACAGAAAATAATTTAAATGTCCATCAGTACATGACTAGTAAATAAAGCAAATCTTTACAATGCAATGCTATTTAGCCATAAAAAGAATGTGTTAGATCTATATGTGCTAATAGGCAACAGTATTTATGTTTTATTAAGAGATAAGGAAAAGGTAGAGAGATATAGAGAGTATGCTATATCACCTGATTTAAGCATGTAAATTAAAACATACATCATTATATGCCTTTAATTGTATACATTCTTTTATGTGCCAGCCATACCGGACTGACGTTTTGCTGACACTCTAGGCACACTCCTGCCTCACTCAGGCCTCTGTCCTGGAAACCCTGATCTCCTGCATATTTTCATGGTTTACTTCCTCCTCTCCTTACATCTTTGTTCAAATGTTACCCATTGGTGAGGCTGACCCTCACTACCTTACTTAAAATTGTATTCCCTTCCAAAACCCTTTAATGTATCCCCAGTGCCTTTAACAGTACCTGACAAAGCACTCAAAGTTCTTGAATGAATGAGTGAGTGAATGAATGAATGAATGACACGTTCATTCCTACCTGTAGTACATAACAGTTGTCTTTATTTTCTTATCTTCTCTTCACTGCTTAATTTTTATATATACTGATTTATGTCATTCCATTGGTAGTAAAATGCTATCTCTTTGTTTTATTTTATTTTATTTTATTTTATTTTTTCATTTTTATTGTTGACACTATTACAGATGTCCCCAATTCCCTCCTCTTTGTTCACTTTCACCCAGGCTATCTCTTTTTTTCAAGTTGAATCTATCTGAGTACTAGTAAAGTTGAGCATATTTCTTAGTTGTTTGGGTTTCTTTCTCAATTACCTATTTATACTATTTACTCACTTTTTCTATTGCATTGTTTTCCTTCTCCATCTTGATTTGTAAGAGATCTTTTTATGCTTTGGAAACTTATTACTTATTTTTATATCAATTGTAGCTATCTTCTTCCATCTGGTGGCTTGTTTTGTAACTTTTATGGTTTCTTTTTTCACACAGAGAATTTTTTTAACATATTCAAATTTATTGATATTTTTCTTAATGGTTTATTCTTTGTTGTCCCATTTAAGATATATTTCTTTCCCCAATATCATGAAGATATTCTTCATCTTTCCTCTGAAAGTTTAAAAAAATTTGAGTGCTTATATCTTTAATCCATCTGGGATTTGTGTATAGTATGAGGTACAAATTTAATTTTATCTTTTTCCAAATGAATAATCAAATTTCTTAGCTCAATTTATTTGGCAACCCATTCCTCTCCTTCTGGTTTATTTTACCACTTTTGCCATATCTAAACTTTTAATGTAAATTTTATTTTGGGTTCCAAAGGGTGCAGTCGCTAAGAATAAGGACTCAAGCCAGACAGTATAAATTCCAACCCCATCACTTACTAGCCACATGATCTTGGGCAAATTACTTTCCTCTGAGCCTCCTTTATCTCATCAGTAAAATGAGGATAATATATTATGTTTTCCAGAGAAATAAAAGAAATAAGATATATATATATACATGAGGAGATTTTTTTGGTAGGAATAGGCTTATGTGGTTATGGAAGCTAAGAAGTCCCATAATCTGCCACCTGCAAGCTGGAGAACCAGGAAAGGTAGTGGTATAATTAAGCCCCAGCCTGAAGGTCTAAGAACCAGGGGAGCTGATGGTGTGAATCCCAATCTGAGGCTGAAGGCTAAAGAACCATGTAAACTCCTAAGAATCAGAAGTTCAGATGTCTGATGTCCAAGGGCAGGAGAAGAGCCCTCAGCTGACTGAATGACGACCTCTCACATTAGTGAGGATGGACCTGCTTTACTCAGGTACTAATCTCTTCCAGAGACACTCTCACAGATGCACCCAGAAATAGCGTTTCACCAGCTATCTGGGCATCCTTTGGCTTTGTCAAGATGATATATAAAATTAACCATCAAAGATAATAATAGGGCTTATGTGGCAGGGTTGTTTTAAGGATTAAATAAATTAATATTTATAAATTGCTTAGAAAAGTCCATGACACTGCTAAATACTATATACAGTGCTGTGTGTGTTTGTTAAATATAAAAATATGTATACATAAATACATAAAAACATAAAAATATGTATTTTAGAATGAGTTTGTAAAAAATCCCATCAGGGTCTTGATTGTAGATTAACTTGGGTGAAGTGCCATTTTTACAACATTAAGTCTTCCCATTCACGAACATGGTAATTGCTTTCATTTACTAAAGTGTTCCTGTATATGCTTCATACAGGGGTATCCAACCTTTTGGCATCTCTAGGCCACAGTGGAAGAATAAGAGTTGTCTTGGGCCACACATTAAATACACGACCAGTAACAAAAACTGATGAGCAAAAAAAGGGTTTTAAGGAAATTTATGATTTTTGTTGAGCCACATTTATAACTATTTCTTCCTATAGATCTTATGTATTGATTAGACCTTCCCCTGGGTACTCCATAGTTTTTGATGCTTGTATAAATGGACAATGTGTAATAACATCACTGTTTTTGAATCAACCAACAATGCTGACCTCTTTATTAGTTCTAATAGTTTGCAAATGTTCTTAGATTTTCTGCATATACAGTCACTTCTCCTGAATAATAGATTATTTCTTTCTTTCTGGTGCTTGTACCTTTTCTTTTTCTTGTCTCAGTATTTTGGTCAAAACCTCCAGAAGAATATTGAAAATGAGGGTAACTTTGTCTTGCTCCTTAAAGAAATGGTTCTAACATTTTACCATTAAATATATTACTCATCATAGACTTTTTTGGTACATGTATTACTTTCCTGAAATTGCTGTAATGAATTGCCCCAAAGTGGGTGGCTTAAAATAACAGAAATTTATTCTCCCACAGCTCTGAAGATGAGAAATCTAAAATCAGTATCAGTGGGTTAAAATCAAGGTGTTAACAGGGACACAATCCCCCTGAAGGATCTAGGGCAGAATCTGTTGTTTAATATGCCAGCTTTGTGGCTGCAAGCATTCTTTGGCTTATAGCTGCATCACTCCTGCCTCTGTCTCCATTTTCACTTTGCCTTCCTCTGTGTGTGTGTGTGTGTGTGTGTGTGTGTGTGTGTGTGTGTGTGTGTGATATCTCCCTTTGACTCTCTTGTAAAGGCAATTGTGATGGCACTAAGGGCCAATCTTGAGAACCCGAGATAATCTACCCATCATAAGATCCTTACCTTAATCATATCTGTACCATTTTTCCCAATAAGGTAACATTTATAGGTCCCTGGAATTAGGACCTCATGTCTTTGAGGGGTCACACTTTTCATTCTGCCACAGTAGCTGTGCTTTAATAGATTCAGAAGCTACTGTTATACTCCTAACTTGCTGAAAAGTTATTACTTTTAAACATTTTATGAATGACTATTGAATTTCATTGAATGATTTCTCTTTATCTAATTGTATTGTTCCATTCTTTTTAATCTATTATTATAGTAAATTAAATTAGTGCATTTTCTAAAATTAAACTATTTCCTTCTGACTAGTGGATATTTTGTGATTTTTATGTACAACACTAGATTTGTTTTGCTAATATTATACTTAGAATTATTATATGTAGATTTGGGGTACAAATGTGTGTTTCTTTTAACTGATTCAGTTTTTTAATGATTTCTAGTTCTTTTTGAGTCAGTTTTGTTGTCATATTTTTCTAGAATTACCTACTTTCTTTGTTTTAAATTTGTTGGTATGAGGTTAGTTAATAATTTTAAAAGCCATAAGAGAGCACTATGAAGTTCTAGTAGCTGTTTTGTATCCATAATTATTTCTAATGTAGTTCCTTGTCTCTCTGTCTCTCCCTCCTCAATTTCCCTACTCTATTAATTTATTGATATTATGACATGTTTTGTTTTTGTTTTTAGACTATTTAAAAAATCTGCTTCTAGTTTTATTGGTCCTACCTAATTTTTTCTTTTTGGCTTTATTAACTTCTGTTCTCATTGTTTATTTTGAGGTCCAAGCTGAAAGGCAACAACTACCAAAGAGATGGTTTCCTTGTGGTGAAGGCTGAAGAGCAACAGGGAAGCCCAGCTGGTCAAGTACATGTTAAGCCTTTGCTTAATTCTTGTCCATTAATAATCCATTGGTCAAAGCAAGCTGCATGATCAAATCTAAAATCAAAGAGGTGAAGAAATATATTCCACCTCTAATGGAAGGGACTATAAAGTCACACTGCAAAGAGGGTAGTGATAGGGAGAAGTAAAGAAGTGAAAACAATAATAAAATCTGCAACACAGTACCTTTTTCTTTCTGTGAGAAATCTAAGTGGCCTGCTTTATGGAAACTTTCCTCCAGAGTAGTTTTGCATTTGATTTTTTTCAAGAGTTCTAAAGGACCAATTTCTATGTCAGTTTCTAGGCTGGGTTCCAAGAAAATGCTGACAATATAAATTCCAATTCTAAAGCCACATGAAATTAAGCCCATGTGTTGGAATTTTCATGTTCCTGACTCCCTGCATGAGCCCAAGAAGAGAGGAAAATCCTTATCATCTTCCTGTGCCAGTGGGTGGATTTGCCCCCTGATTTCCTTACTGTATAGCCTTTCATGGACCTTGAAATTATGAGAGATTTTTAGGTCTCACTCTCTGCCCAATTCAGTATTTGAGTATCATCTCATATCTCCTATTGGGTCAAACTCAAGTTTCAAGGTTCAAATAAGATTGACACCTCCTTCCCTTGACATCAGGCAAAGCCAATATAAATTCACCTGCTAATCCCTTTCATTTCAAATTTCTTCTTGGTTTCTCGTACTTAGATATTTCTTTTTCTTTATTGCAAACTCATTTGCACAATGAAGTTTGAATGTTTTATCCATCATTTCTCAATGTTTGTCATGGAAAACTTTTCACTGAATTAAAATTGCTACTGATTATAAGATGCACCATTATTTTTTTGTACCACCACAAGGATGGGATGGTAAGGTAATAATAGCACTGCCAATTAAACACAAAGTTATCTTATTGCTTAAACTATTTTATACTGTGTTTAGATTTTTTAGACATAGAATTTTATCAGCTATCACTCATGTGCATAATAAGGAAAATATAAGTAAAATAAAATCAGTCAAGGTAATCTTAAAACTGCTTTACACTTAGAGTCTGATGCTGACAAATAACCATTGTCTCATAATCATTGTTATTTGTGTTTTCACTCATGCCATTATTTATTTATTAAGAGTTGATGATGCAACAGTTTTTGGAAAGCACTGTATTATTACTTTTTTTTTTTAATTTCAAGTTGCTGCTGTCCACCGTGTGAGTTTTTATGGGGACGCTTCCTTGATCTGACCATAGCCTGTTAAAGGAAGGTTTTCAAATGACAACAAGAACTCATTGTCCTTCCTCAAGTGGTCCTTAAACTATTTGCTGATGAAAATGTTAAGGGGCCACAGTTATCTGGTCCAATCACCAAGAATATCCTCCAAGTTTGTACATCCTCAGGCAATGAGAACACCATCATTTTCAGATGTTAATGTCAAAAGGTGAAAAACAAGCTGCTTAGAATCAATAAAATATGGTGATTGTACTTTTTCCTGTAACTAGAAGTCAGTACCACTTTTTAATAAAAACACAATAAGCCATAAAAGGAGGGGCTGATCACCTATGTACACAAATAACAAATGTGAAATTATATACCTATGATGATGATAACTGACATGTGTTTGGTACTTCCTCTCACCAGGCACAATGCTAAGCATTTTACATGTGTCACCTCACTTAATCTTCACACTATTCTACTTAATACACAATCCTATTAAAATCCTCATTTAATCCTCACACAACCAAAATTTGAACCCACTACCACTTGCATGTGTGACTAATCTAAGCTTTACGAATTCTTACCCTGCTGACAAGGGGTCTGAATGGGTGGATAGAGACAGATACAACTTGCCAGTCATCCGTATTTCAGTCTCTTACATAGTAAAGGGTCTGTCATTTTAGAGGGACTCAAATATCAAAGGGTGAATGAATGTTCGCAAGATACAATAGTCCCAGTAGTTTATCATGTGTTGGATGTGTATTGTATACAAGGCACTGTGCTAAATGCTTTATATAAACATCTTCCTTAATCTTCACAACAAACAGTTTGCAAGATAGGCATTTTAAAAAAGGAACAGAACCTCAAAAAGTCTCAGTGACATGGAACTTTACGTAACCCAGTAAGTGGAAGAACTGTATTTGAATCACAGTGAAGAAGAGTTTGTTCACTACCGTCCAATGACTCAAACAGGTAGTGGAATTATAAGGGAGATGCCCTGCTCTGGAGCTTTGAGATTACCTGGGGTGTCTGCATTTTCCAGGTTAGAATATATAAGTCGCTGAGTGTGAGTTCTTGGTAGTTCTGAGAATGTTCTAGGGACAGATGAGGATGTCACTTGCTGGATCATCACTGGAGTGTTTGTGCACCTCAAATGGTTTGGCAGAATTTCCATTTCTCTTTTTAAACCTGTGACTCAATCTGCCTATCATAACCTAACCTATAATTGAATTAGCTCTTAATAAAATGACATACATATTGAATCTGTCTCAAATATAGCTTCAGAAATTATTCCTTGACAATTTTTCTGGGTCAAATAACACCTCGTGTCAGGGGATTTATCAGTGAGAAATTCTGATGTCATTCATTTTACTCTGTGTACATCATCCAGAAAGGGGAGAATTGTGATACAAATGACTCTGCCATAGAGTCATTATTAGCTTAGGTTTACAAGGTTGTAGGAACACACCTTTCAGGCCCAGTTCAAATCATTCCACCTCCAAGAAATCTCAATTCCCTTATTTCTGCTTTCTGCAAAGTCCCATAGCACTTTGCTAGTAGTTCAGTACTCGCTGTAGTCTGCTGTTAAAATTATTCATGTGCCCTTTCCCGCCTAAACTGTGAATTCATTTTGTGTAGACACCCCTCCCCTTGTTCTTCTTTGGCTCCCTCATGGCACCCAGCACCATTCTTTGTATGTGGAATTTACTCAACAAATATTTGTTGAAGTGATTCAAATATGTTCAATATTGAGCACTAATTCCTATTCCAATTTAAATTTCTCTATCATGACCTGATTATTACAGTTAATGTTTTAAAACAATAGCCTGAAAACATTCCATCCTTTCAGTTTCTATTTTTTTAAAACCAATACACACAAAACAAATCCCAGAGCTCGACATCTTTCCAAATACACCAATAGTTGCTTTGCTCTTAGTTGTAGTAGACACAATCAGCCTAACCCTCCACAAAGCCCAGTAGTGAGAGGTGAGCAGAGCTTAGTAAAGGCATGAAGATTATTGACTCATAAATGCTTCAAATAGCTCATATGAACTTTTTCTTGGTCACTGTGATTTCTGGAAAGTCCTTGCCTTATCAGATCCTGGCACAGTGTGCCACTTAGTAGGCACTCAATTCACATTTCATGAATTGAGTTGAATTATTCTAGTTCCTGGACCCATTGACTAGAATCCAATCAAGTGTATCCTAGGAAACTCTGTGATAAAGAGTAAATCACTCAGCAAATAGCCAGAGAGGGCTACTAATTTAGAGTCTAAAAAGCCTTCTTTAAACCACGAATTAAACATATTACCATGGTTCTGTTCTGCTAAAATTTAAATCCACATTTTCCACATATTGTAAAATTTCTTCAACATCTAAACATTATTCAAACATTTTAAAAGTTAAAAAATAATAATAATTAGCCCTGCCTGGTGTGACTCAGTGGTTTGAGTACCAACCTGTGAATCAAAGGGTTGCTGGTTCAATTCCCCATCAGGGCACATGCCCAGGCAACCACACATTGATGTTTCTCGCCCTCTCTTCCTCCTTTTCCTTCTGTCTAAAAATAAATAAAAATATTTAAAAAATAATAATTAGGCAACTGAAAGATTCTTCATGTTTATTTGGTTTTTAAATAATTACTGAAATTGATATTTCAGAAACCTTAACCAATATATTTGGAAATGATTATGGTCAAGTGGCTTAGGCAAATATGGCTGTGACTTATTAAAGTGTATTCACAAGCAGTCTAGACAGCACCATTGAAAAATGAAGCAGCAACATACAACTGAAGAATGTGGTCACTCCTGATTCAGTGTTTTTCACTTGCACACTCTCTATAAGGCTCCTACCTGGCTGTTGACTTCGCATACTTGAAGGGTCATCATGGGCACTATTCGACTTGTCTGTGTAGACTGGTGGAAGTTACAGAGACATAGTTCTTGGTTTAATATTTTACAGAATATTTAATTATTATAAGGTCTGTAATTACCAAGTATTTAATTATGTTCAGAGACTTTAATAGTAAATGTATAACTTTTTGTAGGAAGATGAAAAATACGGGGGGAAAGCTACTCCTAGTCCCATCAAACAGAAGTAATCACCATTATTTTGGTGATTCTCATGTGTGTACTGTTTGAAAAACAATTTTCTCTCTCGGAACAATCCTGGAATGGATTGAACTGTATTAAAAAGTCAGAGTACCCCATCTCCGGAGGTGTGCAAACAGCCACTGACTTCTCTGTGCAGAAACTGGGTGGATACAGCTCTTCTACACCTATGGGCTCTGGATCTCTGGGGTCGTGCACCATAACTGTGAGAGGTCTTCAGATGCATACATATTCATTCACCAGTTTTATTACTTCTTTCAGATAAACGGTCTCCTCTTTCATGGACTTCTTTTTGTTATCGCTTTCCCCCCACCAGTTTTATTGTTATAACTGTAACAATTGTAAGATATTTAAAGTGTACCTTGTGATGATTTAATATACGTATACATTGTGAAAGAATTCCTCCCATGTAAGTTAACTAACTCAAGTTAACAAACGCATTGTGTGTGTGCGTGTGTGCGTGTGGTGAGGTCCGCCTTTATATTTACTTGCCCTTTCTTCCCCGTGTGCTGTTCATCAGTGTAAGAGCTCAGGCATATTCAGCCCTGAAATAAACCAGCGTTTCCCAAAGCTGTCACCTACCCAACCGCGCTTTGACTAGGCACTATGTTATTTTGATTTTATAGATGAGGACCTGAGATTTACGGGGATTAGGTAATTTTCCCCATTGCACAGAAGGAAAGAAAAAAAAAAAACAACTGTCCTCCCACAACTGAGCAGACCCCACCTCTGGCTCTGAAAAACTCCGCGATGGAGGCGTGGCGCTGGGTTCCGGCACCAGAACACTCAGAAGCAGTCGTCTGTCCTTCCGGGAGTGTTAAGTGTCCGCAGTGGCAGGGCCAGCCCCACACCGTGCCCGCCCGGGATCGCTCAGTCCCACGGGGCTCCCGGGAACCCCGGACAGCGCCCGGGCTTTCCTGGAGCAGGACAGGAGGAGCCTTATTCCCAGCCCTCTCTTGCCCAGCCTCGCCGGCCCATCTTCCCAGAAACCTTTCTCACAAGAGGGACTTCAGGCGGTCTCCAGCCCCTTCCAAGGGTGAGAGTATTCTTGGCCGCTCAAAGCCGCAGAGCTTCCCAGGCCCGGTGCCCACGTGCCTGGCAGTTCTGAGCAGTGAGTCAGCCGCATTTTCCGACTCACACACGGCAGAGAGCAGACAGACCTAGGAATGGTTATCTGCCAAGAGCTGCAGGCGAACAGCTAATCCAGTCCTGGAAGGGGGCACTGGTAGTTAAGCCCTTTAATGGCCCCAGTCCTATGATAATTAGTCCTGGCCTGCAGCTAGCGAACAGCGAGCCCCTTTAACCTGAAACGGAGCTTCATCCACTGCTCCGCGCTAATCCCTTGCACAATGAAAGCCGAACTAATTCACTGGGTAAACACCCTCTCCAGTTACTTACAAGCTGTCTTATTTTAGCCCCAAACCAAATAGAAAAGCAGCCAGTGACTGGAGAGAAAATCAAATATTTAAGAACTCATTTTGCCTGAATCACCCCCACCCCTCCCGGGGAATCTTGCCTATTGCTCATGGGATCTCTTTTTGCTGCTGCTTTTATGACAGGCAGTTACTTTGCGATGGAAGCAACAACAGCAACTCTGGAGGGATTGCTCTGGCATTGTCCTTTTCTGATCACTTGTAGTTGAATCAAATCGCAGCCGGTGAGCCTGGGACCAGGCATATAGTAGGTGCTTAATAAAGACCAGTTCCTGCCTTTATGTCGGGGCGTGGTTCACTAGTTTAGACTAGTGGTCCTCAAACTCCAGCGTTTATCAGAATCACTTGGGAGGTTATTAAAACTCACGTTGCTGGATTTTATGTTCACAGTTTCTGATTCAGTAGATGAGGCCAGATAATTCGTATTTCAAACTAGTTCCCCAGAGAACTACTGGTCTAGATCTGGAGGTCCATACGTTTTTGTGTAAAGGGCCTATCTGTAAATGTTTTATGTTTTGTGGGTCAGAAGATTTGTTCCAACTACTCAACTCTGCCATTGTACAAAAGCAGCTACAGACAGTATTTAACCAAATGAGCACTGACACTCAAATGAGAATATCATGTAATCTTCACATATTATGAAATATTCTCATGAAGATTTTTTGCAAGTATTTAAAAACATAAATCCATTCTTAGCTCGCAGGCCATACAGAAATAGGTGGCAGGCTAGATTTGGCTTTTGGACCATTGCTTGCTGATCCATGTCTTACGTGACTATGGTTAGATAATAAGTGATATGGCAGAGATGATGGCTCGAGCTGGAAATAGAAGAAATGGTCCTGTGGACTGAATTGTGACCCTCTCTCCCAGATTCACATGTTGAAGCCCTAGATGTGACTATATTTGGAGATAGCACTTTCAGGAGATGATTAAGGTTGTATGATGAGGGTGGAGTCATGCTCTGATAGGGTTGGTAGCTTTTTTTAAAAAAAATCCTCACCTGAGGATATGTTTACTGATTTGAGAAAGAGAGAAAGGGAGAAACATTGATGTGAGAGAGAAACATTGATTGGTTGCCTCCCGCAGGCGTCCTGACCAGGGATCAGACCCATAATCTTTTGGTGTATGGGACGACACTCCAACCAACTGAGCCACCCAGCCAGGGCAGGGTTGGTAGCTTTTTAAAAAATATATTTTTCATATAACATTGTATTAGTTTCAGTTGTACAGGGTTGGTAGCTTTTTAAAAAATATATTTTTCATATAACATTGTATTAGTTTCAGTTGATTAGACCTTTATATACCTTAGGAAGTGATCATCCTGGTACGTCTGGTACCCATCTGACACCATACATAGTTATGACATTATTGATGATATTCCCTCTGGTGTACTTTACATCCTCATGACTATTTTTATAACTGGTAATTTGTACTTCTTAATCCCTTTCACCTTTTCACTCATCCTCCAACCCCCTCCAATCTGGCAACCATGATTTTATTCTCTGTCTGTGATTTTCTTTCTGTTTTGTTTGTTCATTTCTTTTGTTCATTAGATTCCATTATATAAATGAAATTATATGGTATTTGTCCTTCTCTGTTTGACTTATATCACCTAGCATGAATCCCTCTAGGTCTACTAGATTTGGTGGTTTTATATGAAAAGGAAAAGGCTGAGATAAGGCCACGTGAGCCCACAGTGAGGAAGTAGCCATCTGCAAGCCAGGAAGAGAGTTCTCCCCAGAACTTGACAATGATGACACCCTGATCACAGACATTCAGAAAATAAGTTTTGTTATTTAGGCCCCCCACTCTATGGTATTTTGTTATGGAAATTCTGACTAATATAGATAGAAACGAATTCATTTAAGAAAAATTATCCTATCCTTACAAACCTGATTTCTCATTTACTTATAAACCTGTTTCACAAACATTTAAGAACCATCTCCTGTAACCCAGATGCTGTTCTAGGCATTGGGGTTATTGAGTGGAAGAAAAACTGGATCCGCTTTCACGCTCCAGGATTCTTGATGTGGGGCGATGGGTGCTGTCTCTGCACAGAGCTCAAAGCCTGTGATGTACACATTCATAGGCCAGGCAGCAGTTTTTATGAGGACACAGAGTTGCCAGAATGAATCAGCTAACTACATTTACAGAACATACACCATGGGCACAGCCCAAGGAGAAAGATTAAGAAAAACAGAGAAGACTTGTTTCTGGGCATGAAAGTTAGTAATTACATTTTTCTCAGTGCCAAGCATCTTGCTTTAAGAAACAGAAACATCCTCAACTTTCAATAGAGGGTGACAGTATTATAGGAAAGAAGATTTCTTGTTCAGGAAACCAAGATGAAAGCCACATCTCATGTTCTAGGCACAGGTGGCAAACACAAGGCCCGCATGCCGTATCCAGCCCTCCATCTTGTTATATCCGGCCTTCCACTTTGTTTTATCCGGCCCGGCACCTTGTTTCTACCTGGTGGCAGTGCCGAGCTCCTTGCCCCTAGTTAAAGAGTAGTACATTTATACAGTCCTAAAATTACATTCGGACCTTTGAAGGCAACCACGAGGCTGATATGGTCTAGAGCAAGACATAAGAACTGTTCTCCTTTGAAGTGAGAAGATTTAAAATATCTATATTTCTGTGCTTGAGGCAAGCAGAGACTTCTTAAATGCTGACCATGTTCATTCTATTTTAATCTGGAAAATCAGAAGAACGTCACTGGAACATTAGTCAGATTTTAATTTTTCCTAAATTTAGGGAAAGGGATAGAAGTGTTTTTGGCAACCTCCATCAGCACACAAAGAGTCATTATCTTTCAAAAGCAAGCTGTTTGCACAAAAAGAATCCACTTTTTTCAAAGATGTTTTGTATGGTGGCTTTTGCTGATTTTTGGAATTAAACTGCAATTGTTAAGCTTCTTCTAGATCTGCTGTTGACCTGATTTGGGATTCCTTTAGAGTAGAGACAAGAATGTATCTCCCCCTAGACACAGGTGTGGTCTCCAGTGGATAGTCACACATCAGCCATTATTTACTAAGCTCCACTAGTGCCACTTACATACATCCTAGATTGGATTGCCCATAGACAAATGAGACTGACCCCTGCCCTCTAGTGGTTTACAGTCTAATGCTGCAGACAGGCATAGTCTGGATGGGTGTCATTGGCATACTATTAACCTGGAATCGATACATATGTAACACAGAATACAGAGGATCATGGACAAGAAGATATGTGATAGGCACCAAGCCTGGATACATGTAAAGCCCCATGTCCTTTGACTAGTAAACTGGGCCAGGATGGTTTTAAACAGGACAGAATCACCATTCCACTTCAGGGTCCTTAACTAAAGTTTGGGAACCTACATTCTTGGGGCTGGTTCTGGGGTTGCGATGCTTCTTCCGTAGCTCCTCCCTCCACACCTCCCCACAGTCTGGGCCCTAATTTCTGCTGATTCCCAATTTTATATGCATGACTCAGAATCTCCCAGCGTCTGAGTTTCCTTCTCTACAAAGGAGATGAAGCAAATGAGACTGACCTCTGTTTAAGGATTGTGCTGAGGATCAAGTAAGATAATGGATGGAAAGGAGTCTTGTAGTGTATTACACACATGCAAGGTATTATATTTAAGTGCTTAATAACTAATTCTACATGAAGATAATAATGTTATTTGATCCTCAAGTTTTCTTAGCATTTTCCAGATTTCTTTGTTAGACAAGTTAATCCTCAATTCCAGGTTATCTACTTTGTCAGCCAAAAGAGAAAATCTTGGTCTCCTCAGGAAACTTAGTGAACAATGAAACAGACATAAAGGCACAATTTGGATATTTCAAATTCAAAGACTTGTCTAAAGTATTAACTTCTTATAGAAAGCTTAAATCAGGTGTAATCATACAAAATTAGATTGGTGGAGACTTTTTCAATTTACAATATAGGGATGATGAGCTTGGGGAAAAGTAACTTCTATTATTATTGCCAGGAAGACAAAGTTATATTATTGTATACCATGCTGGTCCTCTAAGCATTTTTCATGCACACATATATATCTGGCCATTTATCAGTTTTTGAGTCCATTAAGTGGTTCTCACCTAATATTCTTCTGAGCAGGTATCAGGCCAGATGCCCATCAGGTCAGAACAGACCCCTTTCCCAGGAATCCAAAGCTAACATCCCCTTTCCTAATGAGGATGGTCCAGAAAACTCCAAACCAAATGCTGGGGGATCTGTGGGTAGCCCTTGGAGTGACTTGCAAATACTCTTATCACCTCAGGAAGAGACAAAAGACATGGAGCACCAATACCCCACTGCCAAGCCTTCTAAAGGCTCACCCATACACACCCAAAGAGTGGAAAGAGCTGCAGACTTGGAGGCCACAGGTTATACTTGAGTGCTGGCCTGCCACTTTATAGCTGGGTGACCTTAGGTAAATCTCTTAACTCCTCTGGGAGTCCAGGTAACCCCCTGTAGGTAGAAAGAGGCTCCTTCACTTTTGGAGATCTGTTGTATTTAGTCCCCATGGCCAGATGACTTGATTTTCAGTGAGGACTTCCTGACTCAGCCATCCTCTCCAGCTGGGAGACTGGGAGGAAGAGGGCATTTGGGAGAAAAATGTCTGGAGGACCAGACAATCAGCATAGAACAAACAGACAGACACTGACTTGGCAGCTGTACTCAGAACGCACCACCTCACTACTGCCCATCTCCTGGTTTGCCCAGAAAAGTCTGCTGATCCAGGGACCACTGACCTGAGCTTCCATCTTATCTGATGAAGGAATTCTGACAGTATTTTTTCTCCAAGACTCTAAAGTCGGTGTTGCATACTTAGTCTTTTGATATTACTTATGATTGGGAGGTAGGGGAGCGGGGAACCTGGCTGATTTAAATTAAGAACTCCTGGTCTGAAGAGTATGCGCCTCTGAGGGCCTGAAACTTCCTGATCATGTAGGCCCCTAGATCTGTGTGTCCTTGACTTTTGGAACTTTAGTTCTCTGGCCCCAATCTCACCCTGTTCGTTCTATATCAGGGAAAAATCCTGCTTTTGTGGGGTTGGAGGGTAGAGCAAACCTGTTAAAAGTTAAAACCCTTCTTTAAACTTTCTGCGAGCACTAGGTGACTGATTAGGTGATGTGACTGCAGATAGATACACACCAATAACACATCCTCCCCTTTACTCCTTAATTAACACAATTTTATATATATATATATAGCATATATTTGCTATAAATCATGTTTTACTATGCAGGCCAGTATGTATTACCTTGAAGCAGCACAGAAAACCCCTTCTGGTCCTCCCAAGTCTTCATATTTTTTTCTTCTCCCCCTTCCCCACCTTGATCTCCCAAGCCCCCGTTTCTGCCAAAGGCCCATTAAAGAAATCATTTCCCACCCTCCCGCCAACAGCACCACACACCTGGTAATAAATAATATGATCATTGCCTAACAGGCACTCAGAATCGCCCTGTGATAAATAAGGAGACTTCTCATCTCTCCGCAGGCTCTGCAGCGAGGGCTGGCAGAGGAGAGTTTGCTATTAAAGAACTCACATAGCCACAGGCAAATTCTCTTACTGCATCTCCTTGTGGAGACCTTTTCTTAAAAGCTGAGATTGCTCTGATGGTTCAAGGTGCTATTGAGCTCTAACCAGGGACAATTACAAGACTCCAGTCGCAGCATCTGAGGCGATGCTTGTGTCTGATAAGGTTGCTGGAGAATAATGCAAAGGAGAGAGGCCCGATAATGGGTTGCTGAAAGGATGGGATGAGGCATCTTTACCCAGAGCCTGAAGACAGAAGCAGCCTCCCCCATCCCACCCCCAAATTCTTTTCCATTTTTATTGCATTAAAAAACCACTTTCTAAACATGCACTTCAGAAATGATTTTTTTCCTAGCTCCAAGCTAGTAATACTCCTCACCAACTGATTTTTTTTCTGTCGTGAGAGGTTTTGAAAATAATTCTGCTTTTCTTGTTCAGTTTTTTTCCCTGTTTTCTATTGAGAAAACCAGAGAGGGAACAATTGCATTTTGTCCTTTCCTTTTCTACAGTTGTGTGGTTGTTCCATAGAATTTTCTACCTTACCTTATTTTTGGCTTTCAAAACCTTTTGCAAAAACAAACAAACAAACAAAAAACCACAGCCATTTTTCATGGTATTTTCTATATCTTTTTATTTTTCTGCCTGTGGTCTTTGGGAAATCTCTCTCTTTCTCTCTCTCTCTCTCTCTCTCTCTCTCTCTCTCTCTCTCTCTCTCCCTCCCTCTCTCTCTCTCTCAGCTAGGATTTGATGAAAGCAAATTTCCAGGGTTAATTAAATTTAGAAACACAGGCCATTTCAGCAATCACAATTTCAAAGACAAAAGACGTCAATTCAGCCCAAAGACAGGTTATCTTAAAGCAACTTGGAGACAACAGGGAGCAGGGATAGAGGAGGAATTTCACTAGTTTGCCTTTCTCAGTGTGGTCAAAAGCCTAGATTTCCCTGTTGGTCAAGGCAGAATCTGAATATGTGCAGAGAAATGGTTTGGGGACTGTGATAACCCAGTTGTAATTCCTCCATTTCTTTTTTTCTTTCTCACTTTCGGACTCTAGGAGATGTAGCATAGGTAAGGCCTAAGAGCTCTGACTATGAATCAGAGACCTGTCTAATTCCTTCCGAATGTGTATGTGTGTGAGCAGGGGAGGGGGACAGCATCAGTCGGCCCAGGCTGTTTTTCAGTCATGCACTGCTCTCACCCTTTGTTCAAAGCTATTTCTGTGGATGAATGAAGTTGACAAGGATACTTGCTTGGACTCAGAAGATATTCAAGAACTGGTTGCTGACCTCAAAAAAATATGAGCTTGTCAAAATTAACACAGATAGATCAATAATAGTTTAATAACACAAGAATGTAATAGTCAAGTTCTGGACTATACGGTACAAGTACCAGATGCTGGTGAAACCCACAGTACCAGGACAATGGTAAGGGCCCAGGTGATTATTGAAGACAAAGTGAGACTTATCTGGGCCTTCACAAGAGGTCTTGACCATGGGCTTCTAGAGAGAAGCCATTTATTTCCAGTCCTCCCTTAAGGGCTATATCCATGGTTAGCTAATGCCTGGTCTGCTGCACAGGAAGGTGAATATACAATACATGTATCTATGATTCTAGCTCCTAGGTCCTATTTTGAACCTCCATGAATACTTGCCCAGAACAGAAGTCATTGGATCTGACATTACTTCACTACTGATGGTTTCCGACCCACTCTCATTGGCAGAGGAATAATGTCAGACCTACTCCATACAACTAAATCTCCAACGTGGGTATGAGTAAGCACAGGAAGTCAGGGGAGACAAGTAGCCGGTTCCAGTCCTCACGGTCTGTAAATCACCAGCATCAACCTTGGGGGAATCCTTTTCCATCTTCAAGCTTCCATTTCCTCATCTCTTCTTACGATTTGATGAGAAGGATCCCAAGTCCCTTGTAGGACACAGCTCAGATTCTGATGGCCATGTGCAGGAGGCCAGCCAAGCTTACTTGCCCTGAGACAGCTTATGGAGTTAAGTAGTTGACAATTGCAAACACTCCCTCCTGAGTTGCACAAGATCGAGCAGGATTTTCAAACCTTTATTTCCAATGTTGCCAGTAGGTAATGGCCAAGCAGGCATCTACGATTAGAGGTTTCTAGTCACAGAAAAGGGTAACAGGATCCTAAGGGAGAATCGTAAGCGTTATTTCAGTGAGCATTGTCCTGTCACATAAAGCTTCACTAGAAGGAAAAATATGGTGATAGAATCCTAGAATGGAATCCCTGGGGTTTAAACTCAGGAGTCTGGGGCAGCAAAGGAGAAATTCCAGGTTAATTAAACAAACAAACAAACAAACAAACAAACAAACAGAAAATCTATAACTGTAATTCATGTTGGAGCAATCAGCCCCTCAAGTGGCAGGCCTGGGGCTTGAACCATCCACATAGTTTGTGAAGCCAGTGCAAAGGAAGATGTGGAGCCCTTGTTCAAAAATTGTTAGGAATCTCAATTAGCAACAGTGAGCAACAGGGCTTCTGTAAGCGTGGGGTCCTGTGTGACTAGTTGCTCAGGTCACACCCCATGAAGTTGCCCTGTTGGACACTCTCATGGAGGAGGTGAGAGGGCTGACTACTGGTCCAGCAGAATGGGGAAAGTTCAGACAGGTCATTTTGCTTAATTTGTGTCATAAGCATAGTATCCAATCGACTGAGTTCTGGACACAGGCATGCACACAAGACTAAATCTAGGCAACACTAATTTAAAGCATTCTCTAATATTATTGCCCATTGTCTATGTCTCACTGTTTTTTATATTGTTTTCTTGCTCAGAAAGTGCAGCATTAAATATGTAAAATATGTTCATAAATTTTTGGTTACTTCAATATAAAAAGTACTGGTATGTACGGCTTAATGTTCTGTGTTGCATTATGAGATGTGAGGGGTGTGGAGGACAGTGCCCTGGCCTCCAAGGAATGATGGTGCTTTTCCACTTATCAAAGTAGCCCAGAAGTACCTTTCCATAGGGAGACTTTGTCCGCCACCAGAAAGTGTACCTTTATGTATCCAGACAACACAAAATGGGCTCCCTTAACAATAGTTTGTGGATCAGATCTGTGACATTTTCAGGCTTAGCATTTGATAATTTAACAGTGATCCAGAGATGCCTAATATTCTGCTGAGGCACAAATTTGAATCAGGAACTTCAGGCTGAGGAACCAGGCACTTATCCTGATCACTTTCTCACATCTGCCTTTTTGTGTGGCTTTGGATCTCTTCATTTATCATTACATGTGTAGTCCATGGGACTAATTCTATGGGCCAGCAGTATTTACAAGATGAGTGATTCACGAGGGACCTAGAATTTACTCTTCTAAAATGCTAAGGGATAAAGGTGAGTCATTTTTTTTACTTATTTAGACTGGTATTATCATAATTGGTCTGGCACGGAGAGCTGAATTTTTCCTTCTGTATCTCTATTTTTATGCCCTGGTTCCTCATCACACCTGTTGGTTTATATTTTCCCACTATTTCTAACCTTCCTAAAGAGTCTGAACTCTTCCAAAATAAGCCACCTATGTCCTTTCCCACATTATGACAGAACTCAGTTTTCATACACAGCAAAGGGAATATAGAAATCAATGTGTTGAAAACAACTGAATTGATTTGCATAGTTTAGGTGGAAGGATTTGTAAAGAATATTTACTTATAAGTTGGTTAAACATGTGGGACCTCAAGTAGTTAATGCTAATGTTAAAAGATAAGATTTATAAATCCAATGACATTTCTAGGTTTTCAAAAAGACTTTTGAATTGCTGTTTATCAAATAACTTATTTATAAAGAGCCATGAGTCTTTAATACTAGAAACTCCCAGAAATTCCATAATGATCACCTCAGAAAGCCCCAATTCCACACATTAAATAAACCCAGTTTTGTTCCTTGAGGTCTTTGAGTCCAGCCTTCAGCATGAAAGCCAGTGTCAGGACTAGACAGTGGTGAGGCCTGTGTTACTAAGGATGACTAAACAGCTGCTTTTCCCGTGGAGACATTTTCTGTGTGTTCCTGAAAAACTTGTGAATATCAGTATTACCCTTTCTCCATGCAGCCCCTATGTGAAGAGGGTTTCTCAGAGTTCCACAGTTTTCATTCGAAGAAATGTGGCTTTTTTTCAAAGGTGTCCATGTGCCAGAAGCAACCCCCCCTGACCCACCCACCCCTGATTTGAGTTTAGTGTTAGGGAACTTTGTGTCTGAAAAAAATTTTAAGTTAAAAAAATAATTCTCAGTTTCTTAGAGTTCTAAAACTTATTTTTTTAAATTAAATATTTTAAGCTGGGGATTTTCCAAATCAGCTATTAACTTTTCAGCATTTCATTATAGTTTTTTAAAAAATCATAATTACTTGAGGTAGGGGAGAGGGGGTGTCTACTTTATTCCTAATGGAAACTATACATATAGATGAACTGTCTATATAAAAAATGGGAACTGTGATTATATTAATACAGTCTAACTGATATTCAATAACTCACCCTTCTATTTCCTATTGTCCATTTTTAAACACTTCAAAAAGAATTCTAATCAAGTGGAAATTAATAGGGGAGGAAAGACTGGGGCTGGCAGGAGAAGGTTCTAATCCCACTATCTCTTAATATTTCAAAGTCTCTTTTATTTTCTTAATAAAAGGTTGAGAGAAAGGGAGGGAGAGAAAGAAAAGGGAATTAATCCAGTGCTCTGAACTGTCGTCTCATCTTAATGCTTTAAATAAATTCTAAGAGAATATTACACATGAGAAGGCTATTTCTGGCTGATGGCTGGGCTTTACTTTGGCTTCTCAACTTTTTTCTGTTTTTCCTTCTTCCTTCTCTTTATTCTACCTGTCCTCTCTCTCCTCTTTTCTCAGTTCCCAAGATCTTCAAAATCTAGTGGCGAGAGCTATCTCTAAAGTCCAAGCTCCCCAACATTATCTGGCTGCATATCCCCCAGTCCCCTTTCCTTCCCCACCCCACAAACCAGGGCACTGCTCCTTTTCACACACTCTGTGCATCCCTGCCTTTGTGTTTCTGGACTTGCTTTTTTCCTTATTTCCCTTACCTTTACTTTTTCCTCTTCCCTCAAGTCCTATTTATTCTTCAAGTCCCACTTCTATAAAAGCATCTCTATGTAGTTTCTTAAAAATTTTAGTAATAATGAAACATTTGAACTCTGAATAATTATTAAGCAATTCCAGTATGCAAGGCAATTTACTTGCATTGTATCATTTAATCCTCTCAGTAATCCCTGGGAGATTATCCCAACTTCATGGGTGAGGTCTGAGACTATGAAAAGGTTAAGTCAATTGTCAAAATGATGACTTGACTAGAAGAGCTGGAGGTAGGGTTCTAACATCTGCTTCCTCTCTTATCCCTGAACTGTGAATGTATTTAAAGTCAAATCCACATGATTTACTAGTGTAAAGTTCTCTAATTATTTCATAGGGCAACATCAATTTTCTTAAGCAAATCGATAAGCTTTGTGAAGAGGATAACCATATCTTATATTTGTTTGTATCTCTCCAGGATCTCATTTGGAATAGGTACACAGTAGGTTCTCAGTGCCTATTGGTACTTAGAGATACAGGTCTGGATTTTTCCTATGAATTCAATCATTTTCACCGTGTGCATTCAATCATCCTGTAAACCCAATTTAGGTCTTCTAGAGATGCACATTATCCAGCTTTTCCTCAAAATTGAACCAAGTGAGTCAATGTTGACTCAAAGTTGCTATCTAGTGTATATTATCAATTGATTGATTGATTGATTCATCCATTTCACAAAGACTTTTGAGCACTTTTATGTGCCAGTCTCTGTTCCAGGCACTGGGGGATACAGCAGTAAAGAAAATAGACAGAAAATCCATGCCCTAGCTGTGTTGCCCATATTCTAGTTGGGGGAGTCAGAAGAACAAAGTAAGTAAAACGTATATTAGATGGCAATTAGACTATACAGAAAAATAAAGGAGAGAAGACAAAGAGTTGGTAGAAGAGGAGTGGGGCTACAATTTTAAATAGGATGATTAGGGAAAAATTCACTGAGCACAGTGAGGAAGGAGGTGAAGGCAGGTGAACTTCTGGATCGACATAGTCTAGGCAGAAGGAAAAGCAAATACAAAGGTGGGAATGTGCCTGAAATGTGCAAGAACCAGCAAGGAGGAGGTCAGAGTAGCTCCCTTACCTGTAATCATAGAAGAGAAATTATATTTTCAAAGGATATATATGTAAACATTGGTAAAATTCTGATATAAACCAGCGTTTTTCAGCTGGTGTGCCATGGTACTGACTCTTTTCCCTTAGATTGTCAAATAAAAAAATGACAACAGCCAACACAAAAACAGCCATTCAGTGTGAATGAATTAAAATTATACCTATTTTTTGTCAGATGGGCAAAAAAATATTTTTTTGCATGCTGCAGAATTTTAGAAATTAGTTCAATGAGATTTTTTTTTAAAATGGTTTAAAGTTGTTAATATAGACCAACACAGGCAGGCAGATCTCCAAAGACCATTTATGGATTTTGAAGAGAAAAATAGGACAGGAGTATAAATGTGTTACTATAGAAAATAATAGTGGAATAGTTAGCATTTTAGCCTAAGTTCTCTACTAAACAAAGTCTGAGGCAAGGATTAAGAGCTGAGTCTTCATCTGGGAGGTAAAATCCCAGGACACAGAGAACATAAAGGAAAGTGAGGCAGGAAGGAGGGAAAGCAGGGAAAGGCGATGCAAGGTTTCTTTGGTCACTGCCTCCCAGGGAGCCTGAAGAGACAAGAGGTGTCCTTGCAGAGACACCTGAAGATCCTGCAAGGCAGCTTCAGAAGCTGTGGTTGGCTCACTGCATGGGGAAGAATGAGAGGAAATTTTATTGGTGAGTTCCCTGCCCTCACTTGTTTCTTATTGGTCAAATTTCATCCACTAGAGAATTACCACTACCACCCTCCCCCCCTCACCTGGGACTTCCAGGTCATGAAAGTTGGCTTTCTGGTCAGGTCGCTCTGTCTGTGGTGTGACAGCTTGTGGCAGGAGGAGACGGAGACCAGACCTGTACCTGGTTAGCCTGGCTGTACTATAATGGCCAAGGGGGGAGGCTCAGGATCACCATACAAGCAACTGTTAGGCACCAGGCAGTGGGAAATTTGGGGTTTGAATAGGGTTGGTAAGCAGGAGCCACTGAGCAGAGTGAGTGGCTGAGGGACTAAAGGTGGCAATGCTGATGGGATCTGAGAAGGCACAGAAGATGTTGTCTGATACAATCAGTTAATAGCAGTATTTATCAAGAGCAAATGCTTACATAACCCTAAAAGCATTTAAGAGAAAAGCCAAATTTCCCCTAAATTTGGGGTAAATTTTGTAGGAGATTAGTTTATGTATATGTATTGTATGTTTTGTGACAAGGGGAGAAGTGAAAGATGGATTGGGAGAAGGAGCACCTAAGCTACAACTAATAGAGGATGATGTGCCTCAGGTACACTCTTGGGAACACAAACTAGCTACACTGAGTTACCCTAACCAGGTCAATTTTCATTACAAGAGTGTCCCACAGAAGTTAAAGCCAGTGGGAGAGTATAGAGGCCTACATCTGAAGCTAAATATATATATATGTATATATATTTATCATATATGTATATATATGATATATATCCAATTTAACTGTCTTAATATGATCGAATCTCCTACTTTTTAAAATGGGCACATGGAGGAAGTTGATTAATTAAATTATGACTGAAAAAACTCACTGTATAAATATTATAGATATCTAAAATATTAGATGACCTATTCTGCTATTTTTTTCAATTTTCAAATTATTTAGTTATTGAAGACACATAGTAGTAAAAGAAACTCCAAAAATTTAATTTAGTGAAATGTAACATTTTTTATAAAGCAAAACAAATCTAGAAGGAACAGAAACATATAAATATATAGCCAGGTATATCACTAAGGTAGAACTGTATGCAACACATTTTTGGTGTCGGTCATGAAAAACTGCTTTAGAAAGATTCAGTTTAGAATTGCTTGCATTCTCTCTCTTTTTTGTTTGGCCTTTCTTTCTGCCTCTGGACCTGATGTTTGCCCCCTAGCCACATCCATCCTTGGTCTTGCTCTAGTCTGCCTTCTCTCTGAAAAATAGTTTTATAAAAGTTTAGTCAGTGGAACTTGTCTGTTAAACTTTATTTTTTTTAAAGATTTTATTTATTTATTTTAGACATAGAGGAAGGGAAGGAGAAAGAGAGGGAGAGAAGCATCAATGTGTGATTGCCTCTCGCACGCCCCCAACTGGGGACCTGACCTGCAACACAGGCATGTGCCCTGACTGGGAATTGAACCAGCAACCCTTTGGTTTGCAGACTGGCACCCAATCCACTCAGCCACACCAGCCAGGGCTAAATTTGTCTGTTTAAGTTTAATTTGGCATCACAGGAAAAGCATGTGTGTTTTGTGAGCTAACTATCTCATTCGAGAGGGATCTCCCAGAGTCATCAGCTAGAGGGGCCTGGAGACTGTCAAAGAAACCCTTCGTTTTGCACCTAGGTAAGTTGAAGTCTACAGAGCAAAAGAGATCACATGATGCTTCACAACAGAAATGCCTCCTGACTTCTATCAGCATGCAGTTTTAAATATCTACTTTCATTTTGATATATACATAGAAAGTACGAATATAGAAGGTGTTTAAGATTAAATTGAAACAAATATCTTTTATATTATTTTTGTATTATTCTCTTACTGCTGCATAACAAGTTACCCTAAAGCATAGAAGCTTAAAACAATAAGCATTTTTTGCTCAGAATTTCTGTTGGTCAGGAATTCAGGAGTAGCATAGGTGGTTATTACTGACTCAGTGTCTCTCATCTCGCAGTCAGGATATTGGCTGGAGCTGCAGTCTTTTGAAAGTTTAACTGGAACAAGAGGGTTTGTTTTCAACATGACTCACTCACATGACTGTTGGCAACAGGCCTCAGTTTCTTGTACATGTGGCTACCATGTATTATGACATGGATACTGGCTTCTGCCAGAGCAAGTGATCCAAGAACAAGGTAGAAGCCACAGAGGTTTTTTATGACTTAGCCTTGGAAGTCACATGCCATCACTTCCACTACATTCTATTTGTTATATTAGTCAATCCTATTAAATGTGGGAGGGTCCTACACAGGAGTGTGGTTGCCAGGAAGTGAGATTATTTGGGAGGGCAGTAGTCATCATGGAGCTGGCTACCACAATTCCTTTGAATCAAAACCAGACATCCCTTAGCTTTGTTCAGAAACATACTCCAGTGCTTAATAATTATCATTATCAAAAAATCCTATCTCTCTTCTCTCTAATCAGTTATGTTGCCTTTTAGTTTTTCAAAATACTTTTCTATTCACCATCATATTTGATTGCTGCAACAGCCTTTGAAAATAAAAGTAGGATTGGAATTTCTGCTGGAGAAACAAAAAAAGCACTGGCACACAGAGATTAAGTAATTTGCTTAAAACTACCCAATGGGAGGCCCAGGCCCCGCAGGTAGGAGAAGTGAGCGCCCTTCGGGACCCAGAGACTGCGCACCCGTGGACCCGGAAAAGCCCAGGCACTCCCCGGGACCCGTGAGGCCCAGGCCCCACAGGTAGGAGAAGTGAGC
>CM052544.1:30288452-30318315 GCA_028533065.1 Trachops cirrhosus
AATTCTATGCAGCTGAAAGAAAGAAGGAACTCATACCCTTTGCAACAGCATGGATGGAGTTGGAAAGCATTATGCTGAGCGAAATAAGCCAGGCAGTGAAAGACAAATACCATATGATCTCACCTTTAACAGGAACCTAAACAACAATACAAAGAAGCAAGTGAAATATAACAAAAGACACTGAAATAGAGTTGTCAGTGACCAGAGGGAAGAGGGAAGGGAATTTTGGGGGAGAAGGGAGGGGTTTACAGGAACAAATGTAGAGGACACATGGACAAAACTAGGGGTGTTGGGGAGGGGAGGGAGGAGGGGAGGAATGGGTGGGTGGGCTGGAAAGGGAGTAAAGGATAGAAACTGTACTGAATAAACTAAAATAAAAATTTAAAAAAAAATAAAAAATAAAAACTACCCAATGGCCGAACTGAGGGTTAGGATAGTCTTCATTAAGGTTTATGCCATTTGATTACATCACCCTCTCTTCCCTTTCTTGGTCATCTTTCTTCCTCCTGATCATTACCCCATCGTTCAGTAAATATTTTTTACTCATGGCTCAAATTCTTCCTCTCTAGTTTATCTAACAGCATCCTAGATGACTTCATTGTCTAAGTACCATAGATGAATCCAGCTGTTATGCTGGACTCTCTATTTCTTGACCTTCACATGTCCAATGACCATCTTCTCTTCACCCCACTTATCCACATCCATGATTACTCCATGGACTCTGTCATACTGCTCTACCTCCAAATTCACTAATTCAGTCTTCTGACTCTCTGACCACAATCTCTTTTCCTGTTATCACCATATGTGATGGCTAATTTTATGTATCAATTTGGTGAGGGTATAGTACCCAGTTGTTTGGTCAAATACCAGTTGCTGTAAAAGTATTTTTAGATGTGAGTAACACTTAAATCAGCAGACATTGAGTAAAGCAGACTACCTTTCATAATGTGGGTGGGCCTCATCTAATCCATGGAAGGTCTTATAAGCAAAGACTGAGGTACAAAGGAAGGAAAGAAGGAAAGAAGGAAGGAAGGGAGCATACCTCACAGCTCCTACCGTTAAAGAACTATCAGACTGGTAGAGAAGGCAGACAAATGCAGCACAGTCTTTGTACTGCAATGTTATAAAGGTGTATACAGGGAAAGGAAAGCAGGATGATCACAAAAGAGGTCATTTCCATGGATAGGGAGGTAGTTGGAGTGATCAAGAAAGCTTTTATAAGCTAGCATCTTGCAAGTGGGGGGCTCTGTACTAGAAAATTAACCTCCTCTCATTGTGGGGACAAATCACAAGGTGGAGAGCCAAGGGTAATTTAGTCCCCAAACTATTACTGAGAAGCCAATAACCTGGATCCACTCACTTCACCAACTTGGAGCCTTACTTGTCTCAACTAAACAAGCACATTGGACTAGATTATCTCTGACATTGCTCTGTATTTCATGATTTAGAAGTCCAGGTTTAAAATCTTCTCTGCTGCTATTTATTCTCACGAGTCTCCTCAGTGATCTTAAGAAGCTTACAATTACAACTTTGGAAAGCATAAAACTCCACATTTATTTAAGCTACTTTGTAGCATTTGTGTGCCTTACCTATTCAAAGCAATATTTTCATGATTATACTTGCATCTGAATTATGCTACTGACACATCAGATAAGTCAAGTAAGTATTCTCTTCTACATTATGTTATTATCAGCACTCCCATTTTGTAGATGAAAAAACTAAGAGTCAGGGAGAATAAAAAGCTTGCATAACCTAACTTGATAAGTGAAAATAGGTTTTAGATAAAAAATCATGCTTTTTGAGTACCTGATTCCAAAGCCAGGGTTCAGGCTGGGGATGCAGGTCTTTATCACCTAGAGGACAGAATACTGTAATTTTCCTTTCTTGGGGATTTCTTTGAAAATCATCTCAATGCAACAATTCTTGCAGAATGTAAGAGTACAACTTTTCTTTGACACAATCTCTGGGGAACTGATCAAGCCTTTCTCACTGATGGCGCTGGTCCTATTGGAAAAACAGAGTCTGAAGTCATTTTGTAACAAGATGATGACTAGTTTAAACCTTTCTTTTCCTTTTGAATGGGGACAAAGTATTCTGTCTTCTGGTTTCTCCTTCTGAATCACATTTTATCTGAAAACTAGAGAGTAAATTGAAAAATTTTGCTCTTTAAAATATTTTCTAAGTCTTCAGCCCCATTCGTGGGACTTCATTGTAAAGTTGAGGTTTTGTTTATATTTTTCAATTCGTGATAAAGAAACCAAACTTAAGTTTAATTTGGGGCTTAGAGAACAGTTTCCCCACTCATGGCATTTGCTTTAATACCAATAATGCCAAGACTAAAACTAAAAGAAAAAATTATTTTTCACTTTTTAAGATGTAGTTCTAGTTTTGTCTTCTTTCTGGCTCAGGAAGTGCTCCAAGTGTTGTTCATCTCTGGAATGCAAAATGGTTTGTCACATTAACATACTAAAAAAATCATGATTATCTCAATAAATGCAGAAAAAGCATTATACAAAATTCAGCATCCATTTATGATAAAGATTCTAACTAAACTTGAATAAGAAGGAAATCACATAACCTAATGAAAAAAACATATAAACCCTACACTAATATCATTTTTAATAGTGAGAAACTTAATGTTTTGACCTCAAACTCAGGAACAAGGAAAAAATGTCTACTCTCACTATTCCTGTACAACAGTTTTTGGAGTCTTAGTGAGTAAGGTGAGAAAGAGGGGAAAAGTATTCAGAATGGAATGAAATTTGCCTATAAACACAGATGCCAAGATTTCTTGTGTCAAAAATATCAAGGATCTACGATAAGCCTCTCTTAAAACCTAATTTTTTAATTATAGTTCCATAAATAACTCAGTTATATTTCTATATATTGATAGTGTATAACTGGAATTTAAAATAAAAAATAATACTTACAATAGCACCAGAAAAAGTTGAAGAACTCATACTAGTGAGCTTTAAGACTTAACTGTTGGTGAAAGACAGACGCATAGACTCAGTTCCATTGGGAACTGAACCACGAGCCCCCAAATAGACCTACATAAATATAGTCAATTGATTTTTGACAAAAATGCAAAGGCAATTTAATAAAGAAAGAATGATAGAGAGGCCCAGTAAATGATACTAAAACGATTGAATGTCCCTGTGCAAAACAGTGAAGCTTGACCTAAATCTTTAAAATCTTATATAAAAATAAACTCAAAATGAATCTACACTTAAATGTAAGTGGTAAAACTCTCAAACTTCTAGGGAACATCATAGACTAAAATCTGTATGACCTTGATTTGGTAAAGTGTTTTTAAATGAAACATCAAAAGCAAGATCCAAAAAAAAATTACTGTCAAACACTTTTGCTCTGCAAAAGACAGTAAGAGGAACTAAAAGGACAAGTCATAGAATGGGAGAAAATACTTTTAAGTTATATATCTCACAAAGGAATGACATCTAAACTATATAAAGAACTATCAATATTTAACGGTAAGTAAACAAAGAGCCCAATTAAAAAATGAATAAAACAATTGAATAGACACTTTACCAAAGAAGACATATAATTGGAAATAAGTACATTAGCCTTCACACAAATGTAAATTAAAGCCATGATGAGGTACTATTATACATCTAATAGAATAGCTAAAAATCAAAACAAAAGAAAAAATAACAATACAAACTGCTTGCAAAGATTCAGAGCAACTGAAACACAAATTGCTGACGGACATGAAAAAGGGTGTAGCTACTGTGGGACCGAGTTGGGGGCTGTTTCTCATAATGTTAAGCACATGCTTACCGTAAGTGCCACCAGTTGCACTCTTAGTTTTTCACCCAGAGAAATAAAACCTTATATTCATACAAAACCTGTATGCAAGTGTTTACACTAGCTTTATTCATAATAACCAAAAGGTGAAAGCAACCCAGGTGTCCTTCAACAGGTGAATGGATAAACAGATTGCAGTACTTTCATACAATGGAATATTATTCAGCAATAAGAAGGCATAAACTACTGACTCATCTAACAGCATGAATGATTCCTAAATGCATTTTGTTAAGTGAAAGAAGTGAAGTCCCAAATACTACACATTGAATTTGTTTCTTACAGGAGTATGGATGAGCAATTGTGAATCTATCCTACAGTATAACAAATAAGTAATTATATGGTAGATAATGAAAGGCAGATTTCTCATTTTGGAGAAAAAAGTTATAAACAAATTGTAAATGCTAGAATGAACCTTCTGGTGCTGGATTGCAATTAAGGATTTTAGAATAAACTCATGTTTTTTTTTAAAGATGTGTGTGTGTGCATATGTGTATATGTGTGCACACATATCCAGTGAAATGAAAATTTGTGTTCACACAAAAGCCTATAGGGAAATGCTCATAAAAGCTGTATTTATGATCACTAAAACCCGAAAACAACCCAGGGGTCCTTCAACAAGTGAATCTATCTATCTATCTATCTATCTATCTATCTATCTATCTATCTATCTAGTTATCTATCTATCATCCATTTGTCCTTCCATCCATCTATCTCTAAATATAAGTGTGAGGTTTTAGTGCCTATCTCTATATTTTCTAGCTCTGTCTAGAGGCAGAGGCACCCCAGTACAATCTAGTACTCTTTTCTTGGTTTTTAAAGGCCATTCTCCAACAAAAGGAGCCAGGGCTCCTTGGAGAAGTGGTAAAATCCAGGAGTTGGGCAGAGAAGAATACAAGATGAATACCTTGTTACGCTAGAAATGAAGGAAGTGCTTAAAAAGTTTTGTTTCAGTGGATTCATGTGTAAAGAACACTGAAGTCAACCTGGAAGAGCCCTGATGGCCAAAAATGAAACAATTTGAGCAAACATGATAGTGTTGGATTGTAGCTCAGAGAATAAAATAAATACCCAGCAGGCCCTACTAATACAGATAAATGACTGAATAAATAAATAAATAAATGGGAAAGAAAGGACAATTGTTTTTACAGAAGGATTTTAAATAATAAATGTAAAAGGAATGAGATAAATAGAAAATCACTCACAGAATAATTGTTGCCAGCATCTTTTAATGAATGCTAACAGTGGGTGAAAGTTGAAGTCTGGATTCTGAACTCTGAAACAGGATTTTTGCAAAGCTTCAAAGTATCTCCCTTCCTAAATATTTCTTAATTTTCCAGGGAAAGACAGTAACATTACACTGGAGAAATCTGTCAGACACCATCCTAACCAAGTGATCAAGGTTAACATCCCCAGTAACAAGACAGATCAATATCATGTACCCACTTATAGGATCCACTGAGTAGGGGACATCACTCTGTCATAGTTTACCCCCAAATCTGTAACTTCAACCTAATCATGAGAAAACATCAGGTGAACCCAAACCAGGAGAGATTCTACAAGATACTTGACCAGTCCTCCTCAGAGGCGTGAAGGTCAAAACAGACAAAGAATGACTGAAAAGCTGTTATAGACTGGAGAGGACTAAGGAAATCCAGCAACTAAATACAGAGTGGTATTCTGGATTAGATGCCAAAACAACAACAAAGAGGGACATTAGTGAAAACACTGGTGAACTCTAAATAAAGTCTGTAGTTTAGTTAATAGTATTGTGCCAATGTTAATTCCTTATTTTTGACAGTTGTACTGTGGTCATGTAAAGAAAGCTAGAAAAAGGGTAGACAGGAACTTTGTGCTATGTCTGTAATTCCTTTGTAAGTCTAAATGTTTTCAAACTGAAATGTAAAAAATAAAATAAAAAATTATATGTATATCTAGCTGATGCATTGCTTGGCATATAAACATTTGTGAAACTTCATGGTTTTCAAAAATTCTACCTCTATCATTATGTAACATGTTTTTAATACTGTTTAATGTAATTGTTCTTATATTCAACCTTATCTGTCATTATTTTTCATTTGCCCTGAGTGGTTTTCACCTCCTTCCACACCTCCCCCCATGCAAGTGTTCCTTATTACTAGAAATGTAATAAGGTAATGTTATTTTTAAAATTGTGAAAATATATATCAATCAAAACAATACATAAAATGTATAGGGCTTTGTTTTTGAAACCCAATCTGGTAGTATCTACCTCATAATAGGAAAATTTTGCTTATTCACATTTGGGGTAAAAACTGATGCACTTAATTTTACTATTTCCAAATTTATGTATACTCTATTTACTTGTTTCTATCTATTGACTATTTGTTATTACATAGTTTTAATTTGATCAGATTACCATTTTTCCTTTTTTTGTCTCTTAATTTGTAAATTCTGTCATATACATTTTTTCATGTTTTAACAAGCATCCAATATACAGTTCTACGCAAGTCAGTTAGGAACAAACATTGGTGCAGTCATTCATCTGCCATCTTCCATGAGTTTATTCATGCCCCTCAGTCCAGCTGCACATTCCAGCAGGGACTCCCAGGCCACCTGTGCAGTGAGTCAGACACAGGTCTTTGGTTGCAGGGTCCCCAAGGAACCAGACCTCACAGATGTAAGACCTTCCTATCGTACACTTTTATTGCACTTTTCTGATACTCATAATTAAACATCTATTTCTCTATACTATTCTATAGATAACTTTTTCTGCCAGTAATGTGTTTTTTCCTCCCTCTGTCCTCTTCTACTGTATGAAGTGACCCTTAGAATAAGATTTTCTTCTTTACCTCCCCCTTCCAGATGAGGTCAAATTAGATTGCTTTTATTCCCACATTTGAACCCCCAAATTCTTAGGTTTTGCTTAAATAGTTTAATACTTTTAAAAGTTCCAGATTTTAATTATATTTTCTCTTTAAATATGTCTTTTTCATTCTGAAAATCTTAATTTGCTAGTTATATTACAAACATTAACAGTCAGTCTATTATGTCCCATTCAAATTAAATTATAAACATGGTTTGTTGTTCACCATTCTTGTCTCCCCTCTTCATTTCACTTTTTAAAAATCTCTGCTCCATTCATTTATTTGGCTGGAATTCTTCCTCAAACATTTTCCTCAGATTGGTATGCAGGAAGTGAATACTTTGGATTCTTGCATTTATGCAAATATTTTTCTTTCACCCTGATAGGTAAATGTTACCTTGGCTGGGGATAGAATGCCTGGGTTGCAGGCATTTTCTCTCATGACCTACAGATATTATATACCTATCTCTGTCTTCCAGTCTGATCCACTCTGATTCTTTTTTTTTTTTCTTGATTCTTTTCTCATTGTAAGAAATTTGCTCTGTTTGAAAGTTTGTAATATTTTCTCATTCTCCTTGAAGTTTAAGACTTTTACAAGATGTATTCGAGTACATCCTTTGTCATTGATCCTACCTGAAACTTGGATTTCTGGATTCAGTCTATAGCTTTTGGTCTGCCTTTAGCTCAGGGATATTTTTTCTATTATTTAATTATTGCTTCTCTATGTGCTCTTTTTTTTCCTTCTGGAGCTCTTATTATTTTCATGTTAGCTCTTTTGGTCTATATTCTGAGTCCTTATCTTTTCCCTCTCTATATTTTTGCTATTTGTTCTATTCTTTCTACTTGATCTTCTAGACTACTAATTTGGGTGACAACTGTGACCATACTCTCAACTCAATTAATCTAATGACTTTTAATTAATATCTTACATCTAGAAATTCATTTCACTCCTGTAAATAAATCTTTCTAATTGTTGTATACTTTTGTGTAGATGGAATTTGCCTCATCCAGCAATTCTATTTAACTAGGTCTTCCTGTTTTGGATTTTTGGCTTGTTTTTTATCCCTCGGCCTCCTGAGTCTACAGAAATGTATTGTTAGTTTTCTTTGTCTAGTCCTTGGAACTCAGATGCAACTGGTGATCTTAAGTTGTGGCAATCTCAAGACTGATAAACTAAAGGGTAAACCATAAACCAAGTGGTCAGTCTCTGATTGAAGTACCAAGATAGGACCTTTCTTATCTCTGATCAACACAGCTCAAAGACTAGCATTCCTCAGCTTCAGGGAGCCTTCAACCATCTTTACCACAGAGATGAGTAGGTCTTTCCTGAAATACTCACATAAGCTGATGCTGTCCATCCTTGAGAGGATATATAGATCTCTAAGTGTTAACAGATGTTATCTAATTCTCAACTCATGACTCCCTCATCACTAGTTCCCAAGCTTTTACTAAGCCTACATAGGAAAAAGTCCTACTTATGTACTCCAATTGGCCTGGTAGAACCTGAACCTGATTCATATCTACTGTTCTCCATCTATCTGCTGGGCCTTATACTCCGATTCTTAAAGAAGAAAACTGGTGGACAAATTGGACTTAAGAAAGGCCAGCCAAATTTATCCATAGACATCACCTTCAAGAATTACTTCTCAGTTCCATGCACAACCAACAAACACACCAGGTCATTCCTTTATGCTCAGATTGTTCCAATGGAACATCACATTCCTATGGATTAAGCCTACATGTAGTTAAACATTTTATTCTGCATTTTCAGGTATTTTGTACAAGGGGAATTTTCCAATTATTTTAGTTCACTGTATTACCACAAACTGATATTTCCATCATGTTTACATCTTCACTTGTTCAGTTTTTACATCTGTCTGCAATTGATCCATGTATTCATCTTTATTGGTAGCAGGTGTCTTAGATTACAGCCCTTTAAAGGAATCAGCTTCCTTCCTGCCCATGCCCACACCGTTCCCCTCTTCACTGCCCACCACTGAAATCTATTAATTAAAACAATCTAAATAAAACATATGAATGTCTTCCATCAGAGATGTAAATTCTTATAAAATACCTTATGCTATGGATGAAAAGAAAAATAGATTCATATTCATATTTAAAATCTTTTCTTTTTTCCAGCTCTGTTTCCAGTCTAATGGTGGTAAAGGGACAGATCATATCTCTGGTAAATCAGAATAGTCAAAGAGGGAATCTGAATACTGAAGACATAAGCATTATCATTTTAGCATACAACATATATAATATCTATTCAGTAGACAGTTGCCAAACATCTACCACGTACCTACCGTGCTAAGCACCAGAGATAACAAACCAAATGAGGCCCACCCAGCTCCTGAGATGACACTGAATACGTGCAGCGTGAAACACACAAACAAAATCAGCCCACCTCTGGCCTCGTCCTGCTGTGCTTCCACCAACTTTAGTCCCTAAGGGTTCTCCCTTTTCTTTCCTTTGCCTTCCTAAATAAACAATCTCAACAGTGAAAAATCTGGGAGGAACCGTAACTCTCCTGTAGCTGGAAGATCAAATAAAGTATATACAATAGCCAAGAAAACTCAGCAAATTCCCTGGTTTTGCCCTTTTGAAGAGAAATCGCTTTCTCCTAAAGAAAGAGGAATTTCAAGTTATATTCATTAAAAATGGCTGGCTGACACAGTTTGTATTTTTGAGAAAGTCCATCTGTTTAATATAATGTACTGTTCAATTTGAAAGAAGTGGTCCCTTATTAGAGATATGATTTATTCTTAGATAAATCATTGATTTACAGCTCACTGGGGTATATATTTAATACTGTCAAAAATGAAAGGACACCCCAAACTATCTGCAGTGCCACAGCTACTCATTCTGAAAAGGATCTAAGGCAGCTGAGACCCCTGGGTGTTAAATGTAATCTTTGCCTGGGATAAAAGCACAGAGAATTGCTGATCTTTATAGAAAGATCTGTCTGTACCCACCGCCTTCTTCCTCTCTCTTCTACCCCAGTGCAGTTCATCCTCAGAAAACTCAGAATTAGAAGTTAAGGGGAAAAATGGGTTGTGTTTATGTCATTTAAAAAAATCTGCAGCCAGAAAGGACTCTTTTTTAATGCTTGCTAGAGAAAAGTTCATCACTAAAACAAATATAGCTTCTTGATGGTAATGGCTAAATTTGACTAGAGAAATAATGGAAAACCTATAGAAAAACAGGAAATATGTTTCCCCAATCTTAGACTGTTATCATCAATTGAATGAAATGTAGTACTGGCTGCCAAAAATAACTACATAAAAACCTCATGTAGCACCAATTCCCAATCCTTAGAGTCAGAACTTATGCTTTTATTTTCACTCTGAGATTTCATCCACTTTTATCTGTATGGATTTGAAGTTGATGAGATCTACAACTTCTATCCTGACCTCCCACCTTCACAGAACACCCCCATTTTAAGGCCTCTTAATACTTTCTACTTCAGTGCTCAAATGTCACACCAAATCCAATGGGACCAAAGCATAGCCTTAGCCCCTTTCTTAATTTTCTTTCAAACTGAATTCCCCTCCCACTTGACCACTTTACTCAAAGGCACTGGAACCCTTCTAGTCCCCCAATTGAGAAAATTTTTAGACGTTCTTCACTTTGGTCTTTTCATTCAGCCCCTATGACCAATTTGTCACAAAAACCACATCATTCTTCTTCAGAAATGCCCCTTGGGTGTACCCCTTACTCTCCAGCACCTTTACAAAAGCTTGTACCACCTCAGGCCTCAATTTAAAAGGCCTCTTTCTTTGTGGAGCTCCCTAGTTCCACACATTCTGATCCATGTGCTTCTCCCAGTTCATCTCTCTGAGTTTAACTCCAAGAATACCTCTAAAGAGCTTCTGCCTTCTTGCCCCAACATTATATCCTGCTGTCTCCATCATCATACCTATTCCTACCCCAACCTTTTTGCCCATTTTGCTTTTCTTCCTAGAAATGTCAGCCCTCCCATATACCAGTATCTGCCTACAGAAATCCAGCTCTTCCTTCAAATCCACACATGCAATTTAGTAAAAAACAAGTTCCATTTATTATGTATTTCTAAATGCAACAGTTAATTAATTGACAGGATGAACAAATACAGTTACTCCTGTCTTGCTCTAGCTCCAAACCAGTGCATCTAAATATTATAAAGTATCACCCTTCTGCAGAAATGGGGCAGAGCCATTTCTTTATTTTAACTGAGTTTTACCTTCCTCTAAAGATGATATAATTATGTCTATTACAAACTTTTCCTCTGTTATTATATGTATGCCAGATGTCATATAATGATCCTATTTTATAATATATAATGATTGCAGTGTTTTCATAGACACTACCATTCAAGGTGACCAAAATGCTGGCTTCTATCTTCTAGGCTGTGGCAGAAAACCACAGGTACTCTTACTTCAGAGTTAGGGTTCCCACCACTGAGTGTTCTTTGCTCTCTCCACATTCTCTCTCCTCATGAATTTGGAGCATCATCTTCTGGTTGCATGGGACCTGGACACTATACTTGTTTTATGGTATGATAAAGAATGAATTCTGAGTCACTCTGATACAGAATTATTTATTTTCCCAAAGGATATTTCCTTAATTCTGTCCTAATTCCTGTGATAGACAGCTGGCATAAGCATCCCCTACCATGGAGATATGAAGTAAAGTTTGCTTTGGAGGAATCTCATGGGCCTGAACCTGTGCCGAGAGTCTCTGCTGTGTTGTTCTAGAATTTCAACAGTGTGCTCTGAGGGTCTGCAGAAACCTACATGAGAGGTCAACATTCAAAACTCAGCCATAAAAAAGAAGAAAATTTTACCCTCTGTGACAGTATGGATGGACCTGGAGAACATTATGCTAAGTGAAATAAGCCAATCAGAGAAAGACAAATATCATATGATTTCATTCATATGTGGAGTTTAATGCACAAACTGAACTAACAAGGAATTTGGGGCCAGACTCACAGATGGAGAGCAGGATCACAGCTAAAGTTGAGGGGGAGATTAGGGGCTGGAGAGACTGACCAAAAAAGAAAAAGGACGCATGGACATGGACGCCAGTGTGGTGATTAGCAGAGGGTGGGGGAGGGGGCACGTATAAGGTGATGAAATGGTAATGGAAAAAATACAACAAAAAAGAAGCTATTTTTTATGTCACCTGAAAATCATGGAGAATACAGTCTGCAGTCTTGAAAACTGTAATAACTTTCCATACTTACTATAGTGTTTTGTATAAACTAGAAAAAATAGATACCGTTATATTTATTTAAGCTCAGCAGCTTGCAATTTCATTTCAAACAAAAACTTAAACTCCAATAAATACATTTGGAATAACTGGCTGAATAAACAAATTTAAGATTATAAGTAGGATAATTTTATGAGTACATCAAGTTTTATGCATATAAAACTTGTATGCAGTGTTGTATGCAGTGTATCAAGTTTTATGCATATAAAACTTGTACTATATATTATTCATAAGTTAGCAATCTGACTTTAGTGCTGTAGAATAGTATAGTAATCATTGTTAATTATTTTACATTTCCACTTGAAATGAATAACGTTCACTCCTTCGGCTTTGGTCATAGAATTTCTGAGAAATGCTTTCCAAATGAAAGGTGTCATGGGCTGGGGACTTCAGTTCTTTACCATGTAAGACATTCATGCCTGGGAGACATGGGGTAATGGCTGGAGTTAACATCATGCATCAACATTATTAGTCAAAGTCAGAATCAAGGTTTGAGCAGGCTGATTTTGTTCTGCCCCAACACTCCCAACTTGACATGAAATCCATGCTTTTTAGCACTATCTTCCCCAAGAAATGTAACTCTCCAGATATGTAGTGCTTCCAATAATTTTAATGAAAATTCCTAGAACATGGCTGCATAATACATGGCATTTCCCTGGAAAAATCCCCTTAGCATACATGTCTGCTAGAGGAGGGTTGGGGTTGGGGGGCAGAAGGGCCATATCATCTGTCTTTCCAGCCCCCCTACATCACAGGTTCTGGGCATTGTCATCCCTGCCTCTTTTCTCCTAGATTTCTCTATTCTCGGCTCATTTATTCTCACCCCTTTATCATGCAGAGCAATGTAAATCTGCTGCAACTTCTCTGCTTCTGAACTTGCATCCTCCACTGTTGAGGACATTTAGCTTAGAAAGAGCCCTCCTATTACCAGGAAGCACCCCAGCCCACGAGGCAGGGGGTTTCAAAATAATTTTAAATAGTTTTCTTTTTATCTTTATAAATCTCCCTTATCATATCTATCACATGCTGCAAGTGGACAAAGGGTCAGTTTAGACGGTTTCAGCTTCCCACAGGTGACCACACCTGAGTGGGTGGCATGGTGGCTGCTATTCTGGCTGGATCACCTACTGGGAAGGGAAGAGCAAACGGTGGGTGGAACAAAGCACATATGAGGGGAAACTGGGAGTAGAGGGCAGATGTCGAGAAAAAAGCCACATAGAATCTTTTCAAATACTTAAAAGTGGCAGATAAAAGGAAAAGGCAATACTCCCATGATGGTTCTGATAAGAAATGTAGAAAAGCGATTACACTGAAGGTGAGGAGCAAGGTGATACGATGTGGAGAGCACAGGTTGTCCCACACTGGGACCGGCAGGAGCCCAGGCTGGCTGGCAGCCCCCAAAGAGGCAGGCAAGGAAGCCCTGCAGCCCCCACACCGCACCTGTGTGCCTGCCCTGGGGAGTTCGGGACACTGGCAGCTGCGGGTAGCCTTTCCTAGGCCACTCTTTTACCACAGCTTGCTCACATTTGTCTTAGGAGCAGCTTCTAGATGAGACATCTAAAGATAAAACATTCAAGCAACTAAACCATGTGGCAATTCCACATCTTGCCACCTGGGCTGGTGAGTTAGTTGCTCTTAGATAGGCAACTCAGTTAAACTGTTACTAATCAATGTTCAGTTGGTGTCAGACCCTGTGCTAATGGTGTACTGAAGACAAAGGTAAATAATTCACGTTCAGGAGTTACTTCACACCAAGTACCATTATTTCTACCTGTGCCAAATGGTTTCTGACCACTTTTATCTTTATTTTAACCATGACACTTCTCACTCATGGGAATATTTCTGGAATCTAATGCTTTCTCAAAAAATTTTAAAGTAACCAGATCAATTAAGACTAAATAAACATATAAGAAACATATACGAAGAGAGCCGAGACGTAGTTCTTGCCTTAGGAAACTTGCACTGGACTGAGGGATATAGTCATTTTCCAGGCAGACTGACAAGGCAAATAAAAGTTCCATGGAGCACTAAGGGCAGGTGTCATGGCAAAGGGTGCACTTAAGAAAGGAATGGAAGTTGATAAGAGGAAGCAGAGGAAGAGCAGGCCATGCAAATGTGACAACATATATGGAGGGGGGGGCCAAAAAACCCAGAAAAGGGGAAATTTTATAAAAAATTGTGTACTTATATGTTTAAACTTCAGTTACTTTCAAAGTACCTTCCATCTGATGCAATACACCTACTGAGATGTTATTTCCACTACTCAAAACAGTTTTTGAACTCATCTGATTTTGATGAGTTGTAGAGCAAAACTTTTCTCTTTGAGGACTTTTTTCATCTGGGGAAACAAAATTAAGTTGCTTGAGGTGAGGTCAGGTGATTAGGGTCATTGGGGCACAGGGATCATGTTGTTTTTGGTCAAAACCCGCTGAATCCTCAGCATGGTATAAGCAGGTGAACTTGTAAATCACCCAGCATGAAATGCACAAATGCGTTGAAAAAGTCTTCAAAAAAAGAAAATATTCACTGAAGCTCAACACAGCATCTCATAACAATGCCAGCTGGTACACTGGGTTACAGCTGATACAGATGGGTTCCTAGAACACTTACCTAGTGGGGGAAGCCTGTACTACAAGGGGCTGCCCTCCAGAAGAGAATTCCTTTTTTTTTTTTTGGCCAGGGGGCCTCCCCTTGTATACAGCTCCTGAGCTGGACAAGAGGAATTGAGAGCAGAATGGTGCTGCTGGAGCACAGAGATCAGAGGAGGGTGGCAGATGAGGTTGCCTTGGCAATGACTGAAGGAAGCTTCTATGAAAACCATAGGTTGTGGTGATTCTTATAGGAGAGAGGGAAGTTAGACTGCAGTTTTCACCCAGACAGCAGCTGCATCCCCATCTCCTTGTGTTCCGCACCAGTCTCCTCTATTATGTATTTTAGAAAACATTTTTGTAGGATCAGTTACTGGTTAACTGGTTACCTGTCAAATACATTTACCATTTGTTAGCTATTGGACAAATGAATTGGCCAGGTGATTAGTTTGGCTCTGATGGTAATCAACTCCTATGCTAATTTTCTTATAAATTAACATCCATTCCCTCATTTCCGTATCCACTCAAAACTTACTGAGTCACTGTCATGTCTTTATTTAGTCACTTCACCTGCACTTAAAACTTGTTTTGTTGTTGTTGTTGTACAGCTGTCTATACAAGGTATTACTCATAGTTGGTCAATCTAAGAACACCCCCAATAAAAGCTGAGAGGCAAGAGCTTGGTTAGGAATGAAATCTCTAATCATAAAGTGGGACAGTCTTGAGATCCTTGTCATGATCTAATTGGTAACAACTTTCCAGGAGCATAACCTATTGAATATGCAGGGTTGTATATTTTTAGAAAAGTGGCTAGACATCAAAAAGGTATTCCATATACTGCATTATTATGTAGAACAAGTTGTATTTAAAAAACAATACAGGGGTAGAGCAATAAAAGAAAAAGAGAAATTCAAGTTTTATAATGTTGGAAATCACATTTTGTAGAAGCAATGGGGAAGTAGAAAATTGAAAAACACAAATCCATTTTCAATGAAATTAGAGAACTACAATCTCCAGTCATGATATAATGGAAAATAACCCCAAAGCCACAGAAGTCACATGCAGATGTAGAAAGATACTAAGAGAGGATTCTAGTGGTTGCAGGCCTCAGACAAAAATGCCAGAGGCTGTTTCTACAAAGTAGATGACACACCCCTTATCATAAGCCCTTGTTTAAAACAAAGAAAATGCATATGCAGAGTGGTGGCAGGGCTTTCCTGAGTCAGGTTTAGCTTGAGTTCTCAAAAAGCAGGGAAAAGGTTGTAGAGGCAAGCTGTATTTGCAAGATGCAAATTGTCAGTGAAGTGAGAGGTGAAGGAGAGAAACTCAACAAGCAGCCTAGCAGTGCCGGTCTTAGTTGGCTGGGGAGGAGTAAAAGGCAAAAGAACTCTCAGACCCAACCTTGCCTCACAGGGAAATTCATATGAGCCTGGAAAACAGCCTAGGAGCTTCCCTTATTAAAAAAAAATTCTGGTAAATAGCTGGTATGGAAAAGTCTTTAGATGAGTAATGATATAAATACAAGTGGTACAAAGAGGAAGGAGTGGGGGTGGGGGGAAGGGGATGAATGAAAGAGTAAAAAAAGAATCAGAAAAATAATTCAGTAAAACTTTGTCACAGCCTAGGATGAAAATGGTGACTAACATGTTGGCAAGAATTAAATTCTTAAAAAGACCAGACACCCTGTAATAAGCAATAGCACAAAATGAAGATGCAAGGGCTCAGGGATGAAATGGAATGTGATTGTTAGAATTTGGGAATAAAGAGAGAGAAAAAAACCCAACTGGCTAGAGGATGAGGGGTTTTAAAGGCAGAGCTGAATGAGGCAGGAGGGGAGGGAAGCCCAACTGGACCTACTTCACCAGAAGTGGCAATGTGGAGAGCTTTAAGTCAATGGGATAGAATGGAGGAAAACATCCAAGTCATGAATAGTCCAAAGAAGAGGTCATTATTTTGGCATAAAAAATATCCAATATTAGAACCATTTACTCTTTTTTTTACCTTTTAAAACTTCTATTAAAAATTTTTTCTTATTGTTTAATTACAATTGTTCCCATTTCCCCCCCATTGCTCTTCCCTGTCCTATCCCACTTCTCCCACATTCAATCCTCTCCCCACCATAGTCCTTGTCCATGGGTCTTCTATATGCATTACTTGACTTGACCCTTCCCCTTCTTTCCCCGTTATCCCTCTCCCCTCTCTCCTCAGGTCACCACCAGTTTTTTCTTTATTTCCATGTCTCTGGTTCTATTTTACTCATTTGTTTGTTTTGTGTGTTTGTTAGGTTCCACTTATAGGTGAGATCATATGGTATTTGTTTTTCACTACCTGGCTAATTTCACTTGGCATAATGCTCTCCAGTTGCATCCATGCTGTAGCAAGGGGTACGAGTTTCTTGTTTCTTTCTGTTATGTAGTATTCCATTGTGTAAATGTGCCACATTCTTGATATTAACATGGTATTAACAACTATGTATTTATTTCAAAAATCTTATGCTGAGCAAAGTTCTGCTATTATAGTGAAAAATTACAATTTATTTGAATTTCAAATCAAACAAAGTAACATTCATTTAAAAAGTGTTCTTTTGTAAAATAATATGACAGCACAAAGTAAGATAATATGAAAGCACAAAGAAGCTTTGACTGCAAGAAAATTCTGATTGTAGCTCAAAGATTTTAAAAAGAAATGATATATAAATTGGATAGTATTGAAATTGATGCAGGTAACTCCAATCGAGAAAATTTCCTTGTATTATATGAAATAAAGATAACACAAAAGACATACCATAAACGCTTTCTTGAAAACAACTGTAGCTTTTTGATTGATTAAAAACAACTGCAGCCAGAAGTTCACTACTGTCTAAAACGTAGAAGGTTAAATTGTGTGTTGCTTCTAACCTACCAACTCAAAAAGCCACATAAGCCACGAAATCATAGCATTTCTTTAACCCAATAGAGAGATGAGATCTCAGAGTAACAAGTAGCCAGAAGACCAAGTAAAATGAGGCCCATCCAAGGAGAAACAGACATGAGCACTGGCTCACCTGCTGCAGAGCACTGCAGAAAGGGAGACCAGGAACCATCCAAGAAGGTCAAACGAGTGCAGGTAAAGGCAAAGTGTGAGAGTACAGGTTTGGCGTTCACACTTCCTGACAAGTTATTCTCCACAGACCTCCACTTGGTCTCACAAACAAACAAACAAGTGAGTAGCAGGACCCAGGGCTTCTCTTGGTGGTACAGGCCTGGAGGAGGGAAGTGGCTGCTTCTGTAGGAAGCACAGGGAGCCCTACCTGCACCCCTCCTACTGCCTTAAGTTGAAAATCCATGTAGCTGGGGGGAAGGATGAAAGAATAAATCCTTTTTCTCAAGCAGAAGGGGAAGTCAAGGGTTCTGGTGATGATCAATAAAGTTGCCATAAACATATGTGTACACGGTTTTGTGTGAACTTAAGTTTTCATTTCTCTTTGGTAAATACCTATTAGTAGGATTGCTGGATTATATATGAGGGTATGTTTAACTTTTCAAGAAACTGCCAAGCTGTTTTCCAAAGTGTCTGAATACTCTGGTTTCTCTTCAGATCGTATAAATCTTTCGCCTTTTACCAAAGTGTCTGAATCATTTTGTTTTCCCACCACAATGGGTGTGAGTTCCAGTTGTTAGCATTGGAGCACTCTCTATAGCATTGGAGATAGTCAGGGTTTTTGTTGTTGTTTTTAATTTTAGGCATTCTAATAGGTTTGTGGTGGTACCTAACTGTGGTTTTATTTTGTATTCCCCTCAAAACTAATGTTGTTGAGTATCTTTTTCATGTGTTTATTTTCCACTTATATATTTTTCGTTCCTATTTTTGCCTCATTTTTTAATTAGGTTGTTTGCTTTCCTATTAGTTTGGAAGTTCTTTATATACATATTGTGTATACAAGTTACCAGATAATGTTTTATAAATGTATTTTTTACAATCTATGCCTTGTCTTTTCCTGTTCTTAATAGTGTCTTTTGAAGGTTTAAAGCAGAAGTTTTAAAATTTTGATTAAATCCAATTTGTCGTTTTTAATCTTGTATGGATCTTGGTTTTGTGGGTATCTCTAAGAAATTTTTGCCTAACTCCAGTTAACTAAGATTTTCTGCTTTCTTTTAGAGGTTTTATAGATTAAGTTTTACACTTAATTCTATTATTCACTACTTGTTAATTCTTATATATGTTGTGATCAATGGGATTAATTGTGTTCATTTATTTGCATATTGAAATTCAATTTTTTCCAGCACCATTTGTTAAAAAGACTATCCTTTCTCCACTGAATCATCTTTGCATTTTTATGATGTTATTTAAACTGTTTCTAAGCAGAAAAATATCTTCTAATTTCCCAATTAATTTTATGAAGCTATCTTAACACTGATAGCATAACCACAAGATACACCCTGTAAAACATACCACAAACCAGTTTCACTCGATATTGATGCAAAAATCTTACATAGGATTCTTCATATAAGGTTATTTTTTAGAAATGTAAAGACAGCTCAGGATAAGGATATCTAAAAATATAATTCATTATATTAATTGATCAAAAGTCAAAAATACCACCAGAAATAAATAATTCCAACTGACTTTAAAACATCACAATATTTCTGTTTATTTCTTTTGAGTTATACCTTAATTATAAAAGGAATTTTAAAAAATTTAACTTTTTAAACTAATCATATCAGGGGGAGTACTGTTAGTAATACTACCCTTCAACTCTTGTGTGTTTAGTGTGGTATAAAGAAAATGAGTTACTTACACTTATGTTTTAAGAACAGAGATTTCATTGTAGAAAAAAATAGGTATTGGTGTAAGATAAACAAAATTAAGTAAAAACCCAAAGTCCTGACTTTGAATTAGAAGTATCAGTATGAATTTATGATGTATTTTACATTAAAAAAAATTTCCCTTCTCTACACACTGAAAAGACTTAGAAATAATAACCAAGCCAAAAACAATACACACTCATAGCACCCAAATCATGATCTGTAAATATTTCAGGGCTCCTTGGATAAATGATAGATTCAGATCTTTGAGAGAAGTGATTTTATAACTTTTGAGTCTTTTTAACCAATCTCTTCTCTCAAAGTTAGTCTTGAATATAATGTATATCAACAAAAATGTCAATAAACTTTTTTTCTGGGAGTTGATAAATTGCCTCTAAAGTTCATTATATAAGTAAATAAAAATGAAAAAAAAATGAACCTTCCCCAAATCTTAAGAAATGCTATTATCATAACCAAACATTCAAATATACTATAATTACAATAATTAAAACATACTGGTGCATCTAGAAAAAGACTCAATTGTACATAGAAATTTAGTATTTGAAAAGATGCCAATTCCAACTTGTGAGAGGAAAATGGATTATTCAATGAATGGTGTTAAAACAATTGGGAAGCCCAGTTGAAAATTTAGTTGGTTTTCTACCTCATACTTTTTGCCAAAATTAATTCTAGATGAAGGAAATCTTAAACATGAGAATAAAACCATGAAAGTACACTAGAGAATATGAGCAAGTTAGTTGATAACCTAAACTTATCCACTGCAGTGGGGAAGACTTTTTCAAATATGATGCAAAGCCTAGAATCCATAAAATAAAAGATTAATAAATCCAACCATATAAAAATAAAAACTTTCTGTAAGGGAACAATCAAAATCAAAAGACAAATGATAAATTGGGAAATATCTGCTATCAACTCACTGGAAAAAATTCCTTAATACATGAAAAACTTCTATAATTTAATAAGAAAGAATAGCAATGAAAATTTTTTAAATAGACAAATGATATAAACAGCTAATAGAAAAAAAAGTACAAGTGGACCTTAAATGTGTAAAAAGAGGCAAAACCTCACTCATCACAAGGGAAACTCAAAACACCATTTTTTTCTTATTTTATTGATAGACTTTTAAAAGTTTAATAGCCCATTACACTAATGAGTCTCTAGGGAAAGTACAGTTGTTTCTTGTGAAAGTAAAAATTGATTCCACCCATGTGGAGGACAATTTGATAACACTGATTAATATTACAAATGAATTGATGCAGAAATTCAGTTTATTTTCCAAATATCCTGCAAATATATATCCACAAAGTGTATCATGCACTAAGTAATCTTCACAATGTTGTTTAAATAGCAAAAAAAAAAAAAAAGGAATCTAGAATCTTATAGACTAGTGGGTTTTGTTTTTGTTTTCATTTTGTTTTGTTAGTAACCATCTGGTTTCTTTTGCTTATCCTTATGTTTGTGATTCATTCATGTTGTATATTGTACTATCATTCTTGTGTGGTGTTCCATTGTGTGACTATACCATTCATTCATATTGATGGGCATTTGTTGTTTCTAGCTTTGGCTACAATAAACAGTGCTGCTCTGCATGTTCTTGTATACCTCTGGGTTAACAAATATGCACATTTCTGTTGGGTTTATACCTAGGGATGGAAGTTTCAGGTCATAGGGGTATGTAAACATTTTTCATAGAAATTACTAAACATTTTCATAAAATGTTTGTACCATACTCTTACCCTCATTTTGTTAGACCAATCTCATATTTAGCCGTACTGGTAAGTAAGTACAAAGCTATTGCATTGTACTTCTAATTGCATTTCTCTGAAGTCTAATGAAGTTGGGTATGTTTTTAGTAAAGTGTCTGTTTAGGGTATTTGCCCATTTTTATTTTTTCTTTTCTTTTTCTTTTTATTAAATTTTATTAAATTTATTGGCGTGACATTGGTTAAGAGAGTCATAGGTTTCAAGTGTACATTTCTGTGATACATGAGCTGTATATTGCATTGTGTACCCATCACCCATAGTCAAATCATTTTCCATCACCATGTATTTGGCCCCTTTTACCCTCTACCACCCTCCACCCCCATCCCTCTGGCAACCATTAAACTGTGGTCTGTCTGTTTCTCTGAGTTTTAGTTTTATATCCCACATATGAGTGAAATCATATGGTTCTTAGCTTTCTCTGACTGACTTATTTCACTTAGCATAGTATTCTCAAGGTCCATCCATGCTGTCACAAATGGCAGTATTTTATCTTTTCTCATGGCTGTAGTATTCCTTAGCATACATGTACCATATCTTCTTTTTCCAGTCCTCTATCAAAGGACACCTTGGTTGTCTCTATGTCTTGGCCACCATGAATAATGCTGCAGTGAACATAGGGGTTCATAAATCTTTGCAAATAAATGTTTTTTAGTTTTTTGGGTAGATACCCAGAAGAGGGATTGCTGGGTCATATGATAACTCTATTTCTATTTTTAGTTTTTTGAGGAACCGCCATATTGTTTTCCATAGTGGTTATACCAGTTTACATTCCCACCAGCAGTGAACAGAATTCTTCTCTCCATAGCGTCTCCAATACTAGCTACCTGTCTTTTTGATAATAACCATTCTAACAGGCATGATGTAGTATCTCACTGTAGTTTTGATTTGCATTTCCCTAATGGCTAGTGAAGTGAACATTTTTTCAGGTATGTGATAGCCATTTGTATGTCTTCTTGGGAGAGGTATCTGTTTAGATCCTCTGCCCATTTTTTAATTAGATTGTTTGTTTGGTGTTGAATGAGTTTTTCATAAATTTTGAATATTAGCCCCTTGTCTGAGCTATTGTTTGCAAATAACATCTCCCATTTGGTTGGTTGCCTTTTTATTTTGTTGTCTTTTTGTTTGTTTGTTGTTTTTTTGCTGTGCATAAGCTTTTTAGTTTAACATATTCTCGTTAATTTATTTTTTTTGCCTTTACTTACCTTGCCTTTGGGGTCAAATTCATAAAATGTTCTCTATGACTCAGGTCCATAAGTTTAGTGCCTATGTTTTCTTCTATGTACTTTATTGTTTCAGATCTTATATTTAAGTCTTCGATCCATTTTGAATTAATTCTTGTACAAGGGGAAAACTGTAATTTAGTTTCATTGTTTTGCATGTGGCTTTCCAACTCTCCCAGCACCATTTACTGAAAACACTTTCTTTTCTATTGGGTTTTCTGAATTTTTAGTATTTATTTGTAGTAATTTGTTTTATATTCTGTATGAATATAAAGCCTTTTGGCTTTATATTTAATATATAAAGCCAATAAATATACTAAATATAAATATTAGCCCTTTGTCAAATATAGTGCAAGTATCTTCTCCAACTCTGCAGTTTGCTATTTCACTTTTAATTAGTACCTTATAAAGATAGCTAATTACATTTTAATAAATTAAAATGCTCTAAAAATGACAATTTATGAAGAATTATGTGCACAATAACTGTTCTAAAAAGAAACTGCCAATTGAGTAAAATATTAATTTAGGAATATAGTTATGCAATTTTTTTTCTATGTGTATGTAGATAGATTTGGTTTTTTATTATCTATTATTTCTATGTGTATGTAGATAGATTTGGTTTTTTTATTAGCTATTATCTCTGTAAAAACAAAGGCTTTTTTTGTAAGCTAAACTTTAAAAAAGAAAAATATAAAAACAACTGAAGTTCATCTAAACAATTCAACCATTATTTATTTATTTAAACTACTTTATTGATATATGATTGACATATAAAAAGCTGTACATATTTAATGTATGCAACTTGATGAGTTTGGAGATAAGTATACATCCATGCAACCATCACCACAGTCTATGTCATAAACATATATCACCTCTAAAATTTTCCACCTGCCCTCTTTATTTATTATTATTTTGTGTGTGTGTGATAAGAACACTTAACATAATGTAAGATCACCATCATCTTTTTAAGTGTACAGTACAGTATTGTTAACTATAGTCTCTATGCTATAAAGTAGATCTCTAGGACTTATTCATCTTGTATAATTAAAACTTTGTATCCTTTGACTAATACCCTGTTTCCCCTTAATCATGTTTATTGACTACCTACTTTTTTCCCAGGCATGAACAAAGTCTCTGTTGTCATGGAAACTATATTCTAGTTGGGAAAAATATAAAATATGTACATAAATAATTAGATGTAAAATGTTACATGATGAAAGACACTGTGAAGAGAATCAGAAGATGAACCACACACTGGAAGAAAATATTTTCGAAAGTTATATCTGATAAAGGATGTTATCCAAAATACACAAAGAACTCTTATAAATTAGCAATAAAAAAATGAGCAACATAAGGAAAAATTGGGTAAATAATTTGAACAGACACCTCACCAAAGAAGATATACTTAAGCAAATACAGATGGTTAAATAAGCATATGAAAAATATATTCAACATCATATATCATTAGAGAATTGCAATTAAAATAAGAAGATACCACTATACATCTTTTAGGAGAACAGAAATTTAAAACACTGACAATACCAAACACTGGTGATATTGTGGGGCAATAGGAACTCTCATTCATTGCTGGTGGAAATGCAAAATGGCACAGCCACTTTGGAAGATAGTTTGGTGGTTTCTTACAAAACTAAACATATTTTTATCATATGATCCAGCAGTTGCGCTCTTTGGTATTTTCCCAAATGAACTAAAAACATATGTCCATACAAAACCTGTACATGGATGTTTATAGCAGTTTTATTCATAATTGCCAAAATCTGGAAGCAACCAAAATGTTTTCAGTAAGTGAATGATACTGTAGTACATCCAGACAATGGAGTATTATTCAGTGCTAAAAAAAAATAATCAAGTCACAAAAAAGAAATAGGGGACCTTAAATGCATATTACTAAGTGAAAGAAGACAATCTTAAAAGGCTATATACTCTATGATTCTAATTATATTACATTTTGGAAAATACAAAACTGTGGAGACAGTAAAAAGATCAGTGATTGCCAAGAGTTTAGGGGCATGAACAGGAGGAGGGCATGAAAAGGTGGAGCACAGAGGGTTTTTAGCATAATGAAATTACTCTGTATGATAATATAAATGGTGCCTACATGACATTATACATTTTTCAAAAACCATAGAATTTACAGTACCAAGAGTGAACTGTATATAAATTACCGACTTTGCTTAATAATGATATGTCAATATTGGTTCATTGACTGTAACAAATTATGGGTTTGGTTTGTTTTTGCTGTTTCCTTTATCAGAATTCCTTTCTTCCAGATACACTCATGGCTCTTTCCCTTCTTCAGGTCTCAGCTCAGATGTCACACTGTCAATGGAGCCAACCCTAATTATTCCACATAATGAACCTTTGCCTAAAACTGCCTGGCAATTCTCAACCCTATTGGCCTGCTTTGATTTCTTCTTGGCATTTATCACCACATAACATGCTACATAGACCCTTTCTTTCTCCCTCCTTTCCTTCCTTCCTTCCTTTCCCTTCCTTCCTTATTTCTTTCTACGTCTTCCCCTCCCATCGTACTGCCAAAGTCCTTATAGCAGGAACTTGCTTTGTTTATTGCAGTGAACTACAACAGTGCCTGGAACACAGTAGGCTCTCAATACACTTTTTGTTGGATGAGCAGGTACAGGCTAGATGACCTGCTCAGTGACTAATATATATTTTCTCTCTCTTCTTTTCTCTGTGTCCCTCTATGAGACATGGTATTTCCAAATTCAAATGTACATATTTGTGATAACAAACATTTTATTATGAAGGAGTGGTTTCAAGTTTAATATTTAAGGACTAAAAATTAAAAATCCCCTTTGACTCCAAAAGTAAAAAAAAATCACTTTGACTCTTTGTCTGTTTTGCCATGATACATGTACAAAGATGGTTTTTCTAGTACTGTACATACACACAGTGCACATTATTTTACTAAATAAATTAAAGAGAAACAACCTCCTTGTTCAAGTACTCATTGATTATGTAAAAAAAATATAATGATATAATTATATAAAACTCCAGAAAGCCAATCACCAAAAAACTAATTACTTGACTAAATTCATCATCATTGTCAAAGCAGTTGTCTGAGAGTACTTATGTGTGAGTGTTTGTGTAAAAAGTCAGTATGAGATTTTTTCTTTTTTTTAATTTTTGTTCAATTATAGTTGTCCCCATTGTCTTTCCATTACCCATGAGATTTTAAAACATTCTTTATGTCTGTGAGTGGACAGAGAGAATGGAGTTTCAGTTAAACCCACTGAACAAAAGTGATACTTTTGATGACTCTAAGTTGTCTAACAAGCATGTACTAGACATCTCTCTGTACATAGCCCAAGCTCATTTCCTGAGGATTCAGAACTATTTAGTGGGAGAGAAGGTGTATGCCTAAGTAGGTTGGCATATATGATTAAATAACAAACAAAATGCATTATCATCCTTTCATCTCAGCCTCAACTTCTTGCTCCAGGTTGATTTTGGCCTCCAGTCTGCAGGATGAATGAAGTCTCTGACTTGAAAACAATTATGTGCAAACAGCACTGCCCTGCTTCTCTCATAATCCATTTTAGAGCAATACCGGTGATAGAAGAGAGTGTCTCATTTGTGTCGATGGCTTAATTTAAATAGTTCCTCATGAAGATTGACTTGAAATACCAGGCTTAATAATTCAGACAGAAAAAGTCAAGGACCAAATGATTTCACTCACATGTAAGATAGAAAACTGAAAACAACAAATGAGCAAACAAGAAAGACAAACTAAAAACTTATAGACGCAGACAATAGTATGGCGGTTAGCAAAGGGAAGAGGGTTCGGGGGCAGTAAAGGGTAAAGGAGGTCAAATACATGGAGATAGAAGAAGATCTGGCTTTGGGTGGTGAGCACACAATGCAATACACAGGTGATGTATCATAGAATTGTACATTTGAAACTTATATTATCTTATTAACCAATGCCATGCCAATAAATCTAATTAAAAATAAAAAAAATTGAAATAAAAATAAATTGACTTGGAGCAAGGGTAGGGCTTTTATTTTAATGATTTTTTTAAAAAAATTTATTGATTGATTTTGTACAGACAGAGAGAAACATCAGTTTGTTGTTCCACTTATTTATGTATTCACTGGTTGATTCTTGTATGTGCGCTGAACAAGGACCAAACCCACAACCTTGGCATATTGGGATGATGCTCTAACCAACTGAGCTACCAGGCCAGGGTTAGGACTTTGGTTTCCTCTCATCCTGTGACTAGGGCTACTCCTCATTACAAAGTCTCCAAGGCATAATATGTGCTCACCTTCTGCGTAAATTTACACAAAATTGATTAACACTTCACTTGTATGTTATTGAACTTGATGTATGAGTTTTAAATCATACAGCTCCTGGTACTTAGTCAACAAAACACTAAAATGCTCTTTTTTATAATGATTTGGATGATGTTGCTGAAGTTTCCTAAATTATTGATAACATAAATCAATGTATTAAATTTAGTGAAAAGTTTCCATATTAAGTAAGATGACTCTCTTTATGCAAAACCTTCTATGAAAGGTTAAATAACTTTCTAATCATTCTCTCAATGTCTAAGATAAACGGTCTTGGGTAGTCACGTAGATGAGATTTAAGTCAGCACTCTACCAAAATTAAAAGCAGCCTATGAGAAGAAGAAGAAAGAGAATAAAGGGTATTGAATAAAATAAATGTCATATTCATGTTTATATGTGTGTGTTTAGACTCCCAACCAGGCTATAAGTGGTCAAAAATGATTGTTGTTTTTTTTACCCTCTTCATAGTGTCCCACTCATGCACAGTATGATGGTATTAAACAATGAACTACTGGAGATGTACAGCCTGGAACAGAAATATTGATGTTTGGAAAAATTATAAAGGTACAATGGTATATCTTCAGCACTTGCCTTCAGTTATTTCCTTCACTCCTACTTTCTTAATTTCCCTTCATCTTTATAAACACTTTAATGTTTTCAAGGGTCCAGGATCCCTTCTCTCAGAGAACAAGGAAATAGTCATGGAATAAATACCTATCATGTCTAGGTGTTGTGCAAGGCACTGGGCTTCTATAAAGACTAAAATAGATTGATATGGCAGAAGAGATACACTATTAACATGCATCATATATAAAATATATGTGCATGTTAAAAAAGCTTTGGAACACAGAAAAGTAATTTATTAATATGATTCTGACAGTCTATGAGTGGACAGAAAAAATTGTATTAAAAAAATGTTTAAAACCACCTAAAAAAGGTAATAGTTAAGCCAACATTTGGGACCAGATTATACAAGATATTGAATAACAGCTGAGGAAATAGACGATTACACTGAGAACAAAGGAAAGACATAGAAGGTTTTGGCAACAACAAAGAAAAACCAAGATTTCAGAAGAATAATATGGAACTGACGTAAAGGATAAATTAAATTAGGTAAAAGTAAAAAGTAAAAATACCATTTAGAAAGCTACTGTTATAAAAACTAGCATGAAAATAAATGGAAAATTTGAATAGTCCTATTTCTATTAATGAAATTAATATTATAATAAAAAATATTTGTATTCTCTTCTACTTCTGAAAATGATAATTTGGCACAGACATGCCCTCTTGCAGTGAACAACTGAACAAAACATAAAAAAATTGTTTCAGATTTTGCACAAATAATACAGGACTCTGCTCCCTGAAAGAAAAGACATAACGTGATCCCAATGATTATCCTAGAGGTACTTTCTAAACTGCAGTGCGAGGAAGGGGAACACAACAGAGCATAGTGATCACTCTGAGTTGAGAAGACAAAGACGAGTTCGGAATGGCTGAGGTGGTTGGCATTTGTGAGGCAGAATATTGGAGAAAAGGTGGATACACAAAGAAAGAACCCCAAAATCGCCATAGTGGGTCAATTTGAATGTTTCTTAATAGTAAGCTGTCATACACAGGATGAAACTCTACAAGGATGAACTAAAAACTACCAGGGAGCTGTAAGGTGAACAACTCCAAGAACTCATTTAGGGCTGGGAGTTGCAATTTTTGACCAACCAAAGCAAAGAGACTTTTTTGATCAAGGCATTTACACTCTAGAAAGATCATATTTTATGACTAGGGCTAAGCCAGTTCTAGAGTAAAGACCATTCTATAACTACCCCCAAAATGCTTTAACAGATGTCAAAAATTAAGCTGAATCACAAGTAAACCAACTGCCTGCTAAAACCAAAATCAATCTTCTTTAAAAATGACAACAATCTACACTTAAATATCAATAAAATAACATTCCTAATGTTCAGCATCTAATGAATAATTACCAGATGTGTGAAAAAACAAGAGAACATCACCCCCCCAAAAAAAAGAGGAAAAAAATCAATAAACAGGCAAAAAATAACAGGAAAGACTATACTATAGTTATTGTAAATATAAATATGATCAAATATTTAAAGAAGAAAGAAAAGAACATAATGAGGAATAAAATGGAAGATGTTAAAAAATTCTAAATGGAACTTTGGAGCTGAAAAACACAGAATCTAAAACATAAAATAAAATACATGCGACTTACGGCCAAGATGGAGGCATAGGTAGACATACTGTGCCCCCTCGCACAACCAAGATAGGGACAACAACAATCTAGAAACAGAATAACAACCAGAACTGACAGAAAATTGAACTGTATGGAAGTTGGACACCCAAGGAGTTAAAATAGATATATTCATCCAGACCGGTAGGAGGGCGGAGTTGGGCAGCTGGGCAAGGGTCCCGGAGCAGAAAGCAGAGAGCGTTGGGACCAGAGATGTAAGGCAACTGGGGTGCACAAGACCACAGCGGGCAGATCCTGGGCATACAAGCAGCGCTGACAGACCCCAGCCGAGGGGTGGCAACCGGCAGACCCAGCAAGGCGGCGATTGTGAAGCAAGGCACTGCTCAAAAGGCAGGATCCCAACACTGGGAAATAGAGCCTTGAGGCACTGATTGAAAACACCTGTGGGGGTTGAGACACAGGGAGAGACTCCCAGCCTCACAAGAGAGGTCCTTGGAAAGTCCCTCAGGGTGCACAAGCCCACCCACATGGAAATTGGCATCAGAGGGGCCCAGTTTGCTCCAGGGAAGCCATGGAAGGGACTGAGGTCCAATGGAGAGCAGAGCAAGAGCCATTGTTCTTTCTCAGACCCGGCCCCCACATACAGTGTCACAACCCAGCAACTGGGCTGTCCTGTCCTGGTGAACACCTAAGGCTCCGCCCCTCATAGGTAACAGGTGTGACCAGACCAAAAAAAAAAAAGGCTCAAACAGAAGAACAATTGAAAGCCCCAGAACCCATCCTTTTAAGTGACTGAGAGATAGCCAACCTATCAGATGCACAGTTCAAAGCACTGGTGATCAGGATACTCACAGAATTGGTTGATTTTGGTCGCAAACTAGATGAAAAAAATGAAGGCTACAATAAATGAAATGAAGAAAAATGCACAGGGAACCAATAGTGAAGGAATGAAAGATGGGTCTCACATCATTGGAGTGGACCAGAAGGAAGAAAAAAATATACAACCAGAAAAGAATGAACAAATAAGA
>CM052544.1:30318815-30345767 GCA_028533065.1 Trachops cirrhosus
AGATATTTGAACAAATAATGAAGGAGAACTTCCCCAGTCTGGCAAAGGAAACAGACTTCCAGGAAGTCTAGGAAGCTCAGAGAGTCCCAAAGAAGTTGGACCCAAGGAGGAACACACCAAGGCACATCATAATTACATTAGCCAACATTAAAGATAAGGAGAGAATCTTAAAAGCAGCAAGAGATAAGGAGACAGTAACCTCCAAAGGAGTTCCCATCAGACTGTCAGCTGATTTCTCAAAAGAAACCTTGCAGGCAAGAAAGGGCTGGAAAGAAGTATTACAAGTCATGAAAGGCAAGAACCTATATCCCAGATTGCTCTACCCAGCAAAGCTTTCATTTAGAATGGAAGGGCAGATAAAGTGCTTCTCAGACAAGGTCAAGCTAAAGGAGTTCATCATCACCAAGCCCTTATTTTATGAAATGTTCAAGGGACTTATCTAAGAAAAAGAAGGCAAAAAACATGGGTAGTAAAATGACAGCAAACTCACAATTATGAACAACTGTACCTAAAACTAAAACAAAAAGAAACTAAGCAAACAACTAGAACAGGAACAGAACCACAGAAATGGAGATAACATGGAGAGTTAGCAACAGGGGAGTGGGAGGAGGGGAGGGGGAAAGGTACAGAGAATAAGTAGCATAGATGACAGATAGAAAATAGACAGGGGGAGAGCAAGAGTAGTGTGGGAAATATAGAAGCTAAAGAGCTTATGACACATGGACATGAACTAAAGGGGGGAATGTGGGTGGGAGAGGGTGTTCAGGGTGGAGGGGAATGAAGGGGGGTAATGGGATAACTGTAATAGCATAATCAATAAAATATATTAATAAAAAATAAAAAAATGCATGCAATTAACAGCTTATTAGACAACATAGAAGAAAATATCAGTGAAATTGAAGACATAAAAAGAGAAACTATCCAAACAGTAGCAGGGGGAAATAAGACAAGAAAAGTGAACAGAGCTTCAGTGACCTGTGGAACAACAGTAAGCAGTTTAACAATTTGCAATTGGAATCCCAGAAACAGCAGTCATATATATATCATATGAACACCGATCATAAGAAAACTGGAGAGGCTATGCGGTCGTGCACTACATAACAATGTTCAGCCAGTGACAGACTGTTTATATGGTGCTCCCATAAAATAATAGAGCTGAAAAATTCCTACCACCTAGCAATATGTAGCTGCCATAATGTGATAGCACATATATGTGGAGATGCTGATGTAAAAAATCTGTGCTGCCAGTTGTATAAAAGTGTAGAACATACAATTATTTTCATTACATATACTTGATAATAATAATAATAAACAATTGTGTCATTGGGTTATGTATTTACTATACTATACTTTTTATCATTATTTTAGCATTTACTTTTTCTACTTATAAAAAATGTTTGCTGTAAAACAGAATGCTATTTTACATTGACAGCAGCCTCATACATCTCATGTTTACCACTTCTCTTGATTGCATGATTTTCTCCTGTACTTGATTTAGTTTCATGGTGCTTTGTTCATCATGGCCCATAAATGTACAAAAATCTACTGGTAATGTTTCCAGTAAGAGGCCATATCAAGTGACTGACCTGGAAACAAAATTAAAAGTGATTAATGATTACAAAGGTGGAAAATCAGTAATGGTTATTGCTCACCAGTCAGGCATGTTCATTCCTCCACAGCTGTCATCTTGAAGAACAAGAACAAAGTGATGGAAGGTGTCAAAGGATCTGCTTCATTGAAGACAACGAGACTAACAAAACTTCAAGAAGAGCCTATATCAGATGTGGAGAAACTTCAAATGACTGAGATCAAGGACCAAACACAGAAGTGTATGCCTCACAGCACTGTGATGATCACAGCCAAAGCAAAAAGTTTGTTTGCAATGTTGAAAGAAAAGGTTGGACCCCACTATGATGTTGAATTTACTGCTAGCTCTGGGTGGCTTAAATGATTCAAGAATTATTATTTATCATAATTTGTGAAAGTGAGTGATGAGTCTGTGAATGCTGATGTGAAGGCAGCTGAAGAATTATTGGAAACTCTAGATAAACTGATTATGGAGAAAAATTACTTGCCAGAGCAAATATTCAATATAGATGAAAATTTGCCATTCTGGAAACTAAGGCCTGAAAGTAATTTCTTCCATAAGGAGGCCAAGTCTATGTTTCAAGGCTTTAAAGGACAGGATAACAGTCTTGCTTGGGGGGAAGGCTCTAGGCTACAAATTGAAATCATTTGTGATCTGGCACAGTGAGAACCTCAGAGACTTCAGACATATCAGGAAGCACACACTGCTGGTGTACTACAGGACCAATGAGTCATGACGGACCCAGCTCTTCTTCCAAGATGCCCATGATTACAATGCCACAATGCCAGCAAAATGGAACAGTACTATTTGGAGAAAAATATACCTCTCAAAATTTTCCTTATTATTGATAACGCTCCTGGACATTCTACTTTAGCTGTTGATCTTCATCTCAAAGTCAAAGTGATGTTTCTCCCACTGACAAAATCTGAGAAAATTTGAGTATCAAAATAAATATTGGTAGCAATGAATTATTACTTGTTGAACAGAATAAGAATCCATGAATCATTGTGATATAAATAAACTCACACATAAAAAATAAATAAAGGGGAGAAGGGAAAAGTCTTTCTCAATAGAATCCAACCAGTGATTACATAATGATGAACTAGAATATCATCAATGGATCATAAAAAGAATGGGTGAAAGTTTGTTGAGGACAAGATACTTAATTTCCAAATACCTTCCCATAAATTATATAATATTTACAAACGAGAAATGGTAATTTTAAGTACAGTAACTGAGAGGCACAGCCTGAACAGTATGATTGAGGATAACATCACCAATATTCAGACAAACTGAAATCATGTTTTTTTCTAAGGAAACAAAAGGCACACCCAAATTGAAGAATACTCTGGAACATAACCAACTGGTCCTTCAAAACAAACTCAGTGTCAAGAAAACAAAGGAAATCCAAGGAATTATTCCATATTAAAGGAATTTTAAGAGATATTACAAATACTTGAACATTTTTGGACAAAAAACACTTTTGGGACAACTGACTACATTTGAATATGAACTACAAATTATATAATAGTGTTGTATAAGTTTTATATTTCCTGATTTTGATAACCACACTATAGTTATATAAAATAATTTTCTTGTCCCAAGTAAACACACATTTAAGTGTTTAGACTATAAAAAAGGATACAAAACACTGAAGCAGTAGTGAAGAAGCACTATTTTGTTGTTATTATTATTGATAAAACTCAGTGTGATTTCAGTACAAAGTTATACCACGTTGAGGATCCTGATATTTAGAGGGTCCTGATATTTCCAAGGCATTAGGTTTAGACATGTGGGACATAAAATTTACCATTAATTTGTACAAATTCTTGAGAAAAATAATAGTGTTACAGATAAGCCTGAATTTACATTGTAATTTCTCTAAACATTGATCCTGAACTTATTCAAAATAGTCAAAACTGTAAGAATTAGACTTGAAATCAGCCAACAGTGAGAGGCTGGTTGAGCTACAGGGGAAGGAAAAGCTTTGTTATCCTGAGGCACCCCCGTATTAAGTCCCACTTGAAATCAGGAGACAGAGAAAAGAGGTGAATTACAACATGTTCCCTTAACAGATTCTGTGCACTGTTCACAACCACCTCCATCTTCGTGCTCAGATACAGTTTTCTCCCCACACACATCCCCTGCATTTGGAAATGGACCAGAGTCATTTTTTGTGTGTTTCTCTCTTTAATCTGAGCAGCTATTGTGTAATGTTATATGCTTTTTAAAGCCTACACACCCCGGCAAGAGTTAACAAGAATTCCAAATACTATCAAATATATTTAAACATGATGCTTGAGTGGTCTTTGCAGCTGGTAGGTTATACATAAAATATGTTCAGCCAGTGATAGCATTCTTATCTAAAGACAGAAGCTAGCAAAATTTCATCCTGTATGCTCTGTCAGATTGTTCCCTTGGACAGATGGCAGAAGACTCCTGATGACAAGTGTGAGATGCTATCTGAATGTCATGGCAGTGGTTTTTTCATTGTCCTGGACAGAGTTCCTTGGCTACTCTCCTCATTTGAAGCGTGCAAATGAGTAGATGTGGATAGCGGAATATGTGTGATCAATAAACTCATGTAATTAGAATCCTGCTGAAAAGAGTAGTCTCTCTATGAATAAAGAACCTCCATTTAGGCTTGGTCCCCCTGCCTAGACAAGGGCTTACATTTTTTCACCTTCTTGAGTATTTTTCCCAAGTGATAAGAATAAACTGACAATATGAATGACCAATTTTAAAAGTGCTGCTCACTTAGTTCCGGATCCAGGCTGTAGTTCCCTGACTTATGGAACCAGCTGGTAGCTCAGTGGGGAAATCCAAACTCAACAACGACCTCAGTATCCTGTCTGCTTTTATCTTAGTTCATCTTCCTACTACTTAACAGCACTGCTATTCAGTGCACATGCACCCACACCCACAGTGCATGGTTTCCTCACTTAGATCCCTACACTGTGCCATATCGTAGCCATGTGCACAAGGCTTTGTCTTTAAACCACAGGTCAAGGTTGCCCTTAAAAGTCATCTTTGTTTAAGCCTTCCACTCACCCTAGCCATTGGTCCCTGAATAAATAATAAAAGTATTCCCCCAATGCACCTTTGCATTTACATACTTCTATAATTATACACACAGTGCTATGACACATATTAAATAAAAAATACCATCTTAGCCATTCTTAGGTGCACTATTCAGTAGTGTTAAGTACAATCACATTCTTGTACAATCAATCTTCAGAACTCCTAACTTGCAAAATGGAAACTCTATACTCATTAAACAACACTCACCACCCACCTCACCTGACCTCTGGCAACCACTATTCTACTTCTTGTTTCTATGACTATAACTATTCTAAGTACCTCACCTAAGTGGAATCATACACTTTCATAGTCTTTCTGTGACTGACTTATTTCACTTAGCATAATATCTTCAAGGTCCATATATGTTGTGACATGTGTCAAAATTTCCTTTCTTTTAAGTATAAATAATATTCTATTACATGTATATACCACATTTTGTTTATCTAGTCATCTGTCAATGGATATCTGGTTGCTTTCACCTTTTTGAGCACTTGTTATTTTTCATATATTTTTTTTAAAAATTTGATATTAGCTGTATTTGTTTCCTAGGACTGCTATAACAAAATGCCACAGACTGAGTGGCTTAAGCAACAGAAATTTATTTTTTTCATGATTCTGGAGGCTGGAACCCAAGATCAAAGTATCAACAGCTCTGGTTTCTCCTGAGGTCTTTGTATTTGGCTTACAGATGGCTGCCTTCTCCTTGTGTCCCCACATGGCTTTTTCTCTGTGTGTGAACATCTGTGGTGTCTGTCTTCTTTTAAGGACACCAATCTTATCAAATTAGGGCCTCAGTCTTATGACCTCATTTAACTCTAATCATTTCATTAATGGCCCTATCTTCAAATGCAATCACATTCTAATGAACTGTGGGTTAGGAATTCAACATATGAATTCAGGGGTGTGGGGAAGCACAATTTAATCCATAACAGTAGCCTTCTTAATGGGTATCTCATTGTGATTTTGATTTGCATTTCCCTAATTGGTCAGTGATGTTGAGCATCTTTTTATGCACTTTTTGGACTTTTGTACATCTTAGAACAAATGTATATTCAAATCCTTTGCCCATATTTTAACGGGCCATTTGTGCTTTTGTTGTTGTTAATGATGTGTTATAGAATTTCTCTATATATTGAGTATTAATCTCATTGGATATATGATTTCCAAATACTTTATTCCATTCCATGGTTGCTTTTTTACTCTGTTAATTGTTTGCTTACATATTTAACTTTTTTTAGTTTGCTAGTATTTTTGAGAATATAGAATCTAGAAACCACTATTTAGCTGATATTAATGTTGCTTAGACAATCAATAATTTGTCTTAAAATACATGTAATATGATATTACTGAAACTACTTGAGAAAAGTATCCAAAACCATGAAGGGCTTATAAACCTGTTTCTACTGAAGTATTATTTCTTCTTTTTATCCAGAGTGGCTACATCCCTGATGTGTTAAAATCTTATTGGTTAGTATCACCATGTAATCATGAACTTCTCCAAATATACAGTATCTATGGGCTTGAAAGCATCAATTCCTCCCTTCATAATCACCCAACTTCTTTCTAAACCTAAGAAAAGAGGTAGCTTAAAATTTGTATGTGCTCCTAACAAGGAGAAAAAATAAGGATTATTCATGAAAATATTCTAGTCAACAACATACTCAGCTAATTAAATCTTGATGGACTATATCAAAAGAAAACAATAGAGGGCTCAACCTCAGGAATGGTAGAATAGGGACCTCCAAAATCCCCTCTACCATAAAAGCAATGAGAACACTGGCAAAAACTGTGAAAATCAACATTTTCAAAACTCTGAAAACGAACTGATGGTTTGGAACAATCTAAGGAGTGTTAATTCAAGAAAAAGACTAAGTCTCTGTAAGAATAGCCCCTCTCCTCAGCTCTGTGGTAGCTAAAAAATCCAACAAGTCTGTTTTGACAAGTGTGGCTCAGTTGAGCATCATCTCTCAAGGCAAAATGTCACCAGTTTGATTCCTGGTCAGGGCACTTACGTGAGTTCCAGTTTTAGTCCCCAGTCAGGGCACGTATGAGAGGCAACTGATTGATGTTTCTCTCTCACATTGAAGTTTCTCTCCTCTTTCTCTCTCCATTTTCCTCTCTCTAAAAACAAATCAATAAATAAAATTTTTTAAAATTCCAACAGCCTCACAAATATAGTAGTAGCTGTGAGAACCAGCAGCCTAGCAGCCCCTGGGGAAGGGGTTACAGATTAACTTAGAGCTCTCCAAAAGTCCCACCCCTAGAGAATTGTCACTATTTGTCCTGTTTAGCAGCTTATTGAAAACTTACATTCTAAGGGCTTATCTTTATTTTTCTTCAAAATTCACTTTGTGTAAACAGTCCTTCTCACCAAGAATTTGACAAAAACAAACTGTTGTAATTGTTTAAGTCACAACTGCCTGAGGCTATGACATACATGCCCAGGGCAGTCTGCATGCATGAAGCTGTGTGCAAGCCCCAGAAAAATCTGAGGCTCTAATTTCTCTAGTTCCATTGGAGCACTAAAAGCATGTCCAATGCATACACAAAACCTGTTAGCAATGGCTCAGAGACTTATTGATTCAAGGTATTTAAGGAAATCTCTGACAAATCATTACATGGCAACTAAACAAACTGATGGCCATAAACAACAACAACAACAAGAAGACTTTTGAAATATATCCAGGAAGTCACTAAATAAAACAAAAACAACAATAATAATTAATAGTAAAAACAGTAAATCCTAGGCAAAAGGAGAGTCTGAATTTCAGAGTTGACACATTATTTAAAAGGTGCAGTTTTCCACAAAACATGTACAAGACTTGCAAAGACCCTGGGGGTATAGTAGGGGGAGCAATGAATAGAAACTATCTCTAAGAAAGACAAGAAGTTGGATTCACCAGATAAAGATTTAAAATCAGCTATCATAAATATGTTCAAAGACCTAATGGAAACCATGTCTAAATAATAAAAGAAAGTATAAGAATAATGTTTCACCAAATAGGGAATATCAATAAGGGAACAGAAATTATTTCAAGAAGAAAGGGAAGAAACCAATTAAAAATTCTGAAGTTAAAAATTTTAGTAACTGAAATTTAAAAAGAATTAGTAAACTTTATATAGGACAACTGAGACTACCCAATCTGGGTAACAGAAAGGAAAACAAAGAAGTAAATTAAAAAGAGGCCCAGAGATCTGTGGGACACCACTAAGGATGCCAATATACACATAATGGGAGTCCAAGAAGAAGAGAATAAGGAGAAGGGCATAAAAATATTTGAAGAAATTATTTCCTAAGATTTCCCAAATTTAATGGAAAAAATTAATCTGCACATCCAAAATGCTCAATATACTCCAAATAAGATAAATTCAGAGATATCTACATCTAGATACATCATTGAAAAATTGTCAAAAGTTAAAGACATAATCTGGAAAACAGCAAGAGGAAAGGGACTTATTAAACATAATGAATTCTCAATAAGATTAACAGCTGACTTTTCATTAAAGCACAAAGACCAAAAGGCAGTGGGATGACATATTCAAAGTGTTAAAAGAAAAAGATTGTCAACCAAATATGTTTATTAAATAAACAAAGGAGAAATTAAGACATTCCTAGATAAACATAAATGGACAAAGTTTATCACTAGCAGAAATTGACAAACTAATCCCAGAATTCATGCAAAAATGTTAAGGATCCAGAATAGTTAAAACAATCTTATCCTTAGAGATACACCTGGAAAAAATATCATAACCCTATATATTATTTACAGTCTGCTATACGGATTTATTCTTACATTTACTGCATTGTAAACCAAATAAAGATCAATGTTTCCACAAAAAAAATTCTGAAAAAATAGAACCAAGTTTGAGGACTCATACATTTCAATTCTTAAGTGGTGACAGAAGGAGATTTGACTTGGGGTGGTGAACACACAATACAACATACAAGTAATATATTAGAGAACAGTACACCTGAAACCCTTAATTTTATTAGCCAATATTGTTCCAACAAATTTACTAAAAAATAATAAAGTAACTTTAACAAAAAAAAGTAACCTGTTACTAGACAGACACCTAATTGAATGGCCAAAATCTAAAACACTGACAATACCAGATGCTGATAAGGATATGTAGCAATAGGAACTATCATTCACTGCTGGTAGGAAAACAAAATGGTATAGTGACTTTGGAAGACAGATTAACAGTTTCTTACAAGACTAAGCATACTCTTACCATACAATCCAGCAATTGTACTTCTTGGTATTCACCCAAAAGAGTTCAAAAGCTATGTACACACAAAAATCTGCACACAGAGTTTATAGTATCTCTATTTATAATAGTCTATATGGAAGCAACTAATATGTCCTTTAGTAAATGAATGAATAAATAAACTAAGGTACATCTAGATAAGGGAATGTCATTCAGGACTAAAAATAGAAGAACTATCAAGCCATGAAAAATATGGAGAAAATTTAAGTGCATATTACTGAGTGAAATAAGCCATTCTGAAAAGGATGCATAGTGTTTGATTTCAATAAAGGACATTCTGAAAAAGGCAAAACTATGGAGGCAGTGAAAAGGACAGTGGGGGCCAGCAGTTGGAGGTTGGGGAGGGATAAATAGGCAGAGCACAGAGGACTTTTAAGTCAGTAAAAATACTTGATATAATACCATAATAGTAGTTACCGATTATGCATTTGTCCAAACCCATAGAATGTACAACACCAAGAGTGAACCATAATGTAAACCATGGACTTTGTGATTATGATTTGTCAATGTTAGTTCATCAGTTGTAATGAATGTACCACTCTGGTGGAGAATGTTGATAATGGAGTAGGCTATGCAGATAGATATGGGGGTGGGGAATATATGGGAAATATCTGTATCTTCCCCTGAAATTTGTTGTGGACTTAAAACTGCTCTAAAAATAGTCTTAATATAAAAAATAGAAACCAAATAAATAAAAAAAGAAAACACATCAAATAACATTAAATTTTGAGGTGCAAAAAAACTTACTACAAAATACAGTAAGACAATGTGTTATTACTGGCATAAATATAGAACTATAGACCAATGTAGCTCAATTAAGAATCCAGCAATAAGCACACAACTTCAATCAATTAATTTTGAACAATTCCACTAAGATAATTCAATGGGGAAAAAGCAGTGCTTCAACAAATGTTACCGGGACAACTGGATATCTAATGCAAAAGAATAAAGGTGGACCCCTACCTCACATCATATACAATAATTAATTTAAAACGAATAAGAGAGCTCTATGTAAGAGCTAAAACTATAAAATTCTCAAATAAAAACAGAAATAGATCATAATGACCTTGAATTAGACAATGGTTTCTTAGATACAACACAAAACAGGAGCAGTGAAAAACATATATAGATAAATTGGGCTTCATCAAAATAAAAAATATTTGTGCTTCAAAGGACATCATTAGGAAAGAGAAACACATCCTACTAAATGGGATAAAATTTTTGCCAATCTAATCAGATAAAAGACCTCTATTCAGAATATACAAAAAAAATCACAACTCAACAATAAAAAGACAAACAACTCAATTTTTAAAATAGGCCAAGGATTTGAGTAGAATTTTTCCCAAGAAAATAAAGTAATTATGAATGAGCACATGAACAAAAAATGTTTAGAATCAGTAATCCTTGAAGAAATGGAATTCAAATCACAAAATACTACTTCATAATCACTAGATAGCTATAACAAAAAGTATGGATACTAAAAATTGTTGGCAAGGTTGAGAAGAAATTTGAACCCTTGTACATTGTTGGTGGGAGTGTAAAATAGTACAGCTCCTGTGAAATACAGTTTGGCAGTTCCTCGATAAGTCAAACATTGAGTTACTGTATGGCTCAGCAGTTCCACTGCTCAATATATTTCCAAGAGAATGAGAACATGTTCACACAAAAAGTTGTACATGAATGTTCATAGCAGAATTATTCATAATATCCAAAATAGAATAAAATGCCTATCAGTTAATGAACTGTAAACAAAATATGATATACCCATACAATGGAATATTATTCATTCATAATTTTGATACACAATACAACATGGGTCAAATTTGAAAACAGTGTAAAAAAATTAAAGAAGCCAGACATGGAAGACCACTTATTTTATACTTCTATTTATATGAAATGTCCAAAATTGGCAAATTTAGAGAAACAGAGTATATATTGTTGTTGCCAGAAGCTGGAAGAGGAGCAAATGGGGGGTGACTACTAATGGGTAGGGGAGTTCTTTTTAGGGAGATGGAAATGTGCTGGAATTAGATAGTGGTGGCCCATGTACAACTTTGTAAATATTATAAAAACAACTGAATTGTACACTTTAAAAAATGAGCCCTTCATGGTGTGTTAATTATATCTCAAAAAAGTTATTTTTTTAAAAAAGAAAATGATATAGAGGGGCACAAGCACAAGCTATGTGGTGTGTGAAGTATCAATATTGATGATTTCAAAATGATCTCTCCAGCTCTACCATCTGCTGCTAGTGATCAGATATTGTTTTGAAATTATTCTCTGATTGCACTTGTAGAAACATTTTCCAAACTTATCTCCCACTAAGTTTACCTGGGCTATCTAACCAGCATTTGTGTAAACCCTGCCTTTGTTCTTCTAATATGACATTTAATTGAACCTTTGCACGCTAAACCTAGGACTCTTTGTTATATAGTAGAGTGCATTAGAAACATGTGCCTAATTTAGCACCTGCTGGGAACAAGTTTGCTTCCAATCTCTGTTCAGGGACACACTAAAGGGGAACTCTAGTTCCAGACACTGTGTTTCCTTGTTACCATCCCTTCAGCTACACTTCTCTGTGATATGACCAAAGTTTAGAATATCTCATATCTTAAGGGCATAGCCCTTTATAACCTCAAGATCTAGATCTCTTCCAGGCTTGTGTTCTCCATAAGAAGCAGGTGGGCCTTTCAGGTGCCTGCTCCATTATTGGTCACTGATAAACTTAAAAGCATCTTTGTGACATTGTCATTAGTAAGATGGACAATTCTAGTGATCTTTAAACTGGCTTTGTGGGAAAAATTGGCTATGAGCTGGTATGCTCATACTGATCCTATTACAGACACTAAATCTGCATATAATATTTCCATAAGACTCTGAGGTCAGTCAGTCGCCTGACAGCAGATCATTTCCAGTGGAATAAAACAAGTGTGAACTCTGCATCTCATCACCACCTTATTTTTAGCTATTGCCTTTATGACATGAGACCATAGTTTTCTCAACTACATGCAAAACTCCCTTATCCATCCTCCACCCAACACTCCGCTATAGGAAGCAAATTGGAAAAACCCTATGTGCAGATGTTATTTTGTTACCATGAACAGAAAAGTCCTCTGTAGACTGTTGCCCTTGCTTTCTAACTGCTACCAGGGAGAATAACAAGATCAATTATTCCAGAGTTAAAATCATTGATTTTGGGAAATATATTTCATCTTTTAACTGTTCTGTAACTAAATCACTGATAAGCAAAAAGCCTATATCAGTGATTGCTTTCAGGCCTAGTGGTTTAATTTAACATTTTTGTAAATAATTTTATAACCTGTTAGAGCAAATATTTTTGCCACCAGATTGTCTTGGATAGCTGACCTAGAAGCACATTGTTTAAAGTTAAGTGTGCTTTACTCTCGGAGGCCTTTAATCATGAACAAGAGACATTTACAACGCAAACTGGTGTGGCCATACCCACCTGCCCATCCAAACATTGATCTGATCTCAAATGTCTTTTGATGTAAAGTCTTGTCTCCACTTGTAGACATTTCATGGGAAGAAGAATTGGTTTTCTTTTCATTTGAGGTTCCAATAGAGTTCATCCATGACCATGACTGAACATCAACTCTTATTTAGTTGACTGTTAAAACATAGGGGTCTGCAATTAACTGACTACATAGAATATCTGCATGCCAGTTACTTGTCAGGAAGGATACTTTTGAACACATTACTGCTCAATACTGACCAGAAGTTCCGTTGAGCTATGCAGAAAACTATTCATTTCCTTTTTGTCAGTAATCCTACACTAGGAAACACACTAGGAAATTAAATGGTGAGATGTTACATTTACTATAAAAATATTATTAGGGATGTTATCAGGACCAAGAGGACAAAATTTGAATCTCCGAAAAAGAGATTTCTGTGTCTTTCTTAAGCAACTGGTTTAATTCTACCTCAGAGATGCTCTAAACCCTGCAATCGATCCTATTTCCTTTTTCATAGTGGCCATGAGGAAACTCCGAGGCAGGTTTATAGCATAGTCCATCTAGTACCCAACACTTATGATGCATGAGCTCATTCCGGCAACATCTTATGTTTCTACTCTTATTTTACTTTGCCCCTATTTTTCCTCTGACTTGTATTTTCATTTTTTATCTTTCTGTCTATTTTTGTAAGCTGCTTTAAATACATCTTTCAAAGAGGACAGACATAAATAAATACATTTCTGTAATAGCGCTGTGTGAAGGATAGTTCTACAAAGCAGTAGGATAAAAATCTTATCAGAAAAGGGGACTTCTGTAGAATCTCTGTGGGTAGAAATTTCATTCTCACATAATTAAAAAGTCATAATAGGGATATGTTACAACCCACCTGACCAGGAAACTGAGATAGAAATATTAATTGAGATTGTGGAAGCTGTGAAATTAGGCCAGGTAGTAATAATGGGAGTCTTTAATTACTCAATCATAGATTGGCAAAATGTCTCACTGGGACAAGGGTTGGAAGTGAGATTTTTAGATAAGAGAAATTACTGCTTCCTAGCAAAGGTACAGAAGGAGACTGTGCGGATGGGAAATATACCAGACTGATCTCTGACAGTGAATGGAAATAGGTCTACAAGGGGATGCAAAATCATTAATGGTGGCTACTGCACCATTTAATTCCATAGCCTTGGAATTAAATGCAAACTAAAAGGCACTATATGTCTATGTAATATGAGAGAGTGTCCTATGACAAAAATGAAAGAATTTTAAAACTCACTAACATGAAAGAAACTAAAAAGATATTTTCACAGCGACTTATTAGCAATCCAGGAGGTTATAATAGTCCTCAGTGGCTAGTTGACAGAGACAGAAATGCAACTTCTGGGAGCAAGGAAAGATGGTTTCATAAAGCAGAAAAAGAACCAAGGAAGGGAAATGTGTATAGTCACAAAATACAACAGGTTAGGAATAACTTCAAAATTAGATAAATCTCCCCAAAACAAAAAATGTTATGTATCTTAGGTCTCCAGAAGAATTAGGAAGAACATATTTAAATCTATCAAAGTAAGAAAAATAGCCCGAGAAACAATAGAATCTCTTTAAAATAATGGCACCAGAGTCAAGCAAAAGGAAAAAGAAATAGCAAAAGACTGGATGAAATATTTGTCTCAATTTTCAGAGAGATCCCCTCTACTAAAATATCCATTAAAACCCAGATAAGAATTAAGACTACTGCAAATAGTGATCATAAGGCAAGATAATCAGCTAAATCACCAAAACACATGTAGATAATTTGGAGAATTTTGGGGTGAAATATTCAAAGAAGGAATAAAGCAATTTTTAGTTATAGTGTGTACCTATAGTGTCATTATAGATGGCTTCTGTCCCAGAAATATTAAGGCCTATTTCTTTGTCTGACAAGGCAAGGGGACTATAATTAGAGACTCATTGTATCCTTTTTATTTTTGAAAGAAGGGAAGAGAATATGGCTTATGAATGAACAAATTAATATGCTGCCATTTTGATGTCAGATAGGTGTGTCAGTAATAGATACATATGTCCAAATGGTTAACCAAGAATGTATATTTTAATTGAATTAAAATAGAGTGAGATGATGACAGGGTGACTATTTTAGGCAGAAGGAGTGCAAAAACACTGTGTGTCAGGAATTGTTCTAGGCCCAGTGGTTTAATTTAATATATTTGTAAATGATTTGAGAGAGGGAGCAAACAGCATAGTCTCTAATAATTCTTATTATGAAAGAAATACTGATGAAGATTCTATAAGTATTTTAGAACACATGAGTAGAAAGAAAAATGCCAGTGAACAGTACTTGTAGGCATAAATAAACCAAATTTTCCTAACAAAAGAAGACCTCCAATATAAGAAATATTCCAAAGAAAATACACTCTTCTTAACTTTGCACCCAAATTCTTTTCTTTAACTCTCATGCCCACTGAAGCTGTTCACTAGGAGTGATGCCTGTTTTTCACAGGATGAAGTTTCAGGGCTCCTGGAACCGAGAGGGTGACCCTGTTTTGAGCACAGCTTGTTTCAATAGAAGCAGCACAGTGCGTAGCTGTGGAGTGCTTAGCATTTACAAGTCATGTTCATATCCAGTATTCCACTGCATCCGGAAACCAGCCAGTGGGCTGCTGCTCACTTCCTTCACAGTTTAGGGAACTGGGGGTAGTAAGTACACCGTGGGCTGCCTGGCTGACCACCAGGGGTTGTGTCTGTAGTGTGAGCCCATGCTTCTGCCAGACATCTGGCCCCCAAGTGTTAGGATACAAACTTGAAAAAAGAGAATTTAGAACAAACAAGAAAGAATGTAAATTACATAATAGATAACAGACTTAGAATATTCATTCTCCAACAAGTAGCACAGAGAGGAAATAGGTAGAAAGGGTGTGAGAAGGGGATATCCCCGTTGACAAGTGGGAGGCCCATTTTTCCGCATTCTAAACCACTTGTAAGCTGTTCCTGCTAAATTAGCCCAAAACTGATCTTGGTTCGCTGGCCTTGAATGCCACATTTTCAAAAACCCGTTGCAGCCTTCAAAGTCTAGACTGCTCTGCCGTGACTGACTCCTGCTATCCGGTACCACAGTCTCCTGAGGATAGTCTTGCCCGCGTCCTGTGACTGATTTTCCCTAGCCCTTCTGATACCAGAGAGCCCCCAGTCCTCCTTCCACATGCCACCCACACAGCCCTGCAGAGCCCCAGCCTGCTGCCACCCCTGACTCACTTTGTGCGTCTTGGCTACTGCCCAGCTCCTCACCTGGGGCACTGACTGCCTCTGGCCTTGGCGCTGCCTTCTTCTCCAGGGGGCAGGAGAAAGGCAGCCACTGAAATCCGACTGTAGGGTTTCATCAGACTGTAGGAAATTCTTCAACAGAGTAGGAAATCCAGGTCTTGCAACCCTTTACTAACCTGAAATAGAAGCTGCAAATTAATCCAGAGTTTGTCACACCTTGATTGCATCTCTTCAGGAGAAGTTTTCTAAGTAAAATGATGCGCAGGGGGGTCATTTGATGCAGGTACCTGGGATACCTGGGACACATCACAGAACCTTGGTCTAAAGAAGCAGGACTGCAAAGGACTAGGTATTCTTATCTCGGGCTGAAGTAGGTACAGTCTACACCAGGACCTTTTCTGAGTCTGCCTTTTTTCTCCCTCCTGTGAAAAACCTGCTAACTATCCTGATTCTGAAATGGTTTTGGTCAGCATCCTATACAAGAAACTATGATGGTTCAAAATGAGCTTTCAAGAGGAAGTAAAGGAAGTAAATAAGCACTTTATACTGCTGAATTATGAGGAGGGAGATGAAGGGGTTAAGACAATAATCATGTATAAGACCCTAAAATAATGTCTAAAGTGCTAAGGACAGAAACACAGACACACACAAAAAGCCTGGGCCTTGATGGTTAAGCTGATGAATATGTGCCAGTAACTTCACCTCTCTGGACTTCTTGTTGTGTGAGGAAAATAATCTCATTTTTGTTTAAACCAATGTTAGTCCAAAAGCATCCTAAACAATAGATCATATAATTCAGTCTGCCAAGGTTCCTGTCCTCTTGCTTCCATTTCCTCAGGTGTAGGTTACTTTTATATCATAATTTTTAAGGCATGGTTCAAGACTTTTACTCATCTGTCATTTTTGATAATTTCCTAAAACTCAGGAGTAGTTCTGAGCATGTCCAGTAAAAATACTGGTAATTTTACTGTATCTTTGCTGCAAGCATTTTCACCACACAACTAATTGTCCATACAGCAACTGCATTGTAAAATGTAAAAGAGCTGGTTGGCAGTTTGGTTGACATGTATTTCAGCTAGGTGCCATTTCGGTTTCATTTCTTCTTTGAAGAAGTTCTCACGGTACTCCCATTTTTATATTACATGAATCTTCTCCCTCATAATGGTCTACACAGTGACAAGTGGGCCCTGATGGTCTTAAGATAGTAGATGATACCAGTTGTTAAAGTCATATTGTATACTATAAAGTCAGATGTATAAAGTCAGATTGCATACTATACTAGAAAATGATAAGACATCAGTTTGCAAATCCTTCAGCGGGCAGTCATCCTTCCCACCCACCAAAACCAAAAATGTTTGCCAAGTTATGGCAAATACACAAGAGGCAGTTACTAATTCACAACTGTCTTCAAGAGCATTAATTACCAATTCTTCAGTTGGAAACTGACATCTGTCTTAATGAAGGAAGAAACTAATGAAAAAGAAAAGACATGATGCCAAATGAAAAGATTAATCAACAAACAAAAATATATGTGTATATAATATATGAACAAAAGACTTCAAAGACAATGAATTTTTTCATTTTTAACAATGAAGTTTTTAAAATTTTGTTAACTTTTCATGTTTTACTATGTCCTTTTCAATGCCCCTTTTTGTTACTTTACCTTTTACCATGAAATTGCCTCATAGCCAATTATTCTCTTCAGAACTAATTGCAGCAAAGATGTTCATGGCAAAAATACTTGTGGCGGACATTCCTAGAACCACTTGTAAGATCCTATTTTTAAATTTTTTAAAGTTTTAAGACTTTATGAGAAATATATGTATGATATGGATAAAATGTATCCATAACTGAAAATATTAAAATATGTTGCCTTTAGAAAAATATAATACCTGGAATCTTATATAAAATCATACCAATGATAGATAAATGATCAAAATTTTTTATATGAGAAGAGTACTAGAAGAAAATATAGAAGGATATTTTTTAACTTCTGACATTGAGAAGACTTTTGCATATGGAGAAAATTCCAGAAATCTAAAGAAAAAATGAACAGATCTGACCACATAAAAGTTAAAGTTTCTATATGTAAAATGTTAAGTATAAGTACCAGAAAAGAAAATGATCTATGAACTGTGTGGAGCAGAACAAGAATTGATGTTGATAACACGTTAAAAATTCCTACAAGTCAATAAGATAATCAGTCTATTAAAAATGATCACCCAACTCACACAAAGGAAGCATAACTGTCCAGTGAAAACATGAGCTACAGATTTGGACAGGTATTTAACCTAAAAAGATGCACAGATGGCAAATAAGCGCATGGAAAGTTTCTTAGGATCATTTGTCATTAGGAAAGTGAAGATTTGAACATAATGAGATGATACTTCATACCTTTTAGAATGTCTAAAATTAAAAAGAGTAATCATACCAAATGTTGACAGTGATGTGGAGTTACTGAGATTCTCATATACTTCTGGTGGAAATGTAAAATGGTACAATCATTTTGAAAAAGAATCTAGCAGTGTCTTAAGAAGTTAAGCATGTACCCATCATGACCCATCATACTCCTAAGTATTTACCCAAGAGAAGTGAAAGCACATGTCCACACCAAGACTTGTGTATGATGACTCACAGCAGCTTTATTTGTAATATCCCCAAACTGTAAACAATCCAAATGTCCTTCAACAGGTGACTGGATAAATTGTGGCATGTATATCCATACCATGGAATACTATTTAGCAGTAAAAAATGAATAAACTATTGATATATGCAATAACACAAACAATCTCAAAATAGCCTGAATGGAAAAGCCAACCTCCCCCCCCCCAGAAAGAGTGCATAATATATTTTTATATTTATGTAAAGTTCTAGAAAATGCAAACTAATATACAGTACCAGGAAGCAGAACAGTTTTGGCCTGGGATTGGAACTGGAGGAAGGAAAAGGAGTGTGAAGGGATTACAAAAGGTACAAAACCTTGGGGAGTGATAAGTATGTTCATTATCTTGATTGTGGTGCTAGTTTCCTAGATGAATACACACAAGTCAAAACTCATCAAGTTGTACACTTTACATATGTGCAGTTTATTACATGTCAATCATACCTCAATAAAGCTTTAAAGAGTAAAAAGAAAGATCACAAATAATTGTAATGCATAATTTTGAATTGGATCCTGGTCCAGAAAATAAAGTTGGTGTAAAGGGCATTATTAGGGCAATTGGTGCAACTGTAAATTAGATAATATTAGTATGATTTAGATAACAGTGTTCTACCAGTGTCAAATTTTCTAATATAGATGGCACTACAGCTAGATAAGAAAAGATACATGTCCTCAGGAATTGCACACTGAAGAATTTGGAAAGGAAAGTACATGGTGATTGTAACATTCTCAGATGGTTGGAAAAAATAATAGTATGTGTGTACAAACAGAAAGAGAAAATGTAGAAAAGTGTTCAGGTTTGATAGACCTGTAGGATTTTCTTGTGCTATTCTTATACTCTTTTTATATGTTTGAAATTACTTCAAAATAAAAAGGTTAAAATTACATGCGAGCACAAATATCTATGAAAAGGATATTGCAACATTTGTTTTCATGAGCAAAAGGTCATATGACCTAAGTGGGCATTTTTAAGGGAAGTCTTAAATTATGTACACCCATATTAAGAAATATCCTGCAGCCTTTAAAAAGCATAAGGTGTATCTCATTTTTTCCTGACATGAGTTTTTCAAAATAGATTAGTTTTTTAAAAGTATGTAATAACATGCAAAGTATGATTCATATATGTGAAAAATGAAGAAAATATTCTATATTACTGTAATAAGTTTCTAGAAAATGATTTGAAAGTACTTACAGTCATTCCTTGGTATCCATGGGAAATTGGTTCCAGGACCCCCACAAGGATACCAAAATCCTTGGCTGCTCAAGTCCCTTAAATAAAATGGTGTAGCATTTGTGTATGACCTATGCACATCCTCCCATATACTTTAAAACATCTCTGGATTATTTATAATACCTAATACAATGTAAATACTGTGTAAATAGTTGTGTTGCTTGGAGGAGGGGGATATAAGGGGACTAAATACTAGGAAAAAATTATAAAATAAATTTTAAAATAGTTGTTATACTGTATTATTTAAGGTATTAACTTTCTGAATTTTTTTCAGAATATTCTAATTCATCCTTATATTGGGCCCTTTTATTATTGTTGTTGTAGACATCTCCCAAGATATGAGCTCACTGTAGGCTCTAGAAGAACTGTCAGTAATCTCTTTCACTACTTCTCCCTATTTTCCTCACTGCAGCTGTGAAGCGTGTTAGGAAGAACCTCAGTTTAGACCCTGTAGGCTCCAACTCAGACTATAGTAATACCACTAACAGTGAGAAATAAGTGTCACTGTCAAGTTCAAGTGAAAATGTACCTTCTCTTGCAGGAAATATTTGGAGGCTACTACACAAATTTTATGGTCAAAGACTGCCTTTTTGATATTTGATTTTTTTAATCTCACAAGGGTGTTTCAAAATGTTCCTTTAATTTATCATCTCTTCATATTTCCTGATTAAAATGAAGAGAAATCCACATTGTAAAACTGCCAACTAATTACAGATGTGAAGCATTCAAATGTGCTTCCATTATTCTCCCAGGAATCCTTGGAACGAGGTGGCAGGCTTTTGGGACAGTGGAAGGTATTGGGGGCTGCATGACTGCCTTGTCTGTAGGCAGACAGGAGAGCTGGCTACTAATTTTCCACTTCTAAAACTACTTGTTTCCAAATTTGCCAATTGTGGATACAGATGGATACATTTGTCAGAAGGCCTCCACTGCCTATGTGACTCTCTATGCTTAGAAGAATGCATAATAGTATTAATCTAAACCTTATTTAACTTGATAGCTGTCAAATTATAATTGAATTCCTGTAACTAACTCAAGAGTTATATGGAGTATCTACAACATTCAGTTGTCACCAGTGAGAGAAGCAGAAGAAAAAAAGGACAAATAAAAAAAATTCAAATGAAGCTTTGCTCTATTATATTCTTTTTGACTTCCCGGAGGTGGGGAAGGGCTGGTTGCAAGTAGAGAAATACATGTAATTAGGTGCTCTAAGGTACACATAATTCTACCTCTCTGTCTCTCTCCCTTCCCCACCTCTATTCCTCTCCCTCCCTTATTTCCCCTTGCCTTCCCCTACCTCAGAAAGTAATCTCATCCTTTCGTCACATATTATTGAAATCCCAACTCTTAAAAAAACTCTCATTTTTGCCCAGACTGAGAGCATGTCATTTGGAAGTGATGTGCAAGGCAAGAGATAACCAGGTAGAACTCAGCGATTCGCCACAGAAAATGGTTCCATGTTTGACTGTAATGCTATCAGAGTCTGTCCCTCAATAGCTCTTTACTGCTCGGAGCTCCGAATCTGCTGATTCAAGACTTTGCCTGCATGGGGAGGTGTGAGGGTGGCAGAGAAAGGGAAGCCAAGCAGTGCAGGAGGAGTTAGGAAGAAATATTAATAGTCCTTCCAGAACACATAAGAAGTCAGAGGATTTTTTAAATAGAAATAGTGCCCCCTCCCCTTCTCTTCCTCCCTCTTTCTACCTTATTCCATGTCTTCATTTCATGCTATGGTTGTGTTGATTGGGAGAGAAGAATCTTCTCAGCTAGCTGCTTAGTACCAAGCAGACGCACTTCAGTTGAAAATGGTTAGCACTTAGGGGTTAGCCAAATACACGCAGCAGATATGATAAAGTTAAGTACAGATGTTTGGGTGGTGCAGTAATGGGAATTCAAAAAATGAAAGACTTCAAATCACCCAAAAGCACATTGGTGCACACGTATATTTCCATTTGTACAGGTTCCAGAGAGAATCAACACACACTACAAATGGACTGACAGAATAGAAACATCAAAGAATAAGTTATTATGTTTCCATTTCTTTAATAACTTTTCTTCCATTTCTAACAATTTCACACAAATTTGGAGCGAGATAGCAAACTTTCATTGTCTTTGAACCAAAAGGACTGCAAATGGTTATACTTTCATTTATCAATGATCTTCCTGTTTTAATGGTGACTCCTAAACTTTTATTTGCATCCGAAAGTATTTTAAATTCATAGAATAAATAAGTTGTCATTTTTTCACAAATGCTTTGTTCTATTAATAGCTTTTCAACCATTTCTTGTGCTTGAATCATGGACTTTAAGCATCATGGACATATTTAAGTCCTCATTTATCAATAATGCTCTTGAGAGTATAGAACTAGCTTCACCAGAATGATGTGATAAACTCACTAATTATAGCTATGTTTTCACACATATTTTAAAGTGTCTCATTTCACATCAGGAAACAAGACCCTCAGATACTTTTCTGTGATGATGTCTCTATCAAAAGAAGGCATTAATTAAAGAAACTGATAAGAAGCTTTGTGGATCAAAGTGAACATAAAGGCATAAGCCATTAATGTTTACATTTTATTCATTTTTACATTACTTGATCCTAGCTAATTAGGTAAATACTTTACCTAATATGTAGGGGGAGTGAGAGTGGGAAAGAAAAGAGTGTCCAATCTTTATTGTTTCCCCCATCTAATCAACCAGCCTGATCTTAATGCTAAGCACCTTTTCCAGCTGATTCTTGTCTTTACTTCCTATCCAGCCATGCTACCATTTAGCAGCCTCTTCTTTTTTCCCTTACAGCTTCAAACTTAATGCCAAGCCCACCCATGATTAAGCTTCCTCAGCACATGCACATGCACACCATGGTTAATGATAAGTTATGAACCATGTATATAGGAACCAGAATTATGTCTGTAAATGAGAAAAACTAGAACAAATTTGATTTATCATCTTTACACTTTAAATTCTGAACATGTTGATGTATTCTGAGGTGTGGACTTCATCATCTCTTACTGCTGGGTAGTAATGATTATTAGGAATAAGGTACTTAAATTTATATTTATGGGTGAATGGCACCGAATTTTTATTTCTTACCTGGACTTCTGCTCCAGGTAATTTTCATAAAAATCTGAAAAATATGTGTACTTTTATTTAAACTAATAAATTAAAAAGTCATACAATAAGAGTTTAATTTATGAGTACAGTGATACAACATCTTTTTTTCTGTCTATAATTATTAAACAATTTTCAAAATTATTGAAACCTAATAATTTCAGTATCAAATAACTTATGTTATTCCAAATACTTTAATGAAATAAAAAGGCCTATAATATCTTACACTCCTTTCTGTTTCCCTAAAACAGAAAAAAGGTGAACATAAAAAACATCTAAAACACTCAAGACTACTATCATTGTCATTATAATTATAGTATTTATTTTTAAAAACTAAAAAAGAGAAGATGAATGCACTTAAATTTCTTAGGTATTAGGGCCAGTACAAAGATAACAGTTTGGAGATAAACTCAGAGAGCAAGTCAGACAAGCCACATTTTGAAGACCCAATGGAGGCAAAAACTAGAAACCTTCAGCCAGGTTAAGTTGAGGATAGCCATGGGATGTGGGACAGAGAATAACTGGACAGTGGTGAGGGCACAAGCCAAGATTTTCTCAAAACAATGGACAGCTCCTTCTCCAGCCATTTACACCAGAAACCACTGGTGTCTGTGCTGAGGTCACCTTTTTCATAAGTGGCTGAGGAATAAGATAATTGGGTCCACATCCTAGAAACTCCTAAATGACTTAGACCCTCTACCATGAGTCTTTAATGGTGTCAGTATCTGGGACTCATCCAAAGACTTTCACCACCTTGATCATCATCAGTACCATCATCAAAGTTGACATTTATTCTAGATATTTTACTTTTTTATTCAATCCTCACAAATTCAATAGGATATCGGGAGTATTACTTTGAAGATGAGAGAACTGAGGTTTAGAAGGGTTTTGTAACATCCACTGGGTCACATAACTGAGACATTATGGAGGTGGAAAGCCCAAGTTCATTATCATTAAACTATACTATTCCTAGTCTAATGGCTCTCTAGACAGAGTTTTGTCCTAATTAATAATTAATCCTTCAGTTAGATCCCTGACACCAATATTCTTATCCATTTCCATATTCACCTTCATGACATTTCAGTTCTCTTACCTCCCAGTTTCACATCTACCTTCAGCTCAAATCAGCCCCTCTGCATCTCTGCATACCTACATGCCCCACTAATATAAGCACATCTCTCTCTACTTCTCCATCCTTCAGTTTTTAAATTAATGCTATCTCTGTCCACAGCCTCCTCACCTTTTCTACATCCTCATTCCCACCAAACCTCTCTGTGTCTTCCCTCCAACAGCCCTCCCTGATCTCCACTCATTTGACTCACCATCACCTCATCCAACTTCATCAGCTTCCTCAGCCCCCTTCTGGCAACACTCAATCTTGACTCTTGGGTCAGCTATTTTAACATGGCCTTCAGCCACCCCAGATTCCCAGATTTTCTCCTTCACAAACCACAGTTCATAGCCCTCTTTCCTCCTCCTGCTCTATATGATGCTGCTAGATACAGACAAAATCCACTGAGCTTTACATAAGATAAAATCAAATACCAGCCGCTCTCTTCTAATATGTGATGTTTGACCAAAACTTTATTAATCTTGACATTTTTCCCCACTTCCTAAAGTCAACATTATAAGCTCATTTTGCTTTCCTGGGCCCACATTTCAGAATTCTACTATGGGAGCATAGAGGACCCTGAATGTCTACCTTCTTGTACTCATGCACACTGGGTAGCAATAATCTATGCCAACCTGGTTAGTGAAATGGTAAATTGAAGTTGAATCTGTTTTCATACATCTTTAGACATTTGTGGTCAAACCTACTAAAGACAAAACAACAACAAAAAACAGTGCAGTGTGTGCTTATTGCATTTCCCTTGGGAGGGAGGAAGGGAGAATAGAGAGAAAGCTAGGAAGCTAAATTAAAGCTATAGTTCTCATGTAGAGTGCCAGACCTCTCCAATCCCCTTCATGTCTAACTCATAGAATATTTAAATTCCTTCCATTAGAGATCCCTTTTCCCTTTCTGTCACCCTCTTCCTGTCTCTCTCTCTCTCTCTCTCTCTCCTTGCAAACCCAAGTAAATATCTAATATTTTGAGGTGAAATGTAGAGAGGCAGCATCTGCATACTGTTTCTTCATTCCTTCTATTAGCTTTACAGTGCTCTTTGAAACACGTCTTTTTAATGTGAGTTACACAGCCCTCAGCTCACAGTCCCCTCTAGCTTTGGCACAACAAGAGTGAGATCTCAAGCAGTAAGTATGCTCATTAGAGGACCCCACTCCAACTAAACAACTTGGATGCACTATGAAGTTCACTGGGCAGGGTTTGATTGGTATGGAAATGTTTGCCTTTGATCCTGGCAAAACCTGTTTGTTGGAAATTTAGATCCTGCCAGAAGGAGAGGTAGATTGAAATGAAGGTAGGGGAGGTGAAAAGGTACGTCTTGGGGAAGACAGAAGAATTATCACATGGATACATGAGAGAGGCCTGAAAACACTAGAAAAAGAAGAGCGATCATTATCACCCAAAGTATGTGTAGTCACCTTGACCCATTATATACCCCACTACTCTACACATAATCAACTTTGGATGGGTTTATACTATAACTGAAATCTGAAATTCTGCCTTATACTTCAGTGTTAGAGAAAAGTTTGTAATCCTTTTTCCCAGGGATTGCCAAAATTTTTCTAGGATTTGAAGTATGACATAGTGAAGAGGAAGATGGTGTTGGGGTAGGAGAGAGCAGATTCCACTTCCCCCTACACATGGGAGAAAATCCTAGCCAATCTACGGAGTTAAAGAGCAAACAACCAACAGTACCTCAACATATATGAAAATAAGAGACCAAAAATTGTAGCAGAATCGAAAAACCAGACTGTAAGGAGAGTACTTCAGAACAATAAGGCTCCAGGGACCAGTGCAGGGTCCAGGGGGGTTACAGCCCCAGCCTAGCGCCCACTGTCCAGTTTGCCACAGAGTCCTTGGGAGACAGCCAGGGCAACTGCTCCCTCCCCAACCAAACAAGGTCTGAGCAGCACCAGGAGAAACCCAGTTGCTAGTAAACACACAGGGGCTGTGAGCACCCTCGAAGTCTGTGGACACTGGCAGAGTTGAGAGTCGCACAATGGGCCCTGACCCCCATAGTCACAGGTCTGGCTAGAGAATTAGGCTGTGGGAGAGGCCAGGCCACTGTATGGAGTGGCAGGCTTGAGTAGGAGGAATTTCTCAAAAAGAAAAAGTGAAAAGACAGACACTGTTTGGGGAATTCTCCTACAGCAATCGCTCTGGCCTCCCTGCCACCCAGCCGGGCAGCTATCCCAAGGTTGCACAGAAGGTTGTTCTTGTGCGGAAGACCCTGGCACACCCCCATAGCACTGGGAAGGGTGAGGCAGCCTGGCCAAGTGTGCGTGTGTGAGGGTACCCTCACACCCCAGCCCATAGCGGCAACCCTGGGGAAAGGCCTGGATCCCCCAACCAAGGTGCAGGGGAGAGGAGCCAGGATAGCTCCCCAGAAAGTACCCTAGCTGACTGAGTGCAGATCAGGAAGGAAGAAAAGCCATACCAATCACCCCTCAGCCTGCTGCAGCCAGTAAGACCAGAAAAACTGGTTTGGCCACTTTGAAACCAAGAAGCTTTTTAATTTTATTCTATTTTTTAAATAATTTTTAATTTTTAAATTTTTATTATTTTTTCTCTTTCAATTCCTTTTTCCTCTCTTTCCTTCTTTTTGTTTTATTCCTTCTTCCTTTCTTTACTCCAATTTTATCTCTTCTCCCTTCCTTCATCTGCTTTTTTTTTAAATACCTACAAGTGAGACAAAAAAAAAACAAAACAAAACCCTGCAACTGTGAAAAGACCAGAGTTAGACCCAAAGAAGGGGCATCACAACAGCTGCAACAGTGAGACAAATTTGACTCTGCTATTACAGAGAACCTGCAAGTTATTGCATATTTGTGTTTTTAAATATATTTTATTGATAATGCTATTACAGTTGTCCTATTATCCCCCCCTTCATTCCCCTCCACTCTGAACACCCTCTGCCACCCACATTCCCCCCTTTTAGTTCATGTCCATGTGTCATAAGTTCTTTAGCTTCTACATTTCCCCTTCTATTCCTTGCCCTCCCCATCTATTTTCTACCTACCATCTATGCTACTTATTCTCTGTACCTTTCCCCCCTCTCTCCTCCTTCCACACCCTTGTTGCTAACCCTCCATGTGATCTCCATTTCTGTGTGTCTGTTCCTGTTCTAGTTGTTTGCTTAGTTTTTTCTTGTTTTTGTTTC
>CM052544.1:30346267-30365553 GCA_028533065.1 Trachops cirrhosus
AAAACTAAAAATAGATCTGCCTTTTGACCCAGCAATTCCACTGCTAGGACTATATCCTAAGAATCCTGAAACACCAATCCAAAAGAACCTATGCACCCCAATGTTCATAGCAGCACAATTTACAATAGTTAAGTGCTGGAAACAACCTAGGTGCCCATCAGTAAATGAATAGATCAAAAACCTATGGTACATTTACACAATGGAATACTACGCAGCAGAAAGAAAGAAGGAGCTCCTACCCTTTGCGACTCATGGATGGAACTGGAAAGCATTATGCTAAGCAAAATAAGCCAGGCAGTGAAATACAAATACCATATGATCTCACCTTTAACAGGAACCTAATCAACAAAACAAAGAAACAAACAAAATATAACCAAAGACACTGAAATAGAGAACAGGCTGACAGTGTTCAGAGGGAAGAGGGGAGGGAATTTCAGGGGAAAAGGAGAAGGGTTTACAGGAACCAGTATAAAGGACACATGGACAAAAACTAGGGGTGGGTGGAAATGGGAGGGAGGTGGGGGGGCTGGGTGGGTAAGCTGGGATGGGAGTAAAAGATAGAAAATTGTACTTGAACAACAATTAAAATACAATTAAAAAGTAAAAAAAGAAATATGACATAGTACATTGGCATAGCTGTTGAAAGAGAGTTGAAATAATTTTTGTTCCTGAAATATGGGATACTGTTTTCATTTTCAATTTTACTTAAACAAAAAGAAAAAAGTAGAACTCATAAATTCTCTAAAATATTTAGGTATGCTTCCATTGGTAATCCTGGGCTTTTCAATTCTAGAATCTCTAGCCTAGAAGGAAAGTCATATGGCCCTGTCTTCTTCTCCTATACTTAAGGTAATATAAGTCCTAAGACATTAGGATGCATTCAGTCTCCATCTGCAACCATGTGGAGGACTAGAATCCCAGCTCCTGAATCTGTGTCCCATGCTCTTCAGAACACAAGTTTCTTGGTATAACATCCTAGGAAAGCTCCTTTCATTTATGGGTGTGAGGCTGGGAAATGAAGCAGAAATAAACTTGGTGGAGTCAGTGGTAGATTCTTCTGTAAACAGGTTAGAGTCTCTGTTTTGTTCCCTCTACCAGATTCTCCCTAAACTCATCATTCCCCTCATTGCTCTCTTCAGAGGACTTGACCTGAATCTGTTCTCTTTGTAAATTCAAAGTCTGGAATTAAAGTGACTTTTCCCATTGAAGACTATTATTTGATTACCTTCATAACTTGTAATGCCTTAATTTTCTTTTGCAATTTTTAGCTCATATGTGATTAATCCTTAGTGATCATTTGACAGTTTAAATGACACATTTCTAAAGAAGCTGTAATTAATTTGAATATGCAGCTCATTTTTTTAATATCACTCTTATATTTATCTCATTATACATATTGGATTAAAGATATTAATGTTCCATTTGAGCAAAACATATATTTCAAGTCTCACATTTCTGGAATGAGGTAGAGAAATTTGACAACATACAATTACATTTTTCAAAATTTTTGAACATAAAATTTATATAAAGCTTCATCCTCCAAGTATATTTATTACACTCAAGTGCAAGAAAAAAAAAAGAATCAGAGACTCAAAGCCTCACAAAAATTGAATTTAGTCCTGAGACTAACAACTAGGTTTTATGGGTCTCAGCCCATTTCTCACTCCTCCCTGTCACATACTTCTGCATTTATTCTGACTAAATAGCAGTTGCCCTAAACATTATTACATAGTGAAATACACACCATTGAAGGTGTGTGGGACAAGTATCAAGAACAAGAGAGATGTGAAACAGAAGCTTTCTTACAGAAGAAGCAATAAACATTGTCAAGAACTAAGTGTAGGTCCAAGGGCAAGATAACGAAAAGGGCTGATGTCGACGTCAAAATGTCATCCTAAGATTCCTGGAGGACAAAAACCATTGGGAGGAAATATACCTGCCAATTTTCCCTGAAACCCTTCTTGTTCCTCATCATCGCATGATGAACCCTCCAAGTGCCTGTGATTCCTTCCTTTCACAGCTGCTGCTTCTGTACATATTTTGAAGTATGATTTCATTTTCAATATGATCTTGTAGGCTTTGCATCTTTCAGGAAATCTCTCACAGTTCCTAATGTAACAAAGGATCTTACTTTTTCCACCATGGTAATTAGAAGAGACTCTATTAACATATCATTTTAATACAGAAATGTGTTCTTAAACAGGAAACACCAAACATTTGGAAAAACCCAACACCATGTGAACCAGTAAACTCAAAAAACAGAGGAAATGTTATTTAAGAAAGCACAATTAATAGGATTAGTAGAGCAGGCCCTGACCAGTGTGGCTCAGTTGGTTGAGCATCAACCTGCAAAGTAGTTGCAGGTTCGATTACCGGTCAGGGTATGTGCCTGGGTTGTGGGCCTAGTCCCAGGTTAGAGCACATGGGAGATGCAACTGATCGATGTTTCTCTCACACATCATTGTTTTGCTCCCTCTCTCCCTCTTGTCCCCTCTCTCTAAAAATAAATAAATAAAATCTTTTAAAAAAAGAATTAATACCGCAAGACAGTATAGTACATTGACTTCAATTAATTTCCTCAGAGATAATATGAGAAAATATAGTGCTTGTGTATATGTATATGGGTACACAATGTGCATATGTGTGTGAAATAATCAATTAGAAGTCATAAATATTAAAAATTATAATTGTTGAAGAAATTCAATAGATGGTTCACAAAGCAAAATGCCCTTGGCAGGACAATGATTAATGAGCTGAATAGACACAAGATGGCAGAGGAGTAGGTGGAAGCTACACTAATCTCCACCCATGACCAATCTGGAATTGCAACTAAATTGTAGAGAAATCAACTTGAAAAACCAACTGAACACTAGCTGGAGTGAAGCGTTATAACTGTGGACAGACAGAAGAAACTACATTACCACAACAAGGTTGGTAGGGAGTGTGATGGAGACTTAAGAGGGCTGGCTGGGCTCCCATGGGTGGTAGCTGAAGTTATGGAGGGAATTTCAGTAGCTGGGGGGTTCTGCCTGAGAAGTGTGGAGTCTAAACCCCAAGCTGGCCTCCCAAGCCAACAACATCAGAGCCAGGAAAGGAACCCAGATAATATCCAGCTATGAAAAGCAGCAGGGTTTCTGTTTGCCAGGGAGAGATGGCTGGAAAGGCAGAGAGCTTCTTAAAGGGCCAATGCACAAAATTTTGTTTGCAGCCACTTTCTTGGGCTCCAGCAGAGGGAGGGCAGAGTGCACTAGAGACACATGAGGAGAGCCTTGGGCTGGTGGTTTTGGAGAGAGAACTGAAGGAACAGCAGCCAGGATCCCTGTGCTGACCCATTCCTCATACTGAGAGGCCACCTTTCTCAGGCAGAGCATTCCCCTCCAAGTGGCATCAACCTGAGGGAAGCAATGGCCCCACCCTCAGGAATTACTCTGCCTCACCCTGTGGAGCTTAAGCCCAGCTGTTGAATATAGCTTTAGGCTATATTACTGAGTAAGTTTAACAACTAAGGTGGATCCCTGGGAGCTCTGAGACTTTAGCTGACCCTCCCCTGGGCCAGGTGCTGGTAAAAGTTGGCCTTGGTGTGCAGCCTGGTTCTTTCTGCACACAAACAGGCCCACCAGAGGAAGCCACACTGATCACTGATGGCTCCAAACAGGTAGCCCAGGGCCAGCCACATGCAGCATCTGACAAAGGCCAGCACCAGAGTCCTTGCAGATCTACCTAATACATAGAAACAAATACAGAGAAGCAGCCAAATTGGAAAGACAAAGAGATAGTGCCCAAATGAAAGAACAAGAGAATTCTCCAGAAGAAGAACTAGATGAAATGGAGGCAAACAATTCATTAGAGTTTAGAGTAATGATTATAAGGATAGTCAACAGCATGAAAAAAGACATAGAAACCATGAAAAACGACCAGTCAGAAATAAAGAATACAATATCTGAAATAAAATAATGCACTGGAAGGAATAAACAGTAGGTTAGATGAAGCAAAGGAATAAATCAGTGATTTGGAAGACAAGGTAGGAAAAAGCCCAAGCAGAGCAGCAAAAAAAAAAAAGAATTTTAAAAAATTAGGAGAGCTTAAGAAACATTTTGGACTACATCAAGTGTAACAACATCCACATTATGGGAATACCAGAAAGAAAAGAGAGTGAGCAATGAATCAAGAACCTATTTGAAGAAATAAAGAATGAAAATTTCCCTAATCTGGTGAAGGAGAAAGACACAAAAGCCCAGGAATCTTAGAGAGTCACGAACATGTTGGACCCAAAGAAGCCTACACTGAGACACATCATAATTAAAATAGCAAGGTTTAAAGACAAGGAGAAAATTCTAAAAGCTGCAAAAGAAATGCAGGTAGTTACAAGAGATCAACAATTAAACTGTCATCTAATTTCTCAACAGGAACATTTTAGGCCACAAGGAAGTGGTGTGAAATATTCAAGGTGATGAAAAGCAAGGACCTACAATCAAGACTACCTTATCCAGAAAGGCTATCATTTAAAATCAAAGGAGAAATAAGGAACTTCCCAGACAAGAAAAAGCTAAAGGAGTTTGTTAACACCCAAGCAGTACTGCAAATGTTAAAGGGCTTGTTTTACAAAGAAGACAAAAGAAAGAAAGAAAGAAAGAAAGAAAGAAAAAAGGAAGGAAGGAAGGAAGGAAGGAAGGAAAGAAGGAAGGAAAGAAGGAAAGAAAGAAAGAAGGAAGAAAATAGTTTAACAATAAAATGGCATTAAATGTGAATCTATGAATAATCACCTTAAATGTAAATGGCTTAAATGCTCCAACCAAAAGACATAAAGTAGCTGAATGGATAAGAAAATGAGACCCATACATATGCTGCCTCCAAGATACCCATCTCAGGTTGAAAGATACACACAGACTAAAAGTAAAAGGATGGAAAAAGATAGTTCATGCAAATAGAAAGGAAAAAAGACTGGGGTAGCAATACTTATATCCAACAAAATAGACTTTAAAAAAGGTTGTAGTAAAAGACAAAGAAGGACACTACATAATGATAAAGGGAACAATCCAACAGGAGGCTATAACCCTGCTAAACATTTACACACCCAATATAGGAGTACCTAAATATGTAAAACAAACCTTCATGGACATAAAGGGAGAGAATGACAGAAATACTGTCATAATCAGGGATTTTAACACCCCATTGACTTCAATGAATAGATCTTCCAGATAGAAAATCAGCCAGAGACAGCAGCCTTAAATGACACACTAACACTAGATCAAATGGATTTAATTGATGTCTTCGGAGTATTTCATCAAAAAGCAGCAGAATATACATACTTTTCAAGTGTACATGGAAAATTTTCTAGGATAGACCACATGTTAGGACACAAAAAAAGTCTCAATAAATTTAAGAAGATTGAAATAATGTCAAGCACCTTCTATGACCTCACTGCTCTGCAACTAGAAGTCAATCACAAGAAGAACACTGAAAAAAAACAAAGACATGGAAGCTAACTAACATGTTATTAAACAATGAATGTGTCAACAATGAAATCAAGTAAGATATCAGAAGATACTTTGAAGCAATGAACATGAAAACACAACAATCCAAAATCTGTGGCAAACAGGAAAAGCAAACCTAAGAGGGAAATTCATAGCATTATAGAAAAAAACAACAAAAACTCAAATAAACAATCTAATTTTACATTTAAAAGAACCTCAAAAAGCACAACAAACAAAGCCCAAAATGAATAGAAGGAAGGAAATAATGAAGATCAGAGCAGAAATAACTGAAATATAGTCTAAAAAATGATACAAAAGATCAATGAATCTAAGAGCTGGTTCTTTGAAAAGATAAATATGATTGATAAACCTTTAATCAGACTCGTCAAGAAAAAGAGAGAGGACACAAATAAATAAAATCAGAAATGAAAGATGAGAAATAACAACTGATACCAAAGAAATACAAAGGATTGTAAGATTATGAACAAATATATGCTAATGAACTGGACAACATGGATGAACTGGGTAAATCCCCAGAAACATACAATCTCCCAAAACTAAATGAGGAAGAATCAGAGAATCTGAATAGAGAGATGACATCTAGTGAAATGGAAACAGTAACAAAAAAACTTCCAACAAACAAAGGCCCTGGGCTGGATGGCTTCACAGGTGAATTTTAGCAAATATTCCAGAAAGTACTAACACTTCTCCTTCTCAAACTATTTCAAAAATTCAAGAGGAGGGAAGGATTCTAAGCTCATTTTATGTCTTCATTGTTCACCAGCATTATCATAATTCCAAAACCAGATAAAGACATGACAAAAAAAAAAGAGAAAATTATAGGCCAATATCCCTGATGAGCATAGATGCTAAAATCCTCAACAAAATATTAGCAAACTGAATACAGCAATACATTGAAAAGATCATACACCATGATCAAGTGGGATTTATTCTGGGAATGCAAGGTTGGTACAACATTTGCAAATCAATAAAGGTGATTTACCACATAAACAAAGTGAAGGATAAAAACCACATGATAATAAAAAGGATTTGATAAAATCCAATACCCATTTATCATAAAAACTCTCAGCAAAGTGGGAATAGAGGGAATATACCTAAGTATAATAAAGACCATATATGACAAACTCACTGACAGCATCATACTCAATGGGCAAAAACTACAAGTGTTCCCCTTAAGATAGGAAATGAGACAGGAATGTCTGCTTTCACCTCTCTTATTCAACATAGCACTGGAAGTCCTAGCCACAGCAATAAGACAAGAAGAAGAAATAAAAGGCATCCAAATTGGAAAGGAAGAAGTAAAACTGTCTCTATTTGCATGTCACATGATACTGTACATAGAGAACTCCAAAGATTCCACTGAGAAACTACTAGAACTGATAAATGTTCAGTAAAGTAGCAGGATACAAAACTAATATTCAGAAATCAGTTGCATTTTTATAGGCCAATAACAAACTAACAGAAAGGGAAGTTAAGAAAACAATTCCATTCACAATTGCTTCAAGAAGACTAAAATACCTAGGAATAAACCTAACCAAGGTTGTAAAAGACCTGTACTCAGAAAATTATAAGACACTGAAAAAAAATTGAAGAAGATAAAAATAAGTGGAAGCACATACTGTGTTCATGGATAGGAAGAATTAACATCATTAAAATGGCCATACTACCCAAAGCAATCTATAGATTCAGTGCAATTCGTATCAAGATTCCAAAGACATATTTCACAGAACTAAAAATATTTCAAAAATTTATACAGAACCACAAAAGGCCCTGCATAGCAATAGTGATCCTGAGAAAGAAGAACAAAGTGAAGGAATCACACTACCTAATATGAAAATATATTATAAGGGCATAGTAATCAAAACAGCATGATACTGGAATAAAAACAGACACATAAATCAATAGAACAGAATGAAGAGCCCAGACATAAACCCACACCATTATAATCAATTAATATGAAGTCTGTCCAGAAGAAGTCCAGCCATTAATATAACAAGAATGGTTTGCACAACATCAATGTAACCTGGCAGCCAAGGAGACTAGACTGGGATGCTCAAACATGAACAATGATGACTTCATTGTACTAGTCAGTGGGGGCAGTAGATGCCATTGAGTGAGCATGTGCACCGTGTGGCTGTCACATTCAAAATGACTGAGTGAGTAGAGCAATGAATCTCCATCACATTTTGTGTTAAGCTAAAACATTCCTTAGTGGGAAATATTCAGATGATTCAGAAGGCTTTCAAGGAGGACAAAATGAGTGCAGGGCAAATACAAGTGTGGTACAAGTGCTTAAAAGATGGTCCAGAATCTGTTGAAAGTGATCCACATTCTGGAAGGCCTACAACAAGCAGAACACCTAAGACTGTTGAACGTGACTCCACACCCCACAGCCCAGGTTTGGGGCCATGTGGCTTCAGACTTTTCCCCAAACTAAAATCACTTATGAAAATGAAGAGATTTCAGACCAACAATGAGATTCAGAAAAATATGACAGGACAGCTGATGACAATTCCAACAAAGGATTTTGTGAGGTGTTTTGAATGGTGGAAGAGATGCTGGGAGAACTGTGTGAGGTCCCTAGGTGCCTATTTTGAAGGAGACCTAGGTGTCATTGTCTTATGTACAATGTTTCTTGTATCTTGCATGTTCTTGAATAAATGTCTCTATTTTTCATATTACATGGCTGAATACTTTCTGGACAGGACTCATATATAGAAGAGGAAGCAAGCGCATACAATGGGCTAAAGATAGTTTATTCAATAACTAGTGTAGGAAAAGTAGACCAATATATGCAGAAAAGTGACACTAGACCACCTTTTTATACCACATACAAGAATAAATTTAAAAAGGTTTAAAGACTTAAATGTTAGACTCAAAACCATAAAAACTGTAGAAGAAAACATAGACAGCAAAATCTGAGATATTACTTGTAGCACTACTTTATTGAATATATCCCCACAGCCAAGGGAAACAAAAGAAAAAATAAACAAATGGGACTACATCACACTAAAAAGTTTTTGCATAGTAAAGAAAAACATCAACAAAATAAAAAGACAACCCACAGAATGGAAGAACATATGTGCCAATACATCTAATAAGGGGTTAATATCCAAAATTTATAAGAAACTTACAAAACTCAACACCAAAAAAAAAAAAAAGAAAACAACCCAATTAAAAAGTGGGCAAGACACTTTTTATATGATTATACATGTATATACACACATACACACTTGCTATTCACATCATGGTGAAATCTCAAACCACTCAGGTAAAAGGGAAGATTCTTAAAGACACTTCTCCAAAGAAGACATACAGATGGCCAATAGACATATACAAAGACATTTAGTGTCACTAATCATCAGAGAAATGCAAATTAAAACCACAATGAGATACTATTTCACAACTGTCAGAATAGCTATCATCAATAAATCAACAAACAACAAGTGCTGGCAAGGATGTGGAGAATCCTTTTGTACTGTTGTTGGAAATGAAGACTGGTGTAGCCACTGTGAAAAGCAGTATGGTAATACCTCAAAAAATTAAAAATAGATCTGCCTTTTGACCCAGTGATTCCACTTCTGGGAGCATATCCAAAGGAACACAAAACACAAATTTGAAAGAACATAAGAACCTCTATGTTCATTGCAGTATTATTTACAATTGCCAAGATATGGAAGCAGCTCAAGTGTCCATTAGTAGATGAGTAGATAAAACAACTATGGGATATTTACATAATGGAATACTACTTGGTCATGAAAAATAAGAAAATTTTAGCTTTTGCAACAGTATGGATGGACCTGGAGAACATTATGCTAAGTGAAATAAGCCAATCATAGAAAGGCAAATATAATATGATTTCACTCATATGTGGAATCTAATGAACAAACTGAACTAACAAGCAAAATAGAGACAGACTCATAGAGAGCAGATGACAGCTAAGTGGTAGTTGTGGGGTAGAGATAGAGGAATTCAGCAAAAAGGGAAAAGGACTCAGGACATGGACAACAGTGGGGTGATTTAGGGGGAAAGGAGGACATAAGAGAACTAAATGGTAATGGAAAATATACAATAAAAAATTTTTTTAAATGAGCTGAAGTTTAAGTTGAGGAATCTTACCAGAATGAAGCAAAAATGAATAAGAATGTAAGGGTATAAAAATAAAATAAAGATACAGGGATAAAATAATCAAAAGCTTTATTATCTGGTTAAAAAGAGTTCAGAAAAAGAAAATAAAGAGAATATATTAGAGTAAATACATGAGTGTATAGACTAAATTTTCAAAAATAGACCTAATCCCACCTGACTGGAAGCATTGAGCAAGTATCAAGTCAAATAAAGATTACACACATGTACACACACATACACATTTGCTATTCACGTCATGGTGAAATCTCAAACCAACAAGGTAAAAGAGAAGATTCTAAAAGTTTTTACAGAAAAATAAAACATTATGTACAAAGAAACAAGAATAAGATTTAGCAAAGTTTACTGGTTTGAAGATAAGTGCCTAGATTTGATTCTGGTTCTACCATTGCAAGCTGTGTGACGTTAGATAAGCTATTTATCCTTGGTTGTTCATTTCCCTCATTTATAAAATTGGATAACAATAATGCCTCCTTCATAGAATGGTTAGAGGAATAAATGAATTAATATTTGGAAAGTATATAGAAAAAATCTGACACATAGCATATTCTAGATAATGATTAGATAAATTGAAATCAGTAATACTAAATGGAGGGAGACAATAAATCAATATCTTCAAAGTTCTGAAGAAAAATACTTTTGCATACTTTTGAATGACAATACTACCAAAAGTCATCCATAGGCTCAGTGCAATCCCAATCAAGATTTCAAAGGCATTTTTTACAGAAGTTGTAAAAACACTCCTAAAATTTATTGGAACCCCAAAAGATTCAAAATAGCCAAAGAAAATCTGAGAAAGACTAAAGTGGAAGGCATTACAGTTCCTGATTTCAAGCTATATATTATAAAGCTATAATAATCGAAACACTAGAATATTGGCAAAAAAAACAACAGACAAATAGACAAATGGAACAGAATTGAGAGCCCAGAATAAACCCAAGCATACACAGTCGACTAATATTTCACAAGGCAGCCAAGAATAATCAATGGAGAAAAGGATCGTCTCTCCAATAAATGATGCTGGGATAATTTGTTATCTGCATATAAAAGAATGAAACCTGACCACTATGTTATATGACTCATTAAAATTAACTTGAAATGGATTAAAAACTTAAATGTAAGACCTGAAACCATGAAAGCCCTAGAAGAAAATAGGAATAAATTTTCTTGATGCGGGTCTTAGAATGATTTTTTAAGTGTGACACCTAAAACACAAGCAATGAATAAAAAATAAATAAGTGGAACTACATCATTAGAATGGCCATCATGAAAAAGACAAGAGATAAAAAATGCTGTGAACATGCAGAAAAGGGAAACCTTGTGCACTGTTGGTGTGATTGTAAATTAGTACAGCCACCATGGAAAACAGTCTGGAGAACCCTCAGATGTTAAAAATAGAACTACCATAGGATCCAACGATTCCACTTCTGGGAATATATTCAAAGGAAATGAAAACACTAACTCAAAAAGGTATCTCTGCACCTCTGTATTTATAGCAGCATTTCCAATAGCCAAGATATGGAAACAACCTAGTGTCCATCAGTGAATGGATAGATAAAGAAATTGTAAGTATATATATAATGTAGCCATTAAAAATGAGGAAATCTTACCATTTGTGACAAATGGGCGGATCTTGAAGGCATTATGCTAAATGAAAGAAGTCAGACGGAGAATCTTAAAAAAAAACTCATAGAAAAAGAGAACAGACTTGTGTGTATCTGAGGTGAAGAGTGGGAGAGGGGCAATTGAAGGAAGGCAATCAGAACGTACAAACTTCCAGTTGTAAGATAAATAAGTACATAATGCACAACATGATGACTAGTTAACACTGTTCTATGATATATAGGAAGGTTGTTAAGAAAGTAAGTCCTGAGTTCTCATCACAGCAAGAAATCTTTTCCTTTTTTTTTTCTTTTATTTTTATTGTATCTATTGAGATAATGGATGTTAGCTAAACCTAGTGTGTTTCATAATATATGTAATCAGACCATCATGCTGTACCCCTTAAACATACAGTGATGTTTATCAGTTACTTCTCATTAAAACTGAAAAAAAAACCCAGAGCATCACCAATCTATTTACTTCTCCATGTTCCCTTCCCTGACCTTCAACCAGAGGTAAGTGCAATTTTGTGTTCTTTATGACCTTCTTTTTGAAATTTTACTTTTGCATATAATAATGTCTCCTTAAACAATCATTTTACTTGTTTTTGAACCTTATAAAATGACATCATACTGATAGATTAATAGAGAGCAATAGATAGACATATGACTAGATTAGTATTGCTACACTTCCTAATTTTTCCTCTTCAATGAGGCTAAAATAATACTTCACTATCTTAATTTGCATTTCTATATTTTTGATTGAAGTTCAGTATATTTTAGTGTATTTATCATTTATGTCTCCTATTCTGTAAAATCCTGCTTATATGATTTGCTCATTTTTCTGTTGGGTTTTGGCTTACTAATCTTATTGATTTGTAAGAGTTCTTTATATATTCTAGAAAATGACACTTTGTCAATAATATACTGTGTGAATATCTTTTCCAAATTTGGGGCTAATCTTTTCACTTTATTGATAGTGTGTTTTGATGAACAGAGAATCTCAAATTGAAAATGATCAACTTTATCAACTTTTTAATTAGCATATTCTCTATCTTGAGGTTAAAATATATCTCCTGCATTTCTGATAAAAATTTTAAAGTTTTGCCACTACAGTTAAGTCTAATCTATCAGAAATTTTATATATATAATGTAATTTGGAGGTTTAATTCCATTTCTTCATGTTCTTATTATATAATCTCAACATCATTTATCAAATACCTCTGCACTGATTTGCAATATGAGTGTATTAGATTCTTAAGCTGCTGTAACTTATTACCACAAATTTGGTAGCTTAAGACAACAGAACTGTGTTGTTTCAGTTCTGGAAGCTACAAGTTTGAAATCAAGGTGTTGACAGGGTCGATTCCTTCTGGAAGCTGTGAGGGAAAAATAATTGTTTGCCTCTCTCCCCGCTTCTGGTGGCTGCCCAGTCTTTGATGTTCTTGGCTTGTACATGCATCACTCCAACATCTGCCTTCATCCTCACATCACCCTCTTCTTTGTATCTGTGTCCTCTCCTCTTCTTGTAAGGATACCAGCGTTAGATTTAGTGTCCACCCTAATTTCAGAATAGTTTCATCTTTAGATCCTTAACTAATTGCATCTTCAAAAACCCTATTTCCAAATAAGGTCACATTATGATACTCCAGGTAGATAAAAATTTTGAAGAGGATACTAGTCAACTTATTACAATGGGTCAATATCAAGTTTCCATATAATGAAGTATCTAGTTCTCAGCCCTGTGTTCTGGTCCATTTACCTATTTTGCTATCCCTGAACCAATCCCATACTTCTTTTTTTACCCACCCAAGAATGCCTTTCCATTGCTTTTGGAGAGGGAGGGAGTGAGGGAGGGAGAGAGAGAGAGAAACATCAACATGAGAGAGAAGCCATCAATCAGCTGACTTCTTATATATGCCCAGGTCGGGGATCCAACCTGGACCTTTCAGTCCACAGGACGATGCTCCAACCATCTGAACTACACTGTCAGGGCCAATACCACACTGTCTTAATTGCAGATGCTTTAATACTTTTATAATAATTCCTGATATCAGAAGAGCAATTCTCCCCTCAGAGGGCTGTCTGACCTGCAGCCTGCAGGCCACATGCAGCCCAGGGTGCCTGTGAAAGTGGCCCGACACAAAATTGTAAATTTACTTAAAACATTATGAGATGTTTTGTGATGACATGTTGCTATGTATTTAATGTGTGGCCCAAGACAACTCTTCTTCCAGTGTGGAGCAGAGATGCCAAAATGTTGGACATCCCTGAGAGTGTCTTGGCTATTCTCGGGGCTTTGCTTATCTACATAAAGTTAAGCATCAAGTTTTCAAATTATATTTTAAATTTCTGTCAGGCGTTTTATTGAAATGTACCAAACCTATAAAAAATATTGGGGGAAAATGGACATCTCTACATTTAGCTCCTCCAATTCACAAAGATGATGTATCTCTCCCTCAAAAAGGGAGATATATCTCAAAAAGAAACGGTTTCAGTTTCTTTTAATGTCTTTCAATAAAGTGTCATATTTTCTACATAAAGTTCTTTTACAGTTTTTTTCAGTAGGCTTTTTATTTTGGAATAATTTTAAATTTACAGAAAAGTAACAAAGGCAATACAAAAGGTCTGGGTTTGCCCTTACAAGGTTTCCCCAATGTTAATCTTATATATATCTTTTGTTAAATTTATTCCTGGGTGATTTATATATTGTATTGATTTTATAACTGATAAAACATAAAATACTAATCCAGGTGATTCAGCAACCAAATAATAGGAGTCCCTAATAATGAAAATAGAGAAAACAGAGGAGAGGAAATTGTCAAAGAATAAAATTTCTAAAAGCTGCAAAGACAAAAAATCTTTAAATTGAAAGAATGTACCCAGTGCTGAGCCAGAGAAATGAAACATAGAATCTTACCTAGATATTTTCTTATAAATTTCAGAATGAATGCCAAGGGAAAGAGATATTAAAAGCTGCATAAGACAGTATGCTATAAAATGTGTTATCCTAGAGAACAGCTTCTACATGTAACCCAAAGTTCCTGTGTTGCATCTTTCCTTTTGAAAACACGATCTGTTTTTAGTCCCTCAGTAGTTCTGCAGTGTTCTGATGTAGGTCTTGCATACTTCCTTCTAAGTTTATTCCTAGGTATTTTATATTTTTGTTGTTTTGTAAATTGAATTCTTTTTATGCATATGTTCTGGTTACCATTAGAACATAATGGTAATAGCTTTTCCAACAGCAGGAAAGCTATTGCGTTTTGTTTCCATTTATCCATACACTGGTCACTCAATAAACTCATTATTTTAAAAGGTTTTTAGTTGAATCTGTAGTGCTTTCCTGTTAGATAATTACATAATCTTCAAATAATGGTAAGTTTGTATTTCTTATCACTCTTTTTTTTCCTTATTACTCTGGCTAGGACATTAAAAAAACTGAATAACAGCAATGACAGTGAGCGTCCTTGTCATTATTCTTTGTCTATAGTATTGCTCTCTTAAGATAACAAGTGCTTTTGGTTTCAGAGAGTCTCTATCATCTTTTAGAAGAGAGAGATGTAGAAGTTTAACATGTCTTCTGTATTAATCAAGATGATATACTCTAACTTTTTAATTTGATGAACTTAATAAAAATATTGCAACTATTGAATAACTTTACATTTCTAGTATAAATCCTACTTAGTTAAAGTGTGCTATGGACTGAGTTACGCCCTTTTCAAATGTATCTGTGGAAGCCCTAACTTCCACTATGATGGCATTTGGAAATGGGGGGGCGGCCTCTGGGAGATGATTAGATTTAGATGTGATCATGAGGATGAGTTTTAGTGGAATTAGTGTTCTTATAAGAAAAAATTCCGGAGAGCTTGCTCTCTGTCTCTCCATGCCGTGTGAGGACACAGCAAGATGGTGGTCATCTATGAGAGAAAGAGAGCGCTCACCAGAAACAGACCATGCGGGCACCTTGATCTTGAACTTCGAGACTCTAGAACTGGGAGAAAATAAATATCTGTTGCTTGAGTCACTCAGTCTATGGTATTTTGTTATGGCAGCCTGAGCTAACACAGAACTCTTCCTGCCTGACTGCCTTGAGCTGGGACATCAGTTCTTTCCTGCCATTGGGCTCCAACTAAAATATCAGTTTTTCTTGGGTCTGAAGCTTGCTGGCCTTTGGACTGGAATTTACACCATTGGTTTTCCTGGTTCTCAGGTCTTTAGACTCAGACTAGAACCACACCAGCAGCTCTCATGGGTCTCTAGTTTGCCAATTACAGTGTTTTGGATTTGTTATCCTACGTGATTACGTGAGCCAATCCCTTATGATAAATCTGGGTGTGTATGAGAATGTGTCCTATTGGTTCTGTTTCATGAAGAAATCTGACTAATACAAAGTATATGTCCCATTTAATACATTCCTAAATTTATCTGCCAGTGGTTTGTTTATACGTTGTTAACTACTCTTGTTCTGTAGTTTTTGTATGTATGTATGCCAGTTTTAGCATTAGGCATTGTCATTGGGTTCATGTTAATCCTGTAAAATTAATTGGAAACTTTTTCTTTCCTTGGGCATTTTAAACAGCAGAGAATGTAACGTACGTTTCTTGCAAGTGAACTGAAATTTTCGTTAAAAATCATCTGGGCCTAGCATGCTTATTGTGAATAATTCTGTGGTGTTTTTAAAATTATTATTATTATTTATTTCATAGTTATTTTTCCACTCAGGTTTTTCACTTTTTTTGAGTCAATTTTGTTATTTTTAAAAATTCCTGCAGAAAATCATTCATTTTATCCATAATATTTTTTAGAGTTAAGTTGTACAGGGCATTTTCTTTAAAATCTCACCCAGGCTGCTATGGCTCAGTGGATTGAGTGCCAGCCTGCGAACCAAAGGGTTGCAGGTTGATTCCCAGTCACATGCCTGGGTTGTGGAACAGGTCCCCAGTAGGCAACCGCACACTAATATTTCTCTCCTTCTCTCTCTCCCACCCTGCCCCTCTCTCTAAAAATAAATAAATAAATAAATAAATAAATAAATAAAATTTTTATTAAAAAAAATAAAATCTCATCCTTTTCCACAGCGATATTTCCTAACATGTTTGTGTGAACTCTCTTTTCCCTCTATAATACAATCACAGGTTTGTAAATCTGGTTAAATTTGTATAATTGGTTGAGCTTATATAAACTAATATTTTGAGTAAAATTAATTTCTGCCTTTTCCTATTTTTAATGATTTTATTTTTTAAATTTCTTGCTAATTCTGCCCTCATTTTTCTTTCTTCCAATTAATTTTTCAGTGATTTCTAATTTCTAGAATTAAAACTAATATTATTTTCAAATTTTCTCATGCTCTAAAACATTTCTAGTTCTCTTTAGGTCTGTGGATTTGCTTTAGGTTCAGATTCAACCATATCCCATAGATTTTAATTTTCAATAGTCTCATTGGTTCTAATTCCTCTAAATACACCACACAAAACTAACTTTAGAAAAGTTAGAAAATCTTGAAAAAGAAAACTTGAAAAATCCTAAAGCAAGAAAATTAAAATATTATGGATACCTGTTCGGATGGGAGATGGGGCAGGGAGAAAGAGGGAAAGAATATAAATCACTATCTCAATTTGTGCTACCAAAAAATGTTTGGTAAATGGGTAAATGTTTCCCCATACTTGAGATCTTGATTTTGAATCACTTCTCATTCCTTGGCAACATTTCTTTTCAGGATATCTAAATGTCTGGTTTGAGAATCTTCATGAATTGGTCTAAGAATCCTTTTCTGTTGTTTTCTTATTTGAGGGGTATGGAAAACCCTTGAGTTACAAACTCTCTCAAATCTTTTTAGATATTGCTCTATCATTTTCTGGCATTTAGTCTTTCAGATGAAAAGCCCAATGATAATAAGATTTTATTTTCCTTTTTATGCATTACTTTTCCGACTCTATGTTAGAGAGTAGATTTTTACTCTTGATATTTTAAAATATGACCAGAACTTTTGAATTTCAGTAATGAGAAAAACTTGATATTGTTCCCTTTTTTATAAACAGAATGCTCTCTCTGATTTCATTGCAATTTAAAATGAAGATTTTCTTATATTTACTCTTATGTCTTGGTACTAGTAAATATCAATTGTACATTTGCTCTGGTCCTCTTTCCCTGTAATTATAGTCTTTTCATAACTCTGCTGACATCGTTTGCCCATTCTCATTGAAAAGTAAGATTTACATTCGTCCAGCCTTGTGAAGGCAAATGGTCCATGCCACAGTTTCAGAGGAACCCGTTTCTATTATTTTAGTCTCAGACACTGTGAACATTTTTATTTTCCAGAATTTCATTTTAACACCTGAAGAAATAATTAACCATAAAAGCTATGGCAAAAAGTGTTTCTCCAGAGGTTTCTTTTCCAAATAGTGAGGAGTGGCCATCCAAAGACTCATGGATGTTTTTCTCCCCCTTTTCCAAGTGGCATGACTGAAGTATTCAGGACTCTACTGGCTCCTGCAGAAATTGACTGACATAGCTTACTGTGCCATCCAGCCCTATTCAATGATTTTTAATAATATTTTTAAATTCTGCAAATCATAAGAGAGTTCTTGGGTGAGGACATAAATTTGGGTGTCATTAAGTTATAGAGTAATTAAGATTATGGGAGTGAATTCCATAGCATAAGTACAGTATAAAATGAAAAAATAAGATGGACTAGGATTGTTTTAATGAAACTTAACCTTTAAAAGTCTGGTGGAAAAGGATAAATTAGAAACTAAGAAGAACTTTTCAGAGAAGTAGCAGAGAAAATTTTTAACAAATAGAATGCCTACTCCAGACACTTATTTACTTTCTAAATACCTACCCCCTTTTTATTGCTTGCTGACAAAGCTCATCTTGGTTTGGGGTAGCCCTTGTTTCCAGTCCCGAGTGAAATACTCACTTTCTCAATCTCCCTCATTATGTAGGAGTAACCATGTAACATAATTCTGGCCAATGGCAATAAAGTCTCCTATAGGCTTTTTTTTTAAAGGATTTGAACTCTGATTTTTTTTTTTTAAGGAAAGGGGCTTCTGATGCAGATGGTGCTGTTCTTTGTCCTCCCTTCTTCCTGCCTCGAAGACAAACTAGTCCTCTGGATCTATAGCAACCCCTTTGTACCAGGAGGCAATACGCATGGAAATAAAAGTCAACTCACTGAAACTAGGAAGATTTGGATATATTCCCAATGGGATTATTTAGCAGCATGAAAATGCTAATAGCCACCCACCTCCAGATCTAATGTTAGAAGAGATTAAGATTACTTTTGGTTTTAGCCACAGTAATGAGCTTTTCTATATTTGCAGATGAACACATTTCTAATTAATACAATTTTCATCATAAACATAAATTTAAAATGGTTTCTACACTATAAACATAATTATCTATGTAATCTGAAACATTTTTCTATTTATTGCCCAGTTCATAATATAAAATAAAATACCAAAAAACAAAACATAAACAATCTTCTTATTCTCACCTGATTTTCTTTGATAATAAAAAAGAAAAACTAGCTCTGGCTGGGTGGTTCAGTTGGTTGGAGCATCTTTCAGTACATCAAAATATCTCAAGTTTGCAGGTTAGAAGATGGTGGCGTGGTAGGATGCAGCAGATTCTACTCTCCCACAACCAGGGGGAAAAAATCTGAGTCATTTTAGGTAGGTACAGAGCAAAGAGCCAACATTATCACGCCATAAATGAAAATAGGAGATCGCAAATTGTAGCGGACATTGAAAAACCCGAAGAGAGAGCGTGGTTTGGTGAAAGTCTCGGAAACCACAGCATTGAAAAAGGAAAAGGTGCAGGCGCTCTGCGGGACCGGTGCGGGCCAGGCCCCGGAGGTAGGAGAAGTGGGCGCCCCTCAGGACCCAGAGACTGCGCACCCGTGAACCCGGAAAAGCCCAGGCACTCCCCGGGACCTGTGAGGCCCAGGCCCCGGAGGTAGGAGAAGTGGGCACCCCTCGGGACCCAGAGACTGCGCACCCGTGAACCTGAAAAAGCCCAGGCACTCCCCGGGACCTGTGAGGCC
>CM052544.1:30366053-30522536 GCA_028533065.1 Trachops cirrhosus
ATATAGAGGACACATGGACAAAACTAGGGGTGTTGGAAAGGGGAGGGAGGAGGGGAGGAATGGGTGGGTGGGCTGGAATGGGAATAAAGGATAGAAACTGTACTGAATAAACTAAAATAAAAATTAAAAAAAAAAATATCTCAAGTTTGATTCCCAGTGTGGGCCCATCCTTAGGATATGGATTCAACCCCCAATTGGGGCGTGTCCAGGAGGCAACAAATTGATGTTTCCTTCTCTCCCTCTTCTTCTCTCTCTAAAAATCAGTAAACATAGCCTTGAGTAATGATTAAAAAATAATAATAATTTTTTTAGTTTTGCTACCAAATGTCTGAAACTTAGTTTTCTTCAATAACCAAATGTGCATTGCCCATAGGGTTTGGACCTAAGGAAGAGTTTTCTACATTTACTGAAAAGAGCGATCACAGAGAGGGGAGAGCTCAGGAAACTGACTTGTTAAGGCTTTTTATAAAATCCTGGGCTTACCCATGATTGGTGCATGTATTGATTTAACCCTGAAAAAGCATTGCTAGACTTTGACAACTGAATTATAGAGTAGATCACCACTTAGACCCCAGACTGGCCACTGGGTAGCACAAACAGAGCAGATGAGAAGAGCGCAGCAAAGACTTTGTAAATTGAACTGACATTGAAATCATACACATAGAAGACATATCTGAAGTTCTGGCCTCAACATTACAGGGTCAAATACCAGTTAAGACAATAATAACAACATTCTTCATATGATTTATACAAAATGCAAGATCTCAAAACATAATATTAAAGTGTCCAGAATATATGAGAAGACTCAGGAAAATCTTAACTCACAAGGAAAAAGAAAATCAAGACACCAATGCTAAGATGACACAGAGGTTGGAATTATCTGACCATGACTATTATGCAAGTGCATCAAGACTTCTGCTTCTGGGAAGATGAAGTGGATGTACTTCTCCCTATTCCCCCCACTAAGTATAGCCAAACACCCTGGATATTATGTAAAACAACCTTAAGTAGACTGAACAGTGCAGAGAAGAAAGAAAATTGGCTAGAGACCTTGGGACCCGAGGTGGTAAGTTCCTTGGGTTTTCCTTTTGCAGCATATTTCCCACTGGGTATTAGAGAAGCCAACAATGTGGAAATGCTAATGGGCACAGGCAAAAAAATGATAACAATAAAAGCACACTCTCTCTAGCCAAAGGATCAAGAGCACCACAAAAGTACCTACCTCTATCTTCATACTCAATGATGAATGACTCGATGATTTTCCCCCAAGTCAGAAACAAGGCAAGGATGCCTGTTCTCACCATTGCTATTCAATGTGGAACACCTACCCAGAGCAATAAAGCAAGAATAGTAAAGAAAGAAATAAAACTCCCTGCTTGCAGATGACATAAATAGAAATCTACATGGAAACTCACACATACACACAAACACACACAAACACACACACAAAATCTAGCAAAAAAATTAGATCTGATAAGTGTGAGTTCAGGAAGATTGCAGGATACAAAAATCAATTGTATTTTTATATACTAGCAATGAATATGTGGAAACCAAAATTAAAGGTACAGAGACTTCCAGCCAAGATGGAGGCTATAGGTAGATACACTTTGCTCCTTGCACAACCAAAAGAAGGACAACAACAAATTTAAAAACGAAAAATAACCAGAACTGCCAGAAAATCGAACTGTATGGAAGTCTGACTGTAACAGAATGCAGGCAAGAGGGGGGCCCCAAATAGGGATTTGTAATGGGGTCCAGAAGAGCTTGGAGATAATTGGCTCCACACCACAGGGCCACACCTGCCCAGAATGCTGGCAGCTGTGGCCAATTTTGGGAGGAGCCAGAAATGAGGCTGCAGAGGAAGACTGGCTCTGGGATTTAAACCCAGGCCCAGCAGCCATTTGGTGTCTTTTCAGGGGATCACCACGAGGCTTTGGAGGAGTTGGGACCATACTGCTGTGGCAAGAGAGGGGGACTACCCAGCTTTGGTGGAATGGGGACCACGTGGCTTGGGTGAGAGTCCAGACCACGAGGCTTTGGAAGTGCTCCCTTTTTGCCATTTTTTGCCATGTGGATGGTGCTGGGAGCCTAAATCATGAACTTCTACTTCTTTCCTGAGATATGGTACCCCAAACTGGGCAAAGGGAGAAGGAAGGACTGTGTGCATTTGTGGGTATTCTAAAGAACTTTAGTATGTATAACTTTTAAATAAATAATAATTCCTTTCCTTTTCACCAATCTCTGGCATTGAGAGATGTCTTTCCTCTGGCAGCAGGCACAGTGAACCTAGTACAGGGGGGGAACCTGCGGAGAAAAAAGGGGGGTCTTTCATATCATTCAGCACCCCCATCTGTTCTGTAACTTGACAACCAAGGAGTTAAACATTCATCCAGACTGGTAGGAGGGGCAGAGATGGGCAGCTGGAGTGCAGAGGATGCGTGGCAAGGCAGCAGCTGGAGGACCAGGTGGGTGAGTCTGCAGCTGGCAGAGTGGGCGGTCCCATATTTGCGTGTGGATAAACTTGGAGGAAAAACCCAGGGAGTGAGATAGACCATGCAACCCAGGGTTCCAGCACAGGGAAACAAAGCCTCAAAACCTCTGACTGAAAAAACCTGTGGGGGTTGAAGCTGCAGGAGAAACTCCCAGCCTCACAGGAGAGTTTGTTGGAGAGACCCACAGGGTCCTAGAATGTACACAAAGCCACTCAAATGCAGAAATCAGCACCAGAAGGGTCCAATTTGCTTGTGGGTAGGGAAGGAAGTGACTGAAAGACCACTGAGAGCTGAACAAGCATCATTTTTCCCTCTTGGACGCCTCCCCAAGAACACAGAGACCTGGGTTGCCTTGCCATGGCAATTGCCTAAGGCTCCACCCCGCATATGTAACACGTGCACCGAGACAAAAAAAAAACTTGACCCAAATGAAAGAACAGATCAAAGTTCCAGAAAAAATACAACTAAGCAATGAAGAGATAGCCAACGTATCAGATGCAGAGTTCAAAACTCTAGTAATCAGGATGCTCACAGAAGTGGTTGAATATGGTTGCAAAACAGAGGAAAAGGTGAAGACTATGAAAAGTGAAATAAAGGAAAATGTACATGGAACCAATAGTGAAGGGAAGGAAACCGAGACTCAAATCAGCAGTTTGGAGCAGAAGGAAGAAATAAACTTTCAACCAGAACACAACGAAGAAACAAGAACCCAAAAAAATGAGGAGAGGCTTAGGAACCTTCCACAACTTTGAACGTTCCAACACCTGAATCATAGGGGTGCCAGAAGGAAAAGAAGAAAAGCAAGAAATTGAGGACTTATTTGAAAACATAATGAGGGAAAACTTCCCCAATCTGGCAAAGGAAATAGACTTTCAGGAAGTCCAGGAAGCTCAGAGAGTCCCAAAGAAGTTGGACCCAAGGAGGAACACACCAAGGCACATCATAATTACATTACCTGAGATTAAAGATAAGGAGAGAATTTTAAAAGTAGCAAGAGAAAAAGAGACAGTTACCTTAAAAATAATTCCCATAAAACTTTCAGCTGATTTCTCAAAGGAAACCTTGCAGGCAAGAAGGGGCTGGAAAGAGGTATTCCAAGTCATGAAAAGCAAGGACCTATATCTAAGATTACTCTAGCCAGCAAAGCTATCATTTAGAATAGAAGGGCAGATAAAGTGCTTCCCAGATAAGGTCAAGTTAAAGGAGTTTATCATCACCAAGCCCTTATTATATGAAATGTAAAAGGGACTTATCTAAGAAAAAGAAGATCAAAATATAAACAGTAAAATGACAACAAATTCACAACTATCAATAACCAAACCTAAAAAAACAAAACCAAAAATGAACAAAGCAAGCAACTAGAACAGGAACAGATTTACAGAAATAGAGATCACCTGGAAGGTTATCAGCAGGGAGGGTGACAGGGGAGAATGTGGGAAACAGTACAGGGAATAAGAAACATAAATGGTAGGTAGAAAATAGATAGGGGAAGGTTAAGAATAGTATGAGAAATGTAGAAGCCAAAGAACTTATATGTATGACCCATGGACATGAACTAAAGGAGGGGAATGTGGGTGGGAGGGAGTGTGGTGGGGGAGTAAAGGGAGGGATGGGACAACTGTAATAGCATAATCAATAAAATATATTAAAAATAATTAAAGATACAATACCATTTACAATCACTCAGAAGGAAACTCTTCAGTGTAAATCTAACAAAATATGTAGATGGCTTGTCTGCTGATGAAAAAAGTAAAGATAAATAAATGGAGAGGCAGACCCAGTTCATGGATTAGAAGACTGAACACAGTAAAAATGTCAATCCTCCTCAAATGATATAGAGTTTATTGTAATTCCCATTAAAATATCAGCCAGATTTTTGTAGATATAGAGAAAATTATTCTCAAATTCATATGGAAAAGGAACTAGAATAGGTCAAAGAGTTTTGAATAAATAAATAATAAATAATAAATAAATAAAAAAGAATGAAGTGGGAATTAATGCTATATCCAATTTTAAGTCTTGTTATGTAGTTACAGTAGTCAAGATTGGTATTTATTGGCAGAGAGGGAGACACATACATCAGTGGAATCTCAGTCTACTTGTAGACTCCAACCAGTGTTGGAGAATGTCCCTAGGGGCATCTAAGATCAAAATAAATGACACCATATTCCTCCCCAAATTCTGGGCAAATTGTATACTCTGCTCAGCTTTCTTAATGTATCATCTGCAGTATAATCACTAGGATTTAGGCAGAAATCTTCTGCCACTGACATTTATGTCCCTTAATTAAGAAAATGTTTATGAAACCTTGCTTGCTCCTGGTGGTGACAGAGGAGCCATCTGACTTTGAGCCCATCAACTGGACCTACACAGGGACCACACCAAGAACACCAGGTCTTAGTGAAGGTCTCTAGATTGGCCTTCTCCTTCTGAGCCTCCCTTATGACCTGCATGAGCAATATTTATTCCTCAGGTATGGCTGGGCTAGGTACTAGGTGAAACTAAACAATGCAAACTGTTGAAGAAATTTGCTCCAGAAATAATAATGGGATCCATGTATCATTGTACATTGCATGTATATGAGTGGTTAGTTAGCTACTTGTTCGAGTTTCCTATTGCTGCTGTAAAAAATTACTACGAACTTAGTGGCATAACATAACACAATTTATTACCTTATAGTTCTGGAGGTCAGAAGTCTTAAATAAAGTCTCACTGGCTAAAATCAAGGTGTCAGCAGGGCTTCATCCTATCTGGACTTTCTAGGATGGATGGCATTTCCTTGCCTTTTCCAGCCTCCAGAGGCCACCTGCATTCTTTGGCTTAAGGCCCCTTGCTTCATATTTAAAGCCAATACCCTTAGCACCTTCAAATCTCTCTCTGACTCCAATACTGACTGACTTATCTCCTCTTTCATTTATAAGGATGTCCCCTTGTGATTACATTGGGCTCATCCAGACAATCAAAGATCATTTCCCTATCTCAAGGTCAGCTAATAAGTAGCTTTATCTCCATTTACAACCTCAAATTCTCTTTTACCAATCACAAGTTCTGGAGGGTAGGATGTGAACATATTTGGGGTACCATTTTGCTGCCTACTATACCACTGGTGAAATTATTTCAATAAATTTGCTCCACTAACAGTTACATAACTCTATTTTCAAGACCTACCCAAATCTGTGCATATCTCTTCTGGTGCCCTGGGAGCTTACATTTCTTGTGCTTTTCTCAACCACACCCCCTAGCACTCACAGGCAGTGGTTCTCAAAGTGTAGGATTAAACTAGCCTGGGCATCACCTGGGAGCTTATCCATTCAGAATCTTGGCCCCACCCCAGACTTATGAATTCAGAAACTCTGGGGGTGGGGCTTGACAGTTTGTTTTAACAAGTCCTCTTGGTGATTCTCATGCATGTACATGTTTGAGAACCATTAGGCCAGGCACTATTAAGTCTAAAGGCTTCTTACACTAAAATGTAATTCATTCTAAAATATACTGCTTTTAAACCAGGATTGTTTTTTTAAAGATTTTATTTATTTATTTTTAGAGAGAGGGGAAGGGAGGGAGAAAAAGAGGAAGAAAAACATCAATGTGTGGTTACCTCTCATGCGCCCCCTACTGGGGACCTGGCCTGCAACCCAGGCATGTGCCCTGACTGGGAATTGAACCAGTAACCCTTTGATTTGCAGGCGGACACTAAATCCACTCAGCCACACCAGCCAGGGCTAAACCAGAATTGTTTTTAATATCTACTGTGCATACAAGTTCTAGCATTGTGGCAACTCCATTCCAATATCCAGTTAGAAATGGAATAAAACAAAGAAAAGATGCCACAAAGAAAAAGTCATCAAAATGTTAAGATTTTTTTTCTGGGTGGTAGAAAAATTGAATTTTTTCTCGCTGGACTTTTGTGTTTGCAAATATTTTATAATAAACATACATTATTTTAGAGTGGACAAGTAATAGATCACAAAATGGAAGGAACAATTTGTAGTCCAAACATTCAAGAAAATATAAAAACTCCTCTTCAGCCATTTCAATAGTCAGGCCAATCAAACAATAAAATTAATTTGGCTGATTCTTTCTCTTTTTATCCACGAAGAGTCTCAGTTCTTTATTTGATCATTGTGTGCAGCAGCCATGGTCTTAATGAGCCAGTATAGAGCAGAACAAGTCATTTTTGCAAGAGCAGAAACATCTACAGATCCTCAGAGGAGAGAAGCCATACTTCCCTGATGCATCCAGTCTTAGATAAGACAGCCAAGTCACCCAAGCCATCACCACTCTCACGACTCTGATAAGCCCGGAACCACAAACTCCCTACAGTCCCACTCACAGTCTTGCAACATGCTGCACCCCCATCCCAGATTTTTTTTTCCAAAGCAGACAATGTGGTATTGTGATTAGATATAAACTGAAAGTGTATTTTCTGCCCTCAGTAATTACACTGCCTTATGGTAGCATTATTCAGTGTGAAGCCTTATTATGCTGCAGAATGAAATTCTGTATAATTTTCTTCTCCTCCAATGCACAAATGGAAATCATATTTTGGTCTGAGTTGGGAAGAAAGGCTCAGTTATCACTTGTGAGCGTGGTGTTATTTTCCCCAGAATTAAAAAATCCATCTGGGTGTCCGACCTCGCTCACCCTGCTGCCTCTCCATTCAGCCTTTTGTATGCAGATGAACCTTATCAATTTCCACCGCCTCAAAAGCCCGCACCCAGCTTGGTGCCTCCCCCTGGTCCACGCGACTTTAATGGAAATGCATGAGGCTTTTTTTTCCCTTTGATGTCTGTGCAATATACGCATGTGGATAAAAACCTGTGCTTTTATTTAGGGGGAGGGGGAGAGGGGTTCAAATCAAAGTTAAAGTCTCTACCCTATCGCGCCTCGCTGGCGATTAGCAGAGGAGAGAAAGGAACAGCAAATCTAACACAGAAGCTGTGAAACTGGGGTTATTCAGATTATTGACTAACAAATAAAGGGGCATGGGATGTCACATTTGTATTCTATGGGTTTTTATCCCGCCACAGGCCTCATCAACAATTTAGTGGAGTGCTGCTAAATCCCCTGTGTTAACACGCGTGGCTCCGGGGGGCTGCATGTGATTAACGCATTAATTGCAGCTCCCTCCGGCCCAGCGCTGCCTGTGTCAGTAATTCACTTAAGGCCAGTTGGCCCTTGAGTTATTTCTACAGTCTAGTGTAAACAACTCGCAAATAACACCACTCAACCATTTCCCCCAACCGATTGCTGTTTTCCAGGCTATTAGCAACTTCCAATGAATGATTCATCTGCCAGTGAAGAAGCCTGGCCCCGAAATTGTCTGAAATCGCCAGGACTACAGGCAGGGGTCAAAACAGCCTGGCTTTCACCCTGCACGGAGATTCTCGTGCTTTTCAGAAACTCAGCTTTGCCACGCCAGGTCTACACACAGCACATGGTAAATGGTTGTTTGAAAACTTCATTTAAAAAGTGTGTGTAAAATTGAGGCAACATCTCTCCCTCTTCACCCAGGTAAATCATTTAGAAAGAAAGCGGGAAGAGGATTTTGGCTCTAAAAATCCCACCAACTCATTACATTAGTGACATTCGAATTTGATTCTATAATGAATTTTATAACGTAGTCTCATGATGCAATTCACGTGAACCTTGAGTTTAGAGTCAAGAATGAGATCACCTTCCCCAAACTACGAAGAACTGGACTGTGTGAACTTGAGTGAACTGCTTAGCTGTTTTAAGTGAAGCAGAGATAGTATTTGTTCTGCTTGCCTAACAAGATAAGGCTTTAAAGTAATAACAAACTTGTAAGTTTTCAAAATTTAGTAATAATGTAATATAATTAGTAGTCAAATAAAAAATTAAGGTTCTTATTGATATACTAAAATAATATATTTTGGGTTTGGAGCACTTTAAATTTCACGAAGAGTAATCTTATATAGGTGAATTTAGAGACAAGGATTTTAAGCATATAGAACTGGCAAAAAAGAGAATTAATCCACTCTTTTAGATCTGAATAAATCAGGTTTAAGGAAAGAAGAAGAAACCTCTGGATTAAACTGTTTACCTCTCACTGGCCTCACCTATCTTCTATCTGAACAGAAAACAGCTGTTTTAACTGCCAACCAGATTGTTGAACAAGATATTTGAAGAAAGTTTTCCTTACATCTGTCTTCTTGGTGTCTTCACTCATTCTCTCTAGATCTGCTCCTTGGGATCTCAGAAAGCAAATTTCTTTCTCCAAGTCAGGGGGACACTTGACGACACTGATGAGAGAATCAAGTCTTGGAGAGGGTTCTGGAAATCAGTGATCAATCAAAATTATCTATTCTCCTCCTCCCCTTTTTAAATTTAAAAGTAAACACACTTGCCTTCAAAAAGAGAAAAGTTCAAACAGAACACAAGGTATAAAATAAATGGTTAAGTAGTCCCATCTACCCCATCCCATCCCACCCAATATGCCAGCCACTTCCACTGCTCCAAAGAAACCTCTATTAACAATTTCTTGAGTAGCAATTTACAAATTTATAAGGAAAATTTCCTTATAAATTTCCTTTATAAGGAAACACAAAACATAATACACATTTTTTCTGCAATTATTTTTTTTGCTGACCAATGTTTTGGACACCTGAATAATACAGCGCATGTAATATACCAAGGCGTTTACTGGAAAAGTATTTGTAATACAATTTTGTGTCTAAATTCATATATGAAATTGGCCAATAGTTTTCTTTTCTTGCACTGTTTTTTTAGGTTGTGTTATTGGTTTTGCTAGCTTCAGGAAGTGATTGGTTAGCTTCTCCCCATTTCTGTTTTTTCTTCCCTCTGTTTTGGAGCAGTTTATATAACATGAAAATTATCTGTTCCTTCAGAGTCTATAAAACATCCTTAACACTGCTTGGACTTGGTGTCCTTTTTATAAGCAATTGTTTTATTTTTACTCTTTCAATTTCTCCTATGATTATTGTCATAGTCAGATTTTCTATATTCTAAGGAAATTTTCATAATTGTATATTTGTGCATATTTTTAATTTATTGGCACAACGATGTGTTTTATAATTTTATCTTTATATGTCTTTAGTCACATCCCTTTTAAATTTATGTTACTTATTTGTGCCTTCTCTCTTTTCTTAGTAATTAGGTAGAGAAAAAATTATTTTTCCTCCCCTATAGTACTTTCCAAATGGTTGTATTAGTAATCTTTTAAAAAGTTTTATTGTATTTTTTCCATTACCATTTAGTCCCCTACACTCCCACCCCCTCACAACCACCAAACTGTTGCCCATGTCCATGAGTCCTTTTCCCTTTTTGCTTGATCCCTCCACCCACAACCCCCTACTACTAATGTTTTCAAAGAACCAGCTTCTGATTGTATTCATCTACTCTACTTTTGATTTTGTAATTTCACAATTTCTGCTTTTATTTTTACTAACTCTCTTTTCCAAATTAATTTGAGATCATTTTACTATTTTTCTAGCATCTTAAGCTGAAAGCTTAGTTAATTTTCATATTTCTGATGTTCTAGTAAATGCATGTAATGCTATGCATGCTCCTCTGTCTCTGCCTAACCCATTGACTTTGATAGGTGTGTTCTTAATTGTGTGCATTTCAAGAGTTGGTAACAACCATTTTTTATTTCCTTTTCAGTTACAAAATTATTCAGAAGCATGATTTCTAATTTTCAGGAACAAAGCTTTCCTTAGGTTGTTAATTTATATTTCTATTGCCTTGTGATCAATAAATATAAATCATATGATTTTTGCGTTCTGGAATTTATTTAGATTGCTTTTGTAATTTAAAACATGGTCAATTTGTGTGAAAGATGTTTGTGTCTAAAAATAATGTTTCCTCTGTTAGAGTAAGTCAGGATTGTTAATTGTCACTTTATTTCTCTACATCCTTCAATTCATTTTATTTCACTTTTCTACCACATCTAGTGATTGAGTGCAGTAAGTTAAGGTTTCTCGCTGTAATTATGAATTTACTGATTGATCCATGTGTTTCTCTTTATTTTTGCTCTTTTGTGAGTTAACCAGTCTAATGACCAATCCCCCAATTTATATCAGATGTGTGTTGAAACATGTGCCATGTGTCTTAATTTTTTCTTTCAGATTTTGCTCTCTAGAAGGATTTCTTCAGTTGGTCTTGTAGCTTACTCACTTGCTCTTCGATTGCTTCCGCTCTGCTATTAGAACTGTTGTAAGAGGGTGCAACCAAGGGGGGCCCCCAAATAGGAATTTTAATGGGATTCAGAACTCAGGGTGTCCAGGAAATATTAGAGAAAAATATATATATGATGTCCTCACCCCTACCAGTCTGAGCTGTGGGATGGACCATGGAGCAGGGCCACTGAGAGCTTTTTTGCATAGCAACAGCTGTGCAGCTAACCTCTGGCATTGTCATTTAACATATCTATAGCCTTTAACTGGTTTCATAGATATGTTAAATAGCTGTGGCCTTGCTTTTAGTTAGGAGGATGGGAATGACTTCAACCCAGGATGTAACTGGGAAGCAACTCCCCCTGGTTACAGTGCCTGCATGAAAGCTTGGAGATGATTGGCTCCATGCCATGGGACCATGACTGCCTGGACTTACTATGCCAGCCCAGTAAAGCTGGAAGAATACAGGAGTGCTGGCAGGTGTAACTGACTGTGGAAGGAGTCAGAAATGGGGCTGCAGAGGAATATTGGCACGGGGATTTAAACCCAGGCTTGGCAGCCATACCAGGGCAGGACAACATGGCTCTGGGATAGTCCCTTTTGCCATGTGGCTTAGGTAGCAGGAGAGACTTTGCCTGGAAGAAAAGGGGTGAGAGGACTCTTGTTGGTGGGCCATGAGAAGGTGTGACATGACTTTGGATTAACTGGAGATCATGGCAGCAACACAGCTGATTGTGCCAGGAGCCTGAATCATGGACTTTACTTCTTTCCTGAGATACAGTACCCCAGACTGGGCAGAGGGAGAAGGAAGGACTGTGTGTGTTTGTGGGTATTCTAAAGACCTTTAGAATTTTAATGAAGACATTAAGTCATTACTCTAAGTCTGTATAACATTTAAATAAATAATTTCTTTCCTTTTCACCAGTTTCTGGCATTAAGAGACATCTTTCCTCTGGTGGTGGGCAAAGCAAACCTAGTATGGGGGGTAGGGAACCCCAGGAGAAAAAAGGGGGGTCCTTTTGGTAATAGTATATTGCTAACAACCACCACCCCCAAGTCTGTTCTGTAACACTGTCTACTGAAATTTTTATTTCAAAAATCAAAATTTAAATTTCCAAATCTCTAATTGATTGTTATGGATACAATATCCCCTATGGCTCTCTAATTATTTTAATTACGCTTATTCTTTTTGCTTTTAATTAGCCCAATTTCCTGGTTATCAGCTCATCCACTTGTTGAGTTTGGTGCCTCACTTTCATAGTTTGGGCTTTCCTCAAATATTTAGTGAATCTTAGTTGTGGGCTCACATCTGTATTTGTGATTCCCTTTGGGCTGCAGATAAAAAGCCTGTCTCCAGAGGTTGTTGTAGAGGCATAGAACATTTGCAGAAGGGTATAAACCAGTACATAGCTGGATACCTAAATATCAGAGCCTCTATGGCGGCACCAGCCTCCAGAGGCACTGTCCTTTCTCCCTGAGCAAAAGTCCACCTTCCCCATCTGTGGCTTTGAAACCAGAAAAGACACAAGAGTTTGGGCTGCCTGTCACTACCAAACCCAGTAAGCAGAGACAGGGATTGAATCTTTATGGGGGCTTTATTCACATGGTCGGTGATCTGAGAAGATGGCAGGTTCATACCCTAACAGACCATCTTAAATTCCATTTTAAAACGGCCCTTTTTATAAGGAGAACAAAGTGTAGGTAAGGGGTTTGGAATTCAGGGAAAAATTAAATGGATTAAAAAAAGCCTTCAGCATTCTTGCCCTGGGCAGTATGGTTTTAAGCTGTGCCCCAGGCAGTGGTCTTTAGCTGTGTCCTAGGTGGTGGTGATCTCACCCTGGAGTACAATGGCTCAGATATCTTGAATTGCTTGCGGTCCTCCTAAAGAACAAAGGTGGAACTGCTTATGGCCTACTGTAGTCAGGGTGGGTCATACCTTCAGTTTCTGAAACAAAAACTTTTACATGCATTGATTACTTAGCTTATTAGCTATTACTTAAAAGAAAACTTTCCAACTCTTAAGTCCCCTATCAGCTTGCTGCCCACCTTGACAGAAGATAGAAGGGTGGGAGCTGAAGACATTTCTCCTGCCAGGTGAGGCTTCCACACTCCACCCCAGCAGCCCCACCTGTTCTGAGGATCTGGCCCTGGAGGTATCCTGCTTCCCAGGAGCCACACCCTCCTTTGCAGCACATTTCTGGCACTGCTTGATTTCATCTACCTTTCATCTCTTTGAGACACCCTGTAGTTTGGAGTGTCTCAGTGACACCTCTTATTTTTCTCTCTGGTTGTGGATTTTTCCAAAAAAAACTATACCCATTTTCTATTATTCCCACAGATTTGGGAGAGATGAGGTCGCAGTGTGTATTCAGCTGTTCTCTTGATCCATTCTCTGGTAATCAATTTTAAATTGCTTACTGACTGCTACAAAATGGGCACCTCCTATAAACAGTGCTTCCACGTCCTTGAAACAATGGCAAAGAGATGGATTTGGGGATTGATGCTGGATGAAGTGTGGGGAGAATGAACTCTCATGGTTGTTTAACATGAATTCTTAGGGAGAGTACTTGCACATACTAGGATACTGGTGTTTAAAAAAATTGAATACCAAGTGATTGGAATTCACTTTGTTCCCTGGTGACTTCTGTAAGAGGAGCTACAGAGGACTGGCCACCGCCCCTCCCCCCCTACTATTCTAGAAAACAGCTGCGCCTATTTGAATAAAAGAGAGGGAAGGAAGGGCCCATCTATTTACAGGTCAACAGCAGCCTGGATATCTGATGCCTTGTGGAACTAATTCCTAATTGGGGCAGTGTTTGTCAACACTGACAGGACCCTAATACACTGTAATCGCTCCAGCCACAAACTCTGATAGAGATCTTAATCTCCACACTGTCCCCCTCACAGGCAGCAGGCCTGCCTCCCACCCACTCCTGCCCCATTCTTGGCTCTGTCTTTCTCTCAATTTCTTTTCTCTCCATCCTCATGACTTTTTAAACAATTTTTGCATTTCTCCATTGCCACTGCCCTCTGTCTCTCTTTTATAGCCTGGTTCGTTTCTTCTTTCATTCTTTGCAGGGTCTTGGATCTCCCTCTCCATCCTTCTATTTCTCTTTTTCTTTTGTCTCTCTCTCATAAACACCCATCAAATTTAAATCCTCAAGAGTTCCCAGAAAGTTTAGACCACATTTAATCTTAATATGTGGATAATTATTCATTCAATGTCAACAATCTCTGAAATTGTTATGAAAATCAAATTATACTTTGACAAATTTTCATAAATAGAAGCAGAAGGTCAACATAAATGTATATAGCAAAGGGAGAGTGACTTTTTTATCTTGGTGCCTATATTTTGCTAACTTTGCAAAATAATTGTCTCACCTTAGCTAGTGTCCTGGTTGATACTGTTGGCAGCACAATCTGAACCAGGCCTAGGAGCAACATATTTACAATGGAGCCAGATAAGCAGCAGGCACCAGTGAATTAGGATGAAGCCCTTCTGTTATACACCTGTGCCAGACCACAAGGGTAATGTCCCAGTTCCAAGAACATCTGGAAAGACCTGGGTAGAAAGCAGCAGCCAAGTGAGCATTCCTTCATTCCATTTCATTCAGTTTTCAATTTTGCCTCCAAAATAGCTGGTGGCCACTTGAATCACACTGTTGGCACTGAGTCTAAAGCATCATCTGTTCCTCACTCTTATCCTTCAAACTCCTTGGAAATGTTATTTTGGGAGTTTCCTTGTTCTTACCCATAAGGTCTTAGTTCAAACATTATACCTCTTCAGAAATATGAAATCCTGACCACTCTAGACAGAACATTACTAGCTCTCTGCACATTATTTCTATCCTTAATCTATTTATTTTCTCCATAGCAGTTATTACAAACTGTAGTTATGTCATTTGTTTGTTTTCCTCCAGGAGCATAAGATTCATGAAGACAGGAAATGTCTTACTTTCCCTTGGTGTGCTCATTACAGTGACCGGCATATAGTAGGTCTTCAACAAACATTTGTTGAATGAGATAATGGATTAATAAAGAAATTAATGAAATATGGAGCAAAGAATAGGGATACAATCCTCTAATCTTTCTCATTTCTAAAAACAGTGATTATAGTAATTCCATTACTTTAATTTTCTCTCTTCTCAAAGATTCTTAGTGACCAATGTAATCAAATCTAAACTTCTGAATTTCTCTTTTGAGGCCTCCTAAAATTTTGTCTCAATCTCCTTAACCAGTCTTAATAATATGTTTCTCAGGATTTCCCACAGCAGACCCTCTGCTTGGACTCATGGTCTCTCCTACATGCCTTGTGCATTCTCACCCTGCTCAAACTGTTCTTCTTCTTCCCAGGATGTCAGCATGCTGAGAGCAAGCCATGCTTTATCCTTTTTTGTGTCCCTAAACCCACTGCAGACTTTCCGAAAACTTCTGTGTTCCAGTAATTGGCATCACTGCTTGACAGATTCTTTAGTGCTTGCTCTCCACCTGTATTATCACAGTCCTCAGACAAGAACACCCTCTGCTCACCCATGGGGACTCCATGAGTCATGGAATTGAACTTACAACTGACTCAACCTTGCACTCAGTTCTACTACAAACTGCATTAGTGCTACCTCTGGGGTTTCTTGTATGAGAGAATTTCTCACCTGAAACTGCAGAGATGTCTGAATCATTAAGAAAAATGTGTGGGGAGAAGTTGAAGGGAGGGAGAACTGGAAATCACTGAAAAGGATGGAAAAAAACATAAAGGAGATATCAGAAGTGGAGGAGACAAAAGAAGCTCCTCAAAGTCTGGGTCTGGTGATGGGAATTGACATGCCAAGGAAACAAGCACCTGAGGTGTATAACACAGAGGTAAGCCCAGAATAAAGAGCACTCATCCCTCTCTCCTTTCTCCCACTCTGTTTATCCCTATTCCTCTGACTTGTTTTATCCCCTCCTCTTCCTCCCATCCCTCCTCCTCCTCTTTCTCTTCCCACTTGTTGTCTTACACTAAGTCCCTTTTTCCTTGTTTATACCAAATACCTTTCCCCGTCTTCTGTACACTTTCTTCATCACACAGTTCCTCTCAGAGAAATGAAACTGTCTGTTACCGGGCTGTAGGCAGGCATGTGATCAAACCTCCACAGAACTCCCACCTTTAAATGAACACAGCTGAGGCTCTGCTTCTGTGAAATCCCCACAAGACCCCAACAAAGTAAGCCCTAAAAGTCCAGCACTCTCGGAACTGTCAGCTATCTTGTGCTTCTTGTTTTTCCTTTTCCCAGTAGCTCCTAAAGTCATTCTGCATCGGTCCCAGCCATGGATACACTTACCTGTGATTTATTGATGATAATCATAGGAAAGCCATTTGTAATCAAATGTTAAACAAAGACATTCTCTCACTGAGAGGGAGTGATAATGCACCATTTAGTAATTTTTGTGTGGTTGGTAATTTGGAGAATGAATGATAATTTCTGAGCCTTGAAAAACTACATTGACAATGCCTGGTGTTATTCACCTAGTGAATAAAAACACCTTCCTCTCCATGTCTTGTGATAAATTTCTTTTATTAGGGCCACTTAGGCGGGACTTTATCTTAATGGTTTCTCATATGGGGCAGTTGATGCTTGGCCGTTAGGTTGTTTTTCATCATGCCTTAAACAGAGGGCTCAGAGAAAATAAATAGCAATAGTGGTACCAGACAGCTCAGTGGCTATAGAAATTAAGCCCAGAAGCTGATGGGTTTGCCCAATCACAACCCACAGGAAATGCATAGGAAGTGGGTCTCGATGCCCCCATGAGGACCGTAAGACTACCCCACCTACCCATTTCACTCAGCTTGCCCTTCTTTCTCTCCAGTGTCCCTTCCTAAGTGACTTGTACCTTCCCTTCTTGTTCCCTACTCCGCATCAAGTTCCCTAATTTGCACTTTTCCTGTGTTAACTCAGTATTGCTTTCAGTGTGGAAGGAAGTGGTAGGATCGATACATTCAGTAACTGAATAGGCATTATTATATTGGTTTATACAGGTTCTTTGCAACCTGCCTTCTACCCAAGAGAAATCCTTGTGTCCCTTGTGGTTGGAGTAAACTGGGGAGGAAGAGCAGCCACTCACTCCACACTCCACAACATGTCCTATGAAAGCCACAGCAATGTCCCATCAGTGATTTGCTTCAGTTACAGGTTATATAGCTCACTGCATTCTGAGACCCCAGGGTGACAGAACTTGGGGACCGCCCTGGTGGAGGTAGGCTGCCTCAGAGGGCTGTTTTTCTGAGTACTGTTCCTGGCAGAGGCAGGCTCAAAACCTCTCCATAGGCATTGTGGCCACCCCTCCAGATGTCAGAGAGTGCTCACAAATTCTGTCCTGAGGTCATTTCTTCTTTCCCACAGTCCCCAGTTCCTAACCCCACCTCAAACCCCCTGCCCAGTTCCCACCTCCAATTGTATCACAGACCTGAGAGAGGGCCACAGCAACTCTCTGCCCCTCCTAGTTCCTCTGCCTGGTAAGGTGAGTGTGGAGGAGTGTGGGAGGACAGAGGGAGGCTATCTTAGTAAACTAGTGACACATCTAAAAAACCTTAAGACGTCTCAACTTGCCTTACTATAGTCTCCTTGGTCTTGAATTGAATTACGAAGAGCTCCCTTTCATTGCTTTAACCTAGGACACACAACTCCAGGAGATGGAGGAGTGAGTGGGTATTATTATTAACAGCTGACATTTCATTAATATTTACTATATGCTAGGCATTGCACTGAAAACTTTACATTGATTACCTCACTTAAACTTCACAACATCCTTAGAATGTAGGTACTGTTATTTTTTCTAGCTTTATGGAGATATAATTGATATATAACACTGTCTAAGATTAAGGTATACAATGTGATTATTTGATCTGTAGATATAATGTGAAATTACTTAGGTATTAATACATTACTTCTTTTTTTACTAGTAGAGAAAAAGAAGCCAAGAGGGCCTAAATTACTTACCGAGAGCCACAAAACTGGAAAGTCCTAAAGCTGGGATGGGAATGTAGGCTGTCTGACCCCAAACCTCTCACTTCTTTCCTCTCTGTTGTCCTGACAATGACAATCCTATCCAGCCATGCTCTTGAGTGCTCTGAAAGCATACAAATCCTTTTCCATCATAGGTGCATTAAGAGAGGCAGCATGTCTGAGTCCACTTCATTGCTTCCCACACACCAGGCAATTTGCAGCCCTGGGAGTGCCTTTCCCCCTGGGCACCATGCCATCATACACCCCTGAGATGCAGAATGGATTTCTCCACACCCTGAGTGGGTAGCTGACACTTGTTACTCTTTCTCAGGAGGTGAGCCAACCCCTGCTTAGAGATAGCTACAATCTGTTCCTCAACAATACCCTTCTCCTTATTGGGGAAGTATTGGCCATATCCTATGGACTCAAATTCTACTCCCTTTGGACAGAGTTCAACAGAAGGGAGTCTGCCATCCAACCAACTCAAGGGGTCTCTGCTTCCCCCACCTCAAAGAATGCCATCTACTCTCTACTCATCTCCCCCATGACTGGCCATGGGGGTGTATTTTGGTCCCATCTGGATACAACCTATAAATTATAGGTTTCAAAGGTAGTGTCCCAAAAGAGAGCAGATTCCTTCCCACTGGTTCCTGAGTGGAGAGATTACTGTGATGTATCTCCTTACCTCTTCACTTGACAGACCTCCATCACACATCCAGTTTCTGGTTGTCTTATAAACTAACATGAATCCTAACCCATCCACCCACAAATAATGTGTTTCTTCTCAGTGTCAGGAACCTGTAAATCTCATAGCTCTCTCTGGTCTGTTGTTCCTGGTGCAGAACAGTTGCCTCACAATGCCTTTTCTCTCTTGCTGTGTTGTGTTGAACTGCCACATTGCAAAACCATCCTTCAGTTTATTACCTCTTCTGACCCTTGTCTGCCCCAAATCAGAGGTCATTAGGCAGCCAGGATTCCTATCAAAACACCAAGAAAACAGGGACCATATCAGAGGTGGCATTCTTACAGTTACTGTGACCATACATATGAATCCCATGGATCATGCCCGTGATCTTTACTGGTCTGGGTGCAGGATTTCAATTATTCTTAAGAATGTTCTATTAAATCTCTTGATTTGTAAATCCTTTAGGGAATGATAGGGAATTTCCTAACATGAAGTATGAATGACCAATAACCCTTCACAGTAGTCGAGGCTCCCCATCAGGATTCCTGTCAAAACAAAGAGAAAGACAATGATCCCAACAAAAGGTGAACAAAGCAGCATCAAAGGGAAAAGCAAATTTTAAAAAATATGGTTGTAAGACCCATTGTTAACCTCTGAATGGATTATATCTCAGAATAAATACCCAATAAAAACTATGATTGTGAATCCTTGCAGTTGGTCAGAGTGACTCAGAGAGAAGGTGATAAGGGTTAGACTTTCCCACCTAAGCCTGAAAGACTCAAGATACCCACACTTAAATTGAGGGCATTGAGGGAATAGAAAACATATTTTTAAAAAATTGTGGGTGTAGGTATTGGCATATTAGAATTACATAACTAAGAAATGGGCTAAGATGTTGAGAGTGCTGTGTTTATTTTTCCTTCCCCAAAAGGTGCATGGACCAAAATATTAAGGGTTGCTAAAGACCTAAATCAACCACTTTTAATAATCCATAGGAAGGAAGTGGGCTGAGAACACTTCAGAAACACTGAGGACAGGAGGACATATTCTCCAATGTCCATTTCAAATGTGAGCAAGAAGGATGGGGGAAAGGAAGAACCTTAGAGAACAATGGATGGGGAGCTCCTCGCTAAGCACAAAATCAGGAACATTTCTCACTCCCAGGAGTCTCGTCCTGTGAAGCATCTAACAACAAGATTTCAGGATTGCTATATACAAGGTATGTGCAGAAGGTATCCAGCCATGTAATATGAAAAATAGAGACATTTGTTGAAGGAGATACGAGATACAAGAAACATTGTATAGGACAATGATGCCTCATGTCCATTCAAAGTAGTCACCTTGGGCCCTCACACATTTCTCCCAGTCGCCATCAGCTCTCCTGTCATATTTTCCTGAATCTCATCTATGACCTGAAATCTCTTCCCATTCAAAGGTGATTTTAGTTTTGGGAAAAGTCAGAAGTCACAGGGTGCCAAATCTGGGCTGTAGGGGAACTGAGTCACCTGGGTGATTTGATGTTTTGCCAAAAAACTGCATGAGACATGGTGCGTGAGCAGGCATGATGAAGCTGCCAATCACCAGTTACCCACAGCTGCAGCCTTCTGAATCATCCAAATAGTTTCTGTGGAGGAATGTTCAAGCTTAATGCAAAATTTAATGCAGATTCGTTGCTCTACTTGCTCAGTCATTTCGAATGTGATGGCCACACAGTACACATGCTCAGTGAGCAGCATCTACTGCCCCCACTGACTAGTACAGTGAAGGCATCATTGTTCATGCATGTACATTCCAGTCCACTCTCCTTGGCTGCTGGGTTACACTGATGTCACGCAAACTATTCTCATTGTATTAACAATGGCTGGACTTTTTCCGGACAGACCTCATAGACCCATGTCTGCGCTGGTTCCCTGTTTTCCCCTACTGAGTGACAGTTTGTATTTTGGTTGTCCTATTTATGTTCTGCCATTATTAATTGGGTATGGAAGGGGATGTATTTTCCTCTTAGCTCGAGGTCTCTGAATGAAGAGGCATGTTTTAAAGCAATTGATAGAGTACCTTAATGCTAGAAGCAGCCTTCATTTAATAGCTCAGTGATTATTGTATTGCACCTATAGAGAAGAAAATAAAATTCTAGCTCACTACTTGACCCATCAAAGTTCAATGTTTATGTAGTAATAATGTTAACAATGTTTATTATTTAATGTTTTAGACTTACTCTGTGAACAAAGCACAGAAGACTTGCTCATGGTTTTAGGACAAAATGTAAACATTAGCACACAAAAATAACAAAGAAAAGGTGAGCTGATGAAAGGAGGCAGAATTGGGGAGAAAGTGTAGGGCTGCTATTATCCTTGTTTATAAAGTTGGTAGTAGAGCAATACTGTCAAATGTTGACAGGACAAGACATGATAGTTTATCTTATTATTTATAGTCATAATACATGAAAAGATAATAAAATTGTAAAATGTTGAGTACAGTGAAGGGGGAAATTGTGTATGTGATCTAAATCTTTTATTCATAGTGAAAAATTCATATATCTTAACTATATCAAGAAGTTAAAATGTAAACATATTATTTAGAGTCATGCCAGAACAATTAAAAGAATAAATTATTTTAAAAGTTAAATCCAGCAATTAGTATTAAAAATAAGGACAGTTAAAACAAGAGACTGTCAATTTTCATCATAATTTTTCTGTCCTATTTTAATTATGTGAATATATTTATTTAATGAAAACCAAACAAATAGAGCGCTTGCCATTTTTGTGAGCAACCTTTCAAAAAATTGTTATTGAAATGTAACAAACATTGTAAAGTGCACAAATCTCAAGTGCACACCTCAAAATCAAGATAGAGAACATTTCAACATCCTAGAAAGTTTCCTTTGACCTCTCCAAATACCCAAAATGTAACCACTACTCTGACCTTCATCACTATAGACCAGTTTTGCTTTTGGAACACCTTGTTACCAGAATCACACAGTATTTATACTGACTTCTGGGTTTTTTGCTCAATATTATGTCTGTAAGATTAACTCATGTTGTTTGTGTAGCCGTTGCCACATAGTAGTACTCCATTGTATAAATATACCAAATTTTATTTTTATGTTTTGTTGGTGAACATGAGGTTGTTTCCAGTTTGGGGCTATTATGAATAAAGCTGCTAAAGCTGCTGTAATCATTTGCATACTTGTCTTTGATGGACATCTGCACATATTGGCCATATAAGAGTATGTGGCTGAGATATAACATAGGCATATGCTAGATTCTGCCAAACTGTTTTCAACATGGTTATATCAATCCCATCAGCAATATGAGTGATCTAGTTGTTCAACATCCCCACCAATGCTTACTACACTCTGTCTTTTTCATTTTAGCTATTTTGATATATACTGTTATATCTCATGGTTTAAACTGCCATTTTTCTGATGACTAATGAGGTTGAGCATCTTTTTATACGTTACTGGGCACTTGGATATCCTCTTTTGTGAAGTACCTACTCAAGTCTCTGACCATATTTTTAAGTCATTTTGTCTCTTTTAACTTCTTTATATATGTTGAATATATATAATAGCTAATATCTCAAATATCCTACTTTGTGGCTTATCTTTTCAGTCTCATTATAATGTCTTTTGGTGAACAGTTCTTAATTTTATTGAAATCCAACTTATCAATCTATTTGTATAGTTACTGATTTTTTTGTGTCCTATTTTGGAATCTTTATTAACTCCAAAGTCATGAGGATACTTTTACAAATAGTTTTCTAGGAATTTTATTGCCCTGCCTTTCATATTTAGATCTATAATACATCTGAACTGTCTCTTTGTTTTCTTTTTCTTTTTACTGTACCCAAATAGGCCTCTTTGGGGGGCAATCTCAATACAGGTGAAAGACAAACCCTAAGAGAGAGATGTGTCTTCTACCAGCTTGCCTACGGATACCTCATGGACAACCCATGCTCAGCCAATCAGATGATCTTGCCTGAGCTGAATTGACAGGGAGTGCTACAAAGACACAGGGAGAATCAGAAAGAGCTTCTGGGACCCTGAGGAAGCTCAGGGTCCAGAATCACAGGGGTGAGTTTCTGACGGAAGGCATTCCAATCATCAGAGCTAGCAGCCTGTTAGCAGTGGTGCCAGAGTGGTACCTAGCAGGCTTGGTAGAGTGGCCTTGATTGCCAAGTTTTCCAATGTAGTTCTCTAGACCCCCTGTAGGTTTTGTGATCTATGCAATATCCTTCCAATAAATTCCCTTTCTTGCTTAAATTAGCTGGGGTTTTATTTGAGATCAAGACCTCTGTCTGGTAAAAGCAGTAAATTCAAAACTCCACAAAATGTCACAGTCAGGAAAACTACATGCTCACTGAAAGCTTTGAGATCCTCATTGACTGGGATTAAATCATGCTTCAAACATTTCCCTAAGCTTCTCTGTGTCTGGAAACAGCTAATGGGAAGCCTGTCAGAGGGGTGGAGGCTACCAGGGCAGTGCTGTCAATTGGCCTCTGCAACACCCATTCAAGGGCCCTACCCACAAGTGAGACATTGGCTAATTTGGAACACAAAACCCCATTCGTGACCCCATCCCCCAACCATCACCAGCAATTGCAGCAGATATTTTTTTTTTTACCTATTCTCCCTGAAGAGGAAATAAAACTCCTTAAATGATAAACTACATTTTAAAAATTAATGAAAGTTCCAAATGGTGTGGAAATTATGTCTTAATTGGAAGGCCATTTTTAAAGTTCTATTTATAAGACTTTGAGGCATTAATATCAAGCAGGAAGAGGTGAAGAGTCTTATGAGGAAAGGAAATACCCCTGGAGTTGTGGATTTTTTTTCTTTTGCTAAGAGATTCTCTGCAGCCTGGGATGTGATATATGTAAAACCTCAGTTGTTGTAAATGCCCAAACTGTTTCCCCCCTTCCCTGAACCATTACTCTAATACATTGGCCTCATAATGACAGTGTTTTCTGGAGCCTCTTCTGCAAAACCTTCTCTTCCCTCTCTAAATCCATCTGTACCCTTCAGTCCCTTCACCCATCCCCTCAGGCTCGCGCTCGCTCTCTCTCTCTCTCTCTCTCTCTCTCTCTCTCTCTCTCTTTCTTGCTCTCGCTCTTGCTCTTGCTCTCATTTGCATTCCTGTGGCACCCTATGCTAATCCCTGTACAGCATTGATCACGCTGTCCTGTAATCATTGGTTTACTATATGTCCATCCATTGGAATGTGAATTTTTTGAGTGGGAATCACATGTTCAGTTCTATGGCCCCAGGGTCTGACCCAGAAGAAAAGGTCAATATTTTTTAAATGATCAAATAATTAAAGAAATAAATGAAGTGACTCAACTAGCCATCTGCACTTAAACATGAACCTTAACAAAGGTAATCAAATAATTTATTCTCCTAACTGTGACCCTATTGAGAGTGAAAGGGGACAGGACACTGATACAACATGCATTATCCAGGACTTCTCTGAGCAACTGGGGATAGGTGGTCACCCTGGCCTTAACCCATTTTACTCAGCCTGGTTTTTCCTCCTCTGCCATTGTACAATGGGAATGAACCACCAACAGTATACTAGGGTGTTTCTGAAAAATGAAGGTTGTGTCTTTATCTTTGAGACTAAGCACTCTGAATAGTAAGATGGGATAGACACTTGGGTGAGAGGTCAGAATTAGGTAATAATTGAAGAGTCATTCTCCTTCATGTATAGGGAGAAGATAAAATCACAGAAGGGATGAGATCCAAAAGACAGGGTGTTGACTGAGATGACAGAGGCTCAAATTCAGGCACCTGAACACAGGAAACACTTGGAAGGAAGAAAAAGGGGTTGAGTGGAGGGCTCATTACATTGTTACATGTTATGACATTTAATTCTTACCCTATGGAACCCCATGAGATAGAAAGCAATGTTATTTTTACTTTATGGGTGAGCAAATGGAGACACATACTGAAGTGACTGCTTCCTGGGTCATAGAGTCAGAAAGAAGCAGAGCAATGATTGAAAGTGAGTTTGGTCTGATGCTAAAACTCATGATCTTAACTGGGACAGGAATGCAAGAAAGGGATAAAGGATTAGGAAGAAGGGGCTGTTTAACACTCTCATTGCTCTGAGAACATTTTGGAGAACACATCCTCTGAATAATTCAAGGGCAATAGAGTAGTGGAAAAGGTCATTGCATTTGACAACTGGGAGATTGGTCACAACCTTTTATATCACAGGAGATTAACAGAATGAATTAATGGAGATGGCGAAGATGGTGGACAAGTAGGTGGAAGAAGAGTCCACTTGCTCTTGCTTCCAGTTCGGATTCTCAGCTGATTTTCCAAGAAATGGAATCAATGGAACAATCAATGGAATCTTATCTGGTAGGAAGTTTTGAAGCCAAGGAGCACAGAAGATGCTTCACAGTGGGCATCATCTCACATGCTTTTTCCTTTTCTTATATTATTCTTATTTTCTTTCCATCTTTATTAATCATTGCTTGTTTGGTGTGGATATTGCAGTCATTGCTGTTTTTCTTCAATTTGAATCCTATTTGTTAACTATTTTTTTATTTCAAATATCATAGGTTATTCTCCCTCTGTCTTACTCCATTTTGTCTTCCACCTTCCCGTGATTATTTGAGTTTGAAATCTTATATTTTCCCTTTATAAGCCTAGATTCTATTCTTTCTCCTCCCTCCATATTATTTCTCCTCCCTCTATCCTCTCAAAATCATTACTCTTTGCTGTAGACATCTCATATTCTCTTTTTCTTTCTTATAATATTCTTTTTTCTTTTTTTAATTTTAATCATTATTCTTTCTTATAATATTCTTATTCTCTTTCCACATTTATTAATCTTTCTTCATCTGTCATTGTTATTGACCCTGTTGTGTTTTTTCTTCAATTTTGTTCCTATTGGTTCACTATTTCATTTTATTTTAGACTTTGTATTATACTCATCCCTTTTCTTACTCTATTTTGTCATCTCTCTTCCCTTTTTTCCTTATGTTCTAAATTTTTTCTTCCTTTCTTCACCTTGTTTTTATTCCCTATTCTTATTATTTCTCCTCCCTGTTCCCTCTTAAATCATTTTTTCCTTTAGTCATCTCATATTCATTTTCCCTGTCTTATAATATTCTTAACCTCTTTCCAACTTTATTAATCTTTGCTAATTTGCTGTTAATATTGTTGATGGGGTTGGGGGAATGTTTTTCACCGGTGAGAGTTTGGTTTTCTGGTTAGTTTTGCTTTGTTGTGCCAGTACCTGTACAACAGCATACAAGACATGGTGGGTGTTGTGACTCTCAGACAGCCAGGTGGAGGAAAGAACCCAATAACTAATGAGCCATCAATAATCAAAACCCAAAAACAACAAGAGAGGTCACAAAAATGACATAAAGGGCATCCCCAGAGCATCTAGCTCAGGAGATCAAAGAGACTGCACCATTGAGTCCCACAGAACTCCTACCACAGAAGTCCACTCCACTAAGACAGGGAGTCAAAGCAGAGGAATCTTATATGCAAAAACAAATAGAAAGAGTCTATTTGACCTAAAATGAGAAGACAAAGAAACAAACCCCAATCAGTAAGAAAAGAGGAATCCCCAGAAAGAGAGCTAAATGAAATTGGGGCAAGCAATCTATCAGACATAGAGTTCAAAATAATGGTTATAAAGATGCTTGAGGAACTCAGTAAGAACTACTAGAAACTCTATGGAAGCTACAAGGAACTTACTGGGAACTACATCAGCATGAAAAATAACATAGAAACTATGAATAAGAGCCAGAAGAAAATGAAGAATACATGATCTGAAATGAAGAATACAATAGAAGGAATTAAAAAGCAGACTAGATGCAGAGGACAGAATCATCAAACTGGAAAACAAGGTAGAAAAAAATCCAATCAGAACAACAAAACAAAACAAAAAAAGACTCAAAAAGAATGAGGATAGTTTAAGGGAGTTTAAGGACAATATGAAATGTAATATCATTCACATCATAGGAATACCAGAAGGAGAAGAAAAGGAGCAAGGATTAGAAAACCTGTTAGAAAAAATAATGACAGAAAACTTTCCTAACTCAGTAAGGGAAAAGGTTACACAAGTTCAGGAAGCACAGAGAACCCCAATAAAGATGAACCCAAAGAGCCCACTCCAAGGCACATCAGAAATAAAATGGTAAAACTTAAAAGACAAAGAAAGAATCTTAAAGGCAAGGAAGAAACAGCTAGTAACATACAAGGGACCTCCAATAAGACTATCAGCTAATTTCTCAACAGAAATACTACAGGCCAGAAGGGAATGGCACGAAGTATCCCAAGTAATGGAAAGCAAGGTCCTGTAACCAAGACTACTCTATCCAGCAAGACTTTCATTTAAAATGGAAGGAAAAATAAGGAGCTTCTCAGACCAAAAAAAAAAAAAAAGGCTAAAAGCATACACCTCCACCAAATCAGCATTGCAAGAGATACTAAAGGGACTGCTAGAAGAAGAAGAAGAGGAAGAAGAAGGAGAAGAAGAAGGAGGAGAAGGAGAAGGAGAAGGAGAAGGAGAAAAAGAAGAAGGAGGAGGAGGAGGAGGAGAGGAAGAAGGAGAGGAAGAAGAAGAAGGAGAAAGAAAGGGAGAAAGAGAAAGAGGAGAGAGAGGAGGGGGAGAAGGAGGAGGAGGAAGAGAGGAACAAAGGTACAAAAGGAAAAAAAAGGAATGAACAAGTATCTATCAATAATAACCTTAAATGTAAATGGATTAAATACTCCAATCAAACAGCATAGGGTAGCTAAATGGATAAAAAAACATGACCCACATATATGCTATCTATAAGAGACCCACCTCAGAACAAAAGATCTACATAGGCTGAAAGTGAAGGGATGGGAAAAATATTCCAAGTAGAGACATGAAAAAAAAGATGAAGTAGCAATACTTATATCAGGAAAATAGACTTTGAAACAAAGGCTATAACAAGAGACAAAGGAAGTCACTACATAATACATAAGGGAGTTGTCCAACAAGAGGATATAACCCTTGTAAACATATATGCACCAAACATAGGGGCACCTAAATACACAAGGAAAATCTCGGAGGACTTTAAGAGGGAGATTGACAGCAATACCATCATTGTGGGGGATTATAACACCCCACTGTCAACAATGGATAAATCTTCCAAACAAGAATCAAAAAGGACATTGTGGCATTGAATGACTCTCTAGATCAAATGGACTTAGTTGATATATACAGAATCTTTCACCCCAAAGAAGCAACATATATATTGTTTTCAAATGCACATGGAACATTTTTAAAGATAGACCACATGGTAGGACACAAAGCAAGCTTTAACAAATTCAAGAAATTTGAAGTCATATCAAACATTTTCTGGGATCACAATGGCTTGAAACTCAAAACCAGCCTCAAGGAAAAAACTCAGTACCATTCAAATATATGGAGACTGAATAACATGTTATTAAATAATGAATGGGTTAAAATGAGATCAAGGAAGAAATAAAAAAGTATCTGGAAACAAATGAAAAGGAACATACAACAACCCAATACCTATGGGACACAGACAAAGCAGTCCTGAGAGGGAAGTTCATAGCAATACAGGCCTACATAAAGAAGATAGAAAAATCTCAAATAAATAACTTAATCCTACATCTGAAAGAACTAGAACAACAACTAACAAAGCCCAGAACAAGTAGAAGGAAGGAAACAAGATCAGAGCAGAATCAAGTGATAGAGACTAAAAAAATAATCCAAAGAATCAAAGAATCCAAGAGCTGGTTCTTTGAAAAAATAAACAAAATTAACAAACCTTTAATCAGACTCATCAAGAAAAAGAGAGAGAGGACCCAATTAAATAAAATCAGAAATAAAAGAGGAGAAATAACAACCAATGCCACAGAAATACAAAGGATTATAAGAAATTACCATGAAGAACTCTATGCCAAAAAACTGGACAATCTAGGTGAAATAGACAAATTCCTGGAAACATACAATCTCCCAAAACTGAATCAAGAAGATGCAGAAAACATGAACAGACCAATAACAACTAGGAAAATCAAAGCAGTAATCAAAACCCCCCTGGCACATGAAAGCCCTGGACAAGATGGCTTCACAGGAGAATTTTACCAAACATTCAAAGACGAAATAACACCTATCCTTTCAAGCTATTCTAAAAAATTCAACAAGGGGGGAGGCTCCCAACATCTTTTTACAAGGCCAGTATTATCCTAACTCCAAAACCAGGTAAAAACACTGCAAAGAAAGAATATTACAACCCAATATCTCTGATGAAGATAGAGTTAAATCCTCAACAAAATATTGGCAATCTGGATCAAGCAATACATTAAATAGATCATACACTGTGATCAAGTGGGATTTATCCCAGGGATGCAAGGATGATATAACATTTGCAAATCAATAAACATAATACATCAAATAAACAAAATGAAAGACAAAAATCACATGACCATACCAATAAATGCAGAAAAAGCATTTAATATGGTACAGCACCCATTTTTGACAAAAACACTCAGCAAAGTAGGAATAGAGGGAGCATAGCTCAACATAATAAAGGCCATATATCAGAAACCTACTGCCAACTTCATACTCAATGAGCAAAAATTAAGAGTTTTTCTCTTAAGATCAGGAGTAAGACAAGAATGTCTGCTTTCACCACTCTTATTCAACATAATACTGGAAGTTCTAGCCATAGCAATCAGACAAGAAAAAGAAATAAAAGGCAACCAAATTGGAAAGGATGTTGTAAAACCATCATTATTTGTAGGTAACATGATAGTGTACATAGAAAACCCTCTAGTTTGCACCAAAAAAAACTGCTCGACTCAATAAGTGAATTCAGCAAAGTAGCAGGATACAAAGTCTATATTCAGAAATTTATGGCATTCTTGTACATCAACAATGAATTATCAGAAAGAGAAACTAAGAAAAATCTCATTTACTATAGCAACAAGAAAAATTAAATACCTAGGAATAAATTTAACCAAGGAGGTAAAAGACCTGTTGTACTCAGAAAACTATAGACCACTGAAAAACGAAATTGAGGAAGATACAAATAAATGGAAGCATATATCCTGTTCATGAATTGGAAGAATTAACATAATGAAAATGTCCATATTAGCCAAAGTGATCTATAGATTCAATGCAATTCCTATTAAAATACCAATGGCATATTTCACAGATCTAAAACAAATATTCCAAAAATTCATATGGTACCAAAAAAGACCACAAATATCTTCAGCAATCCTGAGAAAGAAGAACAAAGTAGGAGGGATCACAATACCTGATATCAAATTATATTACAAGGCCACTGTAATCAAGAGAGGCTGGCACTTGAATAAAAACAACACATAGATCAATAGAATAGAACAGAGAGCCCAGAAATAAACCCATGTCTCTACAGTCAATTAATATTTGACAAAGGAGGCACAAGCATACAATGGAGAAAAACCATCTCTCCAATAAATGGTGTTGGGAGAACTGGACTGGTACATGCAAAAAAATGAAATTAGATCACCAACTTACACCATATACTATAATAAATTCAAAATGGAAAACAGATTTAAATATAAGTTGTGATACCAAAAATCCTAACAGAAAAAAAAGGTCAGGAAAGTTTCAAACATCTCACACAGCAATATTTTTGCTGATATATCTCCTAGGGCAAGGGAAGTAAGGAAAAAAATAATCAAATGGGACTACATCAAATTAAAAAAAGTTTCTGCATAGCTAAAGAAAACATCATCAAATTGAAAAAGGAACTAGCTGTATGGGAGAACATATTTACCAATGATACCTTGGACAAGGGTTTGATCTCCAAAATATATAAAGAGAGAATGAATTCCTATCTTTTATGACAGCATGGTTGAAACCGGAGACTATTATGCTGAGTGAAATTAGCCAGTTGGTGAAAAACAAATACCATATGACCTCACTTATAACTGGAATCTAATAAACAAAATAAACTAATGACATAAATCAAACTGAAGATATGGAAACATGGAACAGACATAGCTATAGGAGGGAAGGATGGTGGGAAGGAATTGTAAAAGGAAAGGGAAGAGATTAGTCAAAGAGCATGTATAAACAACTCATGGACATGAACAACAGAGGGGAAATTGACCATGGATGAGAGGGGTGGGCTGGGGGAAGGGGGACAATGAGGAAAAATTTGGGACAACTGTCATAGAATAAACAATAAAAAATAAAGTAGAAAAGAAGAATGAATTAATGGAGAGCAAGTAGAGACAATAATTGAGTAAAAGATAATTACAGAGTGAAAGCACTATATATTTATAAATATATTTGTATATTATAAATATCTGTGTATATATAGTATATACAGGATGGGACAAAAGAAGATTTACAGTTGTTCATATGGAAAATAATATAATAATTAATAAATAATACAAGAATAAACTGTTTTATATATTCAGAACTATAAACCTACTTTTGCCCCACCCTGTATATTTATATATGTACATAATATCAACTAAATTATCTAGCCTGATAGTAGGATTCTGTTGAACAAGTTTCAGATAATTTTTTCACCATTCATAAACAAACTGAAAAATACAAAGAAAAGAAGCAAATCATGAGCTCTGTGAGGGTAGGAATCCTGTCTTCTTCATCACTATATTCTGAATTTAGCACTATACCCCTGATGCCCAGTATAAAATAAATTAATACATGAAAATGAATAAAATGAGAAATTAGTAAAGGAGTGGGCCCAAGCCAAGGAAAGAGAAACGACTCACATTCACTTCTTGCTTGTTCTTTACAAATAGTGCAGCTCTATTATTTTTACCTATTTGCCAAGGAAAGGAGAATCCTTTCTGTATTTTGTTTAGCATCCTATAACTTACCTTGTGCTGTTGAATACAGTACTTCATCTTCTATATTTTTCTCAAATTCTCTCTACCTACCATTAACTGTTTCCCTCTTACCTTTAATTTTTTCTTATCCTTGATTTCCAGGCCTGTACAAACAGATAGAGTCATGCACCTCTGTCAGGAGACATTTTCAAGACTAAATTATAATATAAGATCAAGGGTCCCCAGAAGATGCAGTAGTGAACAGTGGTGATTTATCTGCCTTTTGAGACAGAGGACACTTACCTTTCTCTGTTAGGCACTTAGCAATACAGAAGTCAAGGAAAGCATAATTATTCTATTAATTTGTTGGTGGGTCCCAAAAAAGCCCACAGCAATAGAAGATCTTAAATATAGTCCCAGTAACAATGAGTGAGAGGAAATTAACAGAAACCAACTCTTCCTATAAGATAAACATGCCCAGAATCAATAAAAGGGCAGCAGAAATTAAACAACTAAGCTGATAAAGGAGAGATCACTGAGGACTTGGGGTTTTACAAAAATCTCTGGGGAATGTAGTATATTGAAAGGTACTCAATGAATCTGTTTTCCTTAGAAATAAATAATTCACTGTATTTAGTAAACAACTGTCTATAAACCCACATCTTCTACCCCCACTCCCAATAGCCTGCCTTACCCAGCGACTTTGTTTTTATATGGTATTTATCATCATGTTGTTTATATAATTTTTTTAGATAAAACACTAAACCTCAGGTCCAAGAATGTTAGTAATTAGAAAAGATATTAGAGGGAGGAAAAGAGGGAAAGAAAGAAATATGGGGTAGTTAAAGAGGTAAACTTTCTAACTTTCTTATTTTGTCAGTTAATATTTTTAAATAATATTTTACTGATTATGCTATTACAGTTGTCCCAATTTTCATCCCTTGGCCCCCCTCCATCCAGCACCCCCCAACCCCTCAGGCAATCCTCACACCATTGTTTGCGTCTGTGAGTCATGCATCTGCATTCTTTGGTTACTCCATTTCCTATACTGTATTTTACATCCCATGACTATTCTGTAACTACCTATTTGCACTCCTTAATCCCTCACCTCTTCACCCTTCCCTCACACTCCCCACCCATCTAGCAACCATCAAAATGTCCTCTCTACCCATGATTCTGTCTCTGTTCTTCTTGTTTGCTTAGTTTGTTTTTCAGATTCAATTGTTGATAGATTTGTATTTTTTGCCATTTTATTGTTCATGGTTTTGATCTTCTTTTTCTTAAATAAGTACTCTTAACACTTCATATAATAATGTTTTGGTGATGATGAACTCTGTTAGTTTTTTCTTGTCTAGGAAGCTCTTTATCTGCCCTTCAATTCTAAATGATGGTTTTGTTGGGCAGAGTAGTCTTGGCTGTAGGTCCCTGCTTTTCATGATTTTGAATATTTCTTGCCAATCCCTTCTAACCTGCAGTTTCTTTTGAGAAATCAGCTGAAAGTCTTATGGGAAATGCCCTGTAGGTAACTAACTGCTTTTCTCCTGCTGCTTTTAAGATTCTCTCTTTATTTTTAACCTTTGGCATTTTAATGATGATGTGTCTTGGAGTGGGCCTGTTTATATCCATCTTGTTTGGGACTCTCTGTGCTTCCTGCACTTGCATGTCTATTTTCTTCATTGGCAGATTCCACACTTTGCTAGTCACTTTCATCTGCTAAAATTCCGATATTTCATCTACTTATTTTCCAGTATTGGAAAATCCAGTCCAAACTAAACGTGCGTGTCTCTCGATGGAGTTATACAACATGTGCAGTGTAGAAAACATGAAACTTATTGGGAAAAATAAAATCTAAACAGGATCAATCTTCTGGATCTAACCACTAGATTATAGAGAGATGTGCTAAATGATCCTATGGGAATGCATGGGATAATTCAGAATGTGAGAAGCTCAATGAAATGTATGAGTTATTTTCTTTAACAGAAAAATTTCAAGAGGGGAAATAAAGAAGGATAGGAAACCAATAAGATGAAAACACCTTAAACTATTGTGGGTTGAATTATGTCTCCCCCCACAATGAAGATATGTTGAAGTCCTAACCCCCAGTACCTGAATATGTGGCCTTATTTAGAAACAGGCTCTTGGCAATGTAATTAAGATGAGGTCATTGTGGTAGGCCCCTAATCCAATATGACTGTGTTCTTACAAGAAAAGATTAGATAAGAAGACAGAGACACAGAGGAAAGACAGATATATGAAGATAGAGGTAGATATTGAATTTAAGTTGCCAAAGCCAACAGAGCTGGAACAAGCAAGGAAGAATCTTCCTCTAAAGGCTTTGAAGGGAGAAGGGACTGCTGACATCTTAAATTTGTACTTTCAGCCTCCATAATTGTGAGTAAGTAAATTTCTGTTGTTTAAATCACCCAATTTGTGGTAATTTGCTACAGCAGACCTAGGAAACTAATACAAAAACCAATAAACCAAATGCAGTATATGGAGTTTGGGTCTTAATTCAAACAAACTCACTATAAAAAAAATTACAAGACAAATAGGGAAATGATACAAAATTGACCACATATTGATCATTATTGAAGCTGGGTAACAGGTGTTTTAGAGTTTATTATCATCTTTGCTCTATTTTTGTGTATGTTTAAAGTTTTCCACAGTTGAAAGGAAAAAAAGAAGTGAAGTCCAATTTAAATCAAATCTTTAGTACATTTTAAATATTATTTTATTTATATCTTTTCTTCTACCTCTCTGTCTCCCACCTGCAAGTTCAGGTCTAAGGTCTGATATGTTTTTTTAAATTTTTCTTTCATCCAACCTCCTGTACCCGCTAATCTTCCTGGAGTCAGGTCAAGAATTAGAGGGGAAGTATGCAAATACCTATCTTTCTTTTCTTTCTTCCTTCCTTCCTTTCTTTCTTTCTTCCTTCCTTTCTCCCTTTCTCTCTCTCTCTCTCTTTCAATATTATTTTGTATTAGTTTCATGTGTATAGCATAGTAGTTAGACAATCATATACACTATAAAGTGTTTCCCCCCATATTTCAAGTACCCACTTGGCACTGTACATAGTTATTACAATATATTCCCTATGCTGTACTTTACATGGTTATTTTGTAACTACAAATTTGAAGTTCTTAAAACCTTCACTTTTCACACAACTCCCCAACACCCCTCCCCTCTGGCAACCATCTGTCTGTTCTCTATATCTATGAGTCTGTTTCTATTTTTTTTTGTTTATTTTGCTCTTCAGATTCCACACATAAGTGAAATCATATAGCATTTGCCTTTCTCTGTCTGACTTATTTCACTTAGCATAATACCCTCTAAGTCCATCCATGTTGTCAAAAATGTTAAGATTTTATTCTTTTTTTTATGGCTGAATAATATTACACTGTACATATGTACCACAACTTCTTTATCCACTCATCTACTGATGGGCACTTGGGTTGCTTCTATACCTAGGCTATTGTAAATAACACTGCAGTGAATGCAGGGGTACATATATTCTTTTAAATTAGTATTTTGGATTTCTTCAGATAAATACCCAGGAATGGAATTGCTAGATCATAAGCAGTTCCATTTTTAATGTTTTGAGGAACCTCCACATTGTTTTTCATAGTGGTTGCACCAATCTGTATTCCCAGCAATAGTTCATGAAGGTTCCCCTTTCTCCACATCCTTCCCAACACTTGTTTATTGATTTATTGATGAGTTATTCTGACAGGTTTGAGGTGATATCTCACTGAAGTTTTAATTAGGTTAATACCTTTCAAACTTAGGTGGGATTGTTGGTAAATCTCCTTAGGTTGTTAAATGTCTTTGTGAATGCAGGAACTCAAATCCTATCCTCTTTCACAGAGTGCCCAACACTGTGAGGACTTGCACAGTCTCATTTCCTGATGATGTTTTATTTAGCTGACTGCTTGCAAACATTCTGAGCTCTTGCTTCAATTATAAAGCCCTAGGCTGTTCAACAAACTTGCTGTTCAGAAAATAGCTCCCTTTTAGTGGTCTTTCCAAGAAGAGTCTTGCCTGGTCACCTCCAAAGGCATCCTTGTAGCTCATAAGAAAGCTCACTAATATTTGGCTACTGAGTAAAGTGAAAGTTACTCCTTCAGCTGCTTTCTCTCCAACCAGACTTCTCTTTCATTTCTCTGGGTGGCAGTTCCAGGCCCCCTGAACCTCCGATAATAAAGGAGGGTCTCCCAAGAACTCTCTCAAAGCACACTCTACCAGCAGCATGAGGAATGAAATGAGGGTCTCCCCTTCTCCTCAGCACAACCAATATCTCTTTAAGTCATTGTTTTGGGGTTGCTTCTCACTTGGCTGGTGTGGGAGAAAAGTATTCCTTACCCTCCCTTCCCCATCCTACAAATTCCAATCCAAGATTCTTCCTCAAGGCACACTCTACACTTCTATTTTATAGGCTGTTGGAGATACTTACTACAGCAGTTTGGCCACATCTTAGCAATACCTTCTCAGATCTCTTAAAATGTATCTGTCAACCATTCAACATCCTGCCACTCTCACTTCACAACACCCTGAAATGTGTGGATTTTTCACAAGAAAGGAAACATACTCAGAGACTTTTCCAAGATCACTCTACTTGCAACTGGTGGAACTTGTATTTTAACCTGAGACATTTGACTTCAAAGCCAGTACCCTTTGCACTATGCCTCAAAATGTTCTGGCTATCAATCAGAAGCCTTTTTTTTTTTTATTCTGAAGATAAAATATTGCACAAACACCAATGAGCTGCATAGGACTGCTTTGAGTCCTGTTGCCTGAGAGATATAGTATCCACAGTCAAACTGTCAAATTGCTGGCACAAAAACAAACAAACAAAATATTATCTGCCAAGGAATATAGCAGCAGATTAAGGGCAGTCATTTCTGTTCTTTTCACAGCATCTGTATAAGCAAGATATTGAGAACATTAACCTTCATTCTAAAACCTCCATCCAGAAAATGGCTTCATTTGTGTCCTAGCTGTCTTGCTCTGCCACCGTAAACATGTTTGGTTATATGTCAGTGACGTTTTCCAAAACTAGAGAAAGCACCCCAAGGAGACAAGGGTGTTGTGATCCCTATGTTTCTATTACAACAGCTCAGGGGTCCCACATTCTCTTGGCCCACAAGAAATTCACAAATCTTGCCCCCAACCTCTAGAAGTCTGACCATTCTCACTGCTGCCATTACCCAGCCATCCCAGACCACACCTGTCAGCCTCTCACCTTTAGACTTCCAAACCAAATCCAATGTATTTCTCCCCAAACTTCTGCCATTATGCTCTAAGTGAATGGTATGCAAAACTGGCTACATAATTTGTGGAGCCTGGTACTAAATAAAAATATAGGGCCCCTTGTTCAAAATCTGTTAGGGAGTTCAAGACAGCAATAGCAAAATATTAAACCAAATGTGGGGAGCTGTGTAACTTTAAGATCTTCTGCACTGTTACTGGAGTTTATCATTTCCTCCTCAGTTGCCCCTCACTACACTGTAATTTCAAGGTACAGAATGTGTTCAGTAGGTTTACAATAAAGATTGAATGGGCAAATGAATAAGAGAACAAGAGTGTCATATGTCTTCCAGAACTCTGATATCTCAAGCCACTCTGCCTTTGGAGAATGGAAGGAGCAGAGCAGCCCATCTGGAAGTTAGCCAGGATTGGGGCTTAGGGAGTTACATGAAGCATGACCATGAAGCTTGCCCTGGGCATCACTGTCCACCAGTCATTCAAGCCAGAAACCAAGACTTCTCAACTCCTCCCTCTCCAATCCTTCTCACACTTACTCTCACACAAATAATAAACTGACATATCCTGTCAATTCTAGCTCCTTAAGAATACTTAAATCTGGGTCCTTCCTTCTGTCCTCACCTGCCACCACCTCACTTCAGGCCTGAATTGTTTTTTACTTGGTGTATTAGTAAGAGTCTGAGTTTCTGTAATAAACAGCTCAATGACGCTGTGGTTAGAGTTTAAAATCAGATTTGTCTCACTCCAAAGCACAGGTTTTAGCCTATACTGGTATTTTCTAAGATGTTGAAGAAGTACTTAGAAGTAGGAATAAGGAGTTTATTATTCAAGGTTCTTTTGGATGCAATTGATAAGAACTCAAACTAAAACAACAACAAAAATGGAGGAAAAGGGATTTACTGGTTGCCATAACTGAAGAGTCCAAAGGATAGGTATTTTCAGGGACAACTAGGTCCAGAAAGAGTGTTGTCAGGAAGCCATCTCTTAACTGTTTTTCATTCTTTGTTGACCTCATTCCTTCCTGTTGCAAATGGCTTTCTTCAGGCAGGAATGGAAGACAAAATACAAGGAGGTGTGACTCATATGATCCCTTTGGCTCTGAAAACTGGTCCTCAGCTTTGCAGACTTGGCTAGTTGTTCTGACCAGGAGCAGGAGTTGATAGGCTTCAGAGAAGCTAATTATGTCAATGACACAACCCTCTCAGAGTCACCATGATGTTAGTATATTAATTTCCAGTGGACATTTCAGATCAAGACTCCCAGTCTTGAGGCACATGCCTTGCAGGAAGGTATAGGCCATGACCACTTTTTGGACTGAAGCCTCCCTGTAAGGCTGTGCATGCTTTTTGGATAGAGCCCTCCATCCCTGGCAGATTTCCAAAGGCACTGACTGTTCCATTCTCTGCAGGCAGCATGAGCTTGCAGTGTCAGAGATGCATGACACTCCCACTCATTTATTAATTTATTCAACCCTCACGGAAAACCTACTATGTAAGGCATATTATCTGACCTCAACTTGCTTATTGTATAGTGAGGGAAACCAATGAGAAAACAAACTCTAATACAGAGTAGTTGAAGGTCTTATCTAAAACTAGATACAGTGGAAAATGCTCAACATGACGAGGTTCTGGGCTGTTTTTTACTACAACCTGTTCCCCCATGTGAATGTAAGTTTAAGGGAAAAGACAATGTACCATTTCTCTTTGTTTCCCTAACACATAATACTCAATATAGACATAGTAGGGCTTGATCAAAGTAAATAGGAGTGAGGTTAAAAGATGGAAGGATTCTTTTCAGCATTTCTTAAACACCCACCAAGTTCAACACTCTGAGAGAGGTGTGGGGGACACACAGGGATGATTAACTTCCTGTTCTTATAGGGAGAGGATGCAGGGGAGTGAGTGGATCCTTGGGGAGTTGGCTGAGACTTCTTAAGAATTTGACCTTTGTATCTAAAGACCAAAAAGTTCCCTCCTGCTGATTTGTGGAAGAATGGAGCCTGAGCCAATAAACTCATTACCTTTCTCTGTCCTGAAACTGAATAGACAAATAACTCTTTAGTCAGTCATTATGCTCTAATCAGAGTAATTTCCATACAAGAAGGTGGATTGTGTTTGTTCTTCAATTTAACAATTCAACTTATTAATAGTCATTAGTGGTCTATAAATAAAGTACAGTCCTTTAAATACAGAAACCAAGCTATGAGCTTGTTTGAAATGTAAACAAGATATTCATGAATTTGCTAATTGCAATCCCCTGCTTGGCCTTTGGCCAACCATTCTCTGGAAGTGGCCACTGATTGAAATGTTATATGTCATTTGATAATGAGTCCTGGGGGGTCAGAATCTAGGATGTATAAGTTTATAATCCAGAATCCCGGTACCTTCTTTCATTCCTTTGCTGAAATATTTACTGAGTCCTTGCACTGTTTGGGTCTGTGGGCTATACAAATGTGAATACAGCATGCTTCCAGCCAGGTAAGAATGTAAATTCTGCTGTTAGATGTGGACCCAGATATTAGCAATGCCCAGTGGGACCATGGGAATGGCCCAGGGAGCTCTAAAGGATGAGGGCTGGAGGGGTAATGAGGGAGCCTTTCTGAAGAGGAAATAATGGGAAGGTTTTATTGGTAGAGTTAGAAGGGCAGTGAGGAAAGATGTTCCAAGTAGAGGAAAAGTTGAGATCAACAGTTTAGAGCATAAAAATTGAACACTGTAAAATATTCCAATTTAAAAATAGGCAGATTTTTATATACATGTCCATATTTCTAACTTCTCTTATAAAGTCATGAGATCCAACAGGACTGAGCCCACCCTCATTCCTTCTGGTAACAACCAGCTGAGTCTAGTTCTCAAACTTCCCCATTAGATATTAATCTTTGAGATTCAGGAACAAGGGAAATTGGAATTCCTGGGAATCTCAGAAATTCACCCCAAATCATAAGCTACTCCTAAAATAGCTTCAAAATTCTTCATAATCATTACTTATTATTGTAGATATTTTAAAACACTTTGTTTAATAAATAATAAATATTAAACTTAGCAATACTTAAAAATAAATGTAAGTCACAGTAAACACTAGAAAAGACCAGGACAGATCACTGGTAGTATTCAAATAGATCTCCAAGCAAGGTCACTAACACTACACAGTCATATGTCAAAATTGCTAACCTAAGGACTGACTGTACTTCCAAACATGTTCTTTTTTGGAACATTTGTAGGATTTATATTAAAGATATTATTTGTATAAATTTAATGTTTATTTTATTTACAAAATCGACTTACTGTAAGCAGCAGTCTAGTCTAGGCCACAAATACACACTTAAAATGTGGTGACAAGCTATAAGCAAGACTGATGAAATGATAAGGAGTAATTAGATCTTGATCACTTCTCTCCAATATTCTCACGTCCTGAAAAGTCAGGCTTAACCTTTGATTTCACTTGTCAGCATTTCCTGCTTGTTTTCAACTGGACATCAGTGGGTTCCTTTGAACCACCTCTGCCTCTATTTTAATTGTTACTTATTTTTGCCAAAAAAATTGTAATGCTTTTTCCTATTTTCCTGATTTCTTGACTAATTTTTCTGTGGATTCAGGATTCAGAGAAATGTATCCCTTTTCTGAGAAATGCTGGAAAAGAATACCTGCTTGGAAAAACTAGCTCAGTCTGAGGAGCAGCTGCTCCCTTATATGAAATATGTGTTGTGTATTTCTTCAGAGCCCACAAATAGCTTTTTTTTCTCGCCTAAATTGAGACCAAGTGTTGGATACTATTTATCATCTTCCCTTCATTCATATGGTCAATGTGGTCCCTGAAAATATTTCAGTCCTGCCTCAGAGTTTGGGGAAATGAAGTCCATGGACATTTGAAGAGACACTGGCAAGAGTAATAGCTGCTTTGAGTCAGGTGAGTCTCGATCATGAGAAAATGCTGCTGAAACATCATTAGATACCAAGCTGTTTGGCTTACCCAATGAGAAGCCATCAAAGGTTTTTAAAGAAGCATAACACCACCAAAACAATGCTTTAGGGAGATGAATCTGGTGCCAGCATGTAAGACAGCCTCATAGGCCATAAACTAGAGGCAGGGGGCTCTCCATGAGATTTCTTGAAGGAGGAGATGGGACCTTGAAACAGGTGCAGACAGTAGATGCATAAGGAAGGAATGGACATCAGGCACATTGTGAGGGAGGGTGAACAACACTTGGCCCCTTGTTGGAATGTGGTGCTCAAAGGGTAGGTGCCAAGGTTTTAAATCTACTGGGTGTGAGCCTGTCCAAGAATAAGGACATCAGGGAAAGGAGCGCCAAAGCCACAGCAGGATGCAGGTCCAGTCATCCAGGGTCCCACTCAGATTTGTTCAAGGCAGAGGGATGAAGAAGATGCCCTGACATCTTCCACAGTTTCTCCCCTTTATAAAACTCTCAATCTTCAGTCAACACCAGCTTCACATCAGCCAACCAGAGGAAGAAAAATAAACTTTGTTTCAAAACAAAGGATTTTTACAATCGCTCAAAATCTTTTTGTGCACTTAATATGGTCTTTATTCCAGTCAAGGGAAAAGACAGGATTTTTTTTTCCCCACTGCAAGAAGTTGCTTAGTCTAGATTTTTGCGTTTGTGTAAGTCTTCCACCAGGCCCACAGCACACTGCTTCCCTCCAGGCTGTCCTGCATCAATCACGCCCTCTCTCAGCATTCCTTCACCCTTTCCCAGCTTGAGTGATTCAAGCCCTTCCCACAGCCCAAGCTGCAGCTGCCCATTACCTGGGAGAGTTAATGAGAAATTCACCTTCCCTCCCTGGCATAAATGAATTCCAGGCTGTTCGTTCTCAAAGGAAATAAATTTTAAAATGGAAATTAAGCAAAAACAATTGCTAGGAAAGGTAATAACGTGTTGCCCCTGAATTCTGCCTTTGAGAGAAATGTATTACAGTTCCCAAGATCACAGCAGGCTCAGAGAACCCCCTGTGGACACCAGGGCTTTGACAATGTTAGGATGGGCAGGCTGGTAGCTCTTGTTTATTTGCTGGTACCTTGCTAGGCTGTTAAATGGGTTTCAAAACCACATATCTACTCCTCAAAATCCATGGGCTACACATAGGTAAGGGCCTCTGCACTCACTACAGAGTTCTCTGTAGCCTGGAGTCACCATGCCTTTGTCTCTAGGGCTGTTTCTATACCAATCAAGACATTGTGCACTCTAACACAGTGATTAACAGACAGGCTTGTGGGGATACAGGCTCTTCCATTTACTACCTGTGTGACCTTGGGCAAATTACTTAAACTCTCTAAGCTTTGGTTCCTTATCTGTTAAATAGGATTAAAAAAAAAAAACCTACCTCATAGGATTACTGTGAAAGCAAATAAATTAATGCTTGCAAAGACCATGCCTCACAGATCATAAGTGCTCAATAAATGTCAGCTTTCATTATTATCCTATTTTTTAAAGGTCTTCAGGGGTGAGATAGATATTCTACAACCTAAAGCAGGTCCCATGTGATTTATTGTTTAGAAGTGTATATTCTTTTTTAAACATTTGATGTATTTCTTTAGAAGGCATTTTGTCCTTAACCAAAACTTACAGTTAGACATCTGGGTCAGGAGTTTTGTAACAAAATTGAACAGAGCTGTTTTTTTGAGTAATTTAGAGCCCATTCACTAGAAAAATCACAAAATTTTGAACTGAAATGTTACTACAGGTAGTTCCAGGCTACATACATGCAAATGTTCAGGCAGGATGCTTCTTTTTTGCCGGAGGAGAAAACTAGAGGTGATACTTACCAAAAAAGACAGGCTACAGTAAAATAACTAGATGACGGTATTAAGAAAGCAACATAACTCCTACTCTTTTATTCATATAAGCAGGTAATTAAAGAATATTGAAAGATGCATTAGGGATTTGGATGTTCCACAGTACCAGTCCTGTAAATGTTTTTATTCCTTTGCAAAGTTTCAGCATGAATCAAGATTGCTTTTTACTTAACCTTGGGAGAAAGAGCCAGAGTTAGTTTTAGAAGAAAGGTTTAAATAAAAGGTATACAGAAACCTTGAAGTTTAAATTAGTATATCTCCGCCTCATGAAAGAATACTATGCAGCCACTAAAAATGATGGCAAACCTGTTGGTGGGGATGTACATATAAATTACCTGGAGGGAAATTTTACAATATGTATTAGAAGTTATTATAAATTTGGACATCTGTTGATAAAATAATTCTATCTCCATTACTTAATTTTAAGAAAATAATCTCAGTGTTTAAAGGCAGAAGTACAATTATACTGAAATGTTTATCAGTGTTATGTATAGCAATTAAAACGTCTCCTAGTCAGATAATGAACATTAAAACATGTTATGAATTTAGTTCAGTATAAATGTGCTTTTGTTGCTATTATTTACTAAATTGTCTCCAGTCATGTCTTACCTTTGCATTTGATCTTGCTGAGTTTTACCAAGGGCCAGGCAAAAAGCATTTTAACATGGTGCTTAAGAGCTCGAGCTCTGGGGTCAGATGGCCATGGGTTGTATCTTACCTTTGCTTCTTATGCTAAATTGTCTGGTGTATGTTACTTAACTTCTTAATTTCTTCACCTGAAAAATGGGAATGAGTATGCTTACCTAACAGGGTCATGAAGAAGATTAAATGAGTTTATATAACATCAATTGCATGAGTTAGGGCCTAATATTTTTTAATCTTTATTTTTTTAAAGAGTTTATTTATTTTTAAAGAGAGAGGAAGAGAAGGAGAGAGAGGGAGAGAAACATCAATGTGTGGTTGCCTCTCAAGTGCCCCCTGCTGGGGATCTGGCCCACAACCCATGCATGTGCCCTGACTGGGAATCAAACCATGACCCTTTGGTTCACAGGCCTGAGCTCAGTCCACTGAGCTACACCAGCCAGGGCAGGGACTAATATTTAATATGTTCTCAATAAATGCTAACTATTGTCAATAGAGCCCATATTTCTAGCATATCACAGCAAGCACATTTCAACTCCAAATGCCATGAGCCCTCAACTAACACTTAGTCAACCCACTTGTGAAATCGTCAGGATCATAAGAACAAATGAATTTGTCACCCTTAACTATAACCCTGAGGATTCTTCAGTGCTTAAATTGATGATTTAGAATTGGTGACACTTGACAGGAAATCAAATGTGACCTCCTGCCCCCTTCATTATGGAGCTCAACCTGCAGCACAACCTCAGGTATTCCTCAGACCAAAAGACCCAAGTCTGGAGTCTGCAAAGCATGGACAGCCAACAGACAGAGTGCCCAGCCTGTCCCTGCTAGAAACCTTCTGCTGGACCAAATTCTGAAAATAAATAATCTTTTAGGACAAGGGCCCAAAATAGCAACCCCAGTCAGAATCCATCCTGCCCATTTAACACATGCTGTTTTAAATTTTTTAATGATTGTCAACAATTAGTTGGTAGTTTCCAAGTTAAAATTTCAGGCTTCTCTTGAAATAACACAAAAGTTGTCTATACTAGGCCCAAATTCCCAAAAGGTAGTAATGCTTGGAAGCTGGGTAACGGCTGCCCTCTTCGGGCAGGGCAAGGGATCTCCAGCTTGCCACAGTCTCCACCCCATCCACTCTAGTCTGGTCCTGTGGTTTTCTGACTCTGCTCCACTGCTCTACAGCATGTAGTGTGTGCATGTGCTTGCCTGTGCAGGGGGAGTGTGTGGGCTGGAGGATATTTGCTGGGAACCTCTTGGGACTCAGGAATATTGTAAAACATGGAGGCGGGCTTTAGCAACACCAGTGGAAGTGCTCTGAGGTGAGCAGGATGTTTGGGGCTGCAGGGTTTCTGAACACTATTTACAGGCTATGCCTGTGTGGGCCAGGCAATAGGCAGTCTCACATGGCTGGTTAGAAGTTACAGAATTCTTGTACTGTCCCCTGTCAGCAAAGTGCTGAGACAACAAACTTAACCTCTCTGTCCAGCGTGAGCCTATCAGCTATGGTTATTAAATCCCACAAAAGAGAGAAGAGAGAAGTGAATAGGGCTGAAAGAAAAAGCACTTTCCCCATTTGGATAGCTGTGCAGAACAGGAGCTGCTGGAGAAAGGCAGGGAGTGTAATTGCTGGCCTGAAAGAAAAAGAAAAACTATAAAAGGAAAGAAAGAAAGAGGGGGGAAATTGATAATGAACAATTTATCCTCAGAGCTAACAGTTAATTAATTCTGAAAATATCTGTCAGGCTAATAAAAGGGGGGGAGGGCCATGCCACATACACAATTAATAAAATAATAATAACAAAAAAGGAAAGAAAAAAGATTTTTTTAAAGGTGTTACTATCTTCTTACAGGCTGGGCCCTTGGCTTCCCAATGTCATTTTCAACACAATTTTTTCCCCTCCGTCTCTTTTCAGAAATTGTTCTCATGAATGATTTATATATGTCTAGTTATCTGGAGTGATTTCTATGGACCCCGGCGCATTGCTGCATAATTGTTAATTTTAACGCCATAATAGCTTCAGATGGAGGAAGAGATTAGGCATTTATTGCACAATTAAATGAAACATACTTGAGAATCACAAAGGGTTCGGTAATTATTTCAGACCATTAATAAAATGGGCATTAAATTATATGGGACACAAAAGGGAAAGGAAATAGATTTTCATTACAGCAATAGAAGCTGAGAGTAGTAATAGATCCTTGTTGAATTATCTTTCTCTCTCTCTCTCTGAAATTAATTGTTGCCCAGCTTATTTCAAAGCAAAATAAAGGAGGGGAAAAAAGTGTTTTAAAGAACCTCTGATGAAAGGGCTTTGTTTGATGGGGACAATAGCCAGTGATATACTCAAAAAAACAAGGTAATCTTTGATTCAGGTTCCCTGCCTTTGGTTCCGAAGATTTTAAAGGCAGTTTTGCAGCAGCTTGGAGCTTCTCCACTCCCAACTCCCAACACAAAAGCACTTAGGTGAGATATGGGAGGGTGGGGAGGTCAGAGAAGAGTGGGTCACTGCAAACCACTCTTGACCAGAATACTCAGACCATTGCACACAATCCCATACAATTTGATGACATTAAAACCATCCAGCCAAGGTGAACTTCTCTGAAGGGAATAAAAGTGGAAGAAAAACTCAATTCGTTCACTGTGTAATTCATTCAACGAGCACGGATTTCCAAAACAACACTATGAGGTAGGTACTGTTATCGTTCCCATTTTGCAGATGAGGAAACTGAGGCTTGGGATGATTAAAGAAATTGCCCAAGGCTCCACAACCCCTAAATGGGACAGTCAGGACTTTAAGACAAAGAAAACAGTGTCCCTGCCCTACAAGTACTCTTATTTAGTGGATGAAGACAGACAAGCACACAGAAAAGTGATACCATGTTATGTTCTGCCAGACACCACACATCTAGTGTTGCAGTTGCAGAAAATGCAGTGGATGAAATACTTCTTTTTTGCCTTCCATTTACCAATGTCATATCTTCCCAACAGAATTCAAGCAAAAGCTCCCTTTATTACCTTAATATGTCCTTTGGGGGCCTTGTGAGCAGGATCCCTGCTCAACTCTCTATGGCAATAATGACAAGATGACAAGAGGAAGTCAGGGTCTCTCAAGTGACCAGATCCTCTTGACCCTCCTTCAGTCCACAGAGGCTGCCTCTGCTAAGGAGTAATGACCATGAGGAAACCAGTTTGGCCACTGCTTCAAACTAGAGGCATCAGAGTGAGGAATAAAGCTTAAAACAAAACATAAAAACACATGCACACACAAAACATTGCTAGCTTAAAAGCTACATACAGCAGACCCCAAGCAACATCCGGCGTTGGATATTGTGCTCTCCCTCCTGGTTCAAGGCATCACTGTGGTATCCAGTCACTTCCAAGGCTGGCTCTACCTGAAATGTAAGGGGGCTCAACCACAGAGTCCAAGACCACAGTCTGAACTTCTTTGTTCTTACTTTGCTGCCCAGCTGTGCAGGGCTTGCCTGAGGGTGCCCACAAACACATAAGTATTTTACTCCTAAAGCTTTAATTGTTGTGGCCCAGACCACTTGTATCTTATCAGAAGCCCCAGTTTATAGACCAGATCCAAGAACCTCCATGACTCTACTAGTGAAACAGAGACTTGGCCGTGGGGCCCAGGCACTGGGAGAATAGAGTACACTGTCCTTTAGGGGGCAGTCATCCAGAAGCAGCAGGGACAGCCTAGAAAGGGAGGCCAGAGAGCTGCAGACGCCCCAGAAAACCACTCAATGTCAGCATTACACAGAAGGTTGAGTTAGGAAGGACATACTCCTAGTTAAACGACTTAGAGCCATAAAAGCCCAAAACCTTTGGATTTCTCTTTTTGACAAGATAAGGCACTCATTAAGTAATGCTTCACCTGCGAACTTTTCCACAATTTATGTATTAACAAGACTTTTACCTTCTCTATTAAGACAAATAATCTTCAGGGCAAGTTGTAAGAAAAACTGAATCCAAGAGAGACAAGGAGATACACAAGAATATATCCAGATCCAAATGTAAATATTACACAGAAGAGGCTTAAGAAAACAGAGCTAGCCCTGGATAGTGTGGCTCAGTTGGTTGGACCATCATTCCATAACCAAAAGTTTGCAGGTCAATTCCCAGTCAGAGCACATACCTAAGTTATGGGTTTGATCCCGGTCCAAGCACGTGTGGAAGGCAACCGATCAATGCTTCTCTCTTGCATCAGTGTTGCTCTCTCTCCCTTCTCTCTCTAAAAGCAATGAGAAAAAAAATGTCCTTGGGTGAGGATTTAAAAAAAAGAAAACAAAGGTAAATGCCAATTTTACCAATTAATTTTTATGCAATCATGAAGTACAGGTAAGTTGCCAAGAGATTAGAGATAGACTTATATGGTCTCACTTTTGACTATACAGATAGATTCTGGAAACTGTAAATTAGTGATTTTGAAGTTATTTTATCCATGCACAAACATTCTAGATTGTTATTCAACAAATACACTAGTAAAGAAGACATGGTTTATTAAATGAAAAAAATATAAGGCCAGAGACTTTCCTTCTGACAGCCTGGCAGATTAAAAATTCCTAAATGCCTTCTAATGGTAATATGACTAGATTCTGAGTGTTACAACAAACATATATTTAAACATATAACTGAGCTCAAAATAAGGAGAAATTCCTCCTAAAGTTAGGACAAAACAGTACAAGTTAAATTAAAAGAAAACAAACAAAATACTGTGATGACCAAGAACAAAATTTTGTAAAGTTCAAAGAGAAAATGCCAACTCAGGAACCAATGCCTTGGGCATTAACTACTATGCAGAGAAATGGAAGACTAAACCTTAGGCTCAGGAAAATTTAAAAAATATACCCAAGATTTTCACATCACACCAAAAACCTTTGAAAGGAGCGACACCATTAGTGAAATAAGGGGTTAAATTATCCACCTGTCTGAAAAGCGAGATCCTGGAAAAACTGTTTCCTCTGATGGTTCTGGGTAGAAAAGGACAATAACCAACAGGAAGTGTTAGTGGGGCTGTGGAGAAAAGGAAACCTTTTGCATTATTAGTAGAATTGCAGATTGGTGCAGCCACTAAGGAAAAGAAACTAAAGGAATGCTCTCTACCCTCACAGGGTTCACACAGATTTAGTTGGACTAAACATGAATTCACAATTAAAAAATATTACACAAGGAAATGAGCTGCCATGAGGCAAATTCAGCCGAAATAACAAACCACAGATTTAAATGTTCTGCCCCAGGAAGAAGTTCATTTATTTAATTTTTAGATACAGCTTATTTATCTTGTATAAAATGTTTTTAAAGAAAGATAGAAACTTCAAATGATCACAAAACAAGAAATTAAAAAGATTTGATAAAGGTATCAAATACAACATTAAAATTTGAATATAATCAATTTTTAAAACTCACCAGATGGATTATAAAGCAGGTTATATGCAGCTGAAAGGAACTGAAAGAAGGATCTAAAGAAATTACCCAGACTGCAACAAACAGAAACAAAGGGAGCAGAATTTATAAAGGAGCGATTAAGAGATATGGAGGGCAGAATATGTTTAACCAGAGTTCCAGAATGAGAAAAAGAATGGACAAGAGGCAAAAATCAAAGACATGAATTTCACAGACCTGTTATAAAGTATGAATCTATAAGTAGAGGAAGCGCAACATACAACAAGGAATGTAAATAAAAACAATTCATGCTTAGGCACTTTAGAGTGAAATTCCACTGGTGGGAATATACCCTAAGAGCCCTGAAACACCAATCCAAAAAAACTTATGCACCCCAATGTTCATAGCAGCACAATTTACAATAGCCAAGTGCTGGAAGTAACCTAAGTGCCCATCAGTAAATGAGTGGATCAAAAAACTATGGTACATTTGCACAATGGAATTCTACGCAGCAGAGAGAAAGAAGGAGCTCCTACCCTTGGGACAACAAGCATGGAACTGGGGAGCCTTATGCTAAGTGAAAGAAGCCAAGAGGTGAGGGACAAATGCCATATGGTCTCACCTTTAACTAAAACATAATCAACAAAAGAAAAAAGCAAACAAAATATAACCAGAGACATTGAAATTAAGAACAATCTAACAATAGCCAGAGGGGAGCGGGGAGGGGACAGTGAGGGGAAGGGTTTTCAGGAACTGCTATAAAGGACACAGGGACAAAACCAAGGGGGAGGGTAGAAGCAAGGGAGGGAGGTGGGACTGGCTAGGGTAGGGGGGAAATGCAGACAATTGTAATTGAACAACAATTCAGTAATTAAAAAAAAAAACAAAACACCAAAGAAATAGAAGAGAGATCACCTTCCAAAATAATGACAATTAGACAAATAGCACACTTTTAAACATCAATAATTAACCCCAGAAAGCAGTGAAACCATACTTTCAATGGGTTCAAAAAATATTTATCAGTCTAGAAATGAATACCCAGAAAAACTATTTCAAAAATGAGGATCAAATAAAGACATTTTCAAATAAAGACATTTTGAAAAGACATTTTCAGACCCATGTCTACGGATGAATTCTTTTTTATTTGCATGACTTATTATATGCTGTGTTTCCTGTGTCTGTGGATTCAAATCTCACTTTCATTCACTTGAAGGTGATCTTCCATTTTTCTGTGGCTGCTTTTCAGTTCTTCTCCTTGTCTTTGGTGTTTTGTGATTTCACTAGGAAGTGAAGGTAAGAAGAAGAATTAATATGAAAGAAATGTTGAGTGAACAAATGTAAATTTTCTTTGGTGTTTTATTCTATTAGAAGTGTTCTATTTCTTTGGTGTTTTAATATGTAAATAAACCTAAATAAATGTTGGCTCCATAAAATGATGATAATCATGTTTAATTTGTGAAGTTGTGAAAAAACTCAAAATGTAGTCAAATATTTAACATTGATAGCATATATGTCAGAAATAGGTGAGCAGAGTTATTGTTTTATGTACCAAGAGAAAAGTATACAAAAGAAATAGAATACTTAACCTCCAAACCAGTGGATAAGAAAAGAGGGGGGTTGTAGAGAATGCTTTGATTAATCCAAAAGAAAGGAAGAAAGGGAAAATGATAACAAAAACAAATGGGAAAATAAAGTGAAGTGATATAGCAGAAATTGTCCAGGACTCTGAAAAGTCGGAGATTTCCCCCTACTTGTAAGCTAACAAGTTAGCCTGCCACAATTTTATGGATACTGGTAGAAGACACACAACTCCTGAGTCACATACAAGAGACAATTTATTATTCACGACAGTAATGGTAGCCAGTGTATCAAGAGTTTTTTGTCTATTTTCCAAGCTGCAATTCCCACAGAGTAACAGGAAGATGGCCAGGTGACACTTGCACAAGAAGAGGGTTGTGTTACAGGAGAGGAACCTTGAACTTAGGAAACCTGAATCTTTTCTAATGACCGTAAGCATTCTTGCTCTTCATTCTGGAGAAAGATTATCTCTGTCTTCCAAGGTTTTAAGAGATACCATCTCTATCTTCAAAGCTTTAAAGATACCATCTTTATCTCCAGAGGGAGAGACTATCTCTGTCTTCTGAAGCTGTTCACCAAACAAACATCCTTGAAAAGATAGTTTGGAACAAAAGGCATTTAGTGCTTTTTTTTTTAAAGATATGCAGAAACAGAAGAAACTTATATAGAATTGTCTCTCAGCATAAGGTAGTCCAAATGTATTAGTAACACAATAAATAAATTTATCAATTAAATACAGAGGCTACCACACTTAATTTTTTAAAATCCACCATTATTATTTACAAGACAAGAAACACAATACATGCAGCTCAAAAGGCTGAAAGTAAAAGGATGGAAAAGGGCATTACAAGAAAATTCAAAACAAAAGTAAGTCAGAGTAGTTACAGTAATATCAAACAAAATAGACATTAACCCAAAAATATTTAATAGGATCATATATTGCCACATAATTATGAAAGGTTTGAAGGTACAACAATTCTAACTATATATATACCTTTCAAAATGTGCTCAACTTATATAAATTAAAAACAGAGAGAACTATAAAAACTAACAAATACACTATACTTATCATAGGTGAAGATTTTGTTACACATCTATCAATTAAAGAGCGGTCAAGCAGATTAAAACATTTGTAAATATATAAAAAATACAAACTATAAAATAAACAAAATTAACATTAGGCATATGTAGAACCCTGCACTCAACAATTAGAATATCCACTCTTTTCACTAACACATGAAATATATATGAACTATATACTAGGCAATAAAATACCTAAACTAATTTTTTAAAAAATCAGTATCATTTAGCCACATTATTTCTCACAATACAATTAAGTTAAAAATCAATAACAAAAGACAGTTTACCAAAAGAAAATATACTTGAAAATGTAAAACGATTCTTGTAAATTAACTCCTTGTTAAAAAAAAATCATCATGAAAATGTGAACATTTATAATTGAATAATAATGTAAAAATTACATACCAAACTTGTGTAAAGAAGTATTGGTGAGAGTTCTTCTCACCAGTGCAGTAAAGAATTACAGATCAGCCAGACAAAAGTGGATGAGTATTAATACGTCCTCAAGGGAGAGACCAGGTCTTTGAGAGTGGTGAGGGAGGCTTAGATAGAAGAAGCAACAGGAGAGCCTGGGGTGGGCTGCCTTAGCTCACTGGGAAGCCAGAGAAAAGGGGGCCTTGGGGTTAAGTCCAGGGGATTAGCCCAGGACAAGCTGCCAGCTGCCCATTGCCTTCAAGTTCAGGAGGCCTGTGCCTGTGAAGAAAGAGGTGGGGGAGAAAGAAAAGGAAGATAGCACTGGCTGCTCCCCAGAGGGAAAGCTCATGCTGGCTTCTTTGTCTTGAGGCTTTTATCTCTTTCTTGCAGGTGGGAATCTTAGAGGAGATCTGGGGACGGGGGGAGGGGGGGGGGGAATTGCAGCAAAATATTCATCAGGTGTGCCCTTTCAGGATGATGGTCTCCTCTGATTGGTCATGGGCAGGGTGGGGTCTTTATTCATTGCAGTTGGTTCTGGTGATGCCCACCTGGTTTGCTGATTTTCTGGGTCTGGAGCTGAAAAGCAGCACTGGGGCCTAGATGCTGTCTCTAGGGAGGCAACCTTTTGTAATTGGCTGTAAATTGCTTGGCCATTGTGTTCAGCTATCTGTCTCAGTTTCCCTATTCCATGTGCCAAGGAATTTTCCTAGTTTCTTACTATCCTGTCTCAGAACTAAAAGGAAAATTTATAGCCTTAAATGCTTCCATGAGAAAAGAATCATAAGATAGACATCCCATGTGAAAGGTTAACATTTAAGAAATTTGACAAAGAACATCCAGATAAATCCAAAGAGGAATGATATAGTAGAGAACAAAAATAAAGAAATAAAAAACAAAAGTAAAACATGGAAAATAAAGCCAAAAATCTGTACTTTGAAGATATTAATGCAAAACAAATTTATGGTAAAATTAAGGGGAGGAAGGAAAGCACAAATATTCAATATTAGGAATAATAAAGGAGAAACCACAGAAACCACATACCATCGATACTTTTATGCCAATAAATTTGTAAGCTTAGCTAAAATTTATACATTTTTTTAAAACTCTAACTTTTAAAATCAATTTTTACAGAACTAAAAAGCCTGACTAAACTTTATAATTATCTATTAAAGAAATTGAATCAAGAGTTTAAAATCTTTTCACAATTAAAACACCAGACATGATGATTTTACAGTTCATTCTACCAACCTCCTAAGGAATGAATCAATTATACAAATTGTTCCAGAGACTGGAAAAAGAAGAAATACTTTCAACCTCATTTTGTGAGATTAATATCATCTTGATATTAAAACTAACCAAGAAAAATCTAAGAAACAAGAATGAGAGAGAGGAGATAAAAGAGATGAGGGATAAATTAAAGAAAATATGTGTAAAATTTGTCTATAGATAACTATAAAATCATATTGGAAGGCATTAAATACATGTAGAGTTATACTATGTTCATGAATAAGAAGATCAAATGATGTAGAGATCTCAGTTCTTCCAAAACTGATCTATAGAATCAATTAAATTTCAAACCAAATCCTAAGAGTTTTTTTTTGAACTTGACAGTCTCATTCTAAAATTTATATAGAAGAGCAAATGATCATGACAGATGCCCAAGGTATTTCAAAAACACCAACAAGGTAGAATGACTTGCTCTACCAGAATTTCAAGATTTTAAAATGAGAATTGTTGACGGAATATGCATTGGTGCAGATATAGCCAAATATGCAAGTAAAACAAAAAAGAGAGCTCCAAAACAGACCAATGCATATCTTAAAACTTGGTAAATGATTCAAATGACCATGAACATCACTAGGAAAAGCAAGTTCTATTCAATCCCTATTTATGCACACACACAAAATTCAAAGTGAATTAAAGATGAAAAATCTTTAAAACTTTTAGAAAAAGTATAAAGAAAGGATTTGATTTCCTCTTTAGTTGGTGAAGGCCAACCAAAACCATGCCAACCATCTGGATGCCTATCCTATTATCTACACAATTATATGTCTTATAAGAAGTTCAGAGAGAAGATGGATATAGATTTCATAACTCTGTCATCCAATCTAGCCTTGAAAACCACAAAGAAAAAGGCCTTGTAAATCGGCTTTCTTTTCACGACAAAATTTGCCTTGGGTCACCTTCCAAACCTATTAAAAACATTTCTCAGTCTGGTCTGTGTGTAAGAATTGGCTTTGGGAGAATTATTCTCTCCATACACTCTACCTGCAAAAGGCTGATGATTTTTTGAGTCAGAAGTTAAGATCAGCTTGACCTTAAAGTCAAATCAACTGTCAGCAATGTCTGTTAGTAAACTGTGCTACCTCCTAGAAGAACTTTGGCTTCTACATTCTTATCCTGGCATTTACCTTTTTGAATGTCATAACTTCAGCAAGGACTATTTGGAATTGCTGTGGCAACCAAAACTCTTCATTGGAGAGGTTCTTCGCCAGCCACCAGATTGAGCTGCTCAGATCTCCCCTGAAGAAAGAACTGATGAAAGGAATTGGGTCAGCTGACCCACCCACTCACAGGATCCACCACATCTACGTCAAGGCCCTGCCTTCCCTAAGTCAGTTCTAGCCAAGAACTTAGTGCTGCAGGGGTACTACTGTATGTGAGAAATCCCTGCCCAATATAGGACTGCACTAACAGGAAATCTTTGCTTTGGGACGCACCATTGCTTGATTGACACATTTTTAGAGTAGTACTGTGAGCTGAGGCTCTTTATACCTGGTTTCCCCACCTCTCCTCTACTCCTTTTACAGCTATCAAACTTACCCTGCAGTCTGAAGACTCTATCTTATTCCTGATCTCCATTTTACCCTTCAAGAAATTTTCCCCAATATATTTCACTTTAACTCAGTTTTGCTGTCTGCTTCTCAAAAGACCTGGAATGAAATGGATGCCTTAGAATAAAAAGGAAAGAAATCCTTATGAGGAAGTTCTCTGCTTTGGCTGACAGAAATATATATATATATTTCACTTTAATATAAAAGATCAATCTCCTTTGGGATTTAATAAGTATCAGCTTTTATTCATATGGTCCTCATGAAATTACCAGGGTCCTGAGTTGTTTAAACCAGCTATAGCTTCACCAAAAAAAATCTAATCCATATAAATATATCTAGTATAAATTAGGGATAAATAGATTTATAAAGTCTCTTAAAATATAATGAGGCAACTTCTGTTCCAACTTTTAAAATTTTAACTCTTAATATTCAGTTTATTTTGGCTCTTTTAAAGGAATAATTCTATTTCTATTTCTACTATAGCTCTGAAAAATAATAAAAAATTTACCTGTGAATTAAGTTAATGACCTTGGTTACTGGGCTACAAGATAAAAATGAGCTTTTTAAGATGATTTAAAGAATCATTAAAATTTGTTTTATAAATTCAAATATATTTGAATTGTATTAGAAAAAGTAACAGTCTTATCAAGCTACTTTGGACAAATTAAACTAATTTAATAATTTTTATTTAAAACTAACTTCATGTCTCTTGTTTTACCACCTTATAAGAAACAATGTAAGTACAAAACCCTAGATTGTGTAAAGGACAGTTTATTTTCTCAATTTCCTGGATTGGTTTTATAAGTCAAAATTACCATTGCTTTCATTAATTAAGATATAACATATGTATAATTAAATGAAGTTATAATAATAGATATAGTTCAAAAAGTGTTATGCTAGTGAAAAATTTTTAATGATATGTGTGAATTCAAACCTGTAATTTTCATTTGCTGAGTTAACTTTAGGATCTGGAATTTATATTAATTTTTTAGTTGATAAATAGCATGTGTATACTTGGGCAATATAATTTTCATTTAACTATTCTTTTTCTATATATTATTAAAGTAAGCATCAGTTAATATGTCAAAAAAGAATTCAGAAATATCTTTGAATTTTCTAATATTCATGTTCCTTTTTGAAGAAATGTAAAAGAATGAATGTGCTGGTGAGGAAACATATCTTCAAGATAATCGATATGTTTTGTTTTTGAAGGAAAAGGAGAGGATAATTTTGTCTTAAAAAAGAACTGACTGGTTGTACCAAAGCATGAAAGAAGATTACAAAAATGAAAGAAATGAACTTTCTTTGCCTGGGTTTCAAATACCTATAAATAATAAGCTTTAAGGAATATATAAAAGGTGTAAAAACATTTAAAAATTATGTTAAATGAAATTGATTTATAAATAAGAAAGGACTAGGAATTTTTTTACTGCAAATCTCTAAAAGGATGATTTGAATTTTCCTTGTACTGAAATGGCCAAGTGAGTCTGTGCCCCAATAACACAGGTCCCTTTTATTACCAATATATTTAACTACCTATACTTTAAATATATTCTTGAATCACTTTTGAAAAAGTTTCTTTATTTTGGACAAAGTTAAGTTCCTAATAATTATTATTACTTACTGCTGTTTTTTTTATTAAGTGTATATACATCGATAGTTGTTAAATCTTCCTGGAGGATTAACCTTAATATCAGTATGAAATGATTCTTCTGTCTCCAGTAATAGCTCTTGTCTTGATGTCTATTTTGTCAAATATAAATACCATTCCAGCTTTATTTTATTTATTGTTTGCATGTATATCATCTTTCATATTTTTTCCTTTTAATCTGTATGTGTCTTTGTATATAAAGTATGTCTTCAGTAGACAGAATATATTTGGCTTTTACTTATTTTAATCTAACATAACAATCTCTGCCTTTTGATTGGGATATTTAGTCCATTTGTCCTTAACATAATCATTGGTTGTATTTAGGTCTGCCATTTTGCTATTTTATAATTCATAACAATTTCCTATCACCCCAGGGCATAAGTTCTCAGGTTGAAAGGGTCCTTTGAGAAACCAGTCTAGTGAAGGAAAAAAAAATCTATAGGACTTATACAAAGTTGTATTATAAAATTTCAAACCCTTGGAGACAAAGTATCTTAAAACCTTTTGGAGAAGATCAAGGTGTCCTCTAGAAAGAATCACAAATCAGCAGGATTCAGACTTCTCAATAGCAACAATATAAGCTAAAAAAACAGTAGAGCAAAATGTTTTCCAATCTAAATCCCTATACTTAGTCAAATTTTCCAAAGTGTGAGAGTAGAACAAAAATTACTTTTGGTATTCCCATCTCCATGTATCTTTCACATGCTTTTTCAATGAAGCCAGTGGAGGATGGGCTCTTCCAAAACAAGAGACAGGACCAAGAAAGTCAAAGACACAAGCTTCAGGAAAGTGAGAATTAACCTAGAAGAGAAAATGAAAGGAATTTTCAGAATGATGGCCCCATGATGATGGCTGTGTGGCAGGTATACAGAGCAAGCAGCTCAAATTAGACAAAAACCCAGAAGGCTTCAGAAGAGATGAGAAGGAGAGGTATTTCTGAAGTTGCAGGTCCATTTCAGTCTACTGAGATGAATTAGTGATGGTAATAGAAAACTAAGCAAAAAAAAAAAAAAAAGACAATTGTATAAAAAGAAAGAAATAGCAATGCATTTCTTACCTATGTATAATACATCAGCATAATAATGTACATTCAGCCAAAATTTGTAATATTACCATATAGAAAGGATAAGAAGGGCTAAGTGGATTGTGCTTTGTGAATCTAATATACAGCATGATGACTATAGTTAACAATACTGTATTGTGTACTTGAAATTTGCTAAGTGAAGATAAGTATGCTCACACACACACACACAAGAGTAACCATGTGAGGTGATGGATGTGTTAATTAACTTCATTGTGGTAATCATTTCATAATATATACATATATCAAATCACATTGCACACATTGCACTTTAAATACATACACTTTTTTGCTTTTTTAAAATTAAACTTATTGGGGTGACATTGGTTAATAGGGTCATATGGGTTTCAAGTATACATTACTATGATACATGATCTATATATTGCATTATGTGCCCACATGCAAATTTATTTGTCAATTATACCTCAATAAAGCTGGGGAGAGGGGAATCTTCTCTGTCCTTAGATACTCTGAATTTTCATAAAAGCTGCAAGTCTCTCTGAAAATTCATCAGGTTCCTGCTTCTTTGCCTGCACCATCATCTCCAGTTTCTTCTTCTCTACCCTCTTCCCAAGTCCTCTCTGTTCTTCCTACTTCAGAATCTATTCTGTCTCCAGTTCAGGATTATCCAGATATTTACCTGAATCCTCCTGTTTGGTTGTAAGTTATGACTGTGTCTTCTGAAAATTTTTAAAAATAATATGTCTCAATATTTAGTCTTTATAGTTACCTAGTAACTCATTTGTCTCTTAAAAGGCATATCTCTTTTTAGTTTGAAGAGTATGTAATTTGTAATTACTGGTGTAAGTGAATCCTAAATCCTTAAAGAACATTTGTCTAAATCCACATTGAGTCTGTTCTTCACCTTCTCTCTTTGAATGTGCTTCCTATGTTGTTTTTTGTGTGTGCATGAATGTATTTCTCAGGGCAGGAATATCCCTGCACTTTTTGGTTCCTGAGAACTGCAGGGGATTCTGTTTGGTAATCCTCTCCAGGACACACTATCTCCTTTTCCTGGTTCCAGGGCTGCAGGGCCCTGTGGTAAAGGTTATTAAGGGAAGTCCATAGAGAATTAAATTGAAGGAATCCCTGGCTAATGAGCTTGACCCTGAGATGCTTCAGGTCTTCATCACCAGTACCTCATGGATGATATTTGATGGATGGGGTGAAGTTACCAGAGGTCTGTTTTGTTAAGCTTAAAGAAGTGCAATTGATTTACAACTGGACAGAAGTCTCTAGGGAAACTATATAACACTTCTAGGGGCAATATATCTATTAGGAATTCTCTAATTAATTAGTAAGGGCAGAGGTAAGACATACAGTCTGGATTAGGAGCAAGAGTTAGAGGGGCAAGCAATATGAAGTCTGTCCGGAAAAAGTCCAACCATTGTTAATATGACAAGAATGGTTTTGTACGACATTGTTGTAATCTGGCAGCCCAGGAGAGTGGACTGGTATGCACATGTGTGAACAGTGACAACTTCACTGTACTAGTTAGTCAGTAAGGGCAGTAGACACCATTGAGTGGGCATGTATACTGTGTGGCTGTCACATTCAAAATGACTGAGAGAATAGAGCAACGAATCTGTATCAAATTTTGCATTAAGCTTGAACATTCCTCTGTGGAAACTATTCAGGTGATTCAGAAGCCTGCAGCTATGGGCACCTTGCAATTGGCTGCTTCATCACAACAATGCACCAACCAGCTCATGCATACATCTTGTGCAGAGATTTTTGGCAAAACATCAAATCACCCAAGTGACTCAACCCTGCTACAGCCCAGATTTGGCACCCTGTGACTCCTGGCTTTTCCCCAAACTAAAATCACCTTTGAAAGGGAAGAGATTTCATGCCATCAATGAGATTCAGGAAAATTCAACAGGACCACTGATGGTCATTGGGAGAACTGTGTGAGGTTCCAAGGTGCCTACTTTGAAGGGGACTGAGGCATCATTGTCTTATGAACCAGCCACAGTGCAGATTGTAGAATACCCAGATTAATAAAGCATGGTCCTATTCTCAAGGAGCTCACAGTGTGGTGAACATGATAGACAAGTAAAACTGGCTGTTGCAATCCTGGTGACATGAGCTATAGAAAAAACATGGGAGATTCTATAGGAACACTGGAGGAACACCTAGCCTTGCTGCAGTCAGAAGAGTGGAAGAGGATCAGAAAAAACTTTTTGGAGAAAACATGTAAGCTAAGAATGGAAAGAGGAGCAGATGTTGCTGAGGTGAAGATAATGATGAAGAAGGTCCTGGAAAAGAAAACAGTATGTTCCAGGGACTAGAGGCAGGAGTGTGCAGGACAAATTCTCAGAACTTGTGTTACAAAGATTTTCCCATATTGTCTGATTTAATTCTTTCCTGCATCTCATTCTTCTATTTTGTTTCCTACTGTGTTTAATCAACAGGACAAGTTTTCTCTTTCCTGATTCCTCCCTAATGCAATACCCCTCTCCCACTGTCTCAAAGTTGCCCAACTCATGATCTCTATGTGGCCTCTGCTGCCCTCATTCTTTGGAACCTTGAGTTCTCAGTGTTGACATAGACTTTTGGCACTCTCTTCCCCATAATCATTGCCAGCTGATCCCCAGTCTTCCCCAACACATATACACACAAATAGCTGTGCATGTGCATAATCGCACCCCCCAGAGACAACACAATAGTGTGCTGTATGTTCTTGTTAGTTCAATAAGCAATTATTTATTGAGTGCCCACCATGTCCTAGGCACTGTTCTAGGCACAAAACACAGTCCCAGTTCTCTTGGAGAACACATTCTGGTCGGGGAGCATACAACAAGGGAAGAAATAAGGATATGTGCCAAGAGGTGATAGAAATTTACACATATCTGTGCACATTAGTACATAAATGAGATTATACCACACATGATTCTGTACTGGCTCTTTTTCACTGTATGGTATATCAACGGAGTCTTTCCTCATCAGCACATAGGGATCTATGTGATCTTTTTAACCTCCAAGGAGAACTTGAGCAGCATGTAGAAGTGGCTTTCATTGTGTCACTTTCTCGAAGTGCTTAGGCCTCAGCCTCCATAGTACACACCATTGCTTGGCTCCACTTTGAACACAGGTGATATTATGAACCACTTCTAGAGCACATCTTGGTCTCTCCCATATCCCAGTCTTGTTTGTACTTGTGAGGAGGGGTCCGCACATGGCATTGGACAGTGTACCCTCTGTCTTTGGTCCCCAGCCCATAGCAATCAGAAGGGCCATAATATCTTAGACTTTTTTTTAGCCACATCCAAAAAAGTCCACATTCATATTTCCAGCCAAGGATCAGGGGTGTATAGTCTGAGCTTGTCCTTTTGACTCCTTCCTCTGAATATGTCATGAGGACATTGCAATCTCCCTACTGAGTTAAATAGAGTTTCCTTATTATTTATAAACAAATTCAAACATCCACAGATAAGCTTCTTTTGTTTGCCCTAAGTGATCGATAATTAAGATTTCTAACCCAGGACACCCCTCAACCCCCGCCCAGACTGCAGTTCATATGACAAACGCTTCAGAAAGCTGTGAGCCTGAGCCAAGTCACCATTAAAGGCTCCACCGCCTCCCAGCTTGGTGAGCTGGAGCAGCTTGCTCTGTGATTATTCCCCCAGATCTGATCTACCTTACAGGTACTCCAAATCACTGGCTTCCTGAACATGCCTTTCTTCCTCTCACATACAAGTCTTTACTCACTGTTGGTCCATCTACCTAAAATAATAACAATAATGACTCATTTATTGTGCATCTGCTAGGCATCAACCCCTATCTCAGCCACTTTATAAACATTATCTCACTTGATCCTCAGAAAAACCCTTTCGATAGAATAATAGGCTATTTCTTTTAACCCAAGAATGAATCTATTTTTTCTTTCTTTTTTATACTTTTACTGGATATAATTTACACACTAAGAAATTCACTCATTTTAAGTGTGCAATCCAATGACTATTAGTAAAATTACAGAATTCAGCAACCATCACTACAATATAATTATAGAACATTTCCATCACCCTAATGAAAGATACTTTATAGCCATTTGCCATCACTTCCTATTCCCAGACTCAACCCCAGGAAACCTCTAATATATTTTCTGTCTCTATTTTTTTCTGGACATTTCATATAAATAGAATCATATATTATGTGTGTATTTTTGTGCCTGGCTTCTTTCACTTAACATATTTTTGAGGTTCATGCATATTGGAGAATGTATCAAAATTTTATGCCTTATTATTACTGAATAAGATTCCATTCTATGGATATACTACATTTTGTTTGTGTAGTCTCTGGTTGATAGACAGCTTGGTTGTTTGCAGTGTTTGCTATTGTGAATAATGTTGCATATGTGTCTTTTTGTGGACACAAGACAGGTTGAAATTACTGCTCCCAACTCTTCATTCACTTAGAGTAAGATAACACTTCCAGATTCTTTGCTATATAACCTTGCAGTGTCTTCCCCTGTGAGCAGAGTATACTCCCTCCCCATTAATGTTTGGGCTTGGCCATGAGTTATTTTGACCAGTGGATTATTAGCAGAAGTGACAATAGGACAGTTCCAAGATGAGGTGTTAAGTGGTATGATAAGTGTCCACTCATCACTCTTGAGTTTCTGCCATCTGCCATGAGAAGAACATACCCCAAGGTTCCTAAATGAGAAGACATGTGGAAAAGACCTGAACCCAAATCCCCAGCCTTTGAAGCTAAATGCAGCTAATCTCCGCCAAATGCAATTGGCATTGGCTCTGCCAATTGCAGACCTATGAGTGAGAAAATTACGTGCTGTTTTTTAGTTATGCTCTTTTTTTATTGTTGTAAGCCAGTGACTTTGAGAATGGCTTGCTATGCAACATTATTTCACCAATAGTTGACAAATACATCTAACTACCTTCCCAATCTCTATGCAAATTATTTACAGTTACCTGCCCATATACCATACATTATGTATATGATATATGGTAAGATTTTATACATATGTGAATAAATTATCCTTTACCCTCTATGTGGTAATTTCCATGCCAAATGTGAAATTCTAAGTGACAGTCTTTTATATTAGAATCATTAAGTATAGTTTCTAATATGTAGTAGGCACTTGAAGAAATTTTTAAAAATGTTTTTGGTATATATATATTTTTCATGGCACTAACAAAACTCTGAGTATTATCTTATGAACAAAATAAATTATCTTTTTTATATTCTCTTATCTTCTCTTTTCCATAGTCTACTTTCACTTATCATATCAATAATCTCTCTTATACCCATTCTCTCCAGATCCTCACAATACCCAGTTTTATTCTCAATTTATAGATCAGTTTGTGAAAGAGTAAGTGACCTGACCGAGGTCACAAAACTAATAAGGAGACCCAGGAGCTTCAGGCCTGGGTCTGACCACAGATCCAGTACACTGCTCACACACCAAGTGCCTCTAATCATCTCTCACCTGAGTCTTTATTATGTATGCATTTTGGCTTTTCTGCTCTCCCAGACAGTCCACCTGTCAGTGGGATTGTAAACTTCTGCTCTTCCCATTTCCTTGCTGATAAACTCTAATTTTGTTTTCATATTATTGGGCAGCCAACTTCCAAATTTTCTGCTATATGCCAGTCACAGACTGAGTGTTGACATGTTTTCTCTTCTCTATAACTTTGCTTTAGGCACATGGTCCTTTTCTTACATGAAACCTGATGCTTAAGTCTGTTTTTTTTATTTCTAGGTGTTTTAAATGTGAAGTAGTATGTAAGACCTCTCTACTTGATCAAATTATTCTATTTCCTGCAGCCTCTACAAACCCTTTTTAATAACCTCATCTGCTCCTCCATCAATTTCTGTTTTATGGGTATGGCTCTCCTTTGACATTTCTTTGTGTATAATGTTCTTGGGTATTTTCATAGGTCTCAGCCTTCATCCTTTCCTTTTCCTTTTCCCTGACACTTCCTTTTCAAAGACTGATGCTCGTAACATTTTGTGTCCCTGTGTATGAATTATTTCAACAAAACCCTCCTCCATTCTGTATATGCTGCCTTTGGTTATTTATTTGAGAATTCAAGGGGTTCACAACTCTTGAAATAAGTTTAAATTGACAAAATCTGGGTCAGTAAAGAGAGTATAATAAAGTCATTCTTCCCCTGCACTTATAGCTCTCTTCAGAATGAATTAAAAATTATGTGTCGAATGTTAAGAGTCAAATAAGCTAGGAAGATGGCAAAAGATGGTAAGAAGCACTCTTTTGAACATTGCAGAAGCTGTGTTAGCACAGTAAAAAAAATGGAAAAGGTAGATGGTTAATTTGACAATATTTAATGCAACAATCAGTACTAATTCCTATTGACCTTTCTGTAGCTTTTATTCATCTATCCATTCAACATCTATTTCTTGATATCTTACTATGAATTAGCAATTATCAAAGTACCTAGCCCATAAACCGACAGTCAATAAATATCCAGTGAACTGGACTGAATTGCTTAAGCAATGAGAATGCAAATACAATGAAAATAATATAGTCTGTTAGGTTTAACAACCTGTTGGATTAAAAAGAGGCTTAATATTTACTGAAGAATGTATTAGGTACTAGAAAATTTTAATGTAATCTCTCATTTACTTCTAATAGCTCATACTTTAAAGATAAGAAATTGGAAAGTTAGTCACTTAGGAATGCATTGGGTGAAGTACCAGGGAACCCAATCAACAATGGCCTAAATAAGTAGAAATTTATTTTTCTCACATAACAAGAAGATATGTGAATTGCAGGAGATGATACAATGGGATAAAAATATCAGGATCTACATTTCTGTGCTTCTTTTGATCTTTCTTTTCTTCCCATAGCTTCATGGTTATAAAATGCCTGCTGCAGCCCCACCTATCACTTTCATATTTAAAACATAAGTAATATGAAAAGGAGAAGACTGGTGTCAGGAATTTCTATCCATTTTAACAGTAGATTAAAAAGAAGATTTAATATTATGTACATACTTCCTATGTGCATTGTCCTATTTAATTATTTTTTTTGGAACTACATCTTTTAGAAATTCTTTTGGTGAGGATCTGTGGTAGTAAAATTTCTGAGTCCCTATTGCCTGAAAGTTTATCTATTGAACATGCACACTTGAATTACAGTTGGGCTAGGTATAAAAATAAGTTCAAAATTATTTTCCATTAGTGTTTCAAAGATACTTCTCTATTGTCTTCTTGAATTCAGTGTTATTAAATAAAAATCTGGTGCCATTCCAATTGCAGTTAGTATGCCTTTTGTAATTGTTATCTTTTAAATTTTCTGTTTTTCTTTAGTGTTATGAAGTTTCATACAGTATCTCTAAATGTGGGTTTATTTGTTTATCCTGTTGTGCACTTGGTAATATATATAAATCTAAAAGCTTATGGCCATCTCAGGTGTTTGAAATTTTCAATCATTTTTTAAAAAATATTGTTTTTCACCCTGGCTGGTATAGCTCAGTGGATTGAGCCTGGCTTGTGAACCAAAGTGTCACCAGTTCGATTACCAGTCAAGGCACATGCCTGAGTTGCAGGCCAGGTCCCCAGTAGGGGGCACTCAAGAAACAACCACACATTGATGTTTCTCTCTCTCTTTACCTCCCTCCTTTCCTCTCTCTCTAAAAATAAAATATTTTTTAAAAATATTGTTTTTCTTCCATGCTCTATTTTCTCCTCCTGGAACTCTTATTGAATGCTTCAATTTTCTTATTTATTTCTGTTTTTTTCTTTAGTTTTTTCATACTTTTTTTTCAAATAATAAACACTCAGTTTAGTTTAAAGCACAGCTGACTGCACTTAAATAAAAAGAACACTAAACATATGTAGATTGGTTGTCAGAAAAAAAAGATGAGACAGGATTTTATAGAAGAAAATATAAACACATTTTGTAGAAAAGTAACACATTTTTATGTCTTTGGCAGATGTTTGGTTAAAACTGTATGCTGTGGAGCACACAGACATAGTAGTCAGAGAGAAAGCTCAAGTCACTTAGGGGTTTTCACAAAATCTTGTGCTCTGACCCACAGAATGCTTGTGGGATGCTCATCTATGGCCAATGGTTGCTGCTGTTCTTCTGTTGGCTTCTTCACCTCAGGTAAACTAGAACTGTACAATTCCCTGCATTGTTATTCCTTATTTTTCATCATCTGTTTTTTCATATAACATTCTGGAAGAATTGTTCAGCTTAACTTTTTGGCTCACTGATTCATTTTACATCTAGGTCAATATGCTATTCAGATCATAAATTGAGCATTATATTTTTCAATAGTTATAAGCAGATAGATATATGATAGATAGATAGATAGATGATAGATTGATAGACTCATATGACTGACCAGTTGGTGTTTGCTATCAGCTAGAAGCTTAGCTTGGGTTGAGAAGCAGGAGCCTTGGTTTCTCTCCACTGGACCTCAACAAGGAGTGCTTCGGCTACCTTGTGCAGAGGTTTTGTTTCAAGAGTCAGTGTCTGAGAGACCCTTGTAGAAGCTGTATTACCTTTTATGACTTATCCTTGAAAGTCCCCATGACCACTTTGGCTGTAGCCATAAACCTGCCCAAATTTAAGGAATGGGGAATAGATCCCAGCTCTCAGTGGAAGGTGTGTCTAAGTCACATTATAAATAGAGAACATGGGATGGGAGATGTTTTTTATGGCCAATTAAAAATACAACCTGTTACATTGTCTCTCTTTTCTACAGTGACCTTCCTGAGTTACTGGTCAGTTCATTTATGGCTCACTCATATAACTTGTCCCTTCTTGGTAGGTAGGGCAACCTTATGACAGTGGCAGCCACTTCAGACTCACAGAGATGTACAAAGCCCAGAGGCCACCCATCAGTAAGTAGCAGTATGGTGGCTTCTGCTTACTGATCTGGTTCCTGTTCTGAAGTTTTTCTGTTAAGAAGGGCTCTCCATTTCTACTACACAGAGAGTTCCCTCTGTTGTTTTAAAGCTTGGCTATGCTTTTCATTTTGGTGACTTGGTGTATGAGTGGAAGATTTTATCATTTCCTCAACCCACCATATTGAACATAATTTCCTCAGATTGGAACTTTTATTGCCCACATTTTATACTTAAAGAATCTGAGGCTCAGAAAGTTTTAGTGACTTGCCTAAGCTTGAAATATTGAAACCAGTTTGATTCCAAAGTTATTTTACTCTACTTCCTGTCTTTTAAGTACTACTATAGAAAAATGAGACAGATTTCACCAACCAAACATATAAATCAATCCCATTCTCTTACAATCAAACCTCATTCATATATGAAGTATTTTAGTATCAGTGGTAGATATGACTTATGAAACTTTGACCACTTGAACCCAGTAGTTTCTTATCCTCTGACTTCAAAAGATATATCTCACCATTTTATAAGTTTTTTACCAGAAAAAAATATATTCTTTTATAACTTGTAACTGGCATTTATTAATAGAAGGATCATAGGCAACATTCAAAATAATATTTTAATTTTTTACATACCATTTTAATCTTTATTAAACACTAACATGAAATTTTTTTCATGTTTTATTTTTCTTATACATATATATTTTATTTATTTTTTTAATTGTTGTTCTCTTATAGTTGTCTCTACTTTATCCCCATTGTCCTTTCCTACTCTGCCCACCCACCCCACAGTCAATCCCCACCCTGTTTCTTAACTAGTCCCTTCCCCTTTTTTCCCCCATTATCCCCCTCCCTCCTACCCTCTGGTCATTGTCAGTCTGTTCCTTGTTTCCATGCCTCTGGTTCTATTTTGCTCATTTGTTTGTTTTCTTCATTAGGTTCATCTTATAGGTGAGATCATGTGGTATTTGTCTTTTACTGCCTGGCTTATTTGACTTGGCATAACACTCTGCAGTTCCATCCATGCTGTCTCCAAGTGTAGGAACTCCTTTTTTCTTTCTGCTGCACAATATTCCATTGTGTAAATGTATCACAGTCTTTTGATATATTCCTTTACTGATGGGTACTTAGGCTGTTTCCAGTGCTTGGCTCTTGTAAATAATACTCCTATGAACATCGGGGTGCATAGGTTCTTTTGAATTGGTGTTTCAGGATTCTTAGGAATCCCAGCAGTGGAATTGCTGGGTCAAAGGACAGTTCCATTTTTAGTTTTTTGGGGATATTCTATACTGTTTTCCACAGTGGCTGCACCAGTCGCATTCCCACTAACAGTGCACTAGTGTTCCCTTTTCTCCACAACCTTTCCAGCACGTGTTGTTTGTTGATTTGTTTATGATGGTCATTCTGACTGGTATGAGGTGGTATCTCATTGTGGTTTTAATTTACATCTCTCTGATGGCTAATGATGTTGAGCATTCTTTCATATGTCTTTGGGCCCTCTATATGTCTTCCTTGGAGAAGTGTTTGTTCAGGTCCTTTGTCCATTTTTAATCAGATTATTTGTCTTCCTGGCATTGAGTTATAGGAGTTCTTTATACATTTGGAGATCAAACCCTTGTCTGAGGTATCATTGGTAAATATGTTTTTCCATACAGTTGGTTCCCTTTTCATTTTGCTGATGTTTTCTTTAGCCATGCAGAAGCTTTTAATTCGATGTAGTCCCATTTGTTTCTTCTTTCCTTATATCACTTATCCTAGGAGATATATCAGTGAAAATATTGCTGTGTGGGATATCTGAAATTTTACTGCCTATGTTCTCCTCTAGGACTTTTATGGTGTCACAACTTATATTTAAGTCTTTTATCCATCTTGGGTTTATTTTTGTGTATGGTGTAAGTTGGTGCTCGAGTTACAATTTTTTTTTGCACGTAGCTGTCCAGATCTCCCAACACCATTTGTTGAAGAGGCTATTTTTACTCCATTTTATGCTTCTGCCCCCTTTGTCAAATATTAATTGACCATAGAGACTGGGTTTATTTCTGGGCTCTCTAATCTGTTCCATTTATCTATGTGTCTGTTCTTATGCCAGTACTAGACTGTTTTGATTACAGTGGCCTTGTAATATAATCTGATATCAGGTATAGTGATCCCTCCTTCTCTGTTCTTCTTTCTCAAAATTGCTGATGTTTTTTGGGGTCACTTATGGTTCCATATACATTTTTGAAATATTTGCTCTAAGTTTGTGAAATATGTCATTGGTATTTTAATATGGATTACATTGAATCTATAGATTACTTTGGGTAATATGGACATTATAATGATATTAATTCTTCCATTCTTGAACACAGTATATGCTTCCATTTATTTGTGTCTTCCTTAATTTCTTCCTTCAGTGTTCTGTAGTTTTCTGAGTATGGGTCTTTTACCTCCTTGGTTAGGTTTATTCCTAGGTACTTTATTTTTCTTGTTGCTATAGTTAATGGGAGTTTTAAACCTAAAATTGTGTGCTTAAAACAGGAGCGATTAACTCTGCAATCTTCTTCTTAATGATATTCCTGGATATTTTTTCAGAGACCTCTAGTCACTCATAGGAGCTGGCTTCTTGCTGTGAAGCCAATAAGTATTGATCTTGTCAGGACAGTACACCAGACCCAACCGTGAGAGAGCTGAGCCATCATAGCAGCCCTGAAATAGGAATCATAGCCCTATCGTTATTATTTTAGGATAACTAACTTACTTAAAACACACTGTCTTAATCATAAATTATATTTCAAATTTACTTTGAGAATCCTTATTGGACTCTTCTTTACTTTCACATCATCCAAGTCATTTCTATTTCTTTTCTTTCCCATTGTCATCACCTTGCAACCTCACATGAAACTGTTGACTAAGCTGTCAATATGCTCCAGAGCAGTGGTTCCAACATGTGGATTAGTATAATTGTCAACAAAACACAAGAAAAATATCACACACAACAATTCAAAGCCATAACTTTAATAACTTTTTATTTTGCCTAGTATATTAAAACTCAAAATAGCTACTACCTACTATTATTTCCTACTGGGGATATGTATACTTTGAAAGATTAGGAAAAACATAATCTCATACTTTAAATTTTTAACATGAAAAGTTCACCACATAACTTTTTTTCCCTTATTTCTTTCATTTTCCCACAAGAGAAAAATACTGGTTTGTATTTGGGAACTACTGCTTTAGATAACATGAACACTTGTTCCTTCTCTTCTTCCAGTGTAATGTCACCCATTGTTGTGACTAGACATCAGCTGGCATATCACAGTCCCTCTTCTTGTGCACGGTCTATCCTTTTACAGGTTGACTTCCTGTTGAGTGGGTCTGCTGAGTATACCTACAGGGACTGACTGCAGGACAGTTTTGCCTCACCCCAGGCAATGCCCTGCTTCCTTCATTCACCCATAAAACATGGAGAAGCCAGCTATGTTGGTCATAAGTAACAACACAAAATCTGCCTGCCTAGAAGTCAATTACTCTATGTGTTTTCTTGATTTAGGCAGGTGTGTTGTGTACCCAGTAATCTCATATACCTCAAAGACTTGGTCAGTTTAAGTATCTATATCCTTCACATGTGCTGTTCATCCACATAAATCAAAGTTTCAACACTATCCACAGAATATCTAGTCTTCCCACACTTTGGAACATAACCTCTGGGAATCTAGAGTGAAGGTTTTCCTTAACCCCCATTGGGAAGAAGACAGTGTGAAAGGAGAAGAGTTGGCCTTCACAACAGAAGCATTCACTCCTGCTGGGTGTCAGATACTGTGTTGGGGAAACCATAAATAGGTTTCCAACTGTAGGGTGCTCCTGGAGATAGCACACTGGCCATACTCAGAGGAAGTGTTGACTTAAGTGTTACTCCCAAGGTAAAGTGATCCCATTGTTAGCTATTTTCCCAAAAGACAGATGACAGTTCGAAACAGCACACAATATCAGCAATGTGGGAGGACAGAGTAGGTAGATCATAACTGTATTTATGTGGGGATTTTACATTATCAAAAGAGAATTCACCATTTCTAGTTGCAGCTGTTTCATTTTTAATAGACCTTATTATTAGATTCCATTAGGCTGGGGCAGTCATAGCCAAAACATATTTTGCTAGACCAGACCACTGAAGAAAGAATTCCTTGGCCAAATAAATTTGGGAAATCATCCATAAGGCATCATCTCTTAAAGATTCACAAAGCTCATTGGCACACTAAAGGCCACAGAAAACCTTCAGTAAAGAAACCTTGTATCTACTTTTAACCTAGAGTTTCTTAAAAGAGTTGGACTTCAGAACCTTTATTTCTTTTAACATTTAGTAATATTTAGTAACATCTAGTGGATACCAGGGTCTGCATACTTTGGAAAATCTGGGCTAAAGACCAGATCTGCCATTCATTCCATTTGCACCTGATCTGTAGATCTTCCATAGTTCTATTAATCAGTCCACATGGTGACAACTGAGTAAAATTCCCTCCAGGTGGTATGATAAGGTTTCATTATAGTCTGAAGAGCCACTAGTTTATTGCTTTTTGGAAGCTGCAGTTTCACTCTTCTGCCAGATTAGTAGCATGTGTCATGTGGCATTTTGTATATGACATAACTCCCCTTAGACTTCGATGGCAGGAGTGTGAACTGCATACTGTGGCAGCTCATGCAGCACCAACCATGATGCTTTACACATATTAGGTCTCAGAACAAATTTACTGAATTAGGGTATAATTGACTTGAATTTTCCACCATGAACAGGTCACTCCTTATCTTTGGGGCTAATTCTCGACTAAGCAATTACACAGGCTTCCTGTTGTCCAACCCATAAGAACTCATTAAATTCAGCAGCCAGTTACTGAGTGGCCATCAAGAGCCACACTCTGCTTTATGCTGTGTCCACTCTGCCCTCTTCTGGATAAGCCCTCTCCCTCCCATTGGCAAAGGTAGCCTGACAGTACCCTTGTTAATTCCTTCTTATTTCTTTACTCTGAATATTCTCCATGCCCTTGGAAGAACAGAAAGGGAAGAGAAGCAAATAAGAATCAAAAGATGAAGAGTGCAATAGGCTTGAAAGATATTCTAGAACAGCTATTCCCAACTCTTTAGAGAATATAGACCTCTTTCTAACATCCAAATATTTACAGGCCTCGGCATAATTGGGGATATGTTTTGAATACCTATTAACTGAGAAAATGTGGAACAAAAAGTTATGCTAAACAGGAACAATTTGGAGCTAGAACCTTTCAGTATGAAGACAGAAATCCAAACTTAACCCGGCTTTAACAATATGGATTTTTTTTTAATCTCATACCACAAAAGGGCTAGAGGAAAGATTTCAAAGAGATCAGCTTTGTCATCATGAACGCTACGTCTTCCCATCCCACCACACTGCATCCTCACTGTGGGTTTTGTCCCCAGACTGGCAGCACCACAGCTGTGGCGCTTCAGCTGTCATATTCAGACACATGTCATAAAGGTAAGAAAGTCCATTTGTTCTCCTAGTTATCTCTTGTGGAAAGCAAATTGTCCCTAGAAGCTTCCTGGAAACTTTCTCAAGTTTAATTGTTGGCCTAAATATGTATAAGTAACCATTTCTACACCAATCATGAGCAAAGAGTAGGATTAACTGAAACAATTAAGGTTTACTCTTGGAGCTGACTGTGGTCAGCTTCTCATGTACCTGGGGGAAGAAGATGGAATTGGGATTCTGTCTTGAAGGGAGGGATATAAAGGATATATAATGGGCAAGCAAACAATACTGCTGTTAAAATATTTTCCACTGAAAGTTCTGTAATATTCAACTGAAAGTGGTTTCAACAATTGTAGTTTACTTTTTTACATAACAGAAATATCTGAGGTAGATCATTCCAAGATTTGTTCCATGGCTCACCAATGTGAGGACTCTGGATCAGCTGCTCAGCAATTCTCTTGACTTTCTTCTCATACTTACAAGGTGGTTGCTTTTGCTCCACACACTTTATACCCACAGGACAGTAGGAAGGAAAGAGAGGAGACAGAAGGGGAGGAAAAGCAGGGAGAGAAGGAAACAGGAAGGGATGACAGTTCTCTTCAAGGGTTCTCTTAGTCTAGGCATTTCTAAATAAAGAAACTGAGACAAAGTTTTGTGAACAGATAGTTGATTGGAGAATGTAATTCCCTAATAAAGAAAAGTTTAGCATATGGGCAATTAAACAAATGGACAAAAAGCCAATACAGAATGCATTTTTGATGTGGCTATGACTGTGGGAAACTGGTGCTCAAACTTACTGGGACTTTCTGATAAGCTTATAAAATGTATCTCATACCTGTCCACTCACAAAACAAAAGGAGAAAGGGTTTATCACCTGTGACCTCCCAGTAGTCAAGGTTTGCCTCACAGGCATGAAGATCCCCATTCCTCCATGTTATGCTTGAATGAGGGAAGAGATGAGATTTCCTTGGATTTCTAGGCTGCAGAGTCAGAGAAGCCCCAGAACAGGAAGTGCAAACTACACTGCCCAGGCTCAGGTGTGGCCCCATCAGACTGCACCTGCACTTGCAGGCACTGGCTCCCACAGAGCTAGTGGCCCAGCAGAGGGGCCAAGGGGATTCTGAAGTGGTACATCAGAAGTGTCCTATGCAGGTTCTCTTTACATTAGGGAGAAAAGTCACTCCGTGAAATCCTCAGCAGATACCATCTGTGTATGTCTCATGGTTTCATTATTCATGACTGGGTGTCATGCTTATCCATAAATGCAAAGAAAGCTATGAGTTAGTGTAATTGCTATTTTTAGCCTCTAGAACAGGGGTGTCAAACTCATTTTCATGGGGGGCCACATCAGCCTCATGGTTGCCTTCAAAGGGCCAAATGTAGTCTTAGGATTGTATAAATGTAACTACTCCTTAACTAGGAACAAGGAGCACAGCACTGCCACTGGGTAGAAACACGGTGCCAGGCTGGATAAAACAAAGTGGAGGGCTGAATTTGGCCCATGTGCCTTGTGTTTGCCACCTCTGCTTTATAATAAAAGGTGGGCTTTGTCAGCAAGACACAAGAGGGTAGGATATGTATTTCTTGATTCACATAAGGTAATCTTATGAACTTGTCAATATCCTGTGCCCACGGAAAAGAGAGGAGAAAAACAACAAAAAAGAAAGAAAGCCAAGATAATACAGCAGAGTCACCAGGTTGTCCCCCAGCATCCTCTCTCCTTCATAGTAACAGAATATTTGGGACAGCACATGTCTGCCCAAAACAAAGACTGCAGTTTCCAGCCTCCTTGAGAGCCAATGTGTTCCTGTGACTCCGGTCTGGACAATGAAACAGAGCAGATGTAATGTATGTAACTTCAGGGTGAGGGTGAAGGCCATTGGAAGCCATGGTGAGGAAGAGGAATAACGGAGAAGTGATAGCACTTTATTCTGCTCCTGTTTTGTTCCAAGCCGGGTTTGTTGCTTAGATGGTATTTCATTTTAGATCCTCACATCAACCTGTGGGAAGACATTACCTCTGTTTTATCATTTAGGAAACTGAAGCTCAAATAAACATTTGAAATTTTCTTTAAAGACAGAGGGATCATATGAGAGAGGCAAGGTTATTTCCTATAGTAACTGTACCTGTGTTTCAGCATCTTGCCTTCGCCCCTCCTCTCTCACAGGTGTCCTGAAGGTCTTTTCCTCTTCCCCATCCACTCCCTTAGTTGTGAGGGTCATTCACTTAGGAAGAAACTAACAAAGACCAAGTGCCTCAAAGCAAGGCAGAGGTTTTGGGTGCTTATTTGCCCTGGGAGGTTTTTCTACTACCAGAATCAAAGTTAGACCCAATGGGAGAAAGGGGAGGAAGAGGAAGCATAGGCAATTGAAACAAATGGGAAGGAAGGGGAAGTTCAGTCCTATTAGAAGGGGGATTGGTAGAGTCTTTGCACCTGGACAACCAGGTTGCTGAGAGCAAGATGAATCATGCTCAGTGTCACTAACCTGAGGACAGTGCCAGGTCCTCCATGTCCCAACTGACCCCACCATCTACATAAAATCAGCCATCTAACAGTCCCAACCCCAGAGGGGTGGCAGATGGACAGAAGGGAAAGGCTCTCCCTAACTAAAGGGGGTCTGGAAAAAAACAATTGAATATTTTCTGATGAGCCAGGAAAGCAGTGGACACCTCACCCATGTTATCAAAGGCCTCTTAGTGCAGGCATGACACGAGATGTGTTAAGTTTGGTTTTAAAATAGAAAGTTGGTTATTGTGTGCACTAATTGGAAACAAAGGAAGCACTTGTCAGTTCAGGCATGAAGTGACAAAAGCTAAAGATGGGAAAAGAAAAGTAGGGATGAAATGGAAGGCATTAAGAAGAAAGATTAGACAAGGATTAGTAGTTGGCAACATACAAAAGAAGGATAAAGAAGAGTCCATGACCCCAATATTCCCAGCCCTAATGAATAATGCTACTACAGACAGAAATAAACAAGTAAGAAGAATGGGGGGTTAGCATGGAAGGAAAAATCTATACCTTCTGCTTCAGACAGAAAGAATCAGAAGCAATATTTAGACACCCACATGGTAATGCTCACTAAGCACAGAAGCAGAACTAGAGCTTGGTGAAAAGATCAGAATAGAAGATGGGTCTGAGTCTGTTGAGCTATTAGATACAAGACCTTGCAGTGGGTACAAGATTAACCAGACTACTTTTGGCTAGAAGCTCATCTTACCTCAGCTGATATGTTTTTAGTACATGACTGGGCTCTCACATAGAGAAAGTGAAAAGGAAGGAGGCAAAGAGCTGAGACCAGAACCTTTTGGACAGAAAAGTTCAGAGGATGGACAATAGTGCTAAGTGCTGCAAATGGTGAAGGGAAAGCAAGACTGAGCAAAGGTTACACACTTGCAATTAGGAGAGCCAAGCTGCCTTTGCTAGTTCATTTTTGGTAATTTGTGGGATTGGGGAACAAAAGGGAGGGTATTAAGGATCGGAGGCACAGGGAAGACATGGAACCAAAGGCATGAACTTTCCACTCTAGAAATCTGGGGCAGTACCTACTATTCTGAGATCATTACAGGGAAAAACTCAGCACAATTCACTCCTATTTCCCCTGGAATGCAAAAACAAGGAAGATTTTGTGAAGGGAAGGGGGACCACAGGGTGCTACATTGAGGGAGCAGCACAGCTGGCTTGTCTGTTGTCCCAGGACAAGAGAAACTAGAGTCTAGCATTAAGCAGAAAGGATGATATTTTTGCAGAGGCCCTGTTAATATAAAGGGCCCAGGCCCTAGAGCAGGAAGAGGATGGAGGAATGATGCAGTGGTAGAAGGAACTTTGGAGGAAAGAAAGGGTATCCTTTCCTCTGATACTGGGAGGGAGGGAAAGATGGGAAAGATATAGCCAAGTTTGAACATGAAGAGATGCTAAGAGAGACCTCACGGATCGTTAGTGCATCCCCTCTAAAGGGAGTATGGTCAGAACAATGGATGAATAGAGGGGCGCCCAAGCAGCCACACAGCTGCAATAGGACTGGCAAAATTAGTATATTCCTAAGACTCAGGATAGGATCTGAGAAGCTATAATGTGTGTGGAGGGGGGTCTCCAATCTCACTGGAGTCACATCATGTTTTCCAACAGCTGTAAAGTAGAAAGTACCTACTGTTTTAAGATTACTATAGGGAGAAACTCAGCCCAATTATTTCTCTTCCTCCTGGATTACAAAACTGAGAGGTTATTTTTATGGTAAGCAGATGCCAACCCAAATAAACTGATCAGCAAAAATACTCATTTTTCTATAAAGTGATTATTTTATAGAAAATTGCCAGACTGGGTCACATGCCCACTTTTAAACCAATCACTGTCAAGCAGATGTAGAGTCCATGATAGGTTTAATCAAACAATCCCTGGGTACTGGATATTGAAAAAAAATCAAAGTCTAATTAGCAAGAAAGAATAGAGAAAATGACTGTTAGCTGTGTGGTCAGCATTGCCTATCAGGCAGAGAACCAAATAGGGCAGTTCACAAATGAGGAGGGGGTTTTGTGTCGCTAGCCAAGGCCACAAAATATCTTCAAGTTATCTGACCTGGTTACTCAGCTAAAGTCCATCTTCACATGGCTAGTAAATAAGCCCTACCTTTAGACACTTTAAAACAAGCATTTCAGTGAGGCAGCCTTGTAAAATAGGATCAGACAGATCTATATACCAATCCAAGCCCCATGACATGCATTTACATAAGTGACCCTTGTCACACCATTCCAACATAGCTTCTTTCTCTCAAAACCTGTGTCTATTGTGGAGGTTAATAAACAAAAAATCTCAGTGTGTAATAAGCACTGTGAAATATGAGGATTGAGATTATCTTTTACATAATAATCCAAGGATTATAAATGGACTGCCCTGATTTATAGTGAAGACTAATCATTGCTAAAATTATCCTATTGAATGTAGCTGTTGAACATAGGTTGATAAGGGGATCAATCCACTCTAGCATAATAAGTACAAACCTAAAAATATTTTTATTTCTAGCAAAGAACTACTGCAAGATATATTTGGTTAAAACCATAATAACAGACCAAAATAAGTACTCATCAGCAAACTGGACATTCTGCTTTCTGATATAAGTAAGAATTTAGGGGAATTTATTGAAATAATTATAGCATTAGCAGAGACATTGCAAATGCTTACCCAGAATAAATAGGGACAGTCAATAAGTACAGGGTAACTTTAAAATTCTTCGCATTTCCATCCATCTACATAACATTCTCATACTGAACTTTATGAAGTCCCATGTTTAATCTCATGCCTCATATCCAAAACATACTGGTTTGGTTGCCCATCTAATAGATTGCCAGCCCCACATTCTGGCATCAAATGCCATCAATATCTGGTTCACCTTACCTTTCACCTTTTCCCAGTTCACAATGAGTCCTTCATCCTATCTCTGTACCTGCCCCAATGCACATACCCCCCAACATGAACTGCCTCCTTTCCTCCCCTCAGCCTATAAAATCCTTCTCATCCTTTTGTAAAGTAAAAGAGTCAAGGACCCTGCTCAAATAGCCTTCTGTTAAGATCTAGTCCTCAACCATCTATGCTGTCCTCTGCTGCTTCATACCATACTTAAGTTCCATCTAAGTTCACACTGCATCATAATGAGGGGAATTGAGATAGCAAGATAAGGGCTCTTGAGTCAGACAATGCCTGAATTCAAATCCTGGATCCAGCAATTAGTAGCTCTTTGACTTGGGGCAGTTTTATCTAAATTCTGGAGGGCCTCAATTTCCTTATCTTCAAAATGGGGATAACAACAGATTTCTCTACCTAGTCTTACTGAGTTATCAAGTAAAATAATACATATAAAGAGTTTTTGCATAGCACATGGTACATGGTATAGGAAAAGAAAATTTCAGTAATTGTTGGTTGACCACCTGTTACAATTGACCACTCTCAAATTACTTTCTGAGTCTGTGTCTTGCCTCATTGGTATGACTGAAACTCTTGTGGACAATGACCTGGAAGGACCTCCTCTGCCCAATTCTCCCAGCAAGTCTTCTTGGGCCCTCAAGACCTAGGCTGAGGTCCAGGTCATGACTGAACTTTTCCTCTTGCCACTAACACACACAAGAATCAGAGATGCCACTTCTGCCAGACCCCTAGGTCAGGGTTGTTCCAGATATAACTGTTCCCTTGTAGGTTTTTAGGGAAAGTTCTAATAAGAGTAAAGAAGCATGTGCTATTAATACTTCCCAAAGGACAGGACTGCCACAAGGAAGCATGAGGGCACTGGCCTCTGGAAGGCAGGGGAGAAAGAATGACAAGGGCTAAGACAGACAGGAGCTCAGACAGTTAAAGGCAGGGGGACAAAGCCAAAAAGAGGAGCAAAAGTGAGGACAAGTTATTCCTGCAATTCAAAAGCATGAAAGATGAAACCCGAGGGGGGAGACAGAACACAAAAACCAAAGCTCCAATACAGGAATGTAGGGAATGTTCTGGGTGGAGATTAAGGGAGAAGGAGACCTCAGGCACCAGGCTGAGAAGCAACCATTCCATATTGGAGCAGTGGGACTTAAAGAGACTTATGTTGAGGACTCCCAATGTTACGCCATCTCTTCAACCTGATAAAAATACTGGAAGTTACACTCTAACAAAACATGGGGTGAACAAGAGAGGGGAAGATATGAGAAACAGAAAACAGTAATGGCAACCCAGAAGCAAAGGAGCTCCAGAAAGGATGTCTCCAAGCAAGAAATGAGAATGGTAGACTACCTGACCATTGTGTGAAATTATGGAAGGCTATGGGAAGATTGAGGAGAATCAGTGACAGTTATAAAGCAAACCATGTAAGTGGGAAACAGGATGATTAATAGGAAATAAGAAATGGAGACAGTCATAATGCACTGCATGCTCAAATGTGAATATTTACATAGGCATAATAATATAAACATTGCTAATTTAAGTAAAAATAAACTAAAATAGAACTACATTGGAAGGGTGGAAGATGGGAAGCAGAGGAGGTGAGGGTGGGGTCAGAGTACTAACTCCTCACTTATTGAACCAATAATAAATAACAGTCGGCATATTCTTTAGAAATATGGAGATGTGAAGAGATTCTGAAAGAATGGAAAATGATTATCTCTGGAGAGAAGCTCTTTGGGGTATACTGAAGAGCAGGAGTCTACTGGAGCAGGAGACGTACTAGGCTTTAGTACTATCTGATTTTTTAAAATATATGAATGTATTATTTCAGTAAAATAAAATTTCAATAACAAAAAAAGGAAAATGTTAAATTGATCAGCATATTCGAAGTAAATGCACTGACTCCTCATTAACTGACTGCTAATTAATGTATTACTTACAGTTCTTTTCCTTTCTCTGTTTTTTTAAACTTTTTTTTACTCTTTTTCTTTAACTGGGAGGGTTTTGTCTGTTTCTGTTTTTATCTTTTGACCTCCAATCTCTTTTCTCAGTTTGGATTATTTAAAATTTGTTTTGGTTTTTAGCTTCCACATATATGGTATTTGTCTTTCTCTGTCAACTTAGTATAATGTCCTCAAAATCCATCAAGGTTGTCACAGATGGCAAGATTTTATTCATTTTTATGGCTGAATAATATTCCATTATATATATGTATGTACACACACACATACACACACCACAATTTCTTTATCCACACATCCATCTATGCACATTTAGGTTGTTTCCATAACTCTGCTATTGTAAACAATGCGGCAATAAACATGGAGGTGTATACATATATCGTTTCAAGTTAGTGTTTTCATTTTCTTTGGATTAATACCCAGAGTTAGAGTTGCTGGGTTATATGGTAGTTCTATTTTGAATTTTCTTGTATTTTCCATAGTGTTGCACCAATTTACATTCCTACCAAAAGTATAAAGGCTACACTTTTGTCCACGTCCTGTCAACACTTATTTCTTGTGTTTTTGACGATAGCCATTCCAATAGGTGTAAGATGATATTTCACCGTGGTTTGATTTGCATTTCCCTGCAGTGATATTGAACATCTTTTCATGTACTGTTGGCTTTTCGTATATCTTCTTAAGAAAAATGTCTATTCAGAACTTCTGCCTGTTTTTTAATCAGATTGGTTGTTGTTGTTTGGGGTTTTGTTTTGTTTTGTTTTGTTTTTTTGCTAATAAGTTGTGTGAGTTCTTTATATACAGGGGAGGCCCAAAGAACCCAGAATTATCTTCTGGAGGGTGGACCCCCTGTGGTACAGGTTTCCACCACTAGGTGAGTGTTCTAGGAACTCATCTGTATCAGTGTACCAGCTGGGGGTGTTGTGAGAGGCTGTGAATTTTTTTAACATGTTTGCCCATTTCATGATGGGAGATTTATGAGCCCATGTGCCCACACAGCACTGAGTTGGTTCAGCAGTTTTTGACCGAATATGGCATGACCCCCATGCCACACACTACCTATTCATCCAATCTCACTCCAAGCAACAGTTTTCTTTCCCCAGCTGAAAAAAAAGTCCTCAGAGGGAAACATTTTTCTGATGTGAAAAGGTGAAACAAAAAATGGCAGAAGCAGGAAAAGGCATCAAAATCAACAGCTTCAAAAACGGTTTTGAGGTACTGGAACTTCCATTCAAGGTGGAGGCATAGGTAAACATGGCTCACCACCTTACACAACCACAGCAAAAATTGCAAAAATTACACCTAAACTACAAAATGACTATCACCCGGAATCTTGAGAAAATAAAGCTGTATGGAAATCTGACAATCAAGGAATTAAAGAGAAGTCACATTCATTCAGGCAGGTAGGAGGGGCAGAGGCACACAGAGACACCTGGAGACATGGGGAAGTAGTGGTGTGGAAGGGCAGCACCACACCCATGTGTGGTGGATAAAAATTGGGAGGGATACCTTGGGAGTGAGGGATCACAGCTCCACACCAGACTGCCCAGCCCAGGGTTCCAGTGCCACGAAGATTAAGTCCCCATAACTTCTCTATATAAAAACCAGTGGGGATTGGGGCAGTAGAAGAAACTGCCAGATTTTCAAGCATCTCCTCTTAAAGGGCCCACAACTTAGGACTTACTTCCTCTTGGCTCCAGCATTGGTGCAGCAGCTGAAAGGGTACCAGCGGCATGCATATAGGGAGAAACTCAAGTGTCTGGCATCAGGGAGAGTGCTGGGAGACAGCATCCTCTCATACAAAACTCCAGAGGCAAGGCAGTGGCATTGTTCCCTTTCTGAGCCCTCCCCCACATAGAGACACAGAGCAGTGACACCATATTGGAGACTCCATCAACCTCATTCACATGGGTTGTTCTGCCCTGACAATTACCTAAGGCTCTGCCCTATCTAACTTACAGTAACGCTTTTCTACAATAGGCCACACTACTAAGACAGAAAGTCAAAGTAACTCTACCTAATACATGGAAACAAACACAGGGAGGCTGCCAAAATGAGCAAAGAAATATGGCCCAAATGAAAGAAAAATACTCTAGAAAAACAACAAAACAAAATGGAGATAAGCAATCTATCAGAAGCAGAGTTCAAAACACTCATTGTTAGGATAGTCAAGGAATTTATTAGGTACCTCAACAGCATAAAAAAGACCCAACCAGAAATGAAGTTTATACTAAGTGAAATAAAGAAAACTTTACAGTGAAGTGGACTAAGCTGAGAATCAAATCAATGATTCGGAACATAAGGAAGAAAAAAACATTTAATCAGAACAGCAAGAAGAAAAAAGAATCCAATAAAGCAAACATAGGCTAAGAAACCTCTGCAATAACTTCAAATGTCCCAACATTAGAATCATGGGAGTGCCAGAAGGAGAAAAGGAAGGGCAATAAATTGAAAACTTACTTGAAAAAAAATAATGAAAGAAACCTTCCCTAATTAGGTGAAGGAAATAGATATACTACAGGTCCAGGAAGCACAGAGTCCCGAACAGGATGGATATACAAACAGGACCACACCGAGACACATCATAATTAAAATGCCAAAGATTAGCCCTGGCTGGTTGGCTCAGTTGACTGAGTGCCGGCCTGCAAACCAAAGGGTCACTTGTTCAATTCCCAGTCAGAGCACATGCCTAGGTTGTGGCCCAGGTCCCCAGTAGGGGGCATGTGAGAGGCAACCATACATTGATGTTTCTCTTCCCCTGTCTCTGAAAATGAATAAATAAAATGTTTAAAAATAATAATTTTAAAATGCCAAAGATTAAAGATAAAGAGAGAATCTTAAAATCAGCAAGAGAAAAGCAGATTGTTACCTACAAAGGAGTTCGTATAAGACTGTCAGCTGATTTCTCAAAAGAAACTTTGCAAGCAAGAAGGGACTGGCAAGAAGTATTCAAAGTGATGAAAAGCAAGGACCTACAACCTAGATTACTCTATCCAGCAAAGTTATCATTTAGGATGGAAGGGCAGAAAAAGTGCTTCCTAGACAAGGTAAAGCTAAAGGAGTTCATCATCACCAAGCCATTATTATATCTAATGTTAAAGGGACTTATTTAAGAAAAAGAAAATCAAAACTATGAACATTGTTTTATGGCAATAATTCACAACTATCAACAATTGACTCTAAAAACCAACTAAGCAAACAAGCAGAACAGAAACAGAAATACAGATATGGATATCATTTGGAGGGTTATCAGTAGGGAGGGGGAAGGGGGAGAATGGGCAACGGTGCCAGGATTAAGGACAAATTGGTAGATACAGAATAGACAGGGGGATGTTGAGGACAGTATAGGAAATGGAGAAGCCAAAGAACTTATGTGCATGACCCATGGACATGAACTAAGGAGGGGGGATTGCCAGAAGGAATGGTGGATACCAGCTGGAAGGGGGCAAAGGAGTAAAAATTGGGACAACTATAGTAGCATAACCAATAAAATATATTTTTAAAAAACTGTTAAGCAGTCAAAAAAAGTCTTGAATCATGAAACAGAGATGGCATTTTGAAGGTGACTGAAGTTTAAACATATAAAAATAAATGCACAATTTTTATAAATAAATTCCAGGGTTTTGGGGGTCCTCCCCCTTGTTACCAGTCCCTTATCAGGTACATGGTTTGCAAATATTTTCTCCCATTCAGTGGATTTTCATTTTGTTGATGGCTTCTTTTGCTGTATAGAAGCTTTTTAATATAATGTTGTCCCATTTATTTTTTTTTCTTTTGTTGCTTTTGCTTTTGCTGTCAGATTCAAAAAATTATCACCAAAACCTATGGAAAGGAGTTTATCATCTATGTTTTCTTCTGAGAATTTTATGATTTTAGATCTTACATTCAAATCTTTAATCCATTTTGAGTTAATTTTTGTGTATGATACAAGATAGTGGTCGAGTTTTGTTCTTTTTCATGTGGATATCCAGTTTTCTCAGCGATACTTATTGAATAGATTGTTCTTTCTCCATTATCACATTTTACATAACTGTAGATATCAGGACTAGCTAAAGAGCAGATAGAGGGTGAGGTGATGTCATTTCAGAAGAGCTGCAAGGGGCTCCCTGCCCCATGGTATTGGCAACACTGTCTGTAACTTCCCCTCATGGGCACACTGACCTGGGTATTCAGTAGTAGCCCTCTTTTTAAATACAGCTTCTCGAGTCCTTTTTTGGCGCCCTAGTAATCAGTGAGCACCCTGGCTGGGATTCAACTACAGAAGTTAATAGGATACAGTTTGGGGATGAGAATGGTGAGGGACAGGATGGTGTTAAAGACACTGAAAAAAGTCAAGATCCAGCTTCAGTGGGGCCAAATGTGTGCTAGCAGAGGGAAGCAGTAGAAATTAGGACAAAATGGAGTTCTTTGCACAAGTCTGCCAGCAGTCAGCCAGCTGTGATTTTGTCTCAGAGAAATAGCATCAGTGAGGATAACTTAAGAGTGATGAAGTTTTGCTGCCTACAAAGCTCATCACCTCTACTATCCAGTTGGAACCTATGGTAGGAAGACCCCAGTACTGCTGCCAATGACCCTCCTTCTGTATTTGCACTTTTGCTTACTCTCCTCCCACGTTGTACCAGCCTTCTGTTCAAGTCCCTCTCAGATCACTTGCACAAAGGGAACCAATCTACCATATTGTGAGCAGTTTTCAGGGAAAGACCCCTGTGGTGAGAAACTAAAGGCCTCTTGCCAACAGCTACATGAGTGAGTCTGGAAGCTGATCCTCCCACTCAGTCAAGCCTGCAAATGACTGCAGCCAGGCAACATCTTGATTACCTTCTCATAAGAGTCCCTAAGTCAGGACCAACCAGTACAGCTGCTCCTAAATTCTTGATCTTCAGAAGGTATATGAGATAATAAGAGTTTGTCATTTTAAGTCACTAAGTTTTGGGGTAGTTTGTTACACTGGAGGCCATGATAAGTCACATAATTTGCCTAAGGTCTCACAGTAATCAGAAGCCTTAGGTCTTGGATTCTACTTTTATAGCTCTTTCTACTTAACCACCAACTCACTCAACAAATATTTCAATGACTTTCATGTTAAATAAAATGTCAAGGGTTGTTGGGCTTTACAACCCGTAAAAATGATGCTTAAAAAGAAACACCAAGTAGATGAAAATAAGCATTGAATGAAGTACCTTTTGCAACTGCTGAGTGCCCTAATATTTCTTGCTATTTAGGTTGCAGGCAGAGGCAGGTGCCACAAAAAAAGAGGAAGTGTTATTCTGATCCTTGATTGGGGCTTCTTGCCAGAGTTTGGTCTTATCCTCTGCAGTGCATAATTTGTGATAAAATTGGCAAGAGAATGTATGCTCCAATAACTTGGCCGATTGCATTAGCAAACACAGAGCCTTAAAGAGTATTATTTATGATAAAAGCTGACCAAGGATTCTCACATTAGAAGAATGGGGGTGGGAGAGCCCTAATATATGTGGAAAACCTGAACACAATAAAACCCAAGGCAGAGGCATTCAATGCTGACATTCTTTTGGCTTTTATTCTTGGAAACAAAATATGTCTTTCCTGTTCTTACAACCACTGAGATTTTTTTTAAACCTAAGAAACCTCATTTGCTTATAAACAAATCCTATATTTCTAAAGTGGAGATTTTCAAAATAGCTAAATGTGGACTCAGTTTTTCCAGATAGGGCCAGCTTAGAGGCCTGAGCCTCTTCACAAGGAAGCAGGAGAACTCCACTTGGTGGGAGGTGGGAAGAACAAGTCAGGGACCCACTGGGCTGCTAATACCTACTGAATATCAGTGGACATGTTTTCAGAGTCATGAACTGCTATGAATGACTATCTTTTCTTTTACTCCTCAGCTTTGTAAAGGTAAAGGAGTGAGATGAACCCAAAGCATTCAATAGCTGACCCCAGAGCCGATAAAAATCTGTTCGTTTATAAAATTTCTTGCCCATAACTGGAGGAGAGAGTCCTCCACAAGTGAAGTGTCTGAAAACTAATATGTATGTGTGTGTATGTCACACACATACATGTATGTATTTGTGCATGGTTGCTGAGATTACTGTTAAATAATTCTGGTGTGTCTCATTCCACTGACTTTCCAGTGCATGTGAATAAAACAAACCAATGAAATCTACAAGACTGAGTCATCTGAGCCTTGCCAAACTCACCCAACTTTTTCCTTTTACTCTCCCCAAGGTCATGGCCATGTTTCAGCCACAGAGGGTCCCCTTAGCCTCTTCTCCAGTTGGTGATATTTCCTGCTTCTCCTGCTTTACTCCCCTATCCTTTCTCTGTAAGGCTGGCTTTTTGCTGTACTCAGATCCCTGACCACCCATTATAAAGTAAACACACTCCTTACCACAGCCCCTGTCTCATCCTGACTCACTGTTGACTACTTATCACTATCAGAAATTAACTCCTTATTTATATAATGAAAGTATAATATAACCTGACCATTTATTGAGCAGTTTTGCATGCCAAGCACTGTTCTAAGGGCTTGCTTCATAGTAACTCATTTAGTCCTGATAATAATCCATTATGCCCATTACAGACAAGAAAACCAGCACTGAGACAAGTTAAATACCTGAACTGATACAGTTACTTAGTGGTCGAGCCAGGAATGATCACAGAAATTTGTTTGTGTCTGTCCTCCCATCAGGCTGTAAGCACCAAGGAAGAAGGACCTTTGCAGGTTTTGTTCACTGCTGTATGCCAGCACCCACCCTGGCACATAGTAGGTGCTCAGCATATAGCCGTTCTAATTGGTGAATAAATATGAAGTTTTCAAAGCCCTGCCCCTGCTTCATCCTTTCTATTTTCCGGGAGATATGTGTAATGTTATGCAATCATCTATTAACTTTTACCACGTCAGTGATCACGTGATCTCTGCTACAAAGAGACTCCAGCTACTCAAGTTAAGTATCCAAAAGTTTCCTTACATGGGTGCGCTCCTGGTGTTGAGACAGAAGTGTCCTTCAGCCTAGCCAAGAGCTCTGCTAGCTCTGAGTAGACAAATGCACCATGCTGCAGGCTCTCCAGGCGTTTGTCCTGGGACCAGAGTTTGTTCTGTTTCTCACTGTTTCTTGCTGGAAACCACGTCCTCCTGTGCGATCTGTGCAAGGACCATGTGGAGTTTTACAAAATTTCAACACTCTCCTAGTAACACTCTCCTAGTGGGTTGGGCTGGGTTCTGAAAGGAAGACCCTCAAACATTTGCCAGGATATCTTAATAGGACCAGAGCCCTGGATCCTTTCGGACACTCTCAAGAGAAGGGATACATGAGGTCTCTGATTTTGAAAATAGACAAAAAGCAGGGGAAAAGAAAAAAGTAGGGCAGCTAAATATTAAAATGTTCTCGCTAATAAGAAAATGAAAAGTTAACAATTTAACCAAGAGCGTTATTTCCCAAGGGCATTCTATCACTCATCGTTGTCTTCTGGATTATTGTAAACGTTCAAAGGTGGGCGGGATTAACGCTCACACCGGTGAGCCTCCAGCTCACACTCCCAGCGGAGAGCTGAAACCCGGGCTGCGCGCAGACTCTCCCAAACCGGCATCTGGAACGTCCCTGAGGACCTCCGGAACCCCGGAGGGGCGGCAGTGAGCCAGCAGTACTGGCACCCAACACCTCGGCCCCTCAGGACGCAGGCGACTCTCTTGGTCACTTCTGCAAAACCACTGAGAGCAAACCACGTGGGAAGGTCCCCTCTCCTCCAACCCCAACCCCCATCCCTGTTCTCCAAGCCTTAGTCTGCGCACCTTCCTCTATTCACTCACTCGGCTGTCGCTCACTCCTGGAGGCCTGGGAGCAGAGCCTTCTGCCCACTAGAAAGGAACGGGTGGTGGCTAGAAGGAGGGCAGAGCGTTGAGGCCAGGGAGGTGATACAGGCCCGGGAGCCAGAAGACTTCTGCATTTGACTTTGCCAGGCTGCTGCGTCTGGGGTCCTGTCCCTGTAGGAAAAGTTTAAGCCTGAGCAGAAGGAAACTACGGAGCATCTTCCCTGCGCTCAAAGTTGTGCGCACTCAATGAATAACACGCAGCCACCGCCTTCGAGGAGCTCGAAGTCTGATGGACAGCATGGGCTGCGACAGGGCTGCACACGAGGCTGGGGAAGAGGACATGAAAAGGAGAGGGTGTGTGAGTGAGAACATAGAAAATGTCTTAGTCCACCCCGGAAATCAGAGAAGACTCCACAGAGGAGGTGAAGCCTTTAAAGGGACCTGAGGTACGAACAGGAGTTGCGCGGAAGGAGAAGGGAAAGTCTCCCTACAAAGGCCCAGAGACAAAAGAGAAGAACATCTTGGATCTTACTGGGGCACCGGGCAGAGTGGGTGGTGTAAGAAGTAGATAGAGTGGCTACCTCTCCTTCACTTCTGCAGGAACCGCGTGGATTCGCAATCAGATCCCTGTAGCTCAGGGGTCCGGATATTAGGCGTAAGCGAGCACTTTTCAAGTCTTGAGCGACTGCTTTGTGCCAAGATGCGTACTGAAGCTATCCGCCTATGCTCTAGGCAAACGCGGAAGCGAAAAGGCCAAGTCTCAGGGATGTCTCTGCTCTGGACGGTTGCCTGGTGGCCAAAAGCCCCAGGTTCCAGCTGTAATAAAGTAAGAGGCGCGCGCACACGACCTCTGTCCTAGCTTGTTCCAGCGGCGACCAAAGCTGCTGCTTCTCTCCAGGGGCCTCCTCTCCAGGATTTCTGCCTGGTTGCCTAGGCCTGGCGGGGAGACAGAGCTCAGAGAGACACGCAGCGCAGAAGAGGTAGAGGCACGGGCTGAAGACAGCACCAGGTCAGGCCTCGGGATCACGGGAATTCTAAGGAGTCCTGAATAAACCCACGGCCAACCAGCACAATGCAAGGGGAGTATGCGGCTGCGCTGATCTTTTAGGAGACGCCACTGAAGCCAGCGCCGGCCCTGCCCGGAGTTCCCTCGCGGCGCTGAGTTCAAGTCCCAAGGCCGAGAAGGGCAGGGAAATCGTGGTGCCCGCCAGAGTCAGTGCATCCTGACCCAGGCACCCTGGGCCTCGGGAACCCTGGGAAGTCAGGTGGTGCCCCGAGCAATAACTGCTACCCCGCAATTTCAAGCCTTTGGTACTAATCTGCTCCAGAGTCTGGAAATGAGAACTAGGGCGGAGCGCCAGATGTTTAGAGAGAAGCCCCGGCACGGAGTAGGAGGAAGAAGAATTGAGAAAGTGAAGGAGGACCTGCCCGAGCTGCCTCAGGGCAACCCCAATGAGTTGGCCTGGAAGCTGGGAAGAGAGAAAGGGTCTACAACTCTGTGCCAGATCCCTTGTTTGAGCAGTTTCCAAGAGGTTGGTTTGCATTAACCCAAACTTCTGTGTGTGGCTTCAGTGTCCCCTGAGGATTCCGGTGTGAGAGTTTGGCGGATCCCCGCCGGATGCTAGACCTCTCTGCAGATTTGAGCATTTCTGTCTTTCCTTCCCAACACTATCTAGATCTCCGGTTGGAACTCGAATCTCCTGACCCCTGGGCTAACTGCAGGCTAATTCCACTTAGGTAAGGGTTGCCTGCGAGTCTTGGGAACCCTCCTGGGACTGGGCTGAAAAGTGCATCCACTTTCTCGTACCCCAAGCTAAATGAAACTTACAGAGAAACAGGGGTAGAGGGCAGGATGGAGACTAGGACTCGAGCTGAGAGCAAGGCAAAGACCGCTCACCTGCTCGTGAGCCCACACGGAGGTGGAGCGGTTGGCGCGAGGTGTGGGAGTACGCTCAAGGAGGCCAAGGTCCGATCAGAGCCCCAAGTGAATCAAGAACAGGCAAGACAATTAATAATCTCGTTGAGAGTTCCGCGTTCAGCTGCAACACCAGGAAATCCGAAGTGGGGCAGTATAAAATAGAAAAAAAAATGGGGTTTTCAATTCCTGTACACTCCGGGTCACCATTTCCCTCTGGAGTCACTTTTTGCAAATTACTTAGCCTTTCTTAACCTTAGTCTCCTAATCTGTAAAATGGGCATAGCATCCACCTCGCTGAAGAGCACACTAAGGGTGAGCAATGCCACGCGTCTTTCTAATCATAGGAAGGAGAAGCAAAGTCTTCACCTCAAACTTGACACACTATATGCTAAAGAAAGACACTTTCTCCCTGCCTCCTTGTTCTCTGCCTGGTTCTCCCCCACCCCCAACCCCTCCAAGCGCACGGAGCGGTGCTCGTTTCTGGTCGGTCTTCCCGAGAGAGGCTGGTGCAAAAGCCAATAAGCCTGAAACACACGCAGGTCCTGCTGGACCTGGGACAATGGTTTCCATTTAATAAATATTTCCCCCAAGGGCATTTCACATCGGGCAGGCAATTATTCAAAGGAAACAGGCGTGCAGGTCTGCTCTGCGGGTTATTTCGTCCTTTTACCCGAAAATGCTCATCTGACACAAGAAATGAGTCTCGCTTTCTCGCTGGGTGGGAAGAGGCACCGAGGGACAAACCGGCCCTGGGTGCGGATGGAGACTGAGTCTCCGCTCTAAGGCCGCTGCACAAGGGGCAACTGGAAAGCCCCACGCCCTGCTACGCACCTGCTGGCCTCCAGGCTGCCTTTCCTGTGTTGGGAGATGTGGAGGGAAAGTTGAGGTTTAAGAACACTAAATACTAATAATATAACTAGGAATCGTGATGGAAATCTCATTCCCGCCCCCTCCAAGAAAGTGAAGAGCAGATCGCAGTGCTCTTCAATGCTCACCAACCCGAGTTGAAACCTCTGCACTGCGGGACTCGAGGCTTTCAGGCTTCGTCTGGAAAGGCAGCGCGGAGCTAGCCCGGGGCCCTGCGCTTTGCCAGCGCGCCGCGCGCCGGGGCAGGGGTTGGAGGAGGCGCCGCAGGGACGTCCCGTGAGACCGCAGCCCAAGAACTGCCGAAGGTATGGCGCGAAAGTTTATTTTTCTTTTTAACCTCAGTTTGATATATTCTTTTTCTCTTCCAAAGATCTTTGACAAGGGCCGGGGAGGGGGTAAAGTGCTGTCCCGACATTTCACGACGAGGCTGCCCTATTTATCAACCTGCGTTCTCTGCTCGCTCCCTTTGCTACCCCCTTCCTGGGTCTTTGTATTCTAAGCCTTAATTCTCCTTTGCAAACCGGGAAAGACAACAGACAAAAAGAGTTTTATTTGTTGACAGTGCCAGAAATAACACGGAGTCCAAGTCCCAAATCTTGGGCTGGCCGCTCTCTTCGCATCCCAGTCTCCCGCTCATACCTCTCCCCGCCCCCACCAGTCGCGCTCCCTCTTGCCTTGGCAGGCGCGTTGGCCTGTGCGCCCCCTCGCCTCCTCTGCTGCTGATTGGAGCCGAGGTTGGGGAGTCACCGCCCCACGCTTATGTCAGAGTGCGTGCGGTCCCGGCCCACCTCGCCTTTGAACTTCGCCGCTTTTGGCTCCAGTTCACCAGCCTCCCCGCATTCTCAGCCAGGTGCTGCGCTAGGCAAGGCAGCTCCGGGAAAGTCACGGGAGGGGGGAGGGAGCCACGGCCGTAGACACAGGAGAGAAGAGAACTAGAGAAAGCAAAAGTGGAAAGGGGGAGAAGGAGGAGCTTCCTGCCCTCTCCAGCAAATTACCTGGCCACTTAATCCCAGAGACTCCGGTATTTGGGCCCCAGCGAGTGTCGGCAGCCCCCAAGGCCGGCCACCCTCTCCTCCCCCGCCCTTCCTGTCCCCACTCGCCCCTCGGGGCCTGCCTGGGTGTGAAGACTGGCATGATCAGCTGAACTTTTCGAGGTTAGCGCTTCTCTCTGGCTTCCCCTCAGCAGTGCGGAGGCGAGGGGAGCGCAGAATCCCGGCTCAGGACGGACAGACAGGCAGACAGACAGACAACAGCGTCCAGCTCGCCTGCAGAACCCCTGCACTCCCCACCCCCACCCGCCTAGCCTCCGGGACCATGTCCAAACCTTCAGACCACATCAAGCGACCCATGAACGCCTTCATGGTATGGTCCCGAGGCCAGAGGCGCAAGATGGCCCAGGAAAACCCCAAGATGCACAACTCAGAAATCAGCAAACGCCTAGGCGCCGAGTGGAAGCTTCTGTCGGAGGCAGAGAAGAGGCCGTATATCGACGAAGCCAAGCGGCTCCGCGCGCAGCACATGAAAGAGCACCCCGACTACAAGTACCGGCCGCGGCGCAAGCCCAAGAACCTGCTCAAGAAGGACAGGTATGTCTTCCCCTTGCCCTACCTGGGCGACACGGACCCGCTCAAGGCGGCCGGCCTGCCTGTGGGGGCCTCCGACGGCCTCCTGAGCGCGCCCGAGAAAGCCCGGGCCTTCTTGCCGCCCGCCTCGGCGCCCTACTCCCTGCTGGACCCTGCGCAGTTTAGCTCAAGCGCCATCCAGAAGATGGGTGAAGTGCCCCACACCTTGGCCACCGGCGCGCTGCCCTACGCGTCCACCCTGGGTTACCAGAACGGCGCCTTCGGCAGCCTCGGCTGCCCCAGCCAGCACACGCACACGCACCCGTCCCCCACCAACCCGGGCTACGTGGTGCCCTGTAACTGTACCGCCTGGTCTGCCTCCACCCTGCAGCCCCCTGTCGCCTACATCCTGTTCCCGGGCATGACCAAGACTGGCATAGACCCTTATTCGTCAGCCCACGCCACGGCCATGTAACCCCCAGCTCGGCCCGCCAGACCTGGAGGGCGGCCTGGAATCCGGGTTTGTATCCCGTCCTCTGCGCCTAGCCGGGGCCTGCGGACGCCTCGGGGCCATCCCTGCCGGCTGCCCTTTACCCTACCCCAGACTCTGCCTCTCTCTTCCAAGGGGATGGTAGGAGCGTCCTACCGGACCCAAGGCGCAGACAGGTGCCAGAAACTTGGGGACATTATGACCGCTATACAGTTGCCCCTTCCCCAACCGTCCCAAATCAAATCTCCAACTGTACCTTCGGACAAACAAAGCAGGCAGTTTGCTTTATTTATGTCCCCTTCTCTCTCCTCTGATGGGCTTTGGACTCCAGAACTCTCAGATCCTGGTATTATATCTAGAATATGCATATATTTTTTTCTTTTGCTCCCCGAAGAAAAGAGTCAGCTCTGTGTTTTGCCATCAGACACAACACAACTAGGTGCCATTTGCTCTTCATGTGTGGGGGGAAGGCTTAAAAGTTTAAAACTACAGAAAGGGAAACATTTCTATTTAAAACCATGTTATGATAGTGTTTGCTTTTTTAAAAGATAAAAAGAACCCACATCGTTATTTACTTTGTATAAAGCAGTGCTCCTAGCGACCTAAGTTTACTTTTAGACAGAATGTTGGGTTATGAAGTCAGGAAGTAGAAAGTGAACAAAAATTAAAAGAATAAAAACATCCTAAATGGTCATAAATGTTTTGACGATGTCTTGGAAATGGATTTTATCTTCTTATTCTGTTCATTTGTTGAACAAAGATGTTTTGAATAAAGACAATCTGTCATTGCAAAAAGTAACCTTTGATGTGCATAAAATCTGAACTCAGGAGGCCAGGTCTGGGCTGGGAGTTGGGTCACTGGGAAGCCAAGAGTGCACAGAGCAACTCTAGCAGTGGCAATTGGCAGCTGGCTTGCATTGGCAAGTGTGATGGTCTTTGCAGGCCAGGTGCAAAGGATAGAGTCTGTAATTTGTCCCAATCATATCCTCTGGATCTGCCTTTTGCCTCTAGAAGCTACACAAGGGTATCCCTCCCTGGGATGTCACTCCATCCCTAATGTTCTTCACAAAGTGGTCAGACCACTTCAAGGGGTGCATAAGCTAAGACAAAGGCTGATCCAGAGTTCTGAGATCTGGGTGCATTTTCTTTTTTAAAACCAAATTCCAAAGGAATGGAGAGAATCGCAAGTCTGCTGGGAACCAGTTGCGCCTTGAACACCGGGTCCTACGATGTGTGTTTAAGTTCAATGATTAGGGAAGACCGGTGGAATCTGCTTTTTTAAAAAGGTGTTTGGAGACGCTGCTGCTGGCTCTTCTGGGGGATTTGGGACTCGACACTGGTTTCCAAATTAAGAAATAAGTCTAAGAAATGCAGTGGGAGCCTTTTTACTAAGACCCTACGGGAGCAAAGGAAAAAAGGAAGGCAACAGTGACACAATCATTATCATAAAAACTATAACCTGTAGCCCTTGTTGTTCAACCAACATGGAAAAGAACCTTTTCCTTTGCCCACGGGTGAATGTTAACTCGGACATCGCTGTTTTTTGTGAGAAAAAGGACCTTCTGATGCCTTCCAGCACAACTCTTTGGAACTTGTTCTCCAAATCAAAGGGTGCTTGCTCCCCCAACCCTTGTCTTCCCACATTCTCATTCCCAAAGTCCTGCTCACGCAGGGTTTTTGTTTTGGTTTTTTTGTAGGTCCGGTGCTTTGCCCCACTGGCTTTCATTTGGTGCGGTGAAGGGCGGGGGGCGGAGGGGGCGCATCCTAGCCGCGCGTCTGCGTCTGCTGTCTGCTGCTGCTGAGGGATTTGTGCGCTTGCTCTGCCGTTTCCAAAGGAGCCAGTGGCTGAAGTGCAAGGGAAACGTTGTCAACAGACACCAAAGCCGAAACCCACGGATTAGCATATTGTCCTCAAAACAATTAGAAGTGTTTGAGGTGTTATTTGGAGCCTATTCATCTGAGCCCCTTTGTCAAAGGGGGATTTTCATTATTAAAAAAAAGAAAGTTAGCAGTTGTCCATCTGGCTGAGCTGAATAGCAAAGTGATCCGTGTTGTATATGCTTTTCTCATTAAGAGCTCTTTTGAGACCGATGTTAGAATTAAATGGTATAACAAAATTAACATACACCGGCGCTGAATAGGAGGGGACGCCTATAAATAATAGATAGATAAATAAATGAACGATCAGGAGAAGGTAAACAAAGGCGGGCTGGGAGACTTGTCGGGGGGGAGGCCGGGCGGGCTGTGCCACGCTTATTTAGCATCACAAAACCCTCTTACAAATCAAGACAATTAGGAAGTGACTTGCCTCTGGTGGCCGGCCGGTCTGGGGGCTCCCGGAGCTTAGGGAAGCCCCTCCTCCCGCCCTCTCGGAAGCCCAGGAGACCGAGGGCGGAGGTGCCGCGGTTTTGCTGTCTGATATAACCCCAACTGACAGTGCTGTCAGCAGCTCTGATCTCCCTCATAGCTCAGTGTCCCTTAACATATTCTAAGATGAAGCTTACAGGGGTGTGGTGCCTCCCCGCAGAGCCCGGCGCTCCAGCGCTCTGGATACACAGAGCGCCCCAGGCCGGGAGGAGTCCCGAGCGCTGGGCCCCACCAGACACCCAGCCGACCCCGAGGCAGGCTTAGGCTGGGAAGGGGCATCAGGTGGGTGCTGGTGGGCAAGGTTTCGGGAGGCGGCGCACGCTGGAAAACTGAAACCCGTGTTCTAACTTGTGCCTGGCCCTGGGGACTCTTATGGGAGCTGCAGGAAACTGGGGTGCACTGTAGCGAGGAAGCATCCGTGTGCCCACGGCTGGGCCACTGACACTTTTTTCCAGTCAGGAGAGAGCAGGGGACCCAGCATAGATCCAGGGATCTAATGCCACGGACCTGACTCGGGCCGTTCTGTCTTGCACATCTCGTCTCCTTCCTTCCCAGTCGGGCTTTGTCCTACTCTCTACCCTCGTTAAGCCTGGCCCCCGCCTCGGCCCGAAGGGCCAGCCTCCTGTGCGCGGGAGCCGCAGATCCTCCGCCAAGGTACGCGGCGACGACTCGCCCCAACAAACAGCCCAAATCCTGGTCGTCAAGCCGATGACAGGGGCCTATTACTGACTTTGAAGTCAAGCGCAGACAAAAAGAAATCCCCTGGAGGGTGTGTGTAGGGGGGTGGGGGTGGGGGGGGGAAGCAGTCTCTGTCAAACCTGTTTGCTCACAACTGTCTCTTTCTTTCAAGAAAATCATTAAAGCAAACCTGTAGGGAGAGGAGGCCCCGCCCGCCCAGAGTCCAGGAGAGCCGCTTCTCTTCTGCGCGCGACGCTCAACCCAGAGCAGCCAAGAGTCCCCTTCGACAGGCTCGGGGTTGTCGGGAGAACACGCACTCCCGCTGCGCACCGGGTGCTGGGGACCCTGCAGGAGGTGACTCTGTTCATCCCTCTGTTCTTGGTGCGCATCCCGCAGCCAGGGGCCCCGGACTTCTGTCCGCAGCCTTGGCCTGCCTGGGGGGACTTGGGCCTCTCGCCGGCGGGGGCGGTTGCTTCAAGGGGACTAACAACAACAACAAAAAAAGACCTAAAAAGGCGCCGTGCTTGCCCTCAGTCTCTCCCTTTCTGAGTACTTTCTGGGACCACCGAGACCCATCCTACACGCTGCTCCGGGTGGCAGCGGGCTGCGCTAGCGCAGGCAGGGGCAAAGTTGCTTGAATTTTTAGTTAAGAGTTTCTTTCTTAAACCTTGGCAGCCATTAACTGAGGGGCACAATGGCCACGTCATCTTAGATGCGGGATCGTTGTCCCGCTTCTGCTCGTGGCCTTTTACGGAAAGCCTCTGCAGGGTTTCACGTGCTTCCCCAGCTTTGGCTCCAACTCCAAAAACCTTTAATTCCTTCCAGTTTCCGGTTCCATTTAAATATCAATGTCCTTAGAACCCCCAACTTGATGGACGGGAAAGACCAGCTACTTAGACTAAATCCTACTGAGGTGTAACTGACATCTGAGACCCCCTTAACATTTGCATTTTAAAACAGGATCTAGATAACCTCCAGGAATCTCCAATCTTGTAAAGCAGGTTGATATTTCAGACAGGGTAGGCCCTAGGGGACTTTCATTACACCTCACTATCTAGGGAGGAGCCTCCTGTGCCGGCAGCTTCTCTCGGGATCTGAGACTGCCAGGACCTGGAAAACTTGGCAAGCGAAGGTGCCAGCACTGCCCTAGAGGACTCTTGTTTCCTTCGGCTCCTCCCCAGCTCAGGCCTTGTTACCATTGTTCAAGCGGACAATGAATTTCAAACCATTTGAATTTGAATATCACGTAATTCACAAGATTCCTGTTAAGAACTCTCATCTCTTTATTTGCTGAGTGGATTGTGTGCGCTTATGAGTGTGAGAGAGGAAGAAAGACGGGCAGAAGGGGCCCATTAGATTTGGGTGGAGGAAATTCCAGGGTGGGTGCTTCCCGCCTCGGCCACCTGCATGCCCTCCTAGCTTCTGGCCCTGCCCTGGCCTCGGAGACCCTCGAAGACCCAGCTCTGGGAGAGGTACTTAGGCTGGTTTCTTTCTTGGTGCTATGGAGATGGGCTTTGCCCGGGCACCAGACGCGTTGATGCTAAACCGCTACAGAGTAACCAAGAAAATAATGAAACTGGGGGCGAATGGGGGCCACTAGAAATCCTGGGGTGTCGACACAACCAGAGACTGAAAGTAGCCCTGGCATAACCCCGGTTGTGTGCGCCCGGGCACTGGGAAGGGGGCTGAAGGCGAAAAGAGGGAGCCTCCACACCCCCTCCTCGCCCAGCCCCCGGCCCTGCGTCCCGCTGAGCCGTCACCTGCGAACTACCGGCGAGTCCCTGGGGCCAAGTGGGAGCAATGCTTGCGGGAGGCAGGAAGGGCTATGGTCCAGGACCTTCTTGGGCTGCCTCCACAGATTTTCCATCCTCCTCTCAAATTCCAGGGCTGAGTATCCCCTCCGACCCCCGAAAGTCCCCAAGAGTTGTGTCGGAGTTGGGGAAGGGAGCAGGTTGGGGAGCGGAGTTGGGGAAGGGAGACCGAAAGCAGTCCCCAAGTTTTCTTTCCTACAAAGCGACGGAGTTGCGCTACTCCTGCTGCCAGTGGCCATTTCCAAACTTTTTCTTTCTTGGGTCGGGAAGAGAAGCCATTCAAATGGGATCCATGCCTTCGGGACATGGATAGAAGGTACTTCAGAAAAACCGTGCCAGTCAGCCAGGCCGCTCGGCTGGGAGCAGGGAGGAAACCGAAGACCAGAACCGACGGATGCGTGCCGGACGACCCTCCACACCAGGTTGTTCCGGGACCCACTTCGGCCTCCGGGGGACCTCCTTCAGTGCTGCCTACCCTGCTCGAGAGCTCAGCCTCTCCTGGGTACCTTCTGGCCGGGGCGCACCTCTAAGCCCCGGCTCTGCAGTCTCTGGAAAGGGGTTGAAATAGAGGGAAAGTGGGTGCGAGGTACGCTCTGGGTACCGCGGGAGAGGCGGGCGCGGAGCACCCGCCTAGCTGGCGAAGTGCTGAGAGCCAGGAATCCCGAGAGCCGCTAAACCGCTGCGGACTTGCTGTAGCGGGGCCAAGCCCTAGCGGGTTCTCCCGACGCCCCGCCCGGGACTAAGGGAGGCGGGAGAGGGGAGGGAGGGAGCCGGCGGCCGAGACGCGAGCCGCTGGTCCCCGTTCGCCCAGCACCCCCCGTGGTGCGGCGAGTCAATGGGATTTGCACACTCGAGGTGTAACAGCATTACTGCATTAATTACCATTTCCATTTCACGTCCAGATTGTTTACTTATCTGCGGGAAACATATGTCGGGAGAAGTTCACATTCCGGATTCTGCTCCGCTGCCCAAGGTGCAATTCCGAGGAGGCGGCGAGGGGGAGGGGAGGGCTTCAGATTTTTTATTACACCCTCTAGCCTTATCTGCCGCTGTAAATTATGAGGATCCTCCATTGAGCGGCATATGGAGATTATATACTTTTTTGAATATCGTTTCCCAAAGCCTGCAGATTTTCACTTTGAAATGAAACAATCCTCCACCGGCTCCCCCGGGGCCGGTAGCCTGCGGCGCTCACCCGCGCGACCCGTGGGTCCCTTTCTGTAGGACCCGGCACCCACCCGCGTCCCCAGGGCAGCGGCCAGCGGCCAGTGGAGCCCTATTTCCCACGGTCTGAAATAATCTATCTTGTAAAACCCATCCATCAGAAGTGTTTGAGAACCAAGGCTGCACCCGCGCTCTCTTCGCACCTCACTTTGGACTTCTGCACTGTTCGCATTTCTTTATCATTTTGTATACCCGCATAGACGCGAGCCCACTTCTGCCCTCTTCCTGAGCTGGAGGACTCCAGACCAGCCACGAGGGCTGACTTGTCCACTCCTGCACACAGCAGCCTGCCTCGTCCTCACGCTCCTTTTAAAGTTTCCCAAGTTCATTGGTCTTGGAACTGCCAGTTTTGGCTTCTTTGTTTGGGGAGCTGTGGAGGTGGCAGGGAATGTGCCCACGTTGGAGACCGCTTATGGTGAGCCCTGAACGGAAATACTGCGTGGAAGTCAACTGCCTCCCTGCTCTGGGATAAGCAAGACCCACAGGGGCAGCGCCGACTGAATCCCATCTTTCTTATCTCTCCGAGAGCCTTCTCAGGCTGAGATCAGAGAGGGAGGAAAAAGGAAGAGAGAATCATTGTTCCTCTTCTTTTTTTAATTTAATATACCAAGCCACGCGTTCAGGTCATTTGTATGCTTAATTTAGTGATAAAAGTCAATAAGAAGAGTCACAGGATTTCCCCTCATTTTATTGCTTTTGACCACATTTTCCCACAGTAAGTGCGAAAACAGTAAAATATATGTGTCCCTGTTTTTTTTTCTCTTCAAAGGTTAGTCCGCAATGCAATTGTAATACGTGGGCTTTTGTAATGCAGTTTGCTCTTTTTTTAAGGATGTAAGGGAAAATATGCCTTTTATGCCATTATTTTTTCATCTGTTTGGGTTCAGTTTGCAGGATTACACACACTCCGCATGGAGACACCCACTCTCAAAAAATCAAATTCCGAAATTTCCTAGAAATGCCTGGTTTTGTGATTGTAAATATCCCTTGGGAAACCTATTGTGATGTTATAGCAGGAACAATTAAATTGACCAAAACAATGAAATTAAGGCAGAGAAAAGGTAAAACAGTAAGACAGAAGAATAGGGAAATAAACAGATTCTATTCCATTAAGCATTGTTTTGGGATTTCTAATTTTTGCAAGACTTCTAAGAAAATTGTGAGGTGTCACTTCTCTCTTCTGGATCTATCTGTAATTGAATCTAGGTCACTATTCTAAAGCAAGAAAAGTCTGCTTCCCACTTTCCTACATCGGGCTGAAATTTGGGGGAGGGACAAGGGTCTTGCAATTTCATTTAAAATGTAATGGTGGATGAACTGATAAGCAAATAGGGAAAAAAAGAGTCTGCTTAAAAGAAAAAAAAAGGCATGGTTTTAATATGCTCCAGATGGGGAGAAAATGATTTACATGAGAGTTTATTTCCTCTTTGCTGATATGAAAGAATTACAGATACAAAACCCACTGATCTATAGAATAAAAAAAGAAAAGAAATGTTATTTTCCTGTAAAGGTGTCAGTTCATTTATATTCATTTAACCATCCATCCATCAACTCACTTTCTCACTCCTTGCACATTCTCTCTGGCTCTGTTAAACCTTCTCCTACCAACACACTTTGCTAGAATATGCAATGAAGTTTTATTTCTTAAAATAATGTGAGATGGAGCTGAAATAGGTAAAGAAGGAAGGTTTTGTTGTTTTTAAGCATCCCTGATAATTGAACGTTGTGATTTTAGGGTGAAATTTTAACCATACTCACTTTTCATTCTTGCTGCAGTTTGAGAACATACACCATGCCTAAAAGATTATATGCAGAGGATGTGCAATTATTTTTCCATAAAATATGCATGCAAGAGAAAGACATTTATCTGTTGAAAACCTTTCTGTGACATAGAAGCAGAAACGTACCAAAGGAAGAATCCTTATGTACAGTCAGATGTCGGGTCAATAATGCATTGTTTCATTAAAATAGCTGTTATGGGTATGAACAAGTTCACATTTCCCTGAGGATTTTCTGCTCAGTCAAGGTATGAGCAGTATCAACTCCTTTGTGTGAAAAGTTGCCAGGTCTAAATAATTGTATAGTGAAATTTACATATATCAAGAAAGAAATAAGAGGTGCTATCATTTGGGGATTCCCAAATGGAGATTACCTAAGACTAGGTTTTACTGTTCTTAAGATGAAAGATGATGACCAGAATAGCAGACACTTTCCCCATATTCCCTCAGATAAAGGAGTAATGTAGTGTTGGCCCCTGTTTTAATGTCATCCAAATGAATAATTGGAGATCTATAGACCTAAGCAAGGACAAGATCAACCACCAACATCTGATGATGGTTTCCACAAGTAAAATAAGCAGAAAATGTATTCCCATAGGATGGAGCTTCTCCAGACTGAAGACTGATTCTTTTTCCTTTCTTGTTCTTTCCTCTCCTCACGTTTAATTCTTTATAAAATGTGAACACTACTGTCAGATCAGAAATTTCCTTTGTAGGTCTTCATAAATCATCAGCATCATTCTTTGTCACTTTAGTTTCTTCCTGGTCTCCTTTCCACTCTAGTAGTGCATTTTTTCACTCATCTAATTCATAATCAAACAAATTGAATATGAGGCTGAAGGAGTAACAATTTGATCAGAAGTTGAAAGGTCTCTATACATTTCTTACTTCAAACTCTACAGACTATTTGGAGTGAGTGTGTATGATATAAATCAGCTGGATGAGAGGACACCTGGAAGACATTTTAGAATTTCTCTTTACCATTGCCTTTTCCCTTCTGGGCTCTCTGAAGTGTTTGTGATTACTTACACCTAATAAGAAGAATCTGTTTGCTTGGAGTTGTCTTTGAGAATGGAATTGACAAGAAAAAAAAGCTGAAGGCCTGAAGGTGTGGCATCTGCAGAAGAGGTGAGCTGAACTTTTCTCTGTCCAAATATACTCATGGTTTTCATTGAGCCATTTATATATTTGTATAAATAGGTTACGCCGGAGCTAATGTGAGCACAAACAACATGTAAGTACAAATGACTCCCTATCAGCTGCTGTGGCAGCTCCACCTTGGTATCATAGACTTGGTGAAACTCAAAGTGTATCACATGGCAGTGTTCATGGCCGACTTCTAAGGTAGAGAGGATTGGAAGCAGGAGGACATTCTGCTGTCAAATTAACATGACAACCTTACCTCCTTTGCAGATAATTGAAGATGCTCCAACATTTCTTGAAAACATATTTTACAATAAATAGGTAAAATGAGTGATAATGAAGGTGGGTTTGGAATTTTTATTTTAGGAAGAGAAATTTCAAAAGCAAATCTAAAGCCAAGTCCTGTGATTAGGTCTCTCTTGGCCACAGTCCCATCATTCTGCAGGTGGCCTCTTGTGGAACTCTCCTAGCATATCAAGACTGCCTTGTCTCTTGCTCTCCCATGTCAACTCCCAAAGGACATTCTACAGGGACATTTTGTTCTTGTCTTAGTTTTCTTTAAAAAAAAATGAAAATAGAAATTAGATTATCTCTAATGTACAATACGATAGACAGCTGAATTACCAAGCCCACTGAGGAGAGAAGGAGCCCTGGTCCCCTTATGAGATAGTCTGGAGGCAAGTAGGTAAATTTGATTTGTGATAGACTATTGTGAAAAGAAAATTATTATAATAGTAATAGATTTCACCCTTTTAAGTTGGGGAGGACTCAAATGTAGGACAAACTCAGAAAAGAAAAAATTCTTTGGATTGAGACCAAAGGGATATGTATTCAGTTTTCACTTTCTAGTCATCCTCTGCGTTTCATGGTTAAACTTACTTTTCTGAATGGGCAGCTAATGGGCACTACCCAGGGAACCCACACCCCTTTATGCTATGGTTCCACAGCACTGTCAGTGAAACTCAGTGGGGAAGGGATAATGACAATAGTGGCATACCACTGCTGATTAATCATGAAAGTCCTCAAAAATTGAACTTTAGTCCCCTATTATTGGTGTCAGGTTCATTCATATACTCTCGCCCTTGGCAGCTTCAAAAGCTCTGACTGCCTTACTAGGAGAAATCCATGATACTGAAAGACACGACATCTGGAGCATGATCCAATAAGCCTGAAAGACTCCCAGAGTCCAGTGGAACTGTTCCCTGTTATGGACACTGAAGTCTGAGCACCAAACCTCTGACCATTCATCTACTGAAGTCACTGGTTCACATGCAGAAAAGGAGTCAGGAAACTCAAATTTTACTCCAAGGAGCATTGACTGGACCTGGATTGGTGGATGCAAATGGTTAGAAGTCCATGGGAGGCAAATGGGTAAAATTTAGCTTTTTAAAAAATCAGTGACTGAGAGGAAAACTGTATTTAGGCACCATTTCAGTTATTGAGTTAAATGAGATTCCATTTTATTTTAGTAAATGTGCTTTAAGGACCTGTTTTAACTGAATGTATATTTCTTTCCAGGACTCTGAGGATTTGTCTCCATCTTTCCTCCAACTACTCTGCAATAAGAGAAAGCTATAATTGTTAATTAGATGGATGTTAACTGAGCACTCTGTTCAAAGAAGCATGCTAGGTGCCTTAGGTATTCCACCTTGTTAGATTCTTCCCAAAGCACCAGGAGGTAGGTACTGCTATTACCCCCATTTCACATGGAAGAAAAATGAGGCCAAGAAACATTAAGTGACTCAGCCAAGGATTCACAGTCCTCACAATGGAACTGCTATACCCATGTTCACTATCTGCCCACTACTATCTGGAAAGTCAGCCACTCACTGGAGGTGAGTGAAAGAAAGAACAGAGGACCTGGAGAATTTACAGCCTGGGACAAGACCAAGGAAGAGGAGAAAACATAGAGTTTCAGGGTAAAGTGGAGTAGTTGCAACACTTGCCCTTTCTCAGGTGGATGCACAGAATATACGGCATCTAAACCAATCAGCCTCTCCTGTCACTGTGGATGGAGCCCTCTTACTAGTTGAGCATACACTGGTTCAGTGTGAGCAAACTTTTGACTTATTGGCCAAAGTTTCACTGGCTGCTTCTAAGTCTTAGAGACACAGCCAGGGACAAGGACATCACCAGGCTAATTCTGAATCATCACAGATTTGGAGGGGGACATTCACAGATGCAGATTTCCTGTAAAGCCATGCGGATGAGCCCTTTCCAGGCTCATTTAATGATACTCACTCCACAGGGCATCCTATGCCAGGGAGCCTAACAATTGAAGTATAATGTGTTGAGAAGGGAAAGAAGAAATATTTCCCCAAATCCTGTATCTCATTCTCCTGCCTCTGGTCAGATTTAGTAAATCTGTTACTCTTATTGTCCCCCTGAGTTCTTCAGTCGAATTCTTTAAATCTGCCCAGCCTGTGTCTTTGCGTTAAGATGGGAACAATGGTTTTTGCTTGCTCATCCTGAAGTGAATGCTCACATTATCAACCACAGTATACCAAGTGACTTTTTATTACTTTGCTAATAATAGTTTGCATTTGTCACATCTTTCTGGAAAAATCAAAAGTTTGATAATAATACTTATGTTTAAGGCAATAGTGGCCTGTCATTCTCCCAGTCCTTACTTTGCATACAACTTTTGCAGAACAGCTCAGAAATATACCCTTTCCTCCTTCTTCTTACAGCTTTAGAATCCACCCTCATTTGGAATACAGATGATGCCTATGAAGTCACATCAAAAAGAAGAAGAAGGAGGAGGAAAAGGAGGAGTAGGAGAGGGAGAAGAAGAAGGTTATGAAGCCAGAGGAGGGAGTCCATGCAAAACTGAGGGGCAGAAACTTGTGAGCAAGGTTTGATAATTTTATAAAAATTTTAAAAGGAGATTCAAAATGCTAATGACTTTACTAAGACTTTTATTTTTATTTTTTTATTTTAATCATTATTCAAGTACAGTTTCTATCCTTTACTCCCATTCCAGCCAACCCACCCATCCTTCCCCTCCTCCCTCCCATTTTAAGACTTTTATTTTTGAACTGCAACTGATGACATGATCACTTGTGGAAATTATAGTTTTATACCTAAGAGTTGAAAACCAGTGGAACGTTTGTGTTGGGCAGGTTTCTCAGTAACATTGTGGGAAGCCCTGCTGGAGGCTGGGAGGTCAGAGGAGAGGGGTGTTGATGAGCAGGCTGTGTGCTGGCCCTGGTCCCTGCCCTTTGGGAAGGGACAGAAGGCCAAAGTCAGCCAAGTTTTCTTCTTTCAAATATCACCTTCGCAATTTTGGTCACATCTGAGAAGGCAGGGTTCTTTAGAAAAGATAATAATGCTGGGGAAAATAGAAGGCAGCAGGAAAAGAAGAAAACCAAGCTGAGATGGGTTGACTTCATAAAAGCCATAGGCCTGAGTCTATGGGACCTGAGCAGGGCTGCTGAGAACAGGACATGGAGGACATCACTCACTCACTCACAGGGCTGTCAGGAGCTGGAGCTGACTCAAGCGCATGTAACATACACACTTTATATATATATTTAAGTTGACTCATTTTCTTTCACTTTAGCCTCATTTTATATGAATCACGAGTTTGTTGTGGCAGGGTTTTGTTTTTTGGAATACTAACTGAAATTTAAAAATTTCCCTTGTAACAGTCATAACATCTCAAGTCACACACTTTGGGAAACACTGATCTAAAGTATTCATTTTACCATGGAGGAAATGAAGTAGGATCACAGGAGTAAAGTGATTTGTCAAAATTCACACAGCCTGACAACAGAAAAGGTTGGTCTATAGCCTGAGTGTTTCAGGCATCGGCCCAGCAACATTTCTTTTTATTTCCCTCATTTTTCTTAGATACTAAAAGAAAGGGTAGGCAATTAGCACTTTCTCTTTTTTTAATTGAATTTATTGGGGTGACATTTGTTCACAAGATCACACAGGTTGCAATTGTACAACTCAATAAAACACCATCTGCACGCTGCTTTGGGTGCCCATCGTCCCAAGCAAGTTTTCTTTCCTGATCCCATTACCCCTACCCCTTTGCCCACCTTCACCTCCCCCTCACCTCCCCTTCCCTCTGGCTATCACCACACTGTCATCTGTGTCTATGTGAGATATATAGTATCATGTATATAAGGTTTTGCTTAATCTTTTCATCTTCTTTCATCTGGCCACCCCAACCCCCTCTTCTGACAGCTGTCAGTCTATTTCTATTCTGTTCATCAGTTAATTTTATTCATCAGATTGAACATATAAGTGAGATCATACAGTATTTGTCTTTCTCTGACTGGCTTATTTCACTTAGCATAATAATCTCCAGGTCTATCCATGCTGTTGCAAAAGGTAAGATGCATTTTTCTTCCTTTTTTTTTTACAGCCAAGTAGTATTCCATTGTATAAATGTACCACAGCTTTTTTTTTTTAATCCATTCATCTACTGATGAGCACATGGGCTGTTTTCAGATCTTCGCTATTGTAAATAACACTGCAATGAACATACTCTTTCGAATTAGTGTTTTGGGTTTCTTTGGATATATTCCCAGAAGTGTAATTGCTGTGTCCTCAGGCACTTCCATTTTCAATGTTTTGAGGTAACTCCATACTGTTTTCCTCAGTGGCTGCATCAATCTGCATTTACACCAGCAGTGCACAAGTGTTCCCTTTTCTCCACACCTTTGCCAGCATTTGTTGTTTGTTGATTTATCGATGACAGGCATTCTTACAGGTCTAAGGTGATATCTCACTGTGGTTTTAATTTGCATCTCTCTAATGATTAGTGATGTTGAGCATTTTTTAATATGTCTATTGGCCATTTCTGTATGTCCTCCTTGGTGAAGTGTCTATTCAGGTCATTTGCCCATTTTTTAATTGGGTTGTTTGTCTTTCTGTGATGAGTCGAATAAGTTCTTTCTGTATTTTGGAAATTAGCTTCTCATCAGATATATCATTGGCAAATATGTTCTCCCATTCAGTGAGTTCCCTTTTCATTTTGTTGATGGTTTGATTTGCTGAATTAGCACTTTCTCTTGGGTGAGGAAGGTATGAACACTCACCAAACTTTCTTACAAAGTTTAAATACTCTCTTGGTAGTCCCTTGTCTCCTCATTCAGAATGTCTTCATTCTTTTAATTATATTGTAAAAAACTAATATATTTTCATGGGAATTGGGGGCAGGGGCTAAAACGAGGGGCTGGCTCTATGGGAAGGAGGGATCTGAAGGTCATCTGGTTAGAACATGGCAGAAATGGAAGGAAAAGGCCACTAACCATAAGCATTCCAGCCTTGGGCAGTCACCAGTGTCTCTGTGCCTCGTAAAAGTGCAGCAAGTCAGGAATGCAGTCTCCTGAGTCACCAGGGGCCCCAGTGCTGTGCACCACCCAACAGCCTGACTTCCCTGGATATGTTTTAACTAGGAACACTTTGTGGCCCTAGAGGACTGAATTCTTAGTCTGTGGCCTTGCAAAGTCTGTAGTTGTTTCCAAAATCATGTGGCCTTGTATTCTTGTATTTGTCACTCTCAACACAGATTCCAAAGTAAAAATTAAAAAGACAAAACAAAAACAGTGAGGCAGTTTAGCCCCATGGAAGAAAAAAAGCACCCAACAAATCAAATATTTTGTTGCAAATTGATACGTGTTTTCTTTTTTATCTGTTCTTTTTCTTTTTGGAGGGTCTGACATCTTAAAGAGTACTCTTTTTCCTTCCACCACATTTATCATTCAACATTACTTCATAGTTTTGAATCTTCTGCTGTAATGAATGCATGTTTAACAATCCTCCCAGCTTACCCTGGATTAGAGTTAACTCACTCACCAAGCAGTCTTCCAACACTTGTCTATAGCTATTCTATTTCACAGAAGAAACTGGAGTTTTGAGAAGTTAAAAGACTTGCTTACAGTCACAGAGTCAATAGAAAGAGGCCCCAAAACTCAGATCTTTTCTCTTCCACTTTGGGGCTCTTGCCATCACCTTATCATCCACCTGCAAATGCTTCCTCTGTGTCTCTTTCTTTCTTTGAGTCAACACACACTTTCCTCAGAGTCCTTGGGTGCTTCATCCGTCTTACCTCTGCAGCAATAGCTCATTCGTTAGGACTTTTCTGTCTTGCATTTGTTTTGTCTTTTGGGTCTTTTCCAGACATCAAATAATCATTTTGGTTAATACCTTGGGTGTCAGAATCAGATCCTTGAGACTTGAATCTGAACTCTGCTGCTTGCTAGCTGTGTGGACTTGCCGTGTCCCACTTTGCTCATCTGCAAAACAGACGCAGACACAGTACCATCTTCGCAGGCTTGTCTTGAGGATGTTACAGATGTAAAGTGCTGAGTACTATGCCACACACTTAATGTGTTAGCTATAATTTTGGATTTATTATTTATTTTCTTTTTATTTTTATTTTTAAAAAATCCTTTTTATTCACATATTTTTACAATGACTGAGAATATCAGTTAAGAGTCTGTTCTGTCCATCTCTTCAACGTGACAACATACTTATTTCTAAAATGACACAAAGAGCATCTCAGGCCTTTTCCCCCTTCCCATGTGGCTACAGTTTACCCATCATTATATAGGGTTTTTTTTTTCGTAGCACAGTTGTAGGGGGTGAAAATGAACAGTTTGGGAATTTTTAAATTGACAAATCTTGTTTGTTTCCTCCCAGTTATACTGAAAAGAAAAAAAAATCTCTCCTGTTCAGAAACATGGGCCTCTTTGGCAGTCAGGATTTAGAAATGGCAAGGGGGATTTCAGTGGGTTTCATAGCCCCAAGGTCAGAGACAACGTTATCCATCTCCTCCTGCTCTCCATCCAGCATTTCCCTGCCTCCTGAATTTATCACAGTCCTTTTAGGTCACTGCATCCCTGAAGCCTCCACACCTTCTTTCTGTGCTCTGAGTGTTTTCTTCCAGAGCCAGCATCTGGGAATCTGACACCTCCATGTCTGTCTCTTTTTTCAGTCTCACTGTAGTCTCCCCTCCTCTCTCTGCCTCCCAGTCTAGCTTCCTCCTCTTCTCTTCCCTCTATGCCTTTATTCATTCAACCCACAGTAAAGTAGTGCTAGTCCTTTCAAGCACTTTTGGCACTAAGGATTCAGAGGGGGGCAAGACCAGTCCCTGGGGACTACTGTTTTTCCTGTGGTGATGTGAATGGCTATAATTCTTGAAATCACCTGTACTTAATTTAGGTCTGTCTAGTTTTCTGCCACTTATCGCCTCTATAACTACAGATTATTTACTATATCTTTCAGGGTCGTTTTAGTCACTAGTTAAAAAGGGGATTAGACTAGCAGTCCCAACATTTTGCCACAAATGTGTTGTAAGAATTAAATGAGATAACATGCATGGTGCTCGACCAGGTGCTTGGCACATATGAAATGCCCAGGAAATGTACCAATTGTCATGTATTATTATTAAACTGTATCGACATGGCAGAATCCAATGGGGTGGACTAGTTTATGAATTCAGACTTTTTCTTCTCTCTTTTTCCTTCCCTATGATATTTAAGCAAGAAAGCCCTGTATATTTTTAAAGTCAGTTATCTAGTAATTGCTTATACAATCTAGATTCACTTGATAATCTCTCCATGCTTCTGTCTAGACCCAGTAAAATGTCAGAATAATAAATTAAAGTAAAAGAGTTAGTCTACATTTTCAGGATCAGCAGAATTTCAACTCAGGTAGAATGGGGAACAAATGTAAATTCTAAATCTGTGGTTTGTGTAGGAGTTCAGAGCTGAGAGAAACCTGTGAGAGCTTTGTGTCAGCCTCACATTTTTATGTAAAAACAGTCAAGGACCAGGGAGGCCAAGCTGCCATGACCCAGGTCACAAAAGGAGGCCATGGCAGAGCAAGGTCTTCTGATGCTCACCTCTGTGTGAGCTCCACTTCACTATGCTGCCGGGATAGTGGGTGAAAAATGAAAAAATAGTCACTGCAGGCCATTTTGTGCCTATGCATATCTGGAGGCCTCTGATGGAATGGTCTATGAGATTTTGTGATGGACAAGAAGATGTAAAGTCATAGGATAATGAGCACTCTTTCTACTCATAGCTCAGAATAATAATTGCCTACATATTGGCTGCCTATTCCGTGCCCATAATTTTGTATTCATCCTCTCATTTCATCCTCAGGCCCACCCTCCAGGGTAGATGTTATTTGGCTCTGAGGAAATTAAGGCTCAGAGAGGCTAAATATTCCCATGATCCTAAAAGACTCAGATTGCTACTGAGATCTATGTGTTTTCAAGGAACATGAGCTTTTCCCTTTGTCCTGCTGCTTAGTTTGTGCTCAGAACTGTCTTCTTGGGAAAGTGATATAAAGAAAGGTACAAAGTGTGGAAGAAAAGGACAAGAGGGAGAGGATAAGGGATTTCTGGAGAACCAATTCAAGGAGACTTCCTGGGGGAAGTAAGTTTGTAAAGAGCAGAGAGAACTGCAGAGATACTGTGGGCTGACCTGGGAATATAGTCATCATCACATTGATCTGTGACCCTTGATCACTGCTTGTTAGAAATGCAGATTCTCAGGCCCCTGCCAAGACTTACTGAATCAGAAACTCATGAATAGTTCCCAGCAATCTGGGATTTAACAAGGCCTCTAGGTGACTCAGAGGCATGTGAAAGTTTGAAATCTACTCACCTAGACCAGTGCTTCTCAGACTTTAATGTACTTGAAAATCACCTAAAGATGGCATTGCCAGATTTAGCAAATAACAATGCAAGTGTATTTGTGGACCATACTTATACTAAAAAAACTTTTTATTGTTTACCTGAAATTAAAATTTAATTGGGCCTCCTGTATTTTATCTGACAACTCTGCCTATGTTTTTAAACTGCAGCCTCTGATTCAGTAGGTCTGAGGTGAAGCCTGAGATTCTGCATTTCTAACAAGCCCCCAGGTAATGCCAGAGCTGCCAAACCACACTGACAGTGAAGATCTAGAGCTACTTGTTAAATGCACATTCCTGGACCCTCTTTCAACCTGCTGAATCAGAATTTCCAAGGGAAATATCAATTTCGAATATTGTAACCAAGAGACCGTGTGTTCCGAGTCACAAATCTCCTATCTACAAACTTTGGGGAGACATACTGTAAGTTTACATCTTACACATACATGTAACTCCATACACACAATAGTAGAGATGACCCAAGAATTGGTGGCTCTGCTGAGAGGTGGGGTGGGGAAGGGTTGCTTGCTGAGGTGGGTGGAGAACTTACTGTGGGAGTGGAGGGGCCAGGAAATCTGAGGCTTGGAGCACCTGCAGGAAAGGAGCAAAATTCAGGGCTGCTCATCACCTCAGGTTCATCAACGACAATCATATTATCTCACTGTGGAGAACACTAGTAGGTACAATCATTGAACCCCCCTTGTGTTGAGAACTCTATATATTATATCTTATTTCAGTTGAATCTCAAGCAGGACTTTAAATTTGAAACTGTCTCCCCCATTTAGTAGATGAAGAACTCAAGGCTCAGAAAGGCTGAGTACCTTGTATAGGGCATGCAGGTAGCAAGTCCTAGGGGCAGGTCAGCTCCCAAAGCCCCTCTCCCCTGCATTGTCTCACTCTACTGGCACTTGTTCTCATGGAAGTTTTGGAAGCCCACGGTAGTTCCAGGAGACACCTTTACAGCTGCAGCCGCACAGCCAGCTGTGCCTCACCTGCACAGACTCAACCTGCTTCTCGGCTCACCTGCTGGTTTTCGTCTCTCCAGGAGAGTGCCCTGCACAGTGGAAGCTCCCGGAGAGGGTCTGACCACCCGCTTCATTAGGCCCATTAGTTTCCTCTTTTTTGCCACAGTGGGATTAGTCGTGTATTTATTCTTGACGCACTTTTTCCCTGCTTTGATCTTCCAGAACAGCCACTTCAATTTAGGTTTCTACCTGGACATGATGAAATTCCAAGCATGTTCTCAACTCCATCCCAGGTTTCAAGGTGTGTTAGTTTAAAGAATTCCTCTCCATCTGAGGAAATGATATTGGTCTGAGCAATGCTGGAGAGTTGGAGGTCCCAGACTCACTACTTGTAAGACGAGTTAGAATTTCAAACTCTTAATCCTATTGATTTCTCATCCTTTTGATCTTTTCAGCACTAGTCAGGAGAGCAAAGTTTGTGTAATTTGGAGGGGAGGGGACTGATTGGCTCTGGGTTTATTATGACCTATTTGTGTCATTTAATTAATAAGAAAAGCAGCAGCCAGTGGCCGATCCACTTAAGGACATCCTTATAGCTTCTACTGTTCCAAAGCCCAAGCAATTATTTGGGTTTCAGAAAAGTGACTAAGTCAGATCATCACCCTGGGGTGGATTTTGTTTTGCCTTTAAGCAAGTTCCAGTTGTCCTTTGTAGAGTCCAAAGTGAAGAGAATAACCAAGAAACACACAGCTCTTTTCAAGGACAGGAAAGGGGAAGAAAAGTAATATTTCCTGAGTGTTTAGGTTACGCCAGGTACTTAACTCACTTAATCCTCTCAATAGCTTTAGGTCGTAGATCTTATTATCCCCATTTTACAGATTAGAGAGTCTAGCCTCAGAGGTTAAGAACCATGCCCCAAGTTCAAACGGCCAGAAAATGACAAGCCTGGGATAAAAATTCAAATCTGTCTGATTTCAGAGTCATGTTTTTACACTCTGTAGGTTGGAGAATTTCCAAATACATCCTGAAAAGTAAGAGAACTTGTTTGATTTATTTTATTGTTTCTGTGGTTTTCAATGAATAAAATAACTGTTTTTTAAAAGTACTGGGTTTTTACTCAACCAGACATCAATATCAACTAAAAGCTCTGCTAGTAAGTGGGAAATATAAATAAATAGTGAAATATAACATAAGGATCTGGAAATCAACCCAAGAGAAATCAGGGGAATAGATGATGGACTAAATAAGTAGTGTTGGAGCAACTGGAGTTTTCATGTTAAAATAAATATAAAGTTAAATTTCTATCTTACCTGTACTAAAGTTTATACAGTAAAAACAAACTCCAAATGGCTTACATACCTAAAGATTAAAACAAATTAAAAACATTTTAATGGATATTTTTTAAAGATTTTATTTATTTATTTTCAGAGAGAGGGAAAGGGAGGGAGAAAAGAGAGGAAGAGAAACATCAACATGTGGTTGCTTCTCACGTGCCCCCTACTGGGGGATCTGGCCTGACTGGGAATCCAACAGGTAACCCTTTGGTTCCCAGTCCAGCATTCAATCCACTGAGCTACACCAGCCAAGGCAGGATCTTTAGAATAATTTTTTTAAAATGTAGGAGAATATCTGTGTGATCTTAGGTCAGGGAAAACACACAATTGAATGATTGATAATGTGGCTACCAGAAAGCTTAATACTTTTGCAGAACAAAAAGCCTCACTTACAAAGTTAAAAGGTGTGAAGCAGCCTGACAGAAGGTATTGGCAAGACGTATAACTGTCTAGATTAGTACTGAGAATGTTTTAAAAGACCGAACAAACAAAACTCCTACAAATCAATATGCCAAGGTGGACATAGCCTAGTAAATAAATGGGCAAAGATTCTAAAACAAAAACTTCAAAGAAAAATAAAGATGTTCAGCTTCACAGGGAAATAGCAACCAAAATAGTAGAACTGGCAAAAATTAGTTAAAATCTAATTAACAAGTATGAATTAAGATATGGGCCAATGGTAACTTTCACATATTACTGGTACTAGCATAAATTTGTATAGCAATTATTGAATCCATTTGTTAATATCAGGTTAGAATCGGCAATGTGGCCCTGACTGGTATGGCTCAGTTGGCAGAGCCTCGTCCCGCAAAGGGGAGTTTCCCCAGTTCGATTCCCAGTCCAGGCACATGCTCTGGTTGCAGGTTTGGTCCCTGGCTGGGGCGTATGTGAGAGGCAGCCGATCAATATTTCTCTCACTCATCCACATTTCTCCCCCTCTATTTCTCTCTCCCTTCCTCTCTCTCTCTGAAAAAAAAATTGACAATGTGTATAACCGCTCAGAAACCCACTAGAAGACACCCACATGTCCCAGAGAAACCCACAGGCAGGGGCAGGTGCAGCTCCTTGGGCACGTGCTGTCTCATAGGACTCTGTTCTCAGGTGGGCCCTGTGCTTGATTTAAGTCTTTCACCATCTTGAAATTGTTAATAGTTTTACTTTTGAACTTGTGCTTTTAGGTGAATTCAGTGGGACAACAGAGAGTGTTAGGAGCAGAGGAAATGGATGCAATATGCATAAAACCCTGTTCCCTGCTGCCTGATTCACATATAACATTCAAGATGCCCCATGAGCACAGAATTCTGGTGGACCCATGCTGCACAGAAGTTCAGCAGGACTCAGAGTGAGAGCAAGGTAAGCATGGGACGCCTAGGACTGAGTAAACCAGGAACCGAAAATCCTGAGAGGCCATGCTTCCCATCTGAACCAGAACTTGCTTCAAATGCAGAAAGAAAGGAGCAACCAAGGTACATGAGCAACCAAGGCAGCCTACAATATCCTTTCTTACTTACATACTTCCCCTTGTTAGCCAACCACTCAGAAATGATGACACAGAAAGAAAGGGAAAGATGGAGCCACTCAGTTCCTTTTCCTTTCAGTCCTTCTTTAGCTGTCAGTGAGCTGAAGGCAGAGTGTGGGCAGAAGGTGCATGAATCAAGAAGTGAACTAAAAACAGGGTGAGTTAGTTTTGTGAGGTGTTTCCACTTTCTGGTAAGATGAAATGCATATGCATACAGGAGCTACAAAATGCAAGTTGTATAACTTCAGTGATTTCCCATATGAGTTAAATATGTTTATATTTGCATTTAAAACTGGCATTGCACAATGTAACAATGAGAGATAAAATTCATGATAATAATTTAAATTTTTAATTTTTCTTAGAACAACATTAGGATGGCAAATAAACCCGTGACAAGTTGAGAGAGAGAGACAGAGAGGGAAAGAGAGACCATGGAAGAAAGGAAAAAGCTTTATATTTCAGTACCTTTGACTGCACTTTCCCCTCATGTTTTGAATGGGGGAGGGCAGTTCTCCAGTTCATTATGTAGCCAGTGTATTTTCAGATGGTTCATTTTTGCACATTTGTGAAGATTTTTTAATGGAAACAATTCAATGTCTAGGGGTAGGGACAGAGATTATGGAATAGTTTGTAAAATGGAATAAACATATTAATTAACCAAATCCACAGATACATGGGTATAGACCAAAAGCAGCATTAAGAAGTTAAACCTGGAGAGCATTACATAAGGTGTGAGAACATGCCTCTACACAATCTTACAAAACACCCACAGAAATCATTACTTATGGATGCATTTTATATTAGAAAAATGGTAGAGTACAGAAATGTTGATCAGCCACACACCATGTTCATGACAGTGATTTTATTTAGAGAGGGAGAGAGAGAATGGGACCATGAAGAGGAAAAGGAAGGACCTTTAAGTTATTTTAAGTATTTTATTTCTTAAAAAAATACAAATATGTTTACTTTATTAAATTGAGTGCTGAATACATAGGTTAGGTATATTATTCTTGGTGATCTCCATATTGGCTTGATTTTTTTAAAATCCTCCTAATTTAAACAAGATAGACCAGCCATGTCTCCCAGTATCTTGACATTCCAAAAGCAATTACCAAAAAGGAAAAAGAAAATTTGGTGAGGATGCAAAACAGAGCCCTCCGTGCATCTGCCTCTTTAAACAAGATGCTAAAACATGATTCTACTTATTTATCATTAGGGAGTTATGGAAAAAAGGCCTGTAGTGAGCCTTTGGTGTGTGTGAGCAGAGGTTATACACAGACCAGTAGCTAATCATCCGGCTGACACAGGAAGGCACATGCATCTGATTTCCAGAGTGATGCTGGGTTTGTTTGTTTGTTTGTCTTTGACTCTTTTGAAGAGACACTTTCATGTCCTGAATTTGCTAATAAGAAGTCAGACTTTTGGAATTTTCTTTGCCTTCTGGAGGAGGTTACATTCTTGGCCTTGGACCAGACCAGAGCACAATGGCAACTCACTGATGCATGCAGCCCCTGAGTCCTGGCTCCCACACAGAGCTGTAATAGCTCTTTAAACTCTGAAGGCTTGAGTTCCAATTCATTCACCATAGGCACAATATAAGATAGAAATTACTTTGGCTGCAGAGACATGATGTAGCCCATTTGGGTATAAAACCATTACAATAAAAGGAAAAGAAGGTTAATCTAGGAAAGTGATGTCTGTTTTTATTATCGTTTTTACAATAATTCCCTTTCTTTGTAGGTGCTGGCCATGGTCCTGGGAACTTGGCTGCTATTTGAGGCCTGGAGTGACAGGGCACTGACAACAGTCCCTGCAGGGTGACACCTCAGGCTCAGTTCAGTATCCTGTCTTGGGCCCCTATTCCTCCACCTCTAACGTACCACCTGGACAACTCCCCCATGAGTAAACCTCACACAGGTAAGTAGCAGGGGAACTTCATGCCACTCTTAGTTGAAACAGCACTTAACTTACAACCTGTACTCTATCTCTTTTCTCAAAAACCTCAAAAACTTGACAAGGATCAAACATGACCAATATCTAAAGGACAATTCAAAATACAAGTATCTCTTACATTGAGAGTGGAAAGAAAAATAAAAGTATACATAAAAGTTAGATGGACTTAAAATTATTTTAATAATTCACCAGCAACCCCCTTTTTATCCAAACTGGTTACAAAGACAGAATTAATCTTCTTCATATAATTTATAGTATTTATTCTAATTTATGCAGGAAATAGTTCACAAAAGAAGGCTTCTCTCACTGACATTTGTAGACAATGGACTGGAGTTTTCTTCATACTGACTTTTCACCCAATGGAGGAGGCATGGCAATAATGGGATTATAGTAAATAAAGGCGTAAGCCCCATTTTGGGTCTCCAGGTGAAAAATTGATGTTGAAAAGAGCTTGCTGACTCAGGAGAAGTTCTTCCTGTCCTGCTTTGAAGCTGATGGTTATGTGGTTAAGAACCTGGAACTTTATCAGCTTATTTATACTGTATCTGCACGAAAATCAATGCACAATTAACTATCAATTACTTGAACTCCTGAAGAGAGGAACTGACAAAAAACCCTCCCAGAGAACTTATGACCCTCTCCATAAATCATTAATATTTGTCTTTGGAATATGTGATGTGATTTTTATTTCAACCAATTTGCCTTCCTAATTTTGTATGATTTCCACTAATATGAAGCTTCAGTGGTGGTCTGTGTAAGCAGCAAGGGGAGGAAGGGAAGACATCTGTTAGATGGTGGGGGAGGGCAGTCAGTCATGGGGAAATCAGATTTTGCCCTGAATAACCTCCAGGGTTGATAGGCTGCAAAGTGGATGCTGCTTTGTTATGAGGGGAGAGTTGAAGTTACTTTGCTTGTTTATAGTATCTTTTGTTCCATTAACCCAGACCAGTGTCAGGTGCAGATGGGAGATGGGGAGCGGTTGTGATTTCTTTGTTTCCATTTTGCAGATTGTGTTCAGCAATAAGAGAGAGTTCTTACAGATCATGACAGCACATGTGGCCATTCACTTGGAAGCCGAGTCCACAGTCATGGACCAGCCTTAACTTCTGTTAAGAAAAGTGTGCCCACAGACCCGAATTACAGGGCTTGCTCTAGAGACACAGGCATGCCCTGAAGCCATTTGCTGCCCCTGAACCTGCCTGGTCCTGGGTACTGTCTTGAGAGAAGCCCATTACTCCGATTGGAAGAGCTCTGGCCAGCAGCAGGGGTCTGTGCTCCTTACCTTATTGAAGACTATTGCTTTTCACTGTATCTCCTGAAATGAGCATTTTGAAAACATTATTAAATGATAGTTATATTTCTTTTAGTACTGCTTAATATCTCATCTAGTCGCTAGATATGCCTTCATCTGTCTTACCACTAATCATATATAATGTTTGACATTTAATTTTCCCAAGTTTTCAGAATTATGGATAATAATACAAAGAATATTTTACTTATGGCTCTTTCTTTTTCTGTTGAATGATTTTTTAAAAAAAGTAATTCTCATTTGTGTTCCAGGTTAAAGTCTAGATATATTTTAAGGTCTTTTGCATTTTTAAAAGAATATTCCAGTGTATACTGTCAATAATGAGTGCTATTGTTTTAAAATTTTGCTTCATCTAACTTTATATAATATATTGATTAAGAAGAGTTTTCCTCCTTTTTAATTTTGATCTTCTCGAAGTTCCAGCCCTGGAATCCAGGGCCTACATGTCGTGTTACTTGAACTAACTCTTCTCTGTTCCTACCTGGACTAGAGCCTCAGAGGAAGATGGTTGCTGGTTTTCCCTAATAATCCATCCTACTTAATCAAAAGGGCCCAGAATTCTCCCTTCCTAAGATAAAAGCAGGGCTCTTGCTGTGAAAAACAGAATCAGTATGGTCTGATTTAAGGTTGCTGAAAACTATCTTCCTGCTGGCAAATCCTTATGCTCTAGAGGTACCCAGGGGCAGTAAGGCTGGAGGAGGTGAGGAAAGAGGAGCCACAGGCACCAAGGGCAACCTTGACCTTTCACAAACAAATTTCCCAGTATAACACAGAAGCACACTCACAGACCTACATACACACCCCTGAGCCTCCCAAGAGTTTGAGCATTGCATCCAGACCCCTATAACCCCTATAACTGTATTTTGCTGTGTATAACACATTCCCATGTATACTGTGCACCCACATTTTTGGCCCAAACTTTTAGGAAAAAAATCTTTCGTTTTAATTTTTTAATTTAATTTTTTATTTATTTATATTTCAAAACAAAACTGATTATCATCATCCAGGGCATTGTTTTGCATGTGGGTACCATTATTGCTTTCTAGAGCTACACTTTTAACACATAAGCATAAATAAAAGGATTAAAAATATTTTTATAGATATGGAATGAGTACTACCCATGTATAATGCACATCCTTTCTTATCCCTCAAAAATTTGGGTAAAACAATGCACATTTTACATGGCAAAATATGGGTATTTAGACTGAAAGAGAAGCCACCAGGCCCAGAGATACTGTAATTATCTAAAGTAGTAATAACATAGATAACGGACATGAATATTAATGAATGCACCAAACATTGAAAAACTTAAAAAAGAAAACAATTCCAAGTGATAAATATGAATATGTATTTCTAATTTATGGTTTTCTTGAAAACATTATTTTCCAATGATTAAATCTTTTGGGTCAAAGAAGATACACTGGCCTGTGTGAGCTTGCCCTGAAACTTCTTCCTGAAAGAAATCTCTCATTCCAGTTTGCTTTTTTTGGCAACTAAGAAGAAGGTAAGCCATAAGAAAAGTTAATTCAACAATCTGGAGGGCTCATAAATTTCATCTACCTCTTTCTGGTCACTCAAAAAGTGACCAGAACTTAATGTATGAAACTATTGTATTTCTACAAACACAATCCTTAAACTTCAGCTGATCCAGATGTCTGCTTCCTCAGCTTTCTCCATTCCCTGTACAGCCCTCTTCACTCCTGTGCTCCATGTCCTCTGACTTTTCACCAGCATCCAATCTGTTGCCTGCCTTCAGGCTCCGCAGAGGCTGCCCAATGCCCTCCTACGGTTGCCTTAGCCTCCCAGGGCAATAGTGCCATCTTGTGGCACCTGGAATGCTGTGTGCTCATCCCAAAGCCAAGTTGCATTTTCCCAACTACAGGCACAAATGAGACAGTCTTCTCAGTGCTCTTTCACTTCCAGGCGGATGCGGCCTCCAGATGACTGAAGGTGTCGGGAGGGTTTGGGATAGACAATTTGTAACGCCTCTGGTCATGCTGAGATCTTGAATAAACTTGAGGAACTTATTGTGTAAGAGTTCCTAGAAAACTACATTTACAAGATGCATGTATCAGACTTAATAGATTTTTTTGCAATAAGATATTGACGTGGCAACACTGTACCATAGGTAAACTGGTATGCTTTCTGACTTGATTTACTCTCATAAAAAAAACACTCTACTAGACATGTGGTCTCTAGGCAGAATAGGCTCTGTGATTTAACTTTTTAAACATAAGAAATATTTCTACCACAGAAACTCACCAACATTCTTTTGCACTTTTGGAATTAGATGTTTCCAGTTGATATATGTATTAGAGTTCAGTATAGAATACACAGTGTTTTAGTAATGCTGAAAAAAACCGCGAAGGTATTTGGGGGAACAGAATCAGCACATAAATTACATAGTTTAGCAAATATGTTAGTAATAAAAATAATTTTCTTGTGATAAAACTATTTGCTCTAAAAAAAGCATATAAACTTTTGGCTTATGAACATTCTTCTTGTATGGCTCAGCTAAAGACTAGAATGCCTCTCATCCATTGGGAAAAAGAAACCTGTGTGCATCTAAATTACTCCTAAGAAAGCTGTTTGTTCAACTAAGATGTATTCTCACAGTGCTGTCACTATCAGAAAATAATCTCTGATTCTGTCTGCATGGTGTGGATTGCCCACCAGTAAAATTCTATTTTGAAATGCAAATAAGCTCTTCTCACTACAAGCTTGTAAAAAAAATGGCAAAACATCTCAAGAAAAAATACAATTGTTGTATAATTAAGTGTCTAAACAGAAATGCTGTGCTGATATTTTAACTTTGCTTCATTACAATGATGTATGTTTAGTAACGAGGCAGGATAGGACAAGATGGCAAGTTAAGGAAGAAAGCAGCTAATAGTACCAAATGGGGATGCCCCTGAACCCGGAACCTGGCAGAAAACAGAAGGGACTTTCAAGGAATCATCATGGCACCTAAGAAAACAAAACACTACTTAGGGAGCCCTCTTTACTCCCTGGTTAAATGGGATTAACCAGAACCCAACGAACGGCATTTGCAAGTTAGAAGAAATATGTGAAAATGAGTCTTTATAAAGAGGTTATATCCTGGGATCAATATTAATTCAGTCTAATTCTTTCGACTTTCTTCATTTTCCCTACAGAACCATACTTTTTTAAAAGTGTTTGTAGTGACCACCCTGTGGCACTATCAGATCCTGAATCACCAAAGAAAGATAAAGTTATATTCCATAATGACACTTCTAGACAATATAGAATGATGTTTGACAAATTTGGAACTGACAAAGGTTAGCCCATACACCTCAATTAATCAGAAACTTTAATTAAATAGACTCCTAATTCTAATAACGTTCCATCATGATGATGAAGAAAAAGACGTAGGAGGGGAAGAAAAAGGAGGAGAATTATTCTTGCTCCCTCATCATTGAGAAATCACCATGTGTTCAGTGTACCTGCATTTTGGCAGGACAACTGAGGGCCAAAGTTATTCGGCGATGCTGCCAGCCTGAACTTCTGATTGCCTTCTTTAATCTTCCAGTATGGAATATATTGTGTTGACATAGAAGTTGTCTTTTATAAGACACCTTGAAATAATTTTCAAATACATGTTGTAACAAGTATACTATTATTGGGGTCTGGAGTGTAAATATGAGCTACTGATAATGTTGTAGCTGCCATTTACTGATCATCTACTAAGTTGTGGGTGTCCTATGTGCATTATCTCTAATTTTTAAGGCTCCTTTCTCGTGTTATCTCCCTTGTCCAGGAGGGAAGCAGATTCAGGAGGCTGAGTAGCCCAAGTAAGGTCATATAACCAATAGTGCACAGAGAATTCTGTGCAGGAATTGCCTTGCTGGGTTTTAATAAAAGAACTATGTGGGTGTTTGTGTAAGAAAGTCTATTTTCCCTCTGTTTTAACTCAGTGATAAACAGTAGGAAGGGTGGATGGGTCTGTATCAGACACTAACTGAACCCACATTATTGCTCCTCTTTCCAGCATTTTTATTTTTTCCTTCTGTTCTAGATTCTTCCTTTCTTCTTCCAAATAGATAAGGGTCACCCTTCTGTTTAAAACAAACAAAAAAACCCTCATTTTTCTCCCTCTGCTACCCATCAGTCTAAATCTCTATTGTTTATTTCCAGCTACACTTCCCAGATGAGTGTCCTAGTTTCCCTCTTTCCATTTTCCTTTCACTCTCACAACCAAATGCATCTCTTTATTTCCCACCACTGTAGTGAAGCTGCTCTCCTCAGGCTTACGCATGACATCTACTCCAACTCCAAAGCACTCTTTGCCTGTTTCTGACTTTCTAGAACTCTCTGCAGCATCTCACACAGATGACCACATGCAACATCACCTCCTGCTAGTAAAAATGCTAGCAGGTGACACCTGTGGAACAGTGATTTTGTGCTAGGATCTGGATTAAGCACTTTATGTGCATTATCTCATTTAATCCTCATAACAACTCTATGAAGTTGGCCCTGTTATGGCTCCCCATTTTACAGATGAGGAAACTGAGTCTCAGGGAGGCAAAGTAACTTGTTCAATATTACACAATCAAGTACAGGGTAAAGAAAGATGCTATGCTATCTTCAACAACATTTACCCAGTCTTACTACCTGTTGAGCACAAAGTTAAGTTCTTTATGGTTATTATCTAATTATTTTATGTTACATCTTTGCCTTTCATACCTAACCCTGAGCCTACTGCAATGTCAAGTTTGTAATCTTCTGCCTGAAATAAGCTCTGTGTCTTTTCTTGACTCCTCCAAATTTTAAACTCAATGGCTTTTAACATTTTTACATGCATCAAATAGTTATTGATGTGCAGGGCATGATGGCAGGCTCTGAGCACAGGCAAGTGAACAAGGCAGGCTGCTGCCCACTTGGAGCAGGTCGTGTAGAGAAAAGAGGAAGATATAGACATTACCCGAGCCAATCGGGGGCCCACTGAGAGCCCCTGGATCTGTCCATGCTGGTTTAAGGTGAAGTGTCTAGGGATCAGGTAAACTCAGGACATTGGCCTGGGTCTCACTGAGGCAGGAGGCAGCCCACACCTCCCTGTCCTGGGCCATCTGCCTGAGGCCAGTGTCAGCTCCCACTCCCTCCTGATTATGCCTGAACCCAGGTGTTGGATTAACAGTCAACCCAACACAAATGCTTCCCTCCACTTTCCCCTAACTGTGTTTGGTGCCAGTCATCTCTGTCGCAAGCGTATGTCTCACCAGCTAGTAAGGAACACATTTTTCATTAGGCTCTTGGGTCACAGTACCCAGCTCTGGGCCAAGTATGCAAAAGGTATGCATCAGACACACCAGTTTGAGTACATTTCTCCTCTCAATATCTTGGGAAAATAAATGGGATTTACTCCCTAAAAACCAAGTATCTTGAACCAGAAAGCAAGGAAGCTTTTAAAGAAGAAGAAGGTTCTGTCAAAAGGATACAGGCATCAGCTTGATGGGTTTTCTTCTGGTTCAAGTTGGGGCAATTTAAGCATCAAATACATAACTGTGAATTGAATACATAAAAAATCCATAAGTCTAGAATGATGCTCAAAGAGAAAAAGAAAAAAAAGTGATTTATCACCATCAGAGGAGGTTATTACAGGAACTCCTAACTTGTAAAGTTTGTAATTAATGGGAAAAATTTATGCATTATCCTGCCTTTCCAATGGGAGCTGTATTCCAGGGTAACCAACCAGCCCCAGATGATGAGAGAACATTTTTCTTTACCGTAAAACCCCAGCTAATAGTATGTGGACTTATGGAATTAGAAAATGAGTGTTTTGCAACCCTTAATAAGAGAAATGGTGCAGGCATGAATCATCGATGAATGCTAAAACCATAGGGAATAGCTGTCCATGCTAAAATGTCACCTCCTAGATTATAAGGGCGAAAGTGTAACTTCACAAAGGAAAGCTCACTGCTCTGTCTCAGTAATAGTGTGACAACCAGACTGTGCCTTCCATAATGAAGCAAGATGCATAACAGCAGCTCTGACACATTGTTGCCAAAACTATTTAGATTGAATCTCATCAAGCTTTTTGTTCTAACTTTCGATTTACAAGAAATACAGAGTCTAGGGGAACAAGTGAAACAATATCACAAGGGACCGAAAGCCCATAAGGTGAGATTTCTAGAGGACAGCTGGCCTGGTCTCAATAAATTATTGTTAAGGAAAACAAGGGAAGGAGATCATTCTACATTTAGGGAGGCTTAGGCATAACATTGAAATGCAATATGTGGGCCTTGATTGGAATCTGGTTTGAATAAGCCACTTTGGAGCCAGTTGGGGACTCAGCATTACATGATGTTAAGGTATCAGTATTAATTGTGTTAGCTGTGGCCATGGAATTGTGATGATGTAGGAAAATGTCCCCAAACTCCACCACCCTGAAGTGACCATTGTTAATACAGATAAACTTTATTTCACACATTTCTATATGAGTGAGCAAGAGAGAGGGAGAGAAAGTGAGAGAGAGAGAGAGAAGAGAGAGAGAATAAGAATGAGAAATAGTTCTATAGAGACAAAATAATTCTATATATTAATTTTAAGAAAAAACATGACATTGAAATTTAATTAAATTTCAAGAAGAAAGAAGAACCAAAATGAAACTGGAGAAGTAACACACCACCCAATACACAAATGGTGCATCATAGAATTGTACACTTAAAACCTGTATAATTTTATTGTCAATGTCACCCCAATAAATTTAATTTAAAAATTCCAAAAAAAGAAAATGAAGAAAAGCCTGAAATTTAGATAAATTCTTCTTTAGTCTAAAGATTTCCTAAAGTGTAGCACTAAGATCGATAACAAAGATTATGAAGCACTTTTAGGGGGTGGAGTGATAACCTTTCAAAATGAACTAGATGCTTAAATTTTAGGCAGCATTTATTGATTCATTGGTCTAAAAGTTGAGGAAATTAGCTTTCTTATTTATTCTTCCAGATCTATCCTTCCTTATTTTCACTTAATCAAGGTATATAACCACAGTTCCCACAATTGTCTAGTCTTAGTTTATGTTCAATGGATTTAATGTCCAAAATCAGTTTAACTCAACTTCTCTATTTTTTAGTTATTTTTATTCATCTCCTGATTGGCTGAATTTTAGTAAGACATTTTTGTAAGGTTTAGGAAAGCCTCAAAACATCTTTAGTTAAAACAAAAGAAGAGTGGGAAACTATCTTTCCAACTAGAACAACCCCACAGGATTTCATGGTAGAGAGCATGTATGCATATACACTGAGAGGAATGTTCTTTCAGCTTCCATCACAAAGGATGCAAAACTCAGAGTAAATGGTCCTAGAGCCAAGCTTTCTAGGATTGGCTTTTGGTTCCAATAAATACTAGCTATAAGGTTTGGAAGTCAAATATAATTATAAGGTCCTGGGATTCCATCTCCCCTTCTGGAAAATGGAAATGTTATTCATATGGACCTTAAAAAACAATTGGGCCCTAACTGGTGTGGCTCAGTTGGTTGGGTGTCATCTCACAAAGCAAAAGGCCACTAGTCTGATTCCTGGTCAATGCACGTAACTGGGTTGCAGGTTTGGTCCCTGGTCGGGGTGCATACAAGAGGCAACCAATGGATGTTTCTCTCTCACACTGATGTTTCTATCCCTCTCTTTCTCTCTCCCTTAGCTCTCTTTAAAAATAAATAGATATAATCTTTTTTAAAGCAATTGAAAGAATTAAGAGAAAAATCTGCATAGAGGGCTAGGACAGTCACTGGTACAGAGTAAAGGCTCAGTGAATGCTAGTTATTACTAATAATGAGGGCTCCTGAGAGAGAGACTTTATTTCTTTGAATTAAGTTAGAAGGTAGTCAAATTAGAGGTAAGAGATTTCATGTGTTGCCTTCCAAGGTTTCCAATGCAGATTGGCCAGAGTTCTATGGCTCTTAATGCACAACAGGCAAATACCAACATGAAGTTAAAGCACTTAGGGAATCCACTTGGAAACTCCTGTTTGAGTTTTAGAGAGGAATAACTTAGGCCAATCTACATTTGACACTAAGTCTTCAAAGATTAGGGCCTATATATAACTTGATGTTTTTATTTCTTTGAATCTTGCTCTAATTGAATTACAATGTAAGGGAGGTGATTCAATCAGTAAATAATATACATGTCTTGTCAATGTAGTCTATCATTGGGGATTAAATGACAAATTATTTTCCTTTTGAGCTTTTGGGGACTGGCCATTGGATTAGCAAACTGAACATCATTCAGAATCATCTCATGGGCCAAGGTTACTGCCTTGTGGCACCAACATTTACTGAACCACCTGACTCCTTCCAAAGCCTTTAAGAAATTGCATACAGGGAAAATGACACTGATGTAAGCCTAGATCTTATTCTCACTATAGTAAGCCATACCCTCAATTACCCTCTTCCTTTACCCTTTTGTTCCACAAATATTTATTGAGCATCTGCTATGTGCCAGGCACTGGTGAATATGATGTTGAATAAAACACATGTCATCCCTCAACTTATGCATAATTATATTCTATTGTCCAAAACAGCATACACAAAAATGTAAAATTACAACTGTGACAAGTGGTATGAGGAAGAGGTACCTGGTGCTTTAAGAGTCATTACAGGGTGATGTAGTTTTAAAAGAGGAGCCAGGGAAGGCATCTTTGAGTGAGTGGCATTTTAGCTGAGGGCTAAAAGATAAGAGTTTGCTATTGGGGGAGGTAGGTTATAGAGAGAAAGAATTCTAAACAGAGGGAATAGACTTCCAGTCAAGATAGAGGCACAGGTAAACACACCTTGCCTCCCTTGCACAACTGCAGCAAAAATTGCAACTAGACCAGCAGTCCTCAACCTTTTTGGCACCAGGGACCAGTTTTTCCATAAATAAGGGATGGAAGTGGGAAATCAAGTAAGGTCAGGGGGTGGAGCTCAGGTGAGCTTCAGTCACTTGCTGCCACTCACCTCCTGCTATGGACCAGGTAGGGAGGCAAGGGGTGGAGATAGGAGGCAGAACTCAAGTGAACTTCCCTCATGCCCAGGTTCCTAACAGGTCATAGACTGGTACCAGTCTGGCTGGGGACACAGACGGATCCCCAACCAGACAGGAGTTGGGGAGCTGAACTAGACTACAAAAAAATTATCACCCAGAATCATCAGAAAATTGAGCTGTGTAGAAGTCCAACAACCAAATATTTAAAGAAGCCACATTCATCCAGATGGGTAGGAGGGGCAGAAACGTGGAGATGTGTAGAGAGATGCAGAGGTGCAGAGTGGCAGATAGGTATGGAGATGCAGTGTGGGTGGTCCCACATCCATATGTGGTGGATAAAAATTGGGATGGATACCTCAGGAGCAAGAGATCCCAGCCCCAGATCAGAGCACCCAGCCCCAAATTCTAACACCAGGAAGATAAGTCCCCATAACTTCTGGCTGTAACAGCCAGGGGAGTTTGGGGCAGTGGAAGAAACTGTGGGATTCTCAAGAGACTCCTCTTAAAGCACCTGCAACTGACATAGGACTTACACAGACTCACCCTCTTGAGCTTCCACACCAGGGAAGTAGCTGGAAGGGCACCAGTGGCATATGGGGAGAAATTGAAGTGACTGGCAATAGGGCAAGTGTCAGAAGACAGCTTCCTCCCAGGCAAAACTCCAGAGGCCAGGTAGCAGCATTGTCCCTTCTTCGAGCCCTCCACCAAATAGAGCCACAGAATGGTGACATGTGTTGCCCTACTCTGGCATTTATTAAGGCTCCACCCCATACAATTTACAGGTGTGTTTTCCTACAACAGGCCATGCTACTAAGACAGGGAGTCAAAGCTGTTCTACCTAGTGCAAAGAAACAAACACAGGGATGTTGTCAAAATAGGAGGCAAACAAATATGGCCCAAATGAAAGAACAGAACAAAAATCTAGAAAAAGAATGAAATGAAATGGAGATAAATAATCTATCAGATGCAGTGTTCAAAAACTGGTTATCAGGATGCTCTAGGAACTCATTGGGTACTTCAACAGCATAAAAAAGACCCAGGCAGAAATGAAGGTTACATTAAGTGAAATAAATAAAAATCTACAGGGAACCGACAGTGGAGGGGATGAAGCCAAGAATTAAATCAATAATTTGAATGGCAAGGAAGAAAAAATCATTCAATCAAAACAGCAAGAAGAAAAAAGAATTCAAAAAAACAAGGGTAGGATAAGGAGCCTCTGGGACATCTTTAAGCATACTAACATTTGAATCATAGGAGCACCAGAAGAACAAGAAATTGAAAACTTATTTGAAAAAATAATGAAAGAAAACTTCTTTAATTTGGTGAAGGAAATAGACACACAAGTCCAGGGAGTACAGAGAGTCCCAAACAAGATGGACACAAACAGGACTACAACAAGATACAATATAATTAAAATGCTAAAGGTTAAAGGTAAAGAGAGAATCCTAAAAGCAGCAAGATGAAAAGAGGTAGTTACCTACAAAGGAGTTCCCATAAGACTGTCAGCTGATTCTCAAAAGAAGCTTTGCAGGCTAAAAGGGACTGGCAAGAAGTATTAAAAGTGATGAAAAAGCAAGGACCTACACCCTGGATTACTTTATCCAGCAAAACTATCATTTAAGATTGAAGGGTAGATAAAGTGCTTCCCAGACAAAGTAAAAACTAAAGAAGTTCATCATCACCAAGCCATTATTATATAAAATGCTAAAGGGAATTATGTAAGAAAAAGAAGAGGATCAAAACAATGAACATTAAAATGGCAATAAATTCACAACTACCAATAATTGAACCTAAATAACAAATTAAGACAACAAGCAGAACAGGAACAGAATCATAGATATGGAGATCATTTGGAGGGTTATCAGTTAGGAGGGGGAAGGTGCAAGGATTAAGAAGCACAAATTGGTAGGTGCTAAATAGACAGGGGGATGTTAGGAACAGTATAGAAAATGGAGTAGCCAAAGAACTTGTATGCATGACCCATGGACATTTTCTAAGGGAGGAGATTGCTGGAAGGAATAAGGGTACTGGGTAAAGGGGGCCAAAGGAGAAAAAAATTGGGACAACTGTAACAGTATAATCAATAAAATATATTTAAAAAATAAACAAAAGGAATAGCAAGGATCAAGTTTCTGTTGCAGGAGGAAACATATCAATTCCAGGAAGTGAAGAGGATACTGGAGAGCATGTGGTTTGAGAAGAGGTGGACAGGAGGAGGCGGCAGGCCTCAGAGAGCAAGCAGAAGGATTGGAAGATTTTAAGTAGGGGCTGGATCTGGCATGATCAGATTCCTTTATCAATAAGTTCACTATTTATTGGAGTAAGGAAATGAAAAAGAAGACTACTGCAGTTTGTGCTATATAGGTCAGAAATTATTATGGTAGAGATGGAGAAAATTGACTTGATTGAAGAGATATTTAGGAGTTAATTTGGTAGGGCTTGGTGAGATAGCTGTGGGGAATGAGTAAAAGGGGGCTTAGATGCCTCCTAGGTTCCTGATTGTGGGATTGGTACTACATACTGGGATGAAGAGGAGGAGGTAAGAGAAAGGAGAAAAATATGATTCAGTTTGGACAAGTATAGTTTGAAGCCCTTTTAAACATCCAAAAACACATCTAGAACAGGGTCTGGATCACAATAGGCTCTTGAAAACTATTTATTGATTTAATTGATTTAACAAAACTGTAGTAAAAAGAAAGATATATGAGTCTGGATCTCAAAGGACAAGTATGGCCAAAGACACAAGTTTATAAGTCACTGACCCATAGGTAGTTTTTGAAGATGTAGGTATTGAAGAAATTGCTTTGGAATGGAATATAGGAGGAAAAGAAAAGGACTGACAATTTAGGAATTCCAAAATTTATGGTTCAATAAAATAGAAGAAACCTGCCAAAGAGACAGAGGAATGAACAGAAGACTGGATGAAAGCAGGAGAGTAAAGAATCATGGAGGGCAGGTGGAAAATGTGTTTCAAGAAAGAGGAAATAGCCCTGGCTGGGTGGCTCAGTTATTTGGAGCATTTCCAGTACACACAGACACAAAATGTTACTAGTTCTATTCCCAGTCAGGGCACATACCTAGGTTGCAGGGCTGTTGCAGGGTGAGTACAGGAGGCAACCTATGGATGTCTCTCTGTCGCATCAATGTTTTTCTTTCTCTAGAGGTCAATAAACATATCCTCAGGTGAGGATTTAAAAAAACAGAAAAGAGGAAATAGATGTATGTTAGCACATAAAAAAGAGGTGATGAGAGAGTTTGATGAATAGATTATGTGCACAGGGGTGAACCATGTTAAGAAAAATCAGCAAGGGATATTGAAGCACCCCAGGGCCAGCAGCAAGTCAGAAAAAGCATGGGGAGAGAAGGGTTACCTGAACTTAGGAGACCCGTGACTGTCCGAGTGGGCTACTCAGTAATTACCTAACTGCAGGCAGGTAAGGAATAAGCCAGGGGTATAAATATCCTGAACTTTTATCTCCTCCTTTCTTCTGATTTCCTGCCTAGACTTTTATTGGCTAAACCTAACTGTTAGCCAGAAGGTATGGAATCCTGTGCATGTAATCCTAAGAAGTCAGTAACCTGGGGGCAGGGTGGAAAGAATGAAGAATGATCTGGAAGAGCAAAATGAAACTGCCCAATGCAAGTAAGCAGTGAAAGAGTGTTGTTGAGAGGGCAAGTAAGACGAAGATGGAAACATGTCCACTGGAAGACATAAAGTTCCTAGTTAACTTAGAGGGAGCTAGTGGGTAGAGAGATGTGAAACTCAGAATAAAATGGGTTGAAGAATGAATGGCAAGTTTGGCTGAGAATGGGGTAGAGAAAAGAGCCACTGCAAAAAGGTAATGTGCATATGGGAGAGGGTGTGGATAGTATTTCAAAGAGTTCATTGATGTGCTCTCTGCCACTCCCACCTGCTTGTACTCAATAAATTTTTCCTCACACCCTGAGGGACTTTCCATTATCCTAGTCAACCCAGTTAGACAAGAATCCTACATTCTTTTGGGACAAGGGGTCACTATGAAACCAAATAGACAATGGCAGAAAATTATGGCTCTTAAATTCAAAAATGATTTACTTCTCTGTGTGTTAAGATAGAGGACTCCAATGCATACTTGTAGAACCTTTTTAACTCTACCCCCCACAATTGAGATGAAAGACCTTCTGAAATGCCTTACCTGCATTCATGCCCTCTCATGCCATGGGCTAACTCTGATAAAACCTCTTTAGTTGGGAGAGAAAAGATTATATATGTCTCATGCGAAGATGAGACCAAGGGAGGTGGCCAAGCCTCGTAGAATAGTCCCCCATGCTATCCTTGTGCACTAGCTATGTAGGGGAGAGATTTCAATCATCTTGGGAGCCTACAGAACATTGTCTTGCTTCATTACATTAATGATGTTATGCTAACTGGACCTCTGCTAAGTGGGCCTCAGAATCTGTAAGAACCCTAGATTCCTTGGTATCTCTGATTATCAACATGGACCTCAGGACCAGGTACTGAAACAGGGACTATAAAAACTATGCTCTACATTAATTGTTTCTCTTCTCCCATCCCCCCAATGCCACCATATATGAAGAATATTAGTAGTGAATATTTCAGGTTTCTGGAGAGAGTGGGATCAAAATGACATCACTACCCAATGATATGGTACCTGAAGGAACTTTGAGTGTTTCCTGTGTCAGAAATAGAAATTTGTCACCTGAAGGAAGAACAAGAATGAATGCTGTGGGGCAAAGGGGTAGATTGTGCTGGATACCATCCATTTGCTCTTCCAGATCCACTCCTCTACTCTTGTGGGAGGCTGAATGATGGCTCCAAAGATATCCATAATCTCTGGAACCTGTGCACAGCTAAAGGAACTTTGCAGATGTGACAAGGTAAGGATTTTGAGATGAAGCAATTATCCCAGATTATATCAGTGTTCCCTAAATGTGATCAGACTAATAAAAAGGACACAGAAGAGTTTGACACAGATGAGAAAAAGGCCATGGGGGGTGGGAAATGTCGGGAGAAGCAGAGTCAGAGAGAGATGTACATCACCTGCTTTGACGATGAAGGAAGAGGCCATGAGCCAAGGAATGCAAGGAATGCAGCTCTAGGCTCTGGAAAAGCAAGGGACTGATTGTCTCCTAGGGACTTTGAAGGGACTGCAGCTTTGCTGACACTTTAATTTTAGCCTTGCAAGATTCATTTTGGACTTCTGACCTCCTAAACTATAAGAGAATACATTTCTGTTGGTTAAGCACCAAGTTTGTGGTAATTTGTTACAGAAGGAATAGGAAACTAATATACCCCTCTTCTGTGCCCTGAAGATGCTAGCCTGCATAGACTGTACAAACAATCCTTTGCCCTATGATTTCTGGTTAACTTTAGTCCAGTTGGTTATTCTGATATAATAGGGCATAATGATATTTGGGCACAACTCAGGAGAAATGTTTAGTTGGGCTTATCCAGGGCTGAGGTTTTGTATAGTGGGTTCAGGAACATATTGGAATTGGCTTGTACAAGTTCACAAGAACCAATTGTGTGCACATCTTCCTTGAAATCATACAGCCACAGTGGAAAATTTACACCAAGGAAGTCAGCAAAGACTACACATTAACCACCAACTCAAGTTGCTTGTTTAATATTTACAAGCATTCTATTGAATAAAAAATGAAGAAGATTATAATATTGGGAGGATAATCACTAAAATTTAAATTACTGAATTTAATTACTAAATTTAAATTTTTTTTAAAGTTTATTTATTTTTAGACAGAGGGGAAGGGAGGGAGAAAGAGAGGGAGAGAAACATCCATGTGTAGTTGCCTCCTGTGCACCCCTACTGGGGACCTAGCCCGCAGCCCAGGCATGTGCCCCGACTGAGAACCAAACCAGAGACTCCCTGGTTTGTAAGCCAGCGCTCAATCCACTGAGCCAGACCAGCCAGGGCTAAATTTAAATTTTTAAAAAATGTGAACTATAAGGATGCTGATGGATTATAATAATGTAGAAACTCATGGACTGATGACTCATTAAGTTTAAAGACCAAAATAGTGAAAACAGTGAAAAGATCACCTGCCATTTATAGTTTAAAAATAGGCCAAACAAAGTACTATATGGTTTAAGGATACCAACGTGTATTAGTTAAAACAATCTAAGAAGGCAAATAATTGATTTAGAAAAATCAGCTACAGTCAACTCTATGGAGGGAGATGCAGTCAGGAAGGGCACATACAGGGCTCCTAAGGTACTGGTGATGTTTATTTCTCAACAGTGATAGGCACATGGGTGTTTATTTTTTGTTATTCTTTAAACTTACAGCTATGTTTTATGCACTTTTTGTATGGTATACCTCTATGGGGTATCCCTAAAGTTGGTTTACAATTGTTCAGACTAGTATATAGACTCAAGTGTTTTATTTAATAAAGGTATTATGGAATAGTTAAGAACTTGGGCTATTAAATCTCCCATTATTAGTTATGTGATATTTAAGTTATGTGACATTGCACAAAGTATTTTTTTATTTCACAAATATTTGTTTCAAATATTTGTATCCCCAGATATCAGTACTGGGGATACACTGATTCAGAAGACAGATAGGCCCGAGTCACAGAGGTAGTTTTCTGTTGTCCTACAACTTACGTGTTAGCTTCTCTGAACCTCAGTTCTTACTGAAGACATAGAAACTGTGAAGATTAAATAAGTTAATTGTGTAGCAATTAGCATAGGGTATGGTACTTGGTAAATGCTCCATCAGTGGTGGCTACTTTTGTAATCCATGTGTATGAAAAGCAAAAAGATCCTTAATTTATCTGTTCCATGTAAATGAATTTTTCTAGAATTTAATCTCTTATTGTCTAAGGTTCTTTTAAAAAACTGAGCTTCAATACACATATAGCAAGTGCACTAATCTTAAATAAATGGCTTAATAATTTTTATATAACTATATATTCATGTAACTACCACCTAGATCAAGATAGAAAACAGAAATGCCTAGAACTTTTTGATTTTAGATATTTTTAGCTAAATATCTGAAAAGCTTGACATGCCTTTTTGTCTTCAGTAAGGGAGGACAGAAGTATAACTTAACCATGCCTTGCTGGCTATTGTCAAGGAGTGATGTAATTTGCTGTCTCCTTTCCTTCCTTTTTCTTCTCTATCCCTTTTAGATACACAAATATTACATGAGTTTTAATAAGTTTATGTGTGATTTTTGGTTGAAATTGCCATCTCTTTTATAGCCAATATTAGGCCTTTTTCTTAAAGGTCCGTACATATTTAATGTATGTTTTTAATCTATTATAGAGACATATATAAGTTACAGATAACTGTATGTTAAATAAGAATTATCTTGACACTAAAGTCAAATAAAGCCCACTTTAAAAGTTTTTAGTGACAAGACCTTAGTACAGCTGTTTCTAAAGCTTTGTTTGTTTGTTTTTGACACTATTTTTCTCTTCCATGAGTGTCACATACTTTGGACCTGAAGTACAGTATTCTCACATACTGACTTATTTACCCTCGTAGCATCTTTTCAAGACTGGTAGTAATTTGATTCCTTCTGACAGATGATAAATGAAGTACAGTGCATGAAAGCTGGTCTCATATCAGGACAGTGTTCTTAGTCCAAGGTCTTAATCCTCCCAGCTGGGCACTTGAGGTTTCAGAAATACCTCTTTTCTCTTCTTTAGGAACCAAGTAAACTTGAGAGTTGACAATTATCTGAACAGCCAGCTAATCCCAGCAATTATTTCTTTAGGGTGCGCTGTGGTCCAGTACAGACACTCCAGATGACTGCTTGATCTTGACTCACTTCCTTCTGTTTGGTCACGGATGATTCTAGACTTCAGATCACATTAGAAAATGAATTACTGAAGCAAGATGGATGTGTCCTGTATACAGCATACATTCGTGAATGGGTGCCAACTGCCCACACTTGATCTCCAAGGCCTTTTGTAGAAACTCGGCTTAGTAAATTCATTTGATTCTTAAACAAAACTGAATGAAAAAGGGTTATTGAGACTAGACCTTTGGAAGTGTATGGATCTCACACTTGTTCATCCATCTGTCCATCCATCCATCCATCCATCCATCCATTTGTCCATTCATTCACTGACAGCTTGCCATGTGTTGCCATGTATTGGGCATTAAGCTGCATGTAACTCCCTGGGCACTGGGACTATCCCTGCCTGCCACTCCTGAATGAATGTACTTTCTTGGCTTGATTTCATTTCTCTTCTCTCAGAGACCCATCATCTCCATGCAGTGTGGACCCAGTTTAATCTTGGCTTGGAAATAAGTTCATTTTTCTACCCATTTATGGGGAGGATTCTTCATACAGAGAGGTGGTGGTTTTTTTGGGCTGTGGGGGCAAGATCATTGCACTGCCTGAGATGGCTTTTCTCCTCTCTGCAGACTCTGAGATTCCCACTTGGACTCCAGAGTCCCATTGAGAGCATGACAGCAATGTTTATGTGCAATTCTAATGCTGGTTTTAGCAGCATAAGTGCTTTTTAATGCATAGCATTACAGCAAGTGGGCCCTATTCTCTCAGCCTCTGAATAGCTGTCTAGAGGGGCGTAATTCCCAGCTCTGCCTCCAAGCACAGTTATTTACAAGCTCAGTTACACATTCACGTCAAGTGTGGTAAAAGCTGGGATGGAGATGGGCTGAGTTTAAAGCAATTTGGCAAGTCTTTATTCCCTGCATAATCACTCAGGTCCCTCAGGCGCTCCTGACCAGATCTTCCTGTTCACATATGTCAAAGGGAGCCTGGGAATTTGAGGAGACCTGCTGCAGAAGCAGAATTTCTTCCTTCGGCCTCACTCTCTCTGATGTTCCCCATCAGCCTCTTAGTTGCCCTTCAGAGTGCCACTTACATTAAGATTCCCAACCCAAATCTATCCACTGCTGTCTATCTCCACAGACTCCACCCTGTCCCAAATTCTGCAAGAGTCTTCAGACTAAACTTGGAGTCCCACTTTTGTCTCTCTTTCCATCCCTTGCTGCCCCAACCCAGCCTTCACCACACAACCAAACTGATGTTTTTAAAGTGTAAATCAGATCCTATCATTACTCTCCTGAAAACTTTCCAATGACTTCCCATCAAACCCAAAATAAAATTTACCTCATCTGTCTACCTTACTGCATATATCTTATTACATGCTCCCTTTCTCTTGCTTGTAACAATCTAGTCACTCTGGCCTCCTGACTATTCCTCAAACACACCAACTTTATCCTACCTCAGGACCTTTGCATATCCTGTTATTTCTGCCTTTCCCAAGGCTGCCTCTTCATTGCTCAGGTCTGAGTTCTAACCTCACTTCTTTAAAGAGGTCTTCCCTGGATACAGTCTAAATAATCATTCCTTTCTCCTAGTTACTCTCTACCCCATTATCATTTATTTGCCTCAGTGCACTCAACATTATAAAAAATCATATTTATTTGATTGTTTATGTGTTTCTCTATCTACCCCACTAGAATATAAAATCTATGAGAGCAGGAACCTTGACTACCATGACTATTATGGCCTGGCACATGGTCAGTGCTCTGTAAGTGCTTGTTGAATGAATGAAATTTCTCAACGAAGTATTAGCTGACCAATGCTGTCCTGGTGTTATTGCTATCACTGTTATTACTCTTGCATCTGTAGCTGCTACCTTTTATTCTCTTTTTTTCTTTAATTTTTAAAATATTTTCAATTACATTCAATAATATTTATATTTGTTTCAGGTATACAGCATTAGTTGTTAGACAATCATACGCAGGGGTGGGCAAAGTACGTTTACAGTTGTTGGTATGGAAAACACATAGTTTATTTTTGTATTATTATTTATTAATTCTATTATTTACTTGCACAACAGTTCATTTTGATTTCTAAGGATTTCCATGCTGAGTCACTTGAAGTTGAAGGAAGCCAGACTTTGTGTGAACTTCATGCCTCCACCCAGGTTGGCATTTACAGCATTCTAAAAGCTTTCCATGGTGTCTGTAAAATTTAAAGCTGTCAAATTTTAACTTTAACAACTCAGGTTGTAGGATGGGAGACACCCTATATGTTTTCTCATAATGAGAATACGCATATGAATTTTCTTCTGGAAATGGATAGAAGCTAATTTCTGCCTGGTGTAGGTTTATCTTCTTTTCTAAGGAAGCCATTTTTCATTTGTCATAGGATTTTAAAAAATTTTTAAATTGTCTATATTTGTGTAGCATAGCTGTCTTAATGACAAATAAATTGCCTTCTAAATGCTGTTTACATATTGTTTTCCTCATACCCTAGCTTGAGTTGATTTTGATCATTTCCTTTATTTTTAATCAATGTAATACATGCACATGATTTTTTAAATTGCATTTTTAAAAAAGGGAAAACAATAGTTCTTTATTCCAGCCCTTCCCATCCTCATTCCTGCTCCCCAGATGCCAGCATTTAACTTTTTAAAGCTGTTTCTTTACTGGCACTTCTGCAGTTCCAGATAATATGATTCTTCTACTATTTCCTGATTTGTCCACTGTTGACATTATCTATTGATTATAGTGTTAAGATAAATGGATATTTAACTCACTTGGGCTGTCCCCTCCTCACCTGTCTACATCCTCCTAATGTAGTTATTTCACTATTTTTGTTAAATCTATAATCAGTAGTTTACATCATTATGACACAGTGTATATGTCCTCTGCAGAGCACAGAAGTACACCGCGACTACATTTTCACTCTTTATAGTTTTTTTGTTTTAGCTGATGTCTTTAATTGCTTTTCTGATTTCCTGTTGTTTTTCAGGTGTTAACATACCCCAATGATTTCCAAACACTTCATCACATCGGGCTTTATATTGAGTCCCGTTTTTCTTGTAGGTGCCCTATCTAGGCCTTCCTTCCCTTTCTGGTCCTGCTGCCCGTGCTTTCCTGACGGCTTCTCCACTGCTCCACTGCTCCACTGCTCCACTGCCTTGACTCTACTGCTTTCTGCATCCAGACACATCTTCCCTTCAGTTTCACACCCGCTTCTACTCGAGCACATCCTAAGATAAGAAGTTGTCTGTATCTTTGCCTGTAAAAGAGAGGTATTTGTTTTGCATCGACTGGTGTGGTTCGTTTGGCTGGGCATCATCCTGCAAAGCAAAAGGTCATCAGTTTGATGCCCAGTCAGGGCACACGCCTGGGTTGTAGGTTCCATCCCTGGTTTGGGTACACTTGAGAGGCAAATGATCCATGTTTCTCTCCTTCTCTTTTTCCCTCCCTTACTCTCTCTAAAAAATAAATAAACAAATAATATCTTTTTGAAAATGTCTTTGTTTTCTATTCATATTTTATGAAGGGTTTGGGTGAATGTAGAATTATAGGTTGATATTTACTTTTCCTCTTCATTGAGAAGACACTGCACCACTGTCTTCTAGGACTGACTACCATTTTAGGAAGTTTGATGCTGTTCTGATGCTCATTCATGTATAATGTTCTTTTTCATTCTGCTCTAGACACTTTTAAGATTTATTTTTATTCCTAGGGCTCCAAAATTTCAAAATAGGCCTTCATGTAAGCCATTTTTAAATTCACTATTTGGGGATATTATGGCATTTTAGATAAGAGTCTCTACTTCCATCCCTCAGCTTTGGAACATTTTCTTGTATTTTCAAAATAACTTTATCCCCTCTATTCTCTCTGGGTTTCCTTTCAGAACAAGTATGAGTCAAATTATGGGTCTCTTGGATTAGATCCTCTATATTTTTTTATTTCCAATTTCATCATCTTTTTCTTTTCCTTTCTAAGAAATTTTCTTCATTTTTATCTTCTAACATTTATTAAAGTTTTTAATTTGGCAATAATGTGTTTAATTTTCAAGAGCTCATTCCTTTTCTCTTAGAGTTCTTTTTATTTATGGCCATCTTTCCCTACTTTTTTTTTTGAGGATACCATACCAATAAGAATGTCAATTTGGATAGCAAATTTTTTTGTTTTAAGTTTTGAGTTTTATTTTTCAATTCCTCAGTTATCCTTCTTGCTCAAGTTTAGTCTTAATTTTGTAGGTATATTCGTTCACTTTTTAATCTTACCAGAAAGAAGTCTTCTTCAAGTGCCTGGTGACTTCATCGTCTCTTCATACTTGCGTGACAATTAAAGAATAACGGGAAGCAGAGGGTCACTAGGGCAGGGCTTGCTAATTGTTGGGCTCTATTCTAGGCTGAATAGGCAGGGCTGCTGGGACACCTCTAGGTATCACTATACAGGAACATCCAGAAAGAAACTTCTGGTCTTCATAATGGGGTAGACATCTGATTACTGACATTCTGCAAGTGAGGGGATGAATGAAGGATGGTAGGTGCTCATCTTTTGGGTTAATTCCTTTTCTTTGACCCCATACCTCACCCCATATATGGCACCTTCAGATCTCTCTCTGGGGTTCTGAGGACAAATTGGATCTCTGCTCAATATACACTTCAGGCTATATCTTCTCTATTTACTATCCAGTATCTAAAAGTGTATTAATCTCTTGTCATTGGTGTCTTCTCCACCAATCTCTTTGTCCTTGTGGGTTTATGTATTATATTCCTGGGGGGGGGTATGTCATAGAAAGAAGGGCACAGAATTCTCTACCTTTTAACAAAAAGCAGCTTGAATTATTAATGTTTTAAAAGGACATAGTCATTATATAATTACTTTCATATAAAATATCCAAAATAGGCAAATCCATAGAAATGAAAAGCAGATTAGTGTCTGCCAGGGGCAGGGGGGCAGGGAGAGAGCAGAATAGGGAGTGACTTCTCAGTGAGCATGAGGCTTCCTTGTGGGGTGATGAAAAGTTCTGGAACTGGGTAGTGGTGGTGGTTGCACAACATTGTGAATGTACCTAATGCCACTAAATTATATGCTTTAAATTTGCAAAAAGTGAAAAACTTATTTGTATTTTATCACAATAAAAAGTACATAGTAAAAAGTATGTAGTGACCATGAATAACTTACAAAAGGTTTTCACAAAGAGTATATTCAGACTATGTTCCCATAGAATCCTGGTGTTTTGCAATCATTGTAAACATAGAGATTGAATAATAGCAGCTTTCTCCATTCATATTTGAAAAATCAATTCATGAGTAGAATATTCTCAATTCTGAGTTTTCTCCTCACATATTGTTTTCAATTTCTGACACCTGATGAGTCTTATCTATCCTGAAGCCCAATAAAATATGTCCTCTTATTTACTGCAAGAATAGATATGTGGAATTATTCCATGTTGTAAATATCACTATCTCTTCTTGTTCCACAGAGTTTAAGCCATCCCTAAATTTCCCTTTTTTCAATTGCTTGGAAAATATAATACTCAGTTATTAGTCAAATGAGTAAATAAAATAGCAGCTTTGTATGAAGAATTATTGTAAAACCATGAACTACTTCCTTAGATGGATCAGAAAATGCAAATACCATCTTAGCAGCCTTGGCTCTTTGGAAGAAACAGGCCCACAGAGCGTAAGTGAAAGTTCACTGAACAAAGGTGGTCACATTTCCCTGACTTGGTCACCCTAGGCATCCTGGGATAAGGAGGGATCTCTGGCCTGACCAGAGGCCAAATCCCCTTCCTCGTTGTGCTCCCTCTGACTTGTCCTTAGGTTCCCCTCACACAGACTTAAAACCAGCTGACATTGGCTTTGACTGAGCACTCACAATGCTAAGAGCTTTACATGGATTGTCTTTTTGAATCCTCACAACATTATTGTTTCCGTTGGACAAATGAGAAAACTGAGGCCTTGGAGACTTTTAGTAACTTGCCCAAAGCTTTACAGGCAATAAGTGGCAGTGCCTGAAGGCAAACCCAGGTAATTTGGCTCTAACATCTAGTCTTATAGCCATTAGGTAATGTCTCCCCTTTTGCAAATTAGAATTCTACCATTTGGGTCCCTCCCATCACTGTACAATTAAGAAATGCTAAAACCCACATAAAACCTTTGGAGGAGTAGTTGTCAGAAGATTCCAATTTTTCTTGTACTGTCACTTTTAAGTACAATGCCAACAAAATAGAATTGTCAAAGCAGGAGGGAGCCCAGGTGCAGCAGAGCAGAATTGGGCAGGTAGCAGGACCTCCATGGGAGCAACAGTCTGGTGCCCTTCATGGGGTGGTCCTCCCTGGCCCTGTGAGAACGGAGCTGCCACAGGGTTGTGACATGTGCCCATGTATGCTTAGGCTGCTGATCTGGGTCAGTCGGCCTCAGACTCCTGTGATAGGACCTGTGGGGCCAGTGAGGAGCTGGCTATTTCATGGCTGTGCTGGCCACTGTGCAAGTAACAGATTTTCCAGAAGTCTAGAAAAAAGGCCCTCACACAGGCAATGGAAGAAAATATTAGAATCTTTAACTAGATTACCTCCATAGGTTCTAAATGAATTACTGATAGTCTACATTCAACTTTAACCTTAAAAAAGTAAGAAATAGATTACTCTTTTAATGTATGAGTTGACACAGACTCCCTCACTAGTCCACTTGTCACAGAGTCACTTCTCACACAGGGTTCTCCCAGTCCACTAATGGGAGTTGGGTGAGTGACCCACAGGGCTCTGCAGCAGTATCCTCCCTTACTCATCACATCAGCTGAATGTGTTATGTGTCCATGTGTGCCATTTCAGAAGAAGTATAGACTGGATCATAGTTTCTAACAGTGTAAGCACTGGTGAGCAGTGAGAAATGACAGAGTGAAGGGACACTGTGTATCTAAAATGAGCTCAGCAGTAGCCATAACACCAGGCCAAAATAGTGGCAAGTTAATCAGACCTGACAAGAAAATGGTGTTAAAAATAAAGTTGAAATTGTGAAAAAGACTATAAAAATAATTTTATACTAACTATCATTTAAACCGAATCTGAACCCAGGGGTATGTTATAACTTTATCTGGTGCCTAATATTAAAGCTATGATATTAGCAAACAAATCACCCATAATTTCTTCAGTGTTTAAAGTTATGGGAGACAGGACATCATACTTTATAAAATTTAATGGAACTAAATAAATATTAAAAGATTTCTTTTAAGGTTTTTAAATATATAACTACAGATGTAAGTAAATGAACAAACATTTAAGGTTGCAGGCTCAAAATTTTTAATTAATTGATGGAAGGGTCAATTAAAGGGAAGTTTGGACATCTCAGCACACCTGGTATAGAACCTAGATCCTTAAGAAATATATGCTTTCTCTCACCTGATTTTGACCCACTTATGGTAGTCCTGCCCCTGCTAAGTTACACATATTCATATGCATGTATACGCATGTACTCTCTCCCTCTCTCTCACTCACACACACACCCAAGCTATTATATGGCTTCTATTCTCTAAACACATTTATTCTCTTTAAACCTGAACATACGCCCCTTTCTTTACCCCTGACATGTACTTTTATTTCAAGATTAGCTAAGATTAGCTCTGCTTCCAAACTCTTTTAATAAAGGAGCTAGAAAAATATTTATCAAAACTTTCCTAAGGCTGCTTAAAGAAATTCTAAATAAAATATTAACAAATACAATGCAGTAATTCTTTAAATGAACAACCCATTAAATGGTAGAAATCACTCAGAAATGCAAGGAGAGTTAAATATTAGAAAACCTTTTCATATAATTCATTATATTAATAGGTGAAAAGAAGAAAAGCAATTGATCATCTCTATAGATATAAAGAAAGCATTTGGTAAAATTCAATGTGAATTAAAATAAAAATTCTTAGTAAAATATAAATAGAAACTTTAACTTGATTAATGTGCAGATTTTTGTGTGTATGCATGCAAATGTGTATCTATGGATGTACACTGATATACATGTGTTTAATAACCACATACTTCAAAAGCCAGAGTTATGCTTAATGTCAAAGCACTAGCCAACTTCCCTTTGGAATACAGTATCACTATTTTTAGTCTCTATGATTGCCTATGTGGAAAACCCAAGAGAATTATCTGAAAACTATTAGAAACAGCAGGAGAATTTACTAAAATAAATGGCTGCAAAGTTAATATAAAAAGTAGTATTCCTGTATTCAAATAATAACCAGTTAAAACATATATTAAAATGAAAATGTTCCATTTAATATTGCAACTAAAATCACCTTTCCATTCCCATCACACCTGCAAAAGGAATAAACCTTGAAATAAATGTGAAAAGCTAAGGTGAAAAAAAATTTCTACTTACTTCTGAAGAAAAACAAAAAATATTTTAATAAATAGAGAGGAATGCTTTCCTATTGAATGGGAAGATTAATGAAGGAAGTTAATTCTTCCTAAGTGGGTTTCTACATTCTGTGTTATTCCAATCAAAAGTGCCTGCAGCACTTTTTATTCAACAAAATTATATTTAAGTATAACTATAAAATTAAATAAGTAAGAATAACCAGAAAAATCTCTGAAAAGGAAGAGTAATGAGGGGGACTAACCCAACTACATGTTAAAATATATAATCAAGCTATAGTAATTAAAAATTGCTTAGGATTAGATGCAAGATTTAATGGAACAGGGAACAGTGAACAGAATTGGAAAAAAACATAAACCCAGTACAGGTGGGAGTTTTGTACATGATAAAAGTAGCATTTCAAATCAGCAAGAAAAAAGATGGATTTTTCAATAAACAGTGTTGGGACAACTAGCTAGCCATTTGGGAAAAAATAAAACCAGATCTCTATTTCATTCCTTACATTAACTTGAATTCCAGATGGAGCAAAGATTTAAACATTAAAAAGACAAAACCATAAAAGCACTAGAAGGAAATTTTTTGTAAAGGGAAGGCCTTTCTAAGCATGCCGTAAAACCCATAAACCATAATAGAAAAGATTAATAAAGTTGACTCTATACATTTTAAAGCCTCTAAATTTAAAAATAGCTATTAAAATTAAAAACAAACATACACTTTGACCTATCAACTATATTTCTAGGAAATTATCCTCTAATTGTACTAAAAAAATGTGAAAAAACAAAAAAAAGAAAGAAAGAAAGTGATCCATATGTGTATGGATGTTCATTGCAAGATTATTTACAATAGAAAGAAAAAAAATAGTGAGCCACCTAAACACCCATCAGCAGACAACTAGTTAAGTAAAATACAGTACAAGCCTAGGATGAACCACATGTAACTATTAAAAAGAACACAGTAAGTCCTTAAATGCTGTAATGGAAAGCAATCCAAAATGCTATTAATTGAAAAAAGAAAAATGCAAATCACAGAATGGTTATCATATACACTCATTATAACAATTTCTTTCTAGTGCTTTCCTTTATGGTTTTATTTTTTTAATGTTTAAATCTTTGCTCCATCTGCAATTTAATTTAATATAAGGAGTGAAATAGAGACCAGGTTTTATTTATAATCAGGTTTTATTTGCAGTACTTTGTAATTTACAAAAACATTATATCCACGATCCATTAATTATATCTCCTTTCTCCCCAGATCACAGCCTCTTTCTCTACTCAGCAGATGAAATGTGTTGCAGAGCAGAACTCCCCAGCCAGTTCGACAGCATGGCATGGAGAGTTGATGACAGTGTGTGTATGGTTTGCTGAGGGAATTAGAGGAGGTTGCTTATGCCAGAGTCTCCCTTGTGGTTGGAGAGCTCCAGGGTGCTGCTGGGTGGAGGGGAGCAGTGATGAGCATCTCTGTGGACCTATAGCCCTTTCCCAATGTGTTGGTACACTGTGTAGGACCATTTCCTCAGGAGCCCTGGGTTGCAGAGAAAAGGGGTTGGCCTCAGAAGAGGAAGAAATGGGGATCTTATTCTGACACAGTCTCGGTGGAGGGAGTGTGGGAGATAGGGCAACCTTTGACAAAAGGTGGGGTTGAAGGGTCGGGGGGGCTTATGCTGGGTCTGGGTATGTTCTAGACCTTGGGAAGAGATCAGCTTTATCTCTTTCCAGGAATTGCGGGAACATGGGCTTTTAGGTCTTGTCTGAAAATAAGCAACCTCTGCCAACATAGAGAACTGGAGAGGGGTGCACATGAAGGCAGACAGACTGAGGTGGGGTTCGCGCTGTGCCCCTTTATAGCTAGGTGACTGGGACAAATTATTTCACATCTCTAAGCAAAGTGACCTCTTCTGGAAAATCAGGTTAGTAGGTATCTTGCAGGACTGGGGGAAAGAAACAAAAGTGTCAGCCTTGCCCTAATATGGCATTCTCTTTTATTTTTATCAGTCCTGCCTCCAAGACAGCCCTTACAAGTAAATATATAAAATTTCAGGGGTGCTAAGAAGTTTCCTTAATCCCTCCAAATTATATCTCCTTTATCCCCAGATTGCAGCCTCTTTCTCTAGTAGTTTTTTCCTCTCACACATCCACATGATCACTGTTGCCTAAAATTTTACCCCTCAGAAAGTTCCCTTCTCTCCCTTCTACCCTTCTCCTCTCTCTCCCATTCTCCTCCCCCTAATTACAGGGATAAAGTATAATAAATATGCAAATGACTCTGGCCTGTGTGGCTCAGTCCATTGGAGCGTCATCCTGTACACTGAAAGATGGCAGGTTTGATTCCCAGTCAGGGCGCATGCCTATGTGGTGGGTTCAATGCCCGGTCTGATAGACTACAAGAGGCAACCAATCGATGTTTCTCTTTCTCTTTCTCTCTTTCTCCAAAATAGCAATGAAAAAAATGTCCTCAGGTGAGAAATAAAGAAATAAATAAATAAAACATATGCAAATGTTGGGGGGAGAAGCAACACATTGAGTCCCATTCTCCCTCAAACGCCAGCAGTCATTCCACAGCAGAACAAACGATGACTTCACATTGCTTCCTAATTTCACTGGAGAGCAGACAAAGTGTGCCGTTCGAACCTCAGGTTGAATCTAAAACCCAGAAGGCAGTATCTGCCTTTTACACAGAAGTTTAAAACAAGGCACCAGGAGCTATAAATCTCAAGTTCTAGAGCAAATCTCAGGAACCCAACACCTTTTCTTCTCACTCATGTGGGTCAGGCAACTAACTACCCAGAGCAGCTGTCCCCCGTGCCATGGCCAGGCAATCCAGACTGCCCCCACCTGAGGGTCACCCCTCTCAGTGCAAGACCTCCACCCTGGCCAGGAGGGGAGAAGAGAGCTTGGAAAGACATGCAGGGCTCTTCACTGTCTCGGCCTGAAAGCAACACCCCCCACCCCCATTCCATGTCACTTCTCCTAACAGACCATAGGCCAGAACCAGACACCCAGTGTAGTATAACTTTTGGGGTTGGGAGGGTGGTGTGAGAGGCAGAAATGCCTAAAACTACTAAAAGGAAAAGACAACCAGACACTGAGGGGACTGATGAGGGTTTTGTTGACTTTTCAATCCCAACCGAGGCCAGCTCTGTTGAATATCAGCAGGGCCCAGCAGTGTGAACAGGGCTAGGCTTTGGCCTGAGGAGCACCTGTGGGGTAACCTTCTTCAGCAAACCTTTACTCAGTGCCCACTCCTTCCCAGTCTCTGAACTAGGCTTATAGATGTGAAGGGCACAGCCCTGCTTTGAGGAAGATCACACTCACTCCAAAAGCAACTTTGAGTCCAAGCATAAGGTCTTGATTGATCATTTCAGCACCAAAGCATGTTTTCAATTATGCAAGGAGCCCCCAGGTTCTTGCAACTGCCATTTCCTGGTATGGTCTGGACAAATTTACCTCAAACCAGGACACTGGTCTATGTCTATCATGGCAAACACTGGCATCCACTGCTGACCACCAGCTTGAAAGCACAAGCCCATTCACTGCGCAAGCCCAAGTTGTGCTGCCCTAACTTAGCTGTAGCAGCAGCCCAGTGAGAACCAAATTCCATCATTGGAAAAGCCAGTTAGAGCAGCTATTCAGCATCACACAGATCTCATAACTGAACTGGCTTAACTTTCGTCTGTGTTTGCCAGTGGTTCTCATAGTGTGATCCCCAACCAGTAGCATCAGCATCACCGGGAACTAGCTAGAAATGCAAATTCTCAGGCCCCAACCTAGACCCACTGAATTTAGAAACCAGTGGGTGAAGCCCAGCACTCTGTTTTAAATAAACTCTCAAGGTGATTCTGATACATGTTCTGGTTGGAGACTCTGTGGTGTATGAGGCAGAGATGCCACTCAGACCAGGCTTGAGGCTGGGAGTCAGCTTTTCATACCTCTCCGAAGAGCCCATTACTGTAGCCTTGGGAGAGTGGAGGGCAAGATGTTAGAGGGTTATTGGTCCTTGAGGTTTTATCTTTGCTTTATTTGAAGATATTTCAAAGATAATATATCCTAGAGGTTTGCATTCCTAGATACACATTAGAATCATTTGGGAAGCATTTGAACACACCTATGCCCAGACCCAACTTTGGAGATTCTGATTCAGAGATTGTGGGCTAGGGCCAAAGCACATCCAATTTGTTAAAAGCTTTGCAGGTGATTCTATTGTGCAGCCAGGTTGAGGACCACTTGTTGAAACTGGAATGAGGCTGGAAAGTGGGGATGATACCTCTCCTGGCATTTCCCTCCATGGGTGTTGGACCCTATGCTTTTTCAGTAGATAGACATCCTTGGGAACTCTACATTTGGGCAGAAATGTGGAACTTGCTTAATTCCAACTAAAAGCTTTATTTGTACCTTCCCAAACATGCATGGTAGAGCCTCACACTTAAAGACTATAGATAACCTGATCCTTCCTCCTCTTGCCCCCAACCTCCCACTGTACCATAAAACCCAACAGGCACTCCTGCTTTGCATGGAGTTAGCATTCAGGCATTCTCCTTCCAGGCTAGGACAAATTTCTTGAGGATGGGAAGAAACATCAAATTAATATTAATATCAAATCAAGCCTTCTCAATAAGAATCACTCTGGTGTGACAGGTTCCATCTCTAGCCCATACCTTCTTCCAATTCAACGTACTATTGCTGCACTGACCTTCTTAACCCTATCTTGTGCAATCGGCCAGGTACCATGAATAATACAACAGACGTTGGGCCAGCAGAAAGTAGCATCTCTTCCTCTACCTGGGACTAAGGTTTGAGCCAAACTTTGCTGTGGCCTGCCCCTTCGCAGCAAGTTTTGTGCATTTCGTGGGTTTTCTACTGGGTCAGAAGCAGAGGCTACCAGACTTTCCAGGGGAACCCAAATACATTATCATCAAATATTTCCTTGTTCTTCAACAACAAAACAATGCAAACAAAAAGGATTCAGACCAAACTCCTTAAAGGCAGCAAGAGCTCCATTTGATAAAGAAGAGTGTTATCTAATGCTTTCTACATCAATCAATTGCCTGAGTAAATATGACACAATTTTTAGCAACCTGATCTCATTCCCATCCCATTGCTAACCCCATTGAAGACCTGAGGACTCTATAGAGAATACAGCTTAAGAAAACAAAGCTTTTCCCTTGCATCTCTTAGGAAAAATAAGAATCCCCCTTCAAATCTTCTGTGTGGTGGAGCAACTTGTCTCAACTCTCTGTATATAAGTTTCTTTATCTGTAAAATGGGGAGAGTGTGAGGATCCCAATTCAGTTTGATGTATTAGTTGTTGCTCAATAAATAGCTGTTGAATGAAAGAAAGGAATAAGAGATAAGGGATAACCAATGCCAGTTGTAACCCAGAATCACAAGGCTGAGTCTTGCACTGCCAGGGATAAGTTTTAAGAAGTCTGACAGTTCACCCAGTCACATCTTAGCCAGAATGTCTGAGGGATATGACTTTCCTCTTGGTTCTCCCATATTTTTTGCAGCACCCAATGCCAGTGACCCCTTTGGTTCCCAGGAGGCAGGTAGCTCTTTTGATTCTCCTCCTCCTGGGGTTGGGCACAAAGTATAGACTTAGACCATAGTTATCCCTGGCCTCGTGGGCTCTCTCACTCTATGGTGGACACTCACCTTCTTCCAGATCCTCTCCCTCAGGCCTCTCCTCTCTTGGGAACACCTGGGTCCTCCTTTGCCTTTGTTTCACTTTGGGAGAGTTTTTGGATCCACACCTCTTTGGAGCTCTTAGTAAATACAATTTGTTTTGAGACAGACAATGATGGTAGCATTCTGTTTTTAGGAACCTCTTAATAGCTAAATGCAATTAAATATCATAATTTATTCTATTAAATATCATAGATTTAACTATTCTATGAGTTATATGTAAGTTAATTAATTTATTCTTTATACCAACTATATAAGGCAGAGAGTATTATCACCACTATACAGATGAGGAAACTGATGCACTGAGGTGTTACATAACTTGTTTGAGGTTAGACAAAAAATAAGTGATAGGGCTCATAGGGCACAGGGTTACATAGCAAGGCAATTTGTGACTTTAACTACTATATGATGGTTGCCTCTTAATGAGTACAACACCTTCTCCATCCCTGCATAATTTGAACCTTTAATGATATAATTTGAGCTTTTAATGATGGCAAAGAGGCCTATTGACATATCCAAATCAGTTGGGAGATAAAATAAAATGAGGAGGGAGAAAATGCTCAAATTACAGCTCCTTATTACTTTTCAGACTCTGACAATTGGTTCCTAGAAATATATTGTGTAGTGGAAAGACCACGGAACTTGCATTCTAGATGTCTGATCTCTTGTCATGACCTCTGTTCATTATGTTCTGGGGCAGGTTACTTAAGCTCTCTTGTCTCCATTTGCTCATCTTTAAAATGGGGATGATAATAATAACTTATTGGTTCTCAGCCCAATGATGGGCCTTTTAGTCCTACTCTGTACTGCCAAACCAGGAAACCTAAAAAATGGCATTTTTTCAAACCCCGAGGCCAGCTGGATGCAGTTAGTCTATGCCAATGGGAGACTTTAGAGGGAAATGAAAAGCAACAGGAAAAGAGAGTCATTGTTCTGCTTCTGACTCCAGAAGTGGGGGCAGCAGTACAGCAGCAATTTCTCCCAAAGGCAGTTATGGTTTGCTGCAATAATGGCAATGGTTACTGTAACAACAGAATGGGGGCAATGGTGGGCGTGATGACTGTAAGACTGTGGGTGGGATGTTCGCTTCTGATTTTCTTGGAGACATTACAGAAAGAAAATTACAAGTTTGGTACTTTCATATCATAGCTTAAGGTCTAGTTACAGAACTAGAGAGCTCCTGTGATGGTACTAAAGGAATCTCTTATTTTTTTCAGCCACAAGACTAAAATTTTACCCCATAGGTTGTAGAATCACAACGTATTGAATAATTTGAGTTCATGAACCCATCAGATCTTTCATATGAGAGTCTGAGGGTTGATTTGGGAAGACTGGATGGATCCTTGAGAATTGGAATGGGGCAGTTTGGATAGACTCATGCAAATATGAGACACTCCTGGTCTCCTAAGCCCCTTGCCAGTAGGAGCAATCCCTCCTCCCCCAGTGGAGAAGACTGGTCTTCCTTTGCAAGAGGACCCTGTTAATCACCTCATCCAAGGCCGCTGTCTTACATGAGGATGCAGAATCTTCTCCTCAAGATTTATTCTCTCCACCTCTCATGGCCTCCAGACTCATAACCAGTATCCTATTCCAGAAATTCTAGGGGCAAAAGTTTAAAGTCTGGCATTGAAGGATACAGCCTTATATACCTAAAAATAATTGCAAGATTTTGTTCATTTATATTGGCAAAACTCTAACATAGGAATTGATTATAAGGCTGTTAGATTAAGGAAAATGAATAAAATATTGGATTGGATCAATTGAGATGCATAATAGAGATGGATAATCACTTGAACTTTTTCTTCTTTTAAAAATAGGGTAAAGTATATTGGTTTGTAAGGGATAGTTGCATTGTCTTAAGTGGAAAGATGAATTGTTGATATTGTTGGTGAAAGTTTAAGAGTAGAAAAGTATATAGAGATGCTGAGTAGCCAAAGGGGTTAAGTGTTCTGGGTATTATCTTTGCCTCTTGGCCCTACATTTGTTCTGCTATATTCTTCTATATACTACCAGAGCTGGAAACTTGAAAATTACATTTCCCAAACTTCCTTGCCAGCAGACTTTTGTTAATGTTGGCCAACAGGAGGCACTGACCAGAGATTAGAAGACGTGTGGAAGACAGAAGCTGTTGTCTTGCTTCCAAATCTAGCCATGGAACTGAAGGCTACTGCTGGTGACCAATTTCCTGAAATCATGGTGATTGCTACAGCCACAGCCACAGGTCCCTGCAGTAGTGACAGTGGTTACTATAGCTGAAGCAATGGCTGTAGCAATAGTGGAGGGAGAGGCATCCAAGCTTTCTGCTCAGCAGCAGTAGTGCTGGTTCTATCCATCACATGGGAGCAGCAGCAGAGCTCCATCCATCTCAGTAGTGAGCACAAACCAAGGAGTTCTGGGTAGCATACCTTCCCCTTTTGTCCCTCCAAACCTTGTAACTTTCATAACCCATTTTCTGGATTAAATTCCCCCTATTTGAAATATCTAAGCAGATTCCTGTTTTTCTGACTGACACAAAGACAGAGAAGTAATATCTTCTTCTTTATATGGTTGTTGTGAGTATTAAAGAAGGTAAACATAAAAGGTGCCCGATACAGCATCTGACACAAAGGAGTGGGAATGACTGTGGGAGCGGGGGGTGGGATGGGCAGAGGAGGGCAAAAGGAGAAAAATTGGGGCAACTGTAATAGAATAACAATACAAAATGATTTAAAAACTTTTTAAAAGATTAACAAATAAAAATAAAGAATAGTGTATTAGAAATCAGGACAAAAAAAGCTGTGATGCATTTACACAATGAATTACTACACAGCCATAAAAAAATAAGGAACTTTTACCTTTTGTGAGAGCATGAGTGAACCTGGAGATTATTATGCTAAGTGAAATAAGCCAGTCAAAGAAAGACTAGTACCATGTGATGTCACTTATATGTGAAATCTAATGAATAAAACAAACTGACCAACAAATAGAAACAGAATGGATACAGAAACAGAAACAGAATCAAATGGATACATGGAACAGCCTTGCAGCTGTCAGGAGGAAGGAAGACTGAATGAATGAAGGGGGAGGGGTTAGCCAAAGAACATATATGCATAACCCACGGACACAAAAAACAGCATGGTGATGGCCAGAGGGAGGGTAAGATGAGAGCCGGGTAGAGGAGGCCAAAGCAGGGGTTGGGGGGGTGGGGATGGGGACATCTGTGATAGCGTCAGTAATAAAAATAAAGAAAAAATGGGAGAAAAAATAGCTCCACAGCCTCCTATTCATTTCTCTCCACTCTCAATTCCTTGTTCCTCAGTTCTTCATAATCTCCTATGGAGGCCACTTTGGGGACATACACCTGTCCTTCTTTTGTCTTTCTATGCACACTGCTTGATTTCCTCCCTCTACATCTCTTTCCACTACATTTACAGTCATTTTCTTAAATCTCTTTCTCTGTCTGTTTCTCTCTCCTCTTTCTTTCTTTTTTGATTATAAAATAGTCCACACACTATGGGAAACAGCATGGAGACACCTGTCTTTTTTAAATCCCTACTCTGATCTTAAGGCATATCTTTTTCCTTCCTTCCCTCCTCCTTCCTTCCTACCTCCAGGGTCTTCCAACTTGCTTCCTGATCCTATACTATTTACCAAAAAGATCCCTGCATTACATCGAGAGAGGAGTGGTGCTTATCTATGGTGCATTTGCATGAAGGGAAGGAAAGCAAGACAACAAAAATAAAAGACCCTGTTTTAGCAGGACTTTCATATTCCTGGGAATTCCTAGAAATTCCCTCACAACCTAAGTATTGAAGCTCAAGGAAAACTCTGCTTATTGTTGTTGTTGCTGTGGTTTTACTCTTCACGTTGCATTTTGTTGCTAGTAGAGCAATGGTCAAGTTTTATGTAGTGTTTTTCCGAAAATGCTCATTATTTTAATCACATGGTGGGTTAAATGAGCTTTGTGGATTCTAACAACAGTTCTAATACATTTTCTACAGAGAATATCTTTTAAATTTACAAACTTTTTTTGAGAAAGTTACTAATTATTAATAGGGGACAACATTGTCTTAAACTAGAGTCCCAACAAACAGAGATTAAGAATTCATGCTAAAATTATTCGTTAGGATATATTGTCAGGAAAACCAGTAAGGGAGTGGGAAGGGAGACCAAGGAAAAGAAGGAGGGAAAACAAGGGTATCACCCCTCAGTCAAAGGCTACTCTCAAAGGGATGAAAATCCTCAGGCACCAGTGGGCTGTCTGCACCCTCAGGCAAAGTGGGGTTAAAGAACCTGAGGGAAGCCCTCTGATTAAAAAAAGCTCAAGTTCTAGCTGTTGGGGATAAAAGCATCCAAGGAACTAGCATGGAAAAATGGTAAAAGGCTTGAGGGGATATTAGTGGAGCACTGTGAATGTATGTTACCCACCTGCATTCTTGTTAGTGTTTCATAAGTGTTTGCCATTGTTTATTAAATGAATGAATGAGTGAATTTGGCTTCATAGATATAATCTTTGTAATGAAATAAGGTTATCTTTTGTCTCCTGTGTATTCTTTAATTATAAAATTGCTTTCCCTTCTCTTTTTTTCTTTCCTTCCTTGTATTTTTATAAATAATAAAATGTTGTTAATATTTATGAGGTGCTTCATCTGACCAGGTACTCATTTGATATTGTGGATGGGGTGCTTGGAGTGACGCAGGTATTTTATTTAATCTGCATAATATTCCTTCTGGGATTAGTAGTAGTGTTGACCCCACTTTTAAATGAGGATGATACACAGATTAGTAACATGCTAATAAGTGAATGTGGATCTATCTGACTCTTCCCTCCTCTCCCCTTTATTTCTCACCCTCTGTTTTCCATACACACACCCACAGTGATTTTGATACCCATTCATTTTAATGGGAGTCATTTGCAGATATCAAGTCCCAGTGAGTTTATCAGGGAGGGAGGAAGCCACCTTGGTTAAAATAACACTGTGCAGTAGAACAGAAAATAAGATGTCACGGCAAAGTAAACATCTTCACTTTCACAACATACAAAGGAGCTGCCTAAGTGGAGACTTGAGCTGCTAGAGTGTTTAGCAGGGGCCAGGTACTAGTGAATTTCACCCACCTGCTCACCTGAACCCCAGGGAGGCCCTAAACATAGGACAGGAAAGCCGGGTGTCCTCCCTCTGGTCATTCCCCAGCCCCTCTCCATGGTTCAGTCAACTCAGATATTTGTCCAGAAAGTGAAGATGTTTAGTTTGCCATGACATCTTATTTTCTGTTTCACTGCACAATGCTATTTTCACCAGGGCAACAAAGCTCTCCGATAAACTTTGAGAACATTTGAGCCAGCTTGATAGTGAAAAGACTCAGTGCACTCTGAGTTTTATATATTTATTTATTTCACTTTATTCCATGTTTAGTATGACTGAGTAACCAGTTCAATAAAAAAATAAAAGGTGGGGTGGGAAACCAGTGTGGATTGTATAATAAAACAGCCCTGGTTACTGCAGACACTATCCCAACAGTTCCAATATTCCTTTCGAAGTACGGATTCTTAACACAGAGGGATTAAGCCTGATGGGCAGCTGATATTTCACCCCAATTCACATTATGGATCTGAATAGGAACAAGCAAGGGTGTACCTCTTCAGAGAGTCAGAAGGCGCCTGCCTCCAAAGACTGCATTAACCAGACATCACAGAAGCAATAGAGAAAGATCTCAGCAAGGGCTCAGCCCTCTCTGGCACAAGAACAAAGGCCTCAAAAATCTGCAACCAACACTCTTTCTTAGGTACAACTGTGGTAGTTAGTAGTATTTCTAGGGGTGTGCCAAGGGTCAAAGTGACCCTCCTCACCACTGCTTTCTGTATTTTCACCGTCTGCCTTCACCACTGGTCCTCTCGTATCTCCTACTTTTCTTTCCATTTTTCAGAGGACTTCCTTTTCACTTCTTATTTTATTTAGGAGAGATTGGATTTGAATTCTATTTTATGTCCCTGCCTTGAAGTCTGGGACCTAGGCAATGTAGAATTAAAAAGCTGAGAATTGGAAAGGCCTTGAGAAGTTATTGAGCATAATTCCCATCCAATGCAAAAATTCTTCTTCTTGAATACATGCGATGATGATCTCACAAAAGAAGTTGTTGAACTGTATCTTCCTGTGTAGAGTTTCTAGCTGTGTGGTTTTATTTGAATTGTCTTTGTCTTAAATATGTCTTCTTACAGTTTTACCCATTTAACACCTGTGATATTATTAATATTACCAACTCCAAAATAACATGACCATTTTCAACACTTCTGTTATGGGCTGAATTCTGCCCCATCCCACCCCCCAAAATTCACATGTTGAAGTCATAACTCCTAGTACCTCAGAATGTGACTATATTTGGAGGTAAGGCCCTTAACAAGGTAATTATATTAAAATGAAGGTATTAAGGGGACCATAATCCAATCTCAGTAGTGTCCTTAATAGAAGAGAAACTTTGGGTACACCAAGAGACACCAGGGGTGAACAGAGGAACACAGTGAAAAGGTGGCCATCTACAAGCCAAGGAAAGAGTTCTCAGAAGAGACCTCTTGATCTTGGACTTCCAGTGTCCAGAACTGTGAGAAAATTAATTTCCAGTGTTAAACTCATCCAGATTGTGGTACTTAGTTATGGCAGCCCTAGAAAACCAATACAGTTTCCAAGTCAAAACTGAATCAAGACCAAAAGTTTTTTTTGTTGCTTTCTTTGTACTTAGAGATAAATTCTTTACAACAATTAAAAGTTATTAGTTCATACTTCTAATACAATGAGACTTCCATTATGAATGTTTTTTCTAGCAGATGTACATAAAGTTGAAGTCTCTATTTGTTCATTCATTCATTTATTCAACAAATAATTTTCAGTACCTGCTATAGACCAGGCCCTGCACTAAGGCACTGAGAGTCAAAAATGAATACCAACCCCTTTTCTCTGCATTTACACATGATGACACAGAGCGCTGCAGTTTAGTAAGTGCCATGTGGTATGTGTTGGTAAGAAGTAGCATAAGGATGTGTGGTTAACTCTTCTGGGGAGAGCAGAAGAGCGCAGAGAGGTAATGTACTAAATAATCCAAGTTCAGAGAAATGACTAAGAGGTAGCCAGTATACAAGAGAGGGAAAAGCTGTTTTTTGTGTGTGTGTGTGTGTGGTGGAAAATAAACCCAGAAAAATCAGGTAGGGCCAGATCATGCAGGCTCCCAAGAGCTGTGCTCAGGGGATTGGGTTTGATTCCGCAGTAACAGAGGACCACAGAAAGATATTCAGCAGAGGGAGTGATTTTTTTAAAATTTACATTATCACCAGTTCACATGATCTTTAAGCATCTTATTCTTTCTCCATCAGCATAGGTAGGCTGGGGCATACTCCCACAACAATATCACTTCTATTTAAAAATTATTTCACAGTTATTGTAGAAAATTTAAATGATATAGTAATGAGAAGATATTTTTAAACATTTTGCCCTCTCTCATGCCTCATTCTTGTTTCAGAAGCAATTTGCTGAGCATCCTTCCAGGCCCCCTTGTTTGTGTCTATCTATACAAGATTTTTAATACCTCAGTGAAATCATACCATGCCACTGGCTTTTTCACATAGCAGCATTCTTGGAGATCTTTTCACTCGAATTCTTACAGACATTCCTCTTTTTGTCAGCAGCATAATACTTCATACTGTAGCTATGCTTAGTTAATTTAGCCATGCCTTATAGACATTTAATTTGTTGCCAATATTTTTCTGCTAAAAAACATGAAACAATGAATATTTTTGTATAACTTTTATTTCTACTTTGCAGATGAGGAAACTGAAGCTTAGAGAACTTAAGTAAATCATCTAAGTCACAAAGGACATTGACAAATTGGTTTGGAATCTGGACCTGACTACTCCCAAGTCCAGAATATTCATCTTTGTTCCATACCACCTCCATATTTAAACATCTTGGACTGTAGTTTTATAGTTTTCATCACATTTAGAAAATTTTCAGGCATTATTTCTTCAATTATTTTTGTGTTCTCCCTACCTTATTTTTCTGGGACCCTAATTACACATGTACCAGGCCACTTGATTCTCACTTCTTTTTTTCAATCTTTTCTCTCTGTGTGTTTCATTTTGGATACTTTCTACTACTGTGTCTTTAAGTTCACTGATCTTTTTTCTGCATGTATATCCAGGTGTTACTCCCATACAGTGTATTTTTCATCCCAGACATTATATATTTTAGCTCTAGAATTCAATTTGGGTTTAAAAAAAAATCTTCCATGGCTGTCCTTAACACAGTTTCTACTACTTTCTTGAACATAGGGAATATATTAATAAGAGTTGTTTGAATGACTTTGCTTATTAATTCTGTCATCTGAGCTATTTCTGGATCTGTATTTATTGATTAGTTTTTCTCCTTATTATGGGTTATAGTTTCCTGCTTGTCTGCATGCTGATAATGTTTTATGAGATATTAGACGTGATTTTATGTTGCTAGACATAGGAATTTTTCGTATTTCTTTTCATATTTCTGGTCCTTATTCAAAGAAACAGTTAAATTACTTGGAAAAATTTTATTTTTTTTCAAGGCTTCCTTTTAAGCTTTGTTCAGTGAGCCCAATACACCTCAATCTAGGATTAACTTGACCCAACTATTTAGGCAATAATGATTAGAGGACTCTGTTCAATGACCAGTGTGTTAGGGGGCTTTTCCCTGACTCTGGCTGATAGAAACCCAAACTATTCATGGCCTTGTGTGAGCTGTAGAGATCATTTTGCCTGCTCCTCTCCAGTGGCTCTTTCCCTGGGTGTGGACGGCATCCTCATGCAGGGGTCCTGACTAGTACTCAGTTGAAGATGCAAGAGGAATCCTCTGCAGGTCTCTTGAGCACTCTCTTTGTGCAGTGCTCTTTTCCCGGGCACTCTGCCCTGAGAATTTTTGCAGTCTTGCTCTCCCTGAGTTCTGAATTGTTTTCTCAACTCAGGGGGAAAAATGGACTCGAGGTTTCCCCTTCCTCTGCTGGAAACTCCCAACAGTAAGCTGGGGTGATTGTGTGGCTTCTCTCACATGTCTCTCCTCTCAGGGATCATTGCCCAAATTGAGAGACATTCTACAAAATATTTGACCACTCTCCACAAAACTGTCGAGGTCTCAAATATAAGAAAAATATAAGAAACTGTTACATTCTAGAAGAGCCTAAAGACATGTAACAACTAACTCTATAGGGTATCCTGGATGGGATTCTGAGACAGAAAAAAAGGATATTAGGTAGAAATCCGAATAAAATATGAACTTTAGTTAATAATGATGTGTCAACACTGATTCATCAGTTGTAACAAATGTATCATACCCATGTAAGATTGATAAACAGGGGAAATGGTGCTCTGTATTATCTTCCCAACATTACTGCAAACCTAAAACTATTCTAAAATTAAAAAAAAACATTTTAAAAAACAGCAATAATAGAGTTGATTAAATACGGGCCTGCTTTCTATTATCACTATGTACTTTCAATCCTAAACAATGCCAGTGACAAAATTCTCCCCACTGGAGAGCACCTTCCTCAACCCCTCCCTCCTGCACTCCACCCTGGCCACCCCACCCTTGGTTGGGATTGGTCACTCAACTCAATGCTAGTAAAGCTATGAAACAACTTCAAGTTTCTTTTTTTTTTAACATATTTTATTGATAATGCTATTACATTTGTCCTACTATCCCCCCTTCATTCCCCTCCACGCTGAACACCCTCTCCCACTCCCCCCTTTAGTTCATGTCCATGTGTCATAAGTTCTTTAGCTTCTACATTT
>CM052544.1:30523036-30544207 GCA_028533065.1 Trachops cirrhosus
GACTTGACAGGCTACCGTAGTGAGGGGCGGGGCCTAAGGTTTTCACCAGGAGGGGGCACTCCAGTCACTGGGTTGTGACGCTGTATATGGGGGCGGGGTCTGGGAAGGAACAATGGCACTTGCTCTGCTCTCTGTAGGACCTCAGACCCTTCTGCTGCTTTCCACAAGCCAACTGGGCCCCTCTGGCACCAATCCTGGTGTGGGTGGGCCCGTGCACCCCGCGGGGCCCTGCTTTTCTGTCAGTGACCCGAAGCTCCACCTCCCGGTGCTGGAACCTAGCTGCACGCAGTGCCTTGCTTCACAATGGCCACCTCGCTGGGTCTGCCGGTCGCCACCTCCCAGCCTGGCCGGCCAGCCACTGACACTTGTGCGCCCAGAGTCTGCCTGCTGGGGACTTGCGCGCGTCCCCGGTTGCTCAGGTCTCTGGTTGCTCAGGTCTCCGCTCCGCGTCCCTCACCCGGCCCGACTCCGCCCCTCCTACCCGTCTGGTCCATTGAGTCTATTTTCAACTCACTGGTTGTCGGACTGCCAGGCACTTCAATTTTCTGTTATTTCTGGTTGTTATTTTGTTTCTATATCGTTGTTGTCCCTATCTTGGTTGTGCGAGGGGGCACAGTGTGTCTACCTATGCCTCCATCTTGGCCGGAAGTCCCCAACTTCAAGTTTCTATTGCCAATCAAACTTACACCCAAATATTCCCAGTGCTCCAATAGGGATGCACTTCTTATTCCCATTTCCAGTTCATACCTGCTTCTGCCAACATTCCTCAATGCACATAACCAACTAGGATTCAGGATAAGAATCATCTGGGGTTGTGACACAGAGCCATGGTTCTCAGCTCTGAGTGCACAACAGCATCACCTGAAGAGTTTTAAGAAATCTGGCCCCAGTGGTCTGGTACTGGCATAAGAACAGACAATAGAATGATGGAATAGAGTAGAGAGCCCAGAAATAAACCCATATCTCTATAGTCAATTAATATGTGACAAAGAGGGCAGGAGCATACAATGGAGTACAAGTAGCCTCTTCAATAAATGGTGTTGGGACAACTGGACTGGTACATGCAAAAAAATGAAACTAGACCACCAAATGACACCATACACCAGAATTAACTCAAAATGGATAAAGGGCTTAAATATAACTCATGATACCATAAAAGTCCTAGAAGAAAACACAGGCAGTAAAATTTCAGACATCCCACATAGCAATACATTTGCTGACATATGTCCAAGGGCAAGGAAAATAAAGGAAAAAATACAAAAATTGGACTACATTAAATTAAAAAGTTTCTGTATGGCTAAAGAAACCATCATCAAAATGAAAATGAAATTGACTATATGGGAGAATATATTTGCCAATGATACATCAGACAAGGGTTTAATCTCCAAAATATATGAAGAATTCATACAATTTAACATCAGAAAGACAAACAATCCAATTGAAAAATCGGCAAAGGACCTGAATAGAAACTTCTCCAAGGAGGACATACAGAGGGCCCAGAGACATACGAAAGGATGCTCAACATCACTAGCCATCAGAGAGATGCAAATTAAAACCACAATGAGATACCACTTCACACTGGTCAGAATGGCCATCATAAACTAACCAATGAACAAGTGCTGGCAAAGACATGAAGAAAAGGGAACCCTAGTGTATTGTTGGTGGGAATGGAGATTGGTGCAGTCACTATGGAAAACAGTATAGAATTTCCTCAAAAAACCTAAAAATGAAACTACCTTTTGACCCAGAAATTCCACTGCTGGGAATATACCCTAAGAATCCAAATCATCAATTCAGAAGAACTTATGCACCCCTGTATTCATAGCAGTGCTATTTACAATAGCCAAGGGCTAGAAATAGCCTTAATGCCCATTAGTAGATGAGTGGATTAAAAAACTGTGGTACATTTACACAGTGGAATACCAGACAGCAGAAAGAAGTCATTCCTATCTTTAGTGACAACATGGTTGGAACTGGAGACTATTATGCTAAGAGAAATAAGCCAGTTGGTGAAAGACAAATACCACATGATCTCTTATAAGAGGAATCTAATGAACAAAATAAACTAATGAGCAAAATAGAACCAGAGACATGGAAACATGGAACAGATTGCTGTCAGAGGGTAGGGAGTAGGGGAATAATGGTATAATGGTAGAAAGAAGGGTAAGGGACTAGTCCAAAACATATATGAATGACCCATGGACATGGACAACAGTGTGGGGATTGACTGTGGGAGCAGGGAGTGGGCTGGGTGGAGGAGAGCAAAGGGAAAAAAATTGGGACAACTGTAATAGAGTAACAATAATTTTAAAAAAAGAAATCCAGCTCCAGCCCCAACCAGCTACATTCAAGTCTCCAGGGTGGGGCCCAGGCATCAGACTTTATCGAGCTCCCTGGTGATTCCAGAACGCAGCCAGATTCAGAAACACACACAGAGCTTTTCAAGCTCTACCTTGGAGAGTCTGAGTCAGGCTCCCTGGAATGGGATCTGGAAACTTGTTGTTTGAACAAGGACCACAGGAATTGTTTTTTTATCCAGCAAGTTTGGGAATATTGCTTTAAAAGACAAGATATGAAGCCATTATGAGCCACAGCTTCTGAGTGGCTCCATTTGAAGTTCTGTGCTCTCATTCATAAGTAACTGTACCTTTTAAAACAGAAAAATAAGAGGACTTTGAATTTGCCACATTAGACTATGCCATAAAATAAACTTGGTTACCTACATGTGTTTCATTAACCTGGTCACTGTAACAGCCAAAGGCACTCACCCACATTTTCAAAAAACCTCTAGGAAAGGATGCAGTCCTTGTGAGACTTCCCTGGCTGATTCTCAGAATCCCACTACAAAATCTCTACCAAGCAGACACCTACTTTTAGAGACAGAAAGCTATTTCCATAGACAGGCCATGAAATCTCTGGATAGCTCCAGATGATAGAAAACTGCAAGACCTAACTTTTTCTCCTTTGAGAAGATGGAGATGCTCTGGTCCACATAAAACCTCCCAGCACTCTGAAAGTCTATAAGGCAGAGAAAATTGTGTGGCCCTGTGTTAGTTTGCTAAGACTGCCATAGCAAAATACCACTGACTGGGGAATTTATTTACTCACAGTCCTGGAGACTGAAGTCTAAGATGAATATGTTGGCAGGTTTGGTTTCCCCTGAGGTCTCTCTCCTTATCTTGCAGATAGTGCCTTCTTGCTGGGTCCTCACAAGGCCTCCTCTCTGCCCACAGGCCTCCCTGTAGTCTCTTCCTCTTATTACAAGGACTCAGCCCTGTTGGATCAAGGCCTGCCTCATTTAACCTCAGTGACCTTTTTAAAGGACCTACCTCCAAACTACAATCACATTGGAGGTTGGGTCTTTGATATATGAATTTGGAGGAGACACAAATCAGTTCATAACAGTCTTCCTTCCAGGGCCAAACATGCGTGGAACAGGAAACCTTTACTCACTTGAGTAACTCCCAGTCCTCCCACTTGTTCCAGGCTCAGAGCTCAGGGACACCTTGGGGCTGTCCTCTTTTTACAGACAAGATGGGGCACAAAAGGAGATGGAGGAGTTTAATTCTTATTTCCTGGCTATAATCCTTACTACACTCACCCAAAACAGGTTTACAATGCACTCTGAGGATCCCATAGAGACCCATTTGCAGTTTAAAACAAACAGGATAAGAAATCACTGTGGAGTCTTATTAGCACATAGGTCCTCAACTCCTAAGTGGAATCTTAGTAATTTAATTTTAAGGATCCAGATCTTTTTAATTCTCTTGATTATTTCCATTAAGCCCTTATTTTCTCAGAAATGCACTCCTGGAAATGACCATTTTGTGAATTAATAATTACTCTTAATGAAGCTGGATGTATTTTCCCCAGAAACTAACAAGGTTTATTTATTTACTTTTTTGGTTTTCTGGTTTTGTTTCTTTGGATTTTAATGGCAAAAAGGTTAAACACATCCACATTTTGTTTTTTGTTTTCAGGTTATTTTACTTTTTGCCTGACTCTAGGGACACATATTTGAGGAACATTTGTGATGGGGTGCAGGTAAACAGAAAACGCTTGAACACCAAGTCACTGCACACAAGGTGGACAGATGATAAGGCAACCAAGAACTGCATGAAACCAGGGCCTTTATGGAAATGCAGGAAAGTGTTTGAGGTGACACTCAAACTGGAAACTTCTCTTTTTCCCCCAAATCCCAGATAGTCTAACAAAGCTCTGAGAGAAGGCAGTTCAGGTACCCACAGGTGGGGGCTGGCTGGAGAGAAGTCATGCACCCAGGAGGTGCAGAGTGTCAGCAGCAACAATAAATATGATAAGAAAATGCACAGCGGGATTGAGAGTTTCCTGCACTTCCAACATCAGCCCTTAGACCCAGGAGCCACTTGCCTAGTCAGCATTAATCACAATGAGACCGACAACATAGGATGCAGGAGCAAGGTGACAACTGAGGCAAAACCAGGACTGTGGTGGAACTGGAAGCTCCAAACCTGTCACAGAGAAACAGAGAAAGGTGTGACAGGGAGGGTGGGTAGGTCACATGGGAGAACCCAGTAATGTCAGCGTTTATTTATACAACCGATGTGAATGTGTGCATGTTCAGGATCATTGTTTAGGAAACAGCATCTCATTCATTCATGTTGTGCTCTGAGGCCTTCCTGGGCTTTTAGTAAGAATTCCTACATCATAAAGGACCCTTCCAAATGATGCTCTAGAGAAGCAGCTGATGGAAGGGATGGGGTGGGAGGTGGGGATAACAACTAACTATTACATTAAAATCCAGGGTCCAGAATATTGCTGATGGAACCACCCATCCTTTCTCTTTTCCTCCCTCTTCCTCTGTCCCCTCTACTTGCTCAAATTGACTTCTCATTCAGGAAATTTTTACAAGCACAGGCACTGGGCAAGTCAGGATGGGCACTGAATGTGTTTTCTTTGTGGACCCTGGGTTCACTGGGCTTCCCACCTGCAGACAGCCATCTTGGCCCAGATGTGCTAATGGAGCAGGGGGGTCCGGGTCCAGAGAGGGGTAATTACCCCAGCCAGAGAAGGAAAAGGGAGGGTTCCACGGTGGCTTCACAGAGAAAAATTATATGTTCTGTCCAAAGCTGTTTCATTCAAAAGGCAAATCGGAGTTACCTGAGGTAACCCAACGCAAAGCACTCCTTGAGTGACACCTCCCACTCCTCAGATGTCAAATGATCCCATTTCAGATTTATCAAAGCAGCAAGGATTAGCAGAGCCACGCACCCTTCAGCTCTGCTCCCTCCTTCTCTCCACTTCTTTGTTTGTCTAAATCGTTGTTTTAGTGAGTGAGAAGAAAGAATGGGAGGTGATTAGTGTTTCCTGTAATAGTCCATGTTTAGTTTTGTAATCCTTCTGTCAGGTTTATTTTCATGTTAAGCAAAGGAAGTCCCACTGGAATATTATAATCTCTTCTTAGTGTTAGCAGAAAGCCGTGGTGTTTAAATTAATAAAGAATTTTTCAAGGAAACTAAGGCTCTTCTTCAGAGTGTCAGTTTAAAGAGCATGGCATTCTTCAGAGCTTGTCCTGCCCCACAGTGTTTAAGGCTGAGGTAAAAACTGTTCTAAGAAGATGGGTAAAGGTTTTAATTTAAACTGTATGACTTGCCAAAGGTCCCATCTCTACCAGCATTCTGCACTGCTCTCAGGGCCTTACTCTTCCATCCCCTTCTGCCTGTAACCGCTGCCCCAGTTCAGGCCAGCTGGGCCACTCACTTTATTAGCCACCCAGCTTGACTCCCATCTACTGCATTGCCTGTGACTACCAGCCCTACTGTGCCCCTCATTTGCTCCAGAGCCTCCAGAGCCCTCAATCTGGCCTCCAAAGACTAGGTTCTAATCTGTCTTTTCTCTCTGACCCCCAATCTTCACCTTCACAGAGTCATTCCTGGCAAATGATTGTTCTTCCCTCCTCCATCCTGCATTTTCCTATTCCTATGCCTTTGTCTCTGCCCACGCCATCTCAGCAAGGCCTGATCTGGCCCATTCTTCAACTGGGGACTGCCTCCTTCACGAAGTTTCTTTTTCTATTCCCAGCTGGAAGTGTCCCCCTCCACGCTTTGCATCCCATGGACTCCAGCTCTATCTGTCTATAGCACTGACCAATTTTTGCTTTGTAGTATACACTTCTAATCTCTAAATAACTCATGAATATATTCTCCTTTTAAGAGACTGAAACACTACAAATAAAGCTTAAGACCTCTTCACTGCCATTCTCAATCCCTTCTCTGCTCCCCAGAGCTAATCACTCTGATGAGTCTGGTGTATTTTCCTTCTAGGTTTATAGCTACATCTATACATCTATATACAAATATAAATATAAGCATATATATTATATAATTATATATAAACTTGTATTTTTAACACTGAATTGTTTTTTGAGATCAGCCCACATTGTTTTATATATATACACATATACATACATATACCCATATATATACATATATATACATATATAGAGAGATTGACTTTTCAGTATTCTATGGTATTTCATCATATAACAGCACTTCACATTTTATTTAGCTTACCCTCTATTTGTGGACATTCTGTTCCTTCTGCCTGGGATATTTTCCTGCCCTCTGGCCCAGCTAACCAACATCCAGGTGTTGCTTCCACTATAACGTCTTTTCTGACCCCCACCCTGAATGGAGTATCCCTCCTCTCCTCTATCACCACTCCTTCAATTCATAGTACCAGGAAGATTGGCATCTAAAAGCTCCTCCTCACTGTCATGTTGAGTAGCTGCTCCCTCCCCAAAAGCCTTGGCATCTGATGGCCAAAGACCTGGAGGCTCAACTTCCAAGGACAGCTCTCATGGCAAGGACAGCTCTCTCTCACCCTCCAAGGAATCTCAGTGCTGACTTTTAAAAGAACACATTCAGCCACTGGTGCATGTTTTGTGTTTTAGCATGAGCTCTGTGAGAGTGGCCCTTCATTGCTGTGTCTCAGGAACCCCTGAGTAGAGCCTGACACGGGTGGGTCCTCAGTAAATGTGCTGAATCAATGTATCTTGTTTCTCATATATGACATCAAGTTCCTTGAAGTAAAGATTTGCATCTGATTCATTAGACACCCCCTAAAAGGTTTTACATGGAGTTTTACCCACATGTGCTCAATAAATATTCAGTGAGTGACAAAACAACAAGTCGATCTGGTCATTTCAAACAAAGAATCACTCTCCTCAGAGAAATAAATGAGAGGTGAACTGGAAAATTAGTCACTTTTTGGTATAACTAAGCAAAAAAAATTTCAGGGGAAGAAGCAGGAACAAGACCAGCTGTTGAACCTACCCCAGCAGTGATGGAAGGATGCTGCCAAAAGGTTGTGCCTATCCTGGGCTCCCAATCAACACAAGGTCGGAACCTGGACTAGGCATATCTCTCAGTGCCGGAAGCCTCTCCTCCTGATTGGAAGAGGCCAAGAGCTCAAGGCAAACAGTGTGGGTTACAAAGACACTTAAAAAGAGGTCTGCACTGAGGTTCTGTTGGTCTGTCCTGTATCAGCATATGGAGTCTCATGGTGGCTGCGAGAAGCTCTTTATACCCTTCTCTGAGCCCTGCCTTGGCCTCAGCTACCCCTCCCTATTCCAGGGTCTCCAGTACTCCCAGAGAACCTCTCCTACATCTCAGGGAGGCAAGCACTAGCTCTCAGAAGAGCTTTCTGAAAAGGGTCAATTAAGTTTTTAGAAGTCTTCTTCTACTAGGTTCCTATGTGCCTTCAGGGCTGCCCAGCCCCACTCCTTCTCCTCACCACATCCTGAAGGTAGCCCCTGTTTAAAACTTTCAGAGAGCTCCTGGCATCCCTAGGATAAAGTTCTAACTCAGGCTGTTCCTGAGCTGGTTCCTTTGTAGTGTTGCCACACTGCCTTCCTGGTTGAATATATTTCAACAACTGTAGACTCACAAAGCAATTTGGATGCCTCATGATCTCTCTGGCCTTCCCCTGCCCCCAAACAGTTACTTCTGCCTGGAACATTCTTGTCCTATTCTTCACATGGCTTCATGTGACTCCTCTCAGGTCTCAGCCCCTCTCAAACAATCTTCCCCAGTGGGGTGGGGTGATCTTGATATATGATTTGATATACCCCATAATCCCCATTGGAGCCCAATGAGTGTTATTGTTAGTTAAACAGTACACCATAAGATCTCCAAGGACAGAGACCATATTCATCTGGATCATTTTGGAATCCTGGTGCCTAGAACAGTGCCTAACATAGAGTATGTACTCACAAAATAATCAATGAAGAAATAAAAGGAGTGCCTTCCCCAACCCTGATCCTACAGTGCCTTCAGAGACAATTTCTTCCTGAACTCTTTGGTTGGATAAGAATCCCTGGGGGTTTCTGATTTAGAGTCTTTTTCTTGAGGGCTGCACTATGTTTTAAGAAAATGCTTATTCCCAGCTGCACAGTTTGGGTACATAAAATTTGCGTATTGCAATAAATACTTGGCCTCATGAATTTCTAGCCTGTTAAATAACAGTACTTAAAATGCTGGGTAAGCATGTAAAAGAAGATAGCATCATAAATACCAGAAAATTACAGGTTGGTGATTTTTTTCCTTTGATCTTGTAACTTTTTACCAGATGAAACAGTGATTGCGTCTGAGAGAGTCTTGAGTAGAGTTTTTCCTTGCCTTGCTTGCTGCTAATCTGTTTGGGGCAAGGAGGCAAGCACCCACTGTAGTAGACACCAACTAGAGTGGTAGCTCCCTCATTCACAACAAATCTCCCTCCTCTAGGAATGTCCCCACAAAGGGGTGGGAAAATCAGTGACTACATATGTAGAGTGTGAGAGGGATTGGTTGAAGGAGAGACCCCTGTCTGAAGCAAGGCCAAATGATTTCTCCTGGAATTTGAAAGTTAAAGTTTTGTGTAACCAGAGACTGGAATGATGGAGTGGAGTGAACAAAGTGATGGCCCCTAGATCCTGCCACTGAGATTTTCTGGAAGTCCTGTCCTGGTTCTTGCCCTCCCTGAGATCTGAATCCATTCTTTCCTTGATCCTGTGAGCCAACCCAGGATCTTTTCCATACACTACCTTTCTGGATATAATCATCTATCCATAAACTCATCTACCTGTTCCAGAAAAAAATGAAGATTTTGTTGCTCAAATATTCTCTCATTCTTTCTGAAACGAGCTGTGTCTCAGCCTGACATAGATATGGAGTGGAGCTCAGCTGGACCAGTCAGTGGTCATCTGTTAGCAAAGAATTCCTGGCACCTGGGCAAGATGGGGAAGCAACAGAGTCTTCAGCTATCTACAGCCAAAGGAAAGACTTGTTCTACTAAAAAGAGAACATTTGGAATGCCTTTTGGACAACTATTTGGTTCTAAAAGTAGAGGAAAAAATAAGTGTAATTCCTATCTAGAGTTTGCTAATCTACATGAGGGAAAAAAAGTCTGCATCACGTCAATCATGTGAACAAAGCAGTGCCTTTGACTTTAGGAAATTAAACATTGAATGTTCTGTGGAAAGTTAGCTACAACTATAGAACTGTGCTTTGCAAGGAAATGTAGCTCAAGAGGTAAATGTAGCTCAAATGTAGCTCAATGTAGCTCAATTTAAAAATGAAATTTTAACTATAAGATCACATGTAACCACAAGGAGGGAGAAAAAGATAGAGAAGAAGTGTAGTTTCATTGGGAACTCCCTGATAAGCCCTTATTTTTAATGTAAAAGAACATGGTCCCCACCCTCAAGGACATTACAGTCTGATGGAGAAGATAACACTCTTAACCTAATAATCAAACCCAAAGGGAAAAGTGCTGAGAATCCTGGGAGAGAGAGGTGACAGCAGCCACTTCCAGGTGGGGAATAATATCTTGTCATGATCATTATTTGTTTTATATAGTCTAGGTTGGGCTTTTCATCACATTCTTTTTATTCTTTCCTATTTGGGGGCACATAGGAAATACTCAGTAAATACCATATTGCCTGAGTAGCTGGACCCATCTTCACATTAAAGATTGCTAGCATTAGTAGAGCCTTAAGTAACTACTATTTATTTATTGCTTGCTAATAAAAGGCACCTTGTGGACATTACCTCATTCCATCCTTACACTATGTCTATGCATAAGTTGTATTCTTCCCATTTTACAGATGAGAAAACTATCTTTTGGAAACAATAAGTTGACCTGCCCAAGACCACAGAACTAGTAAATGGTGGGGTCGGGATTCAAAGCCAAATACTGAAGTCTTCACATTCTACTCTCTGCATTTTGGGAGATGTTGCAGGATATTGAGTCCAGCTTTTCATTTTACCTACAGCCAGGGAAACTGAGTTCCCCAGATGGGCTGATTCAATTCCCCAGGTGGGGTACAGAGGCAAAGACCAATCCTGGAACTGCAGCTGCCTCTTCTGAGGAAAATGGGAACTATTATGATGTTGGTTTGAAAGCTCAGTCTACAGTTGGTAAAACTGAGGCACTCCTGACTCCAAACAGGCTTTTGGTTTATCTGGCTGGTTTACTCTTCTGGTTCACCTGGCTCTCGACCTGCCCATCAGAACAAACCATTTTTTGTGTGTGCCTCCATGTGTTGTTTCTACATCTATTTGGCATTTGTCTTCATCCATCATCAGTGCCTGTTGTTTTTTCGGTAGACTTTTAAGCCCTTGAGGTCAGCAACTCTAGTCAAATGAATGTTCAATATATGTTTGTTGAATAGGATTCTTGTTGTTTTGAAAAGATGCAGGTCACTTTTTTATTAGTACTTTATAATAGAACTCATTTTTGTAAGGCTTTCTATGAATGCCATAGTAAATATATTAGGACCTCACAATTTGTTCTAACCGCAGCTTAGAAGAACCTAAAGTCCATTTCTTGCTTGAAGTTTTCCATTGGTCTTCTTCTAGTCAGGTGTGTTACCCAAAGATTTTCTTGTCAACTTGATATGAGATTCTTACCATGAAAACAGAAAACACAAAAATTTCAATTAAAAAGACTACAATATCATCACATTACTCCATTGACTAATGAGTAATTAAATGAAACTTGGTATAACCAGATAATGGAATGTTATTCTACCACAAAGAAAGAAGTACTGATCAATGCTAGAGATTGGATGAGCCTTAAAAACATTATGCTAAGTTGAAGAAGTCAGACAACAAAAGGCCACATCTTTTATGATTCCATTTTATGAGATGTCCAGAATTAGCAAATCTATAGTGACAGAAAACAGGTTAGTGGTTACCTTGGTCGGGGGAGGAGATTGGGTGTGTCATAGCTAAAGAGTACATATACAGAGTTTCTTGTATGACTCTATTAATATACTAAAGATACTCTATGAATACACTAAAACCCACTATATTGTATACTTTAAGTGGATGAATTATACCTTAATAAAGCTGTTATCAAAAAAGCAAAATTTTAAAAAAATCATCATCTTATTTTATTAACCCAATCTGTTTCTCTTGTTAGTTTTGCCCCTCAGGCTGAGCTTTGACAGAAGTGGTTTGACAAAAAGCTGGGCCCTGCCCAAATTCTTCAGTCTCAACTTCATGCAGAAAGTATTGCCTTTATTTTACTCTGATTAGTAACACAAAGAGTCCTGTCTTCACCTGGAGAGAAGGGTGATAACAAGGAAGACTGCGTCATCCGGGCCCTTAATGAAAGGCTAGATTGTTACTAACCACTTGGGAGGGATTGAAAAGCGCCTCAGACTGAACAGACCAGAGAGATGAAAAATTGCGAGATCAAATCTGAGATCCACGGGCCTTGAAAACACCCAAAGTTAATCTCACTGCTGTGGCATTCCCTTTTACTTCCTTCTTTATTAAAGGAAACTTTCTTTCATGTGGTTTTAACTTAAAACGTCACTAACAAAGTAATTGCCACTTCTGTATTGAAATTTTTTTTGTCCTGGACTACAAAAGACAGCTGAGTTTCCTCTCACATCATAAATCTTGGGCTTGCTATTGATGAATTACTCCGTGTGTGTTTTAAATACAGCTCCTATTTCAGTCATTCTGCCAGCTTCCCAGAAGCACTCTGTTAGATGGTCCTAGCGATCAAGCGCCAAAGGCTTCGCTTGATACTTGTTGGACAGCAGTTTTCAATGCAAGGAGGGGAGAGGTGATCAGATTCAAGCAATGTGAATAATAAAGCTTTGAGGCTGGGAGGGCGGCACACAGAGGTGATGCATAATTCATCAGGCAAATTAATCAAGTCCCCTTTCCTATGCCCATTGCAATTACTGAGAACTCGCGGAGTCATCAGCTTTCTCGCCCTCCTTCCGCCAGGTCCCAGCCCCAGCAGCTCCTGGAGAAACAAGCTGCTGGATTTGAGTCCCTGGCTGCTGAGGTCGTACATCCTGAACAGGGGGTACCTGGGACCGCGTGTCCCTCTGTCCCTGCTAGGCGAGGTTTTCTCTGCCTGCTGTGTAACTGGGGAAGCACAAACAGGGGTTTGATGTGCAGTAGAGCAGAGAGTGGGGACAATTAGTTTTCTTCATGCTTGGCTGAGTCTTAGTGTAGGGACGGACCGGCTTAGAGGGTGAGGCAGATCGTAGATAATAGAAGCTTCATTTCCAACTGACCCTCCAAGCGTTCTGCCAGGCCCAGGAGAGAGGAACAATGCCGACCACCGCGAGGAACGCCAGCTCTGAATGCACAAGGCTCCGTCCAAACAAGGATGGAGAAACAAAAGCAATAGACAGGGCTTTGCCTTGAAATGGTTTCTATAGTCCCCACCAAAGGAGAAAAGAAAAGGAAAAAGGCTCCATTGAGGACAGAAAATAAAGTCTGATAATGAAAAATGTATTTCTCACACAAACAAGAAGCCCGCGCGTGCGCGCGCACACACACACACTCACGCAAGCCATTGTGTGGGCAAGTTCCTTCTGGCCCACGGATGTGTCTCTGAGGAAAAAAAATGCCTGAAATAGAAGAGCCCTGACTATATGACCTTGTAGCTCTGGTACGGGTCACCAAGAAGGATGTGAGGAACATGAGATTAATGCCAGGTACCAATGAAAGAAAACAAAAAAGTTTCACCACAGAGAGAGGAAATGAAACACCCCTATCATTGCTTTTGGCCTTCTCTTCAGTTAATCTGTTACCATGTAATAAACCATCCCCCAAATGTAGTAGCTTGAAACAACATTTTATATATATATAGTGTTTGAGTCCGAGTTTTGGACAGGTGCAGTTGTCCAAATTCATTGGTGCCGTGTAGTATCAGTTGAGGTAACTTGCTGGCATATATAACTGACATCTGAGCTGGTCTGAGGGTACAAGGTGGCTTTACTTTTTTATCTTGTACCTAGGAAGGGAAGTCTGGAGGGCCAGCTCACCTGGAGATGCTATCAGAGTTTCTGCCTATAGCCTTTCCCAGAGAGAATGTTCCCAGAGGGCGGAGGTCTGGAAATTGATATAACAATCCTTCCACCATATTTTATTAGAGCTTTCTGAGGAGGGGACATCGACCTCTCCACTCCATGGGAAGAATACTAATGAATATGCAGTCATCTTACTCCACCACAGTTTTCTTCATTGTGGGAAGAAGGAAGAGCAACATTAGGTTACAGATAGCTCCCAGTGTGGTATATGGCATTTGGGGACATTAAAGGAAACAGAGAATCACCCTTACATATACTGCCCAACAACTCAAGTCATGTTCTCCTAAGAGGAGGCCTGGGTGAAGGTCAGAGGAGATGTGGTGTATGTTGGGGGTGGAAGGAGAGGTCTCCAAATAAATTTCCTAAATCTCCAATTCAAATGTTTTTCTCCTTTTCTGTACTTGTCTCAAGCTCATGGTCAACTTCCTCTAGTTTTTCATCTCAATGATCATTTTTCAATTGCTGCAGGCTCCAAAGGTTTTAGTTCTTTGGTAAATGAATGAATGAATGAATTTAACTTGGCTTCGTGAAGGTAGAAATTCATCTTAAATGTCTTCTTTGTGTTTATCAAGAGTTGCATAGTGCATTTGGCCTTGTGCTTTGTTGTTGTTCTTCGTTTCTTTTGCTGCAGTTGATTCTGAGTCCTCCATCCTGACATAAGTTACTGGGAGGATATTTCACTACAAGGTAGCTTGTCTTCAGCAAGCTCATTTTACCTATTCATACTTTCTGGGTGTTTTTCTTCCACTTCCTGGGATGGTGCTAAGGTTTGAATGTTTGTGTGCCCTCAAAATTCATGTTGAAGTCCTAACCCTTTAGGGTGATGATATTAGGAGGTGACACCTTTGGGAAGTGATTAGTTCATGGGGATAAAGCCCTCATGAATGGGATTAGTGTCCTTATAAAAGAGATCTCAGAAGGCTTCCTTGTCCCTTCTGCCATGTGAGCCCACAGCAAGAAGTTTGCCATCTATGAACAAGGAAGAAAGACCTCATCAGACACTGAATTTTCTAGCACCTTGATCTTGGACTTCCCAGCCTCCACGCCTGTGAGAAATAAATTTCTGGTGTTTACAAGTCACATAGTCTGCTATTTTGTTATGGCAGCAAAATAAACTAAGACAGATGATTTTTTTCTTTTTTCTCCATGTTTTACACTTTAAGGAAAGGGTTCAATATCTCTTGTTTTCAAGACTTGGTTTTCTGGGGACTGTGAGGGTTTCTAGGACTCATTCAGTTGTGAGAGGCTGGGCAGGGACTCTGCCGACACAGCCACAAGGGGAATAACTAACAACGGAGCTGGGAAATTCACCCCTTTTGTTAGTGCTTTGCATCTGTCAAATGCCAATTCAGACTTCCATCAACAGGCATATTTAAAAGGATACATGTTAGGGAAATTTGTTATCCATGCAATTTCAATAAGAGCCAATTCTATTAACTCCTCCAAAGCCTGTGCATTATGGCTTGGCTTTCAGGAGTGAGCCTTGAATAAACTTTTCAGTGATTTCACAACACTTCCATTATGGCTGTTCCATTATGAAGCAGATGAACATTTTCTTGAACAATTAGACAGGGTTGTGTAGAATAAAGAGTGAGGTTTGCCTGAGATCACAGAAACCTATCTGCTTAGGTGATTCATTTTCTTCCAACAAGGCAGCCCATAATAAGCTTTTCTTCTGGAGCCTTGTCTTGTTTCCCATTTCAATTAGTGACAATGACTGGAGAATGGGAAGAATGTCTTCTTCATGTCCTTGTGCTGCAAACAAGGCTGGCCAGTGAAGAAGAGGGAGGGAAGGGGGGAAGCAGCTGCAAGAAAACCCAGCATGCTTTCCCAGAGAGTCTCCAACAGTGTAAGGGTGGGGTCTGGAGGAATCAGGTGGCAGAGCTAAGATGGGGAAGAAAGACTTGAATGTAATTCAGTAGGGAACCACACTGCAGGCAGAGTGGCCACTGCATGATGCTAAGCATCACTACCTCTCTCCATGACTGAGGCTGCTCTGATCCCCAGGCCTTGGCTCCTGATAGTTTGGGCATCTTGGACTGTCACACTTTCTACAAGTCATGTGTACATGTATGTGTCTTGACATAATTCTGCTGTGTTGCTGTTTTGTACGGAGAGTTTCACATCTCTTGCTACCAGGCATGTCAATTGCCCATTCTTTTAGACACAGTGTGAAAATGAGAGAAATCCAGTATTACACATTCAGTCATTTATTTACTCATCCTCTCATTGAATGAGCACTTACTGGGCATATATTGCATACATTGATTTCCAGGCATCTCAACTATTGGGCCATGAACTCTAGTTCAAGAGAGGCAAGCTTTTTATCTTTTTGTGTCTGCTTTCTTCTCCATCAAATTCCTCTTGTCTTTATGTGCACACACAGTTCACCTTTGGCAAACATTAACAGTCTGCCTCTCCATTCCAGACCCTGTTTTAGGCACTTGCAACAGTGAACAGAATACAGATTCTATGTTAGTTTCCTAGGGTCACTATAATAAAGTACCGCAAAGTGGGTGGCTTAAAACAACAGAAATTTATCCTATCACAAGCATGGAAGCTGAGAAGTCCAAATTCAAGGTGTCAGCAGGGCCATGCTCTCTCCAAAGGCCCTAGACAGAGAAGGCAAGAATCCTTCCTAACTTCTTCCTAGTTTCTGGGTTTTACCTTGGTGCATCACTCCAATCTCCATCTCCACCATTACAGGACATTCTCCCTGTGTCTTTTCACATCATCTCCCCCTGTGTGTGTCTGTCTCTGTGTCTCTTCTCTGTTTATAAGGACAACAGTCACACTAGATTAAGGATCTGCCCTACTCCAGTATGACCTCATCTTAAATATATCTGCAATGACACTACTTCCAAATAAGGTCACATTCTAAGGTTTTGAGAAGGACATTAATTTGGGGAGGGGAACACTATTTTACTCAATACACTCTCTTGGAACTCAAAGTCTAGAGGAGAAGAAATAAGAGTAAAAAGTAATTGCAGCCTTGAGTGATGGCTAATGTAAGAAAAGTCTGCACAAAGCCCAAAGGAAAACACAAATGAGACATCAGCTTTGGAAATTGGTCTGAAAGTTGATGTGAACTAAGGAAGAGAGGGATAGAGATGGCCAGAACCTAGTTCCCGATCAGCTGCCCATCAGCCCTACACAGTGTGAAGGAACAATATAGAAGAACATTGTTATTTTCATTTGGGGGAAAGCCAAACCTGTGAGCTTGCGTCTTTGTGCCTCAGCCCAAGCCAGCCAGGTGGCCTGCCCAGCTTCTTTCCCCCTGTGTACTGCCAGGACTTGGCCCTCCACAGTGGACCCCTTTGTGGCAAGAAGAATCGAAGTAAATTAAGTACAAGGGAAAACAAGTGTTTCTTACCAAGGCCCATTCATTGTAGAGCTTCACAAAAGGCAAACCAAAGCAAACACACCACACAACAACTTGGGATCTTAGCACCTTCCTAATTCTCAGCCCCCAGCATCAATGTCTAGTAGCTCCCTTGGTCCCAGCCTCTTCCAGTGCTCCTCTTCCTCCACTGAGGTACAAAGAAGATGGCAGAAGCCATAGGTTTTTCCCCTAAATATTTCTTCCCCCAAAGAAAAATTTCTTTTCCCCAAAGAAATTTTAAAAGGAGCTCTTTGAGTTGAGTTGTTTGATTTCTTCTATAAAATGTGAAGAGGATTGAGGGGCAGGCTGGGAAAACCACTAGGCAAAGGCAGAGTAGCAGCCTTACCGCTGCCTTGACCACCAGCATACCAATACACACCAACACACACACATACACACACATACACACACACTGGTTAGCGTAATAGTGGAAAAGGCCTCAGGTAGAAAGATACCTGTGGACCTGGCTCAAGCCACCCCACTCTCTCTAGTACCCTATGCTACACAGACAGGAGCCTAGGTTACTTTAAAAGTCCTTTCAGTAAGGATGTTTTATAACTGACTTAGGAACTGTTCTGATGTATAATAAATAATAAAGTGTGCTAACAAAGCACCTAAATGTTGAAAGGTACTAGAATCATCCAGAGTTGCATAAGCCTGGCAAAGCATTCAGTGAGTGTTTAGTGTTGGTGATCAGGGTTCACCTGGGGAGTCTGGATACACAATGTTCAATCAAGTGCCAAATGTGATAGGTTAGATGTTCAGGCAGTGTCTGTCATTCACTGCAGGGCCAAAGGTGTGTCTGCTCCCATCCTCTTCCCTTCTGGAGCTATGGTATAAACCATGTAGGATACAAAGATGTCACACCAAGGACATGGGCAAGCCTGGCCTAGAAGCAAAAGAGATGCACTGCAAGGTCTAATCTGTATGCACATCTCTGATAACTTCCTATCCAAAAGAGTGTCTGACTTGATCCTCACCTTGAGTTGTATTACAAAGGACCTCTTCCTATTACCTCATACTCTAGGAAAGGTGGATCACCTCGACACCCCTGAAGTAAAATATCATACCTATCTTCCCCCTGCCCAGGAGGAAAAGAGGACTGGGATATCTGAGATAACACCATTGCATGTCACATGCAAGCATCATAGTCACATGAGAGATATTCTCTTCAGGCACACCCATTCAGGACATCATGAGTTAACTAAGGTATTGAAGGATTTCTCAGAGCTCTTTGTGATGAACCAGTTATCTGCTCCTCAGTTCTGGAAACCAAGCTCTCCTCCCTTCCTGAGCAGGTCATCGCCCTTTTCTCAATGATATTGATTTTTCCTGATACAGATGCTCCCTCCAGATCCCTGGGACTCAGATTCATGGAGGGGACTTGCTGCTATTCCAAGATGAGTCAATGGGTGTTCCACTTCTTTGCAAAGCCAAATGTTCCACTCCACCCAAGGGGTAGCCATCACCTCTTCCTATTCACCATCACCACTCTCTTGCCAGGGGGGAATGTTGGAACCTCTTCAGGTCCTTTTGAATAACTGCCTGTTGTCCTGTGCCCTCTGTGTGAATGTCATAGTGCTAAGACTGAGAGGGATCCCCCCTCCAAGTGGAGACAGGCTGAGTGTTAATATAGCAATCAAATAGACCCCTAGTGTCCAAGAACATTCCATTACCTGGTAGGAGTGCTGCACTTTAAATGCAGGGTCCCCAAATGTACTTAGCCCTTCTATCTGAAAGGAGGCTCACGTCTGGTCTGTATGTCTCAGAACCACACATGCAGCCCCAGGGAGTTTTTGGTCTTACCATGTTATACCGAGATGCCCCAATAGCCAGTCTATAATACCCCTTGAAGAATATTTCCTAGTTTAGTGAACTATGAGATGAGACTATGTAACAGGGTGCAGCCAAGAGGAACACCAAATAGGGATTTGTAATGGGGTTCAGAACTCAGGGTGTCCAAGAAATATTAGAAATATATATATAGGATGTCCTCACCCCCAAGTCTGAGCTGGGGGATGGGACACATGGAGCAGGGTCATTGAGAATAGTTTTGAATAGCAACAGTTTTGCAGATAACCTCTAGAACAGTTACTAACATATCTATAACCTTTATCTGGTTTCATAGATATGCTAAATAGCTGTGGCCTTGCTTTGAGCCAGGGGGATGGGAGTGACTTCAACCCATGATGTAACTGGAAGGCAACTCCCTCTGGGTACAGAACCTGCATAAAAACTTGGAGATGATTGGCTCCACACCATGGGGCCACACCTGCCCGGACTTACTATGGCAGGCCAGCAAAGCTGGAAGAATAGGGAATGTCAGCAGGTGTAACTGATTGTGGGAGGAGTCAGAAATGGGTCGGCAGAGGAAGATCGGTGCTGAGATTTAAACCCAGGTGCAGCAGCCATACTGGGGCTTTTTGGGACCACACGGCTTTGGCGAAAGTTGGGACTGTGCAGCTTTAGGGTGTGCCATTTTTGCCACATGGCTTAGGAAGCAGGAGAGACTTTGCCTAGAAGAAAAGTGGTGAAAGGATTCTTGCTGGTGGGCCATGAGAAGGTACCATATGGTTTTGGATTAACTGGAAATCGCGGTGGCGACACAGCTGATGGTGCCAGAACTGAGGGGCTGCCTGAACCACGTACTTCTACTTCTTTTCCTGAGATACAGTATCCCAGACTGGGCAAAGGGGAGAAGGAAGAACTGTGCATTTATTGGTATTCTAAAGGACTTTAGTATTTTTTTAAATTTTTTATTTTAGATTATTCAGTACAGTTTCAATCTTTTATTCCCATTCCAGCCCACCCACCCATCCCTCCCCACCTCCCTTCCATTTCCAAGCCCCGTAGTTTTGTTCATGTGTCCTCTATATTTGTTCCTGTAAACCCTTAGGACTTTAGTATTTTTAATGAAGATATTATGTCATTACTCTAAATCTGTATAACTTCTTAAATAAATAACCCTTTTCCTTTTCATCAATCTCTGGCATTGAGAGATGTCTTTCCCTGGCGGCAGGCAAGGCAAACCTAGTATGGCGGGGGGACCCCAAGAGTACAAGGGTGGGTCCATTCAGTAATAGTATATCATTCACCCTGCCCCCCTTCTGGGTCTGTTCTGTACCAACTACACTTTCTGCCACCTTGTCTGCAGAAAAACAGAAGACAGGCCCACAGTCAGCTTGGCTCTGGTCTGAAGGCAAGAATTGGGAGGGAGTGGTGTAATTCCTACTTGTGGATCCACATATTGCCTTCATAGGATAATACATTTTGGGGGGATGATGGAGAATAATTACAGACTGTTAGATCTTCATTAATTAAAACTCTTTTCATAATTACCAAGACCCCAAGTCTCTCCTACGGTTGGAGAAGAGAAGAATTTTTCTCCTAATATCTATGCAATAGTAAAAATTTTTTATCCCGGACTTCCGGCCAAGATGGAGGCATAGGTAGATGCACTGTGCCTCCTCGTACAACCAAGATAGGGACAACAACAATATAGAAACAAAATAACAACCAGAACTAACAGAAAATTGAAGTGTATGGAAGTCGGACACCCAAGGATTTAAAAATAGACACATTCATCCAGACCAGTAGGAGGGGCGGAGTTCAGCCGGGCGAGGACACGGAGCAGAAAGCTGAGCAACTGGGGCTGAGCAACCGGGGCAGCGCGCAAGTCCACAGCAGGCAGACCCTGGGCGCACAAGTGGCGGTGGCTGGCGGGCCCAGGCCAGGGGGTGGCGACCCACAGACCCAGCGAGGCGGCCATTGTGGAGCAAGGCACTGCATGCAGCTCAGGGTCCCAGTGCCAGGAAATAGAGCTTTGGGTCACTGACTGAAAAGGAAGGTCCCTCAGGGTGCACAGGCCCACCCACACCGGAACTGGTGCCAGAGGGGCCCAGTTAGCTCATGGAAGGCAGCAGAAGTGTCTGGGGTCATACAAAGAGCGGAGCAAGCACCATTGTTCCTTCTCAGACCCTGCCCCCACATATAGCATCACAACCCAGCAACTGGGGTGATCCTCCCTGGTGAACTCCTAAGGCCCCGCCCCTCACTACAGGAGCTTGACAACACCAAAAAACAAAAACAAAAACAAAAGCACAGCAAAAAGATGGCTCAAACAGAAGAATTGAAAGCCCCAGAACCCATCCTTTTAAGTGACCAAGAGATAGCCAACCTATCAGATGCACAGTTCAAAGCACTGGTGATCAGGATACTCACAGAATTGGTTGATTTTGGTCACCAATTAGATGAAAAAATGCAGGCTACAATAAGTGAAATGAAGAAAAATGCACAGGGAACCAATAGTGATGGAATGAAAGATGGGTCTCACATCAATGGAGTGGACCAGAAGGAAGAAAAAAATATACAACCAGAAAAGAATGAAGAAATAAGAATTCTAAAAAATGAGGAGAGGCTTGGGAACCTC
>CM052544.1:30544707-30575614 GCA_028533065.1 Trachops cirrhosus
TGTGGGTGGGAGAGGGTGTTCAGGGTGGAGAGGAATGAAGGGGGGATAATAGGACAACTGTAATAGCATAATCAATAAAATATATTTAAAAAAATAAAGCCATGGGGGTCCCCACTCTGTCAGAAAAAAAAAATTTATCCCTGATAGGATATGCATAGGATTCGTGATAGAAGTGGTTTATTACTACAAAACCTGAGGTTTGGGCTATCAGACTGTGGAGACAAAAGGTTGATGCATACTAGTTGTTGTCCTTCACTGCTCTGAGTTTTCAGTCTCCTCCACTTCCACCTCCTCCTACACCCTCTCTTTCTGACTCTCTCTCCTGTTTTTTAAAATATTGTATTATTTATTTTTAGAGAGAGGGGAAGGGAGGGAGAAAGAGGGGGAGAGAAACATTGATGTGAGAGAGAAATATTGATCAGTTGCCTCTTGTACCCACTCCAACCAGGGACCAAACCCACAACCTAGACATGTGCTAGACTGGGAATTGGACTGATAACCTTTGACTTTGAAGGATGACACCCAACCAGCTGAGCCACACTGGTCAGGGCTCTTTCCTGTTTTGAGAGTAGGTTTCTGCTGTACATATGCTGAGTAAGGATGTCATAATTCTTCCCAATGTTCCTTGACCCGCAGGAATGGACCCACAGTTACTTATAGTATCTTCTGCTTCCCCTATGTCTGAGGTCACCATGGCCCACTCAGCATCATAGGGTGGTTCAGGAAAGTAATACCTAAATCACCACCCCACACCCATACCCAAGGATGCAAACCTGCATATAATGTCCTTTTCTCAAGCAGAATCAGCTGAAGCTCTTATCTTTGGCAGAAGCTAAAGAAGGACAGGAAAAGAGGAATGACAGCCTGTGGTCATTTAAGAAGTTCCCTTTCCACGAGTGTCCACTTATGCACAGTCATCATCTGCCATCTTTACTTTTGTGCTTTTCTGACAATGTTGAGTCATTGAAAATAGTTTTTTATTAAGTTCCTAATATTGTGACTCCCAGTGTTTTATAGGATTGAAAAATTAGAATCCTGCTTACAAAGTTATGGTGGAGTTTCCCTATAATAATTTTCATAGCTTATAGCTCTGAGATACAGATATACTGGTCTACAAATTAATCACCATTGTGGACATGTAGAACTCATGAGGCCCTGACAAGCCCTGAGACTGGAAAGATAAGAAAGGACTAACAATGGGGAGACCAGGGGAAAATTATTCCAGGCAGGGGAACCAACAAGTGTACAGTCTGTGAGGGTAAGAGAGGAGTGTGTGTGTTCTAGGGCAGCATAGGTAGAGCAGGGCAATAAGAGGGCAGAAGGAGAAGGCAGCCTTGCACGCTGAAAGAGAAGAGAGAATGAAGGGGGTTACTCAAATAAGTCACATTAGAACATCTTTTCTCTCTGAAAAGTTACTCAGCCTCTCTGAGCCTCATTTGCTACATCTGTAAATTGGGGAAAAGGGGATTGGATCAAAGATACACTGAACACATTGCAGCCTTCTTTTCTCACCCTAAGACCCTAGAAATGACAAAAAATATTTTGAAAACCCATAATGTTCTTGAAAAAAAGAAAGGAGAGTAGAGTTCATGAATTTTCCCTTTTGTGGCTCTTAGACTCTTGAAATCTTCCCACTGAACTTTCCTGCAAGGCTCAACCCCACCCTGGAGCTGTGAAGGGTGTTGGCCAGCCCCCTTCTCAGGACAATCCCCAGGCTCTTAACTCTCACGCCCTTCTTCAGCTAAGATCCACTGATAAAGAATGTGAAATTTATTGTCCACTAGACCTCCCATCTAATGCTTCCCTGTAGCAAGCAATTCACTGCTTGCTGATAAGTGAGGAGCTGTTATCAGGCCACACTCAAAATACTACTCCATATTTACTTCTTAAATGTATTCTTGATAGCCCACTTCAGCTTTAGAAACTGCAGATATGAATGGGGATATGAATGGGGTATCAGGCCTTACTGTCAAAGAATACAAGAGGTTTCTGCTCTCTGCAGTTCTCTTGGTGCAACTTTCCACCCACAACGACCCACCAACCTTCCAAACCAGCTGGCATATAATAAAAGTGGCTACTAGGGTTAGCCAATGGTGGACAGAGGTTGAGTGGCCATTCCACTGATGTTGGCATGTTGATCACCTCTCACCTAACAGCCCAGAGCCTGGGTTCAGCCCTTCTCTTTCAGTGCCGAAGGCTGCCTGCTCCTTCTGCTCTCTTGTCACCCTGCTCTACCTATACTGCCACAGAACACTCACACTCCTTCTCTCCTACCCTTGCAGCCTGTGCACTTGCTGGTCCCTGCCTGGAATAATTTTTCCCTGGTCTCCCCATTGCTGGTCCTTTCTTATCTTTTTAGTCTCAAGGCTTCTCAAAGAATCCCTTTGAGATCTCTTTATCTAATGTAGCCCCTCATCCTTACTAGTCTCCAATTTCTTCACCTCAATTATTTCTACATGTAAACTTACTGGTAGCAATGTATTTAGGTATTCAATAAGCTGGCCTCTGTCTGAAACCCTCCCCTCACCCCAAGAGATCAGACACCTTATCTGTGTTGTTCACCACAACCCTCAGACCTCCAGACATTGCCTGTAACATACATAGTGGCACCCGATAAACAGTCATTAGATTAATGTTGAAAGAAGAAATTAAGCTTTCAGGATGGTCTCTATCATTGATGTCCTCAAAACCTACCTAAGCATGTCCAGGCTGAGTGTCTTTTAGGAATTCTGCTCAGATTTATGTAGAGTCTTGCAATCTGAAGATGCTATTCTTTAGTTCTAGAAAGATGTTCTAAAGTGACTTATTTGAGTTAACCCCTGCATTCTCTTTTCTTTGTTCTCTCCTCCTGGGATTCCTACTGGACCTTGTAAGTCTATGTTTCATTTTTCTTACCTGTCCTTTGTATTTTCTGGGCTTTTGTCCTTATGCACGGGTCCAGTTTTTAAATTGCATATTTTCTCTTCAACTGTGACCACTCTATTATTCAGACCACTTATTGAGAATTTTTTTCAACAATCATATTTTTTATTTCAGGAATTTCTAACTGGTTCTTTAACATAAAAAACTGTTCTTGTTTATTCTTCTTCATTACCAACTAACATATTTGTTTATTTACTTTGTTGTTTATTCTCTTGCTCCTTCCACTAGAACGTAAATTCTAAAAGAGTAAGAACTACTTTGTTCATTGCTGTATTCTCAAGGCATAACATAGTACTTGTCACGTAACAGTGCTCAAAAAGTACTTGTTGAATAAATTAAAGGAATTAGTGTGATGTCTTTGAAGATCTGTCTAAAGATAATCATATTTCTTTTAATATACTTTATTGTTTCTACCACTGAGTGTTCCTTGGATATTAGTTCTATTATGCACTAATTTTTAGTCTTCTCTATGATCTTAGTTTTGTCAAAATTTGACGACTCTTGGAATCACCAATTTGGTGACTTTGTATTGGTATTTGCAGAAACTGTCAAGCCTATCTGTAGATACTGCGTTCTGCTCATAGCCACATTCTTCATTTGGAGGTTAGGTTGGAATGATGCTGGAAATATTCTAGATGGAATAGTCATGAGTTGTTCTTCTGGGCAACAGGCTCTGTGTTCTTACTGGGTGTACCCAGCCTCCTCAAACACCTCCCTGACCCTTCATCTGGAACTCTCTGCTTCTGCCCTGGCATCAGATCCTTCCATTGGGTGCATGGCACAGGAAAGGGGAGATGTTGGAGAAGGAACCAGACATCCTAGCTGCTCTTCCTGTAAAGACTCCCTCCTAGGACATAGCAGTTGTCCCATGACTCCCTTCTGTTCTTCTGCCTGCTTCCTCTGAGCCCTCTGAGGCCTCCCAGCTCTTCCAACCATCCTTGTCTGAGTGTGTTTTGGGCCATAATTTCAGAACAATTCCTTAAAATTTCTTGTCAATTTATATCACCATTTTTTGTTTTCCAGACCATTATGAGTCTTCAAAATACTTTTTTGTCATTTCTAGGGTCTTAAGGTAAGAAAAGAAGGCTGAAATATGTGTTTAGTGTGTTATTTTGATCCAATCTCTTTTTTCCCCCTCCATTTTACAGATGCAGCTAATGAGGCTCAGAGAGTCTAAGTAACTTTTCAGGTTCACACAGCTAGGAAGTGCAGTGGGGCTGGTTGATATCGTGATGCTAACAGATACATGTTGGGATTGGCATGATAACGATGATAGCACAGAGGAGGAGGAGTCCTTGTTTTATGTACTTACTCTAGAGGCCTCCCCAACTTCAAACTATTGGGTCTATTCAGATTTCCAAGAAAAAAAAATTACATATGGCTTTCACAGGCATATAAAAACGTTCAAGCCTCCAATATTTTTTAATAGAATACTTAGTCTATTTCATTAAAAATAGTGCCTTTAACGAGGATTGCTTTCTGATCTAAAGATCAGCGTTGCACGTGTTGCGCACTGTATTATAAGGCAGCACAGTCCCTCCTGTTTAATCCCAGAGGTGACTGACTCTGGAACTAAACATACTCATCTCTCACCAGCTCTCTGATCTTGGGTTTTGTAAAATGAGGACTTCAATTGCAGTTTTTTGTAGTAATAACTGGTATACAATAGGTTGTTATTAATTAGTAGTTACTATAAGCATTAAAGGATGGTCTCTCAATAAAACAATATAACACATACATTTTTAGTTTGAGCAAGATTTCTGATGACCCTGAATTTTATGTTGGAACTTTGATCCAAAAGACCATTTTGCTTTTTGCACTTTTCCCACAAAACTTCTGCTCTGATTAGCATTGCCCTTTGATCCACACTCTGTTTCTGTTACTGTTAAAACTTTTATCTCTTGCTCCTTGGAAGCTGAGAACTCAATCTATGTAAGCTAGATGAGAACAGTTGGTTTCCAAAATCAGTTAATAAACTTTATGTAATTGTTGCTGATTCTAAGGAAATAAGAAAAAAATATTTCCACAAACAAAACCCACCATAAACAAGGCTTGCCTATGTTCCAAACAGCAATGCATTAGGACGAGTTGAATACAGGGTGGGTGCTGAAGAAAAGGAAGCTACGGAAATGTTTTCATGAGAAGAAATGGCAAAACTTATGGGGGATATTGAGAATGTAAGTCCTTGAACTGAGACTGATTGGGAAAAAAAATTATAAAAAGATTGTCTGCCTGAATAATGGAGTAACTAGCGACCTTGAACACAGAAAGAGTGTAGAATAGGAGTGAAACAATGAAATCTTTTTAGAACAGAGAATAATACTCATAAGAGGCAATTTTTAAATGAAAGACAGAATGTTCTATAATAGAAATATTGGGGGCCTGAACCACCTTGTAATTCATAGAGCAGGGAACACCAGTGGCCTTGTCTAGAAGCCCACGGCTAAGAGAAGGGAGAGCAGCTTGAAATAAGATTATTAATTTCCTTGGAATGAGGCCAGCATGACATCCTCTTACAAAGCTTGGCCAGATTCTTATAAGATCATTGTGAACAATGAAATCTAATGAATATGCAAAAACCAAAGCCAACACACATCTAGAAACACCAACAAGATGTTGGGTTGTTTGCTCTTTAAAATAAAAACACCTTGTTCTCCCACCTTCCATAGACTTTGTAGCATTTTCCCTGATTAATAAAGTTTTTTTTCCCTAATTTCAAGCAAGAGCAATTGAACTGGAGATATTATAGGGCTTTGATGGTAAAAACAATAACTATTAAGTGATACCAGAAAAAAAATGATTGTGTAGACCTCTGTTCAACTACAGCTTGGGAAGCTATAGTGGACTTTTTCATGCCAGTCTACCCAGTGTCCTTCCTCTCCTTTGGGGTTCTATGTCCTTCTTCTGGGTACCCATCTCTCCCTTTGAGGAACTGCTTCTGCCCTTTTTGATAGGATTGCCACACAAAGATTCCATGCAGTGGTTCCCTACTCTTCACACTTTTCTGAGTTGAAAGTGTTGGGAATTTGTCTTTTTCCACTGGTCACAAGCTTTAAGAAAGTGGCTGCTGGTGGAAAAGATTAGTTTTTGTTGTCATTGTTGTCAAAAAACATTATTGGCAGTTTTGTCTAATGAGTTTTCTAAAAAAATGTAAAGAAGTTTAATACGTTTTAAAAAAGGGTAACAAATTCATGCTTGAATGTTCATGTATGAATGACATGAAATTCAGAGGGATGATGAGAGCATATAGTAAATAGGATTTTAAAAAGACATCTGGGAAAACCAAAAAGAAGGAATACCACTAACATTAATATTAAAGAGACTCCTTCAAAAGAAGGGACTGGAGAATATAATTCTTATCTTCCAGGGTATGAAGGGTTGTCTTATGGAAAAGATGAACCCCATGTTCCAGATGACTTTTAGGAGTAAACCTGTGACTGTTTAAGTTTGTTCTCAGTAACTGTAGATCCAGACACAGCCCCAACAACCCCTGATAGTGGCTGTTCTGGTTTTCTATTGCTGTATAACAAACTATTCCAAATTTAATAATTTAAAACAACAACCATTTTGTAATTTTGTGGGTCAAGAATTCAAACAGGCTTCCCCTGGGTCATTCTTCTGCTGAAGATAATGTCAGCTTAACTAACATGCCTAGCCCCTTATCAAGTATGGCCTGAAGGCTAAGCTCAGCTGGATGCCTCTCCCTCTACATATAGCACCAGAAAAACAAAAATTTAACAGTATCAACATTATCTGGATTTTGAAGTTTTTATTTAAACCCAACTAATAATAAATCTGGCATGAGTCTACAATAGAGATATATCTTTTATTCCCTCTTTAATTTCTTCTATTTGTATTCTTTCAGGGTATTTTATGTTTTATTGGGTAAATTTGGTAATTACATTTATCTAAAATAGCATTTACATTATCCAATGATATTATATTTTAGGTATTATTTGTTTTTTAATTTATAAAATAAACACATTTTAAGCATATAGCTCAATAAATGTATCTGTATGTGTATGTACCCTCATAACTAACATCTAGATCAAAATGAAATATTTCTATCATTCCAAAAAGTCAATAGTCTTTCCAGTCATTAGCCACTTACCTCCTGGGGTGTAACCAAATTTTCAGACTTCTGTCATCATGGATAATTTGTGAGGATTTTGCTATCATTTTGAGTGGTGGGGAAAGGCAAACATTCATACAGGCTTTCCTTCATGAGTCCATGACCTGGAGAAGACTAGAAGTCCACAGCCCACCCCTCCATCAGGCCCAATGTTCACCTGTAAAAGAGCTCTAACTTCCTATGAGTGCCATCAGACTCAAGGGAAGCTGGCAACTTCATAGTGACCATCTATCTACCTCATGTTCAGGCTTTGATACAGTTCCCAAGGTCACTTCTTGTGTCCCCTTTTTGAAGATACTTCTCATTTCTGCTGGGCATTTAAAATGTGCTTAGGTCTTATTAGAGACCTAATTGACCATAGAAAGTATCAAAGGCAGTGTGCAGAGTAAAATGGTCTTCAGGAATTTCACTGTGCTGTCCACATTAGTTTGCTTTGTTTTGCCATTATTGTTGTGATATTTAAAATAAACTACAGCCTTCTTTCTTTGAACCTACTGACAATGTCAAATGGCTATAAGAAAAATCCCCAATTTACTTAGCAAGACTCCTGAAAAGTGAGACCAGAGATTGAGGACTAGAGGCAGCCAATCTCTGTACGTGTGTGTGTGTGTCAGGTGTGTTTGGGGTGTGAGGATAAAAGGTAGATGACAGTTTTCTTACCCTCCCCCTCCAAACAACGTTCCTTTTGTCCCAAGCTTTTAGTTTTTCTGTAATTGAATTGGGGATATTCATCAATTGACTTCTTTTTTGCTGGTGCTGATTTATGGACTTTGTAAGAATGGATTGACTTTTCTATTAGTTTTTCCCAATCTGTTTTCTAATTTTCAGAATTTCTTCAAAGTTTTTAGTCTATATATGGTACCCTGCACCATTTCCCATTGCAGACATTTTTGTTTGTTGTTTTCTTTGTTTTTACATTTTAATATACTTAGAATTTTGATAGGAATGTGAGGTAACTATAGTAATTCAATTTACAAACTTGAACCTGGAAGTTTGACATGAAAATATTTCAAAACTTATCTAAAAGGGCCCCAAAAACCAAATGCTCCATTAGGAGCAATTAGTTTGATATGTTCAGACCTTTCCAGAAAATGATCGGCTCCACGTCCTTTTGAAGTAGGAAAAAGAATGAAATTGGATCTCCTCTGATCAAAGTAGTTAACCAATTCTTAGGCAAAAAAAATACACTCAAAGAAATTTATCAATATTTCCCTTAGTTTGGGAATCTTTAAGAACTCTCAAAGAAAGAAGAGCTGGTTCAAACCTTCATTTTCATCTCCAAAAACTGACCAAAGTAAGCAGTCTCTTCCCTTGTATCAAGTTTCATGTTGTCCTTGATTTTCATACCACAAAAGATTAAAGATAATACCACTAATTATGATATTTAAAAAGAGCCCTTCCTGAAAATGATCTGCCACTGGTATTGTACTATATAAAGACTTTGAGAAATAGCTTTGATAATTTGCACTCATTAACAGGAGAATGCAGGAGATTAAAGGTAGCAAGGGTGAATAGCCTCTCATTTTTGCAAAACTTGTGAAACCTTTTATTCACCTACTAAAGCCACTATTATGTAATAATAAAAAAAGGAGGTGTGCTTCATATATGAACTCAGAGAGGGAATAAAGACACAAGGAGCTATTTTCTCTCAAGAGAACTGTAGTGTCATAGATTAAAGGTGGAAAGGCAGTCATCATTTAAAGTAGCTCACATCTCCAAAGGATATTTATTCACAAATTGATTAGAGTTGGAAATGAAAATTATTCAGTTGGTGGGAACATTACAACTGCCCTTTAAAGTGTGATGGGAAAGATGAAAAGGAGGCTCACTTACCCTTTCCTCAGCATGCAGACTGAGATCAAAAAGGCCCATGTCCCATTGATAGCCCTAATGAGCTTGCACTTCTATTTAGCTCTTCAGTTATTTCCACTGACTTGGGAGGCATATTGTGTGACAAGCCTGACTCTCCCATTGCTGGAGGCAGCATCACATTTCAGGAATCTGTTTTGGGGTGATTTCATGGAGTTTTCCAAAATGGTAATGGAAATCACTGCAGCCGCACCACAGAACCCTTTATTTCTCCCCAAAGACTTGCTTCTTCTCCTTGCTGCTCATCTCAAAATCTTTATTGTCATCTTCCACTTCTCACTTCCTCTCTCACCTCTCATGAAATCTACTAGCAAATTCTGTTGGATCTATTCTGAATCTAACCACTTCTTTCTGCTCCCACTTCTTCAACTCAAGTACAACAATCCATTTCTGTTGCTGTTAGACTTTGCATCTCAGTCAGGAGCTGAGAGCTCAGAATCATGCTGCTGTCCAAGTGAAAGGCATAAAACCAGTTAACATGCTGATAAATTAAGGGACAATGTGACTTTAGTTTTTGAATGTAATTAAAAGGAGTAATAAACTCAGAAAACAGTCAATCCCAGAAAAAAAATGTTAAAAGTGCTTTAAAAATTGGAAGCACTATTTCTCCAAAATCAAATTTATTTATTTTTATTTTATATTTCATCAAGAAAGGGAAAGGTTAAACAACTCTTACTTTATTTCAGGTACCAAGTCCACATTTAAGGTTTCATGGGGCAGAAACCTCTGTACACAAGAATGGCTCCTTACAACCACTCGTTGAATCATTAAAAGTCACCATTCATGAGAAAGAATTAGTTGGTTCATAAGATGGAAATTCCCACATTTATGTCTGCATTTTCTGTGGGCTCTACAATTTTCAATACATACACCCCTTTATTTTATGTAACATTAAGAGAGGGAAAAGTGCTTCAGATGGGATGTAATGTTGAGATATGAAAGAGCTATGTCTTCAATGCAGGACCAAACAAAAAATATACTGTATGTTTCAGATTTTTCCCCCAAATCTGGGAGGAAACAGGGGTGTGTCTTAAAGTCGGAATGTAGCTTACCTGGCTAACTGTGGGAGGAGGGGGGTGTGGCAGTAGAGTGGGGTCACAGGTTATTAAATATTTTACCATATTTTTTGCTTCAAAATATTTTTTTCCTCTTTTCCTCCTCTAAAACCTAGGTGTGTCTTATGGTCCAGTGCATCTCATAGTCCTAAAAATGAGGTACTTGCCTTTCTTAATCTCAACCCTGAATGAAGAAAGAAAAATAATTTTCTGAGACACTGAACCAAAAACTAGTACCCTAAAAAGTTTGCTAAGTTCTCACTCTCACTGTGGTCCAAAAATCTCAAGCAGAGAATTTAAAGTGATGTCAGGTTGGCAGTGCCCGAGGTTCTCTCTGGAAGACCTCTACTTCCTTCTAAACTGGAATGCCAGCTTGAATTCAAACACGTTAACTGTCTAAAGATGCATGCCTTAGACCAGCGATTTTCACCTTTTCAGCTCATGGTGCACATACATTAATTATTAAAATTCTGCAGCACACCAAAAAATATATTTTTGCCTATCTGGCAAAAAATAGGTATAATTTAGAGTCATTTATACCAGATGGTTAGTGTTGTGTTGGCTGTTGTCATTTTCTTATTTGACAGTCTAAGGAAAAAGAGGTCAATGCCCCTGACTAAATTGCTAGGTACTGCATGCTTTAAAAAGTCTTGCGGCACACTGGTTGGCAATCGGTCTTAGACTAAATGAAATTCTCCGCCATCTTGTTGATGTCTGGCTCAGCCTAACTTCTGAGTTCAGTTCTGCTCCATCTTGTGTAACTGCAATACCTTAAAGACTGATAAATAAGAGGCTACAGACAAATACAGAAAATTTTATAATAAATAGCAAATTGAGAAAAACCTTCTTCAAGACTTAACCTTCTCAAGTTCTCTCTTTAACATTCTTTCATACCAATATGCAAAAACAAGTGAGGCTGACTATAAGATGAGCTCACTTGAAAACTAGTTGTGCCTACAGGGAAGGCAAAAAATATATATCTTAGTTAGATATACCACCTAACTCCAAGAGAGATGGCAGAATACCAAGCAAAGTTGTTTCAGAAGAACTACTCAGTCATTGCTAGCTGCATATGGGCAAAACAAAAGATATTCAATGTCATAGTCCTCTTATCCCTATAATCTTTTTAAAAAGAGTAACTCAAAGTAAGTTTTAGTTTTCCTTGTGAATGGAGTATTATTTCACCCAAGATTTGTATGTTCTATTTACTATAAAAATTATAGTATCTAAAAAACAATTACTCCTTCAAGCTTTGAGATCAAATTTTATCTCCTAAAGGAAGCCATTTACCATACACCATCCTGACCATACCTTCAATTCTTGTCTGATCAGAACTTAGTTTAATTTTATTGAATTATTTCATGATTGGTAGTAGATCACTCCATAAACGTGTCTCACTTGGCTTCCTGTGTGAATCTTAAAAAAAAAATCTGTTGCCATTTTATTTAATAGTCTCATTTCTAATCATTTGTCCTGGGGATAGGTAGGGGAATGGGAGGGATGATGGCTGGAATCAGAAATGCTCACAAAGAAGTGAGCATGAGGATGTTTGTATCAGCCTTATAGATAATAGCAAAATATGATATGCAGTTTAAATGTCTAGTAACAGAGACTTTGAGTTACATATGTACTATTAAATTAAACATTTAGTTGCACATTATCTCTCTCCACCCTTAAGAATGAGAGGCAAACTTTCTCCTTCACTGTTTTATCCCCAGCAGGTATACTGCCTAATCTATCCGTCTATCTGCCTGTCTACCCTTAATCATCTTTCCTTTTAAATTTTTTTGTATGGGTACAATCATTAGTGTCACGTTCAGAGTAGTTTTGTTTATGATATAAATGTGGCAGTGGTTTAGTTCTGAATTTTCTCACTTCTCCTAGAGACCAAAAGGAATGACAAGAAAAATGAGGGAGAAAAACCTCACAAAACACATTTTTGGAGAAAGTAAGAGAGAGAAGAAAGCTGAAAATTTCAATGGCATGTAAGTGGCATCAAAGGCACAGGAGAACCACAAGCCTGTGCTGGAAGTTTCAGAGGTGTCACAAGGCAAAGCAGAGTGTGGAGGGGGCAGGAGGGTTTGTAGAACTTGGAAATCTCCAGCAAATATCCCCTTGCAGAAGGAGAGGGTACTGCTATAATGAACCCAAGTGGACAAAAGACATGAATGCTTTCCTAAACCTGGGATGGAGATGATTTTTTTTAACTCTGACTCAAAATTCAGAAGCCATTTTATAATTTTTAATAATTTGATTACATAAAACAGTTTTTCATGAGATAAGCAAAAAGATCTCTAAAAAATGGTTATAATTCATATTTCAGACAAAGAGTTAATTTTCTAAATACATAAAGAAGTTCTAGAAAAATTAGAAGAAATAACAGTCCAGGAGAAAAATAAGTATAGAAGTGGAACCAATGGTTCACTGAATAAGAAATATTAACCATAAGGAAGGAAATCAATTTCACTCAAATTAAAGAAATGCAAAGAAAGGCAACATTTACCTACTCCTTTCACCTACTACAGCGGCACAGAGGAAAAAAAAAGAGTTTGGAAATAGATTCAGGTGTCAAAGTTGTGAGGAAATTGACCCTCTCATTCTTTTCTGGAACACCTGAAGGGTGGAGGGTAGTAGAATCTTCGATGGTTCCTGCTTGAGTCCTATCCAAACATTTTTGCCAAGCCAAAGATCACTAAAAGTTTCTCCTGTATTTTCTTATCAAGTGGCACAGTTTGGGGTTTTAGCTTTATTTTTGTAATATAATTAGAGTTAATTTTTACACACGGTGCACGGTATGGGTTGTGGTTTATATTTTTTGCATATAGATATCTAATTGTTCCAGTGCTATTTGTTGGAAAACCTATCTTTTCTTCATTTAATTATCTTGACCACTTTGTTAAAAATCAGTTGCAAATATATTATGGGCAGTTCAATCATTTTTATTGCTCTATGGTATTTCTATCTACAAAAATACTCTACAAATTTATACTTTTGGGTTATTTGCAGTTTGGGGCTATTATGATAAATGCTATGAACATTCATGTACTTGTCTGCAAATGCTATCAGCTGAGGTCATATACAAAACACCTACATTTTCATCCAACTATATAGAAATTACCCCCACTGTATGATATTTTCCCAATGCCTACTTAGTCAGATCTTCAGCATTGTTTTCTGTCTTCAATCATATTTGTTCACAAAGGAAAGGGGTGTGTTTTAGTTGGTCACCCTATTGTATTAACTTTCCTTTTTTTGTTGTTGTTGTTACCATAGCAGGCAGAATTAAGTGTTTTCCCAATAGCATTTGGTTTTTTGTGTGTTCACTCTTAAGTTAGAAAATTAAGACACTTCTAATCATTATTAAGTTTAATTTTAAAAGTTTAGAGGGTGGATAGAACACTGCAAACTTTAAACATTGTTAAAACCATTTTAAACATTTTTTGGGAAAAAACTGTAGAAGTTTTTCCCTCATACCTAAAATATCTGGATTTTATGTCATTAATTTTTAGTTCTGGTTAATATCTCAAGGTCAATATATAACATGGGTAAAGGTTTTTGTTAATGATAATGGATGTAATTCATATAAAATATGGAACTTGTATTTGCTTTTCTTCTTTTTATACTTGATAAGATTTTCATCTTTTTTACCTCACATGGTGACTGATGAAGCACTCATTCGAGGAAACAGGAGAAGGGTTGGCTCAGCCATTTCCTTGTTCACTTATGCTTCCTTTGTAATAATATCTTCAACCGATATTTCTTATTTAATTAAAATCATACAGTATTATCTTTATGTTACTTAACTGGGGAGACTCTTATACTGTATTAGGTTGCAGTAGCCTGAAAGTGAAGTAATGAGTAAGAGCCCACTCTCTAATTTCTACATTTTCCCCTTAAATCAGGGGGGTTAAAGAATGGGGATATCAGACAGTACAACCTGGCTTCATTAGAATCAGAAACCAGAAAGCCTCAGGGTCTAAAACCCTGCCCCACCATCTCTCTCTCTCTCTCTCTCTCTCTCTCTCCCCCACCCCTCTCTCTTCCTCCTCCCTTCCCCTCCCCCAGGATCTCTATTCCTCATGCCATGTCTTTTTCTCATCTCTATCTTTTCTTTCTGTTTTGTTTTCACTGCTCAAGAGCAAATGTGGTCACCTCAAGGCTGCTGAATTGTATGTCCTCAATTCAAGGGGTCAGCTGAGACTATCTAGAATCACCATCCAAATTTGCAAGAGCCAAATTCCAAATAGCTGAACTTGGATCAGGGGCCCTATCCTATTGCAATCAACTCTGGCCAAGCCCATGCTTAGAGATAGGTGAGAGAAATTCTCAGAGAAGATCTGGGCATGGAAAGATTTCCCCAAAAGTGGCTTTCACAAATGGTCCTAGCTTGTGTATCCTGATATAGTCATTTCATTGTAGAAATTGTCACTTCCATCCTTTGGCTGGAATGGAAACACAAAAATTTGTTTCTCTGGTTTTCCTTTATCTGCACTTCTGTACCTGACCATCTAATTGGCACATTTGTTCATTATTAATTGGTGAATGCACTCAATCAGGTTGTAGTTCATTCTGCTAGCCTCAGACACTTCTTCTTTTTATGGTTACCTTGTGGACCTTTGTTCTCGTTCAATATGTGTTGACTTTACAATTTAATTTTCAAAAAGTTATATTAGTCCCACATTTTCAAATTCACTGTGCACGTAAATCCTCATGAAGAGTCAGAGATATTGAAGTAAGAAAGTGCAGTAAAATGGTTAAGAAATGAACACAGTTTCTGAAAAAAAAACCATGTAATCTCTTGAAGGTGCAAAACTAAGTACAGAAGAAGAGGAGGAGGAGGAGGAAGAAGGAGGAAAAGAAGAAAAAGAGGAGGAATGGAAAATCCACTTTAAATAATTATGATTACCCATATACTGTCTATGCTCAAAATTCAGATATGGGATAAATAGAAATAGACATGGAAATCACACTGGAGTTGGAGGTAGAACTGGACATGGACATAAAGCAGAAGCTCAGAGAGAGCAGGAGTGAGCCTCTGTATGCCGGTTCCTGGGTCAGTGCCTGGGTCACTCCATTCAGGACCACTTGACAACCACAAAAGCTAGATTTTTACCATAGCAGAGGCACTTGAACATCTTGAAAGAGCTGGAAAAAAAACCCCACCAAAACTCCTGCTTTGGTTTTCTATCTTGTATCAGAACCAACAGACTCATGACCTTATTCAAATGAAAGAAAATTTTTTTCTCTCTTTGTCAGATAATTAAATGGTAAATAAAAGTGTTTAATGTTACTTCAGCCTAAAACAGGGGGAGAAAGAGAAAAACTATTCTGTCTGTAGACAAACAGGGAAGATGGGAGCGACTTGGAGATTTTGGAGCATTAAAAGTGATGCAAAGCCCATTTAATGGGCACCCCCAGCGCTTTTTTTCCCATGCACTGCAATTGATTGCCATGAGATTATGATGCCATTAAAATTCACTCTGCCCATAAACTAATGCTGTGGAAAATGCTGACGTTTATAGCAGTTCCTACAAGGGACATATTTCAGTGTGAAAGTAAGTCCTAATGTAAGAACTTTATCTCAGTAAAGCAACATCTAGGAAGGGGGAGAGGAGGAGGAGGAAGAGAGGCCATCCAGGAGTGCTGGGAGTTTTATTTCTCTCAATAATGGGTATATGGATGCTAAATTTCAAAGACTTTTAAAAATAAATCTATTGGCCTTTGACAAAATCAATCCAAACCCCATAAACCAAGAAGTCATCCACTTGATATTAATGAGCCCACATTTGCATTTATTTGTCTCTTACACTAGACAAACCATTAATTTCGTGTTTATGCTTCCTTTGAAGTCTGAATGCTCATAGATAGATGGCCTCATCGAATCTCCTGCTGCTACATTAATATTTCGCTATAAATGATAAATTTTATCATTTTCCACAACACCCCTTTTTACTTTAAGAAAACTATGAAAATACAAGCAATAAGTCTTAAGGCCTGAAAGCACAGCTTTTTTTTTTTAATACTCTTCAGCAGGGATCATTAAAATAGTGATATCTTTAACATCAGAATATCTTTGATGGCCTGTAGGACTTGGGAGCCGAGATGATGAATATCTCATCAACGAGTCAACTCTGCTTGAATGAACGATGGTTAAGCTGGCCGGAACTGACACACAGGTCCTTTTCTGACCAACGCTGTGCCTAAAGTTTTTTGAGAATTTATCTGGCAATAGTTTAGTTTCAAATATGAGCCTAATTCATTGGTTTTAAAAGACAAAGTTTTTTGAGAGGTTTGAGCTGGCAGTATTTACCAGAAGGTGGAGGTTATGCTTGGCAGGGCACAGGAATGGCAAAGTACCAGGTGAGAGGCAAGGAGTTCTAGATTGAAGAGATTGATGCCGAATGATATACAATATATTATGTTACGGAGATGGTTGCAATCCATTCAGTTATGCTGTTTCATAATAATTGTGATGATGATGATTGTGAAGAAGATGATGATGACTACTTACTGAGTCCTCCTTACACATCAGACACTCAGCTATGAGCTCTGCAGCCATCCTCTCCACAACTCTGAGAGGGTGTTGCTGCAGTTATTCTTAGATATGGATAAGGAAACTGAAGAGAACCAAGGGGTAAATAGTTTGCAAAAGGTTTAACTGCTACATAGAATAAGTCTATTTGCCTTTTTATCACTGTGTTGCTAACAGTCAGATCCCCCAGGATCCCCCAGGAGTGGTCCTAAACATGAATGAAAACTTTTGTTTTGATATGTAAGACCTGTCCTGACCTGTGTGTCTCAATTGGGCATCGTCCTGCAAAGCAAAAGGTCACCAGTTTGATTCCTAGTCAGGACATATGTCCAGGTTACAGGTTCAGTCCCTGGTTGGAATGCATGAGAGGCAACAGACTGATGTTTGTCTCTCACATCAATGTTTCTCTCCCTCTCTTTTTCCCTTCCTTCCCCTCTCTCTAAAAATAAATAAATAACATTCTTTTAAAAATAGATATATAAGACCCTTTTAATTCTACTTTTGTAGTAGAAGTAAGAAGGATTTCCATAGCCAGGATTTTCAGGTGGTTAACTTCAGTGACATCACCTGTAATCACAGCCTGAATGAGGATTATGGAAGAGCTGAAACAGTTCTAAACCTTCAACCCAAGGTGTTTTTTTTTTCTTGAAACATTCCATCCTTGATATTATTCCCTTCTTTGCTTCAAGCAGCCTCTTTTCCATTCTGACAGAGCTTCACAAATTCAGACTCTCCTACAGACACCACCTCTCTCCAATTCTTCTATTGCTCTCCCTGACCCCCACCACCTAAGTGTACTTGCCCTTTGCTTATATATAAAGCCTTTCCTACATTTCATGTTTTGCTTTGATATTTCATTAAAAGTAATATTTAGCTTTTTATATTTCTTTTAAATATACATGTATATCCAGTTTTTTATATGAATATTACACATCTACTTTGGGGAGAGAATGGGCAGGAATTCTATCTTTGACCAGAATCCACATGTCAAAATTGAGTCAATAAAAGAAACTATTTGCATTAGCTAAAATAGCATCATAATAAAAATGTTTATAAATCACTATGATTCCAGATATCTGACTTGACTTTTTTTTTATTTCTGAGCCAAATCAGTGTTTAAGGACTGTAGTAAAATGTTTAACATGCAAACATAAGTTTTATTGTTAAAGTAATGTATTGATCAGTAACAAGAAAGGCAACTCATTAGTAAAGTGATGGAAAATCCTCCTCTGTTTGGAAAAATGTGGTCATGGAAATAAGTAGTTCCAGTATTGGTGGACAAGACTGGTCCACTAGGGATGCAAAGCATGAACATAAAGAGGTACAGCCAGCCTTCCTGGCTACAGGGTGGCTTCAAGAGCAACCAGATTGATTCTTGATGTAGTTAACCAATGATTTGGGTGAAGGAAACTGTCAACCATAGTGAGAAACACTGAGGAGACTCATTTAAGGTCTTGGATGTCTGGCTGATCTGCATTAGCAGCAGTCAGAGTAGACTGAGGGTTATTGTGTTCAGGGCACTCCTTTAAGTGCTTCACACTTGATACCACAACTAGTCCTTAAATGACCGCTATCATATCCTCATTTTGCAAACAGGAAAAGTAAGGCCTGGCATGATAACTAACTTGCCTAAGGTCTCACTGTCACTGAGAGATGGAACTGGGACTAAAACCCAGACAGTCTGACTCCAGAAGTCCCCTCTTCATGGCAACACTATATTCCCTTTTTAATGGTCACAGAATACCTACCCCCAGAAAGGAAACCTGTGTTAATACACTACATATCCTTGCTGTGATTATCTATTTTAATAAATTACATATTTTCTTTTTTAAAAGATAATTGAAAAGAAAACCATGACAGTCTCTCAGTTAACCGTGGCTATAGCTCAGACCAGTCCTTTTAGACCTGGAGACTTTAACAAAGCACCTGTCATGTAACTTCCCACTTCCCAGCACAACACTGAGGATGAAATAACAGGCTCTTGTGTTATGTCCCTTCTGAGCAGCTACACTTGGACAAGTCGGCCTGTCTGTAACCAGAATTAATCAAATTGGATCTAAGGGTTTTGTCAGCAGAGATCTGAGGCTTTGGCAAAATCTCTTTGGGGCAATGAGAAGAATGAAGCATTCTGGTAGTGAGTATACAGCTCTCATGTACTTTAATTTCTTTTTTCATTATTCCTTCATATTTCTTCACTTGGGGGATTAATAGTTGCCATATTTTTATTATCTGTGAGTTGAATTGTAAAGAACATATCAGTACAACATAGGCTGGAAAAGTTAAGAAGTTCCCTTTAAAAGGGTAGGGTAGGAGCTTGAAAGATGAGGTGAAAAAACCCATTTCCCCATTCCTTATTAATAATATTATTAAAGAGATGCAGTAACTGAGAGCTTCTTTAATTTGTTACCTCCAATCACGGTCTTCTTTTCCTACCAACTACATCAAGTTCTCCATTGTATTTCCTGTTTTTAGAACCAAGGCTGAAATCTACTTTAGTCCATTCACTTTGGAGAGAGAAACAAAGGAAGAAAAATGATAAAATAAAACAATTTTTAAAAGAAAGAAATGTTAACACACAAGGCTCAGTGGATACACAGGAGACAAAGTTCTTTCTGTTCTGTAACAATCACCTGGAGAAGGGGGTGCCATCGTGCTGGGGAAGGTTGCAGTGCAGGGCCCCTTGTGTGGAACGTGAATAAGTGTGTCAGCCCCTCCACCACCAGAGCCTGCTCTGCTCAGAATGGTGTCCATTGTACCCGTGTTGCTAGAAGGACTCAGGCTCACCAATGGGAAACGCTCGCTCTCACCTTCCCCCAAGTGCTGCTTTGCTATCCAAATCTACGGTTATGGATATAATGCGGACCTCTGACATTCGGGGTCCCCCTGGCCTGTACTTCTGAAACAAAAGCTATTATACTGCATCATAAAAGCGTGGACACAGGAATAAAACAGCCTGAAAGGCTAGACTGAAAGGAGGAGTGTGAGCTCTATTTAAAATTAAAAACCCACGGAAAACAAAACACTTCCGATTAAAAATGGGCTTTCATGCCTTTGTGTACACACATGTGTGTATTCATCAGAACATTTCATCCAAATGTTCATGACAAAAAAAGTGACCTGTCCTTGCTTTCAGAAGCCAAGAGAGGTGTAGCTAGAGAAGAGGGACAGAAAAGAAGGAATTCTAAGGTTGTTAGATAAAGCTTGTTCTAATTAATGGGCACCAATCCAGAGTGGGGATGGAGGAAAGGTGTTTTTTTACTGAGAAGTGGCAGGCAAAAAATACAATGTGTTTGATGCCTTTGTACAAAAGAAGAAATCAACTGGAGCATTTATGCACAGGGTCCCCCTTTAAGGAGAGAAGTAACAGAAAGCAGATGGAGTTTTACTTCCCTTAAGGGAAAATTGGTTCGCGCTGAAGATACTGAAGATACTGAAGGTACTACCAAGTGCTCTCACTTAACTTTCTGAGAAGCCCAAGATACTCTGAAAATTTATGTGTCAAAGGAAAATACTCAGCATACTTCTTAGGTGTAGAGGAGCCTTGGGCGATTAACTGAGGCTTGCCCTGGCTTCAGGCATCACCCATTCTATACACACATCCCAGGCATTTTAGATGTGGCTTTTCTTAAAACTGTCCAAGGCAAAACATCTCCCGACTTCCCCCCAGTTATCTATTCTGGTCCCAAACTCATCTCAATTGTTTGCTCATGCTGTTCTCTCTGACTGATATACTCTGTGTCCTCTCTTCACAAGCTCTTATCTAGCTTTATAACTCAGTTTTAACTAACTCCATGCCCTCCAACTGCAAGGCTGAGGGAGGGGCCCTCTCTCCCACAGGCCTCTGCCTTGGTCCTATTAGAGAAACTACCAAGCTGTCTTGAAAGTCTTCCCTATTCCTTTGGGAACTACTGGCCTCATTTCCCTTCTACAGTTCTAATAACACATATACTAGCTGAAAAAAGCCCATATTTAATAAACATTTTATGAGTAAACAACTGATGACTGAAAATCTTTTCTTACCCCAATTCTAAATCGCTTTATGCTATCACCTAAAAGTCAAGAAAATCAATTCAGTGTCTTTTTCTTTAGGGCTAGAATGTCCCCTTCCACAGAACGGAGAAGGCTGAGGTCATTCTTTGGTAACCACAAACTAGACATATCTGTCATGAACAGGGCCCAAATGTAGAGTCTATGAAGATGCCCAGTGAAGGGAGGCAGGGGAGGCCCACTTTCCAATCACAAGAGTAAATCCAGGTGTCATTCACTTTGCTGGACTCCTGTACATAAATTGGAAAGCATCCCTGAAACTAGTCCAAAGGACTGAGTGCTGTACACTGAGGCCAAGACAGAGTTTTGAACTCAGGTGCCAATCTAAGTAAAATGTAGCCCATTGAATTCCAGGCTCTCACAAGGTAACAGGCAGATAAGGAGGTGGGGCCCTCCTTTGCTAAGGCAGGAATGCAAGAGCAATTGTTTCATTTTCCAGCTTTAAGGATAAAGAATGGCATGGACCTGTATGTTTCCTCTAGATCATAATATAAATACAGTTTACAATTCAGTAGAGTCAAACAATTTAGCAAGCCTCAGAGTCAGAAATGAAACATCTATACCAAGATAAGGTGAGAAAGACTTAGTTCTTTAAAGAGAACTAAGAGAAATAAAGAGAAAGAGTTAATTCTTTCCAATTCAATCTAGAAGGTTTCAAAGTTGAGGTGGTGTGTTTAGAAATTCTTAAAATAACAGTGCCGAGGTATGACCACTTTGAGAAAGAACAATTGAAATGGGACATTTTCGTCACGAGAAGTGCCTAAGCAGAGACAACTCAATGAGACAAGCAACTTTCATATATATTAAAGAAAAAAACCACTCTGGCAACCATAGCAGATTGTATTCAAGATGAAGGATTTTAAAAATATATTAAATAAGTAGAGTCTGAAGATAATTCTATCTTTCTAAAGATTCCAGAAATAATTCACCATCTTGCTTCTAAACTGTTCCTCATCTTGGGTTTCTTAAGGGTATGACCATCCATCCACCAGTCACTTAAGACAGAAACCTGAAAGATTGTTCCTGCTCTCCCAACCTTCACATTCCATCTTACGAATTCCAAGTCTTACGAATTTCTTGTTCTATTTAACATTTATTCTCTCTCCTTCATCTTCATTGGCAATGTATGACTCTAGACCTCCACCTTCTCTCCCCTGCCTCAAGCATTGCCCCTCACCCTTATCATTCTTCATTCCCTTCTTCATTCTATACATAAGTGAACATTCTCAAATGAAAATAGAGGCCTTGGCTTATGATCTTTCAAATGTTTGCTCACTAATTAAAAGGCTTTAATAAGACTTCCTAAATACAAAGTGTCCAAGCATATAAGAAAGTAATTTCTAATAGGGATATAGATAGTTTACTATTGGGAACAGATGAGGGAAGGAATGATGGCACATAGGACTGCTAAGTTGGATGACAAACATGCTGAGATGGAAGACAATTGCATTTTTTAATGCTATCTGTAGAGTTATAAAAACTTCTGCAACAGAGTTCAGCATTCTATTGTTGGAACTGAAATGATAACAGATTAAATGAATCTACATACCACCATCAAGTTAACCTCTGTCAACCATAGCACCAATTGTGTCATCCACGGTTCACCCACTGTTCACCCACCTCAGGACCTTACACAACATGACCTTAACCTGCCTTTCCAGCTCTATCTCCTAGACAGCAGACTCTCCAAACAACTAAACTCTTTCCTGTTTTCTGGAACAGCCCTGGTATCCACACCTTTTTTAGCCATCTGAAAATCTCCCTCTTCTAGTCACTTCACACCTGAAGTCCCTGGATTAAGCAATTCAAAATAGGTCTCCCCCCTGATTTCTTGCAAAAGTATAAAAGTAATATGATAAGATATTTTTGTGGTTATCATTATGACTTAGTAGATAAAGAAAGCAAACAAGGTGTTGTTTTGTTTATGTGGGGCAAGTATGGTGACTCAATAGTAACTACTCTATACTGGGCATCAAATGCTTACACAAGAATATTTTAGTTCCAGTGTTTTACCAAATCTAATAGGAAAGAAAAAGCAGTAGAGACAGTGTGATTTAGATCCCTGCTTCTACTAGGTGGGCCTTAAATAATAAGAAATTAGTATCAGCTTCTAGAATAATTTCCCTGGGAAGAAAAACACTGTAAGAGAAATGAGCCCTGGTCCCAAAGTGGCATCCCTGCACCCTGCATCCTGCATCTTGCTTGACTGGAGCATGTGCTGAAGTCTTTGAAGGTTAAGAGTCCAGCAGCTTCAAGGCCCAGTAACCAATGTGTCTGTCAACAGCCAAATTCATCCTGGACAAAATCCAGGAGGTTAGGGAGAGTTCAGATTAATGTCTTTGCTTTTCTTTACTGCACCAACAAAGAGGACTCATTCTGGTTTGGTTTGGTTTAAAGATTCTGATATTAAGAATGCTTGATCAGATTGGGTCATATGGGTGGGTTAGGGAGGATTGGGGCAGTAGGTTTCCTTCACTCTTTTACTCCCCTAGATAACCCTGGCAAACAGCCTCATTGATCTTTCTTCCTCTTCCTTCCAGAAAGCTTAGCCCTTAGATCAAAAGAGGTCAGAGTTTTCAAACACCCTAATCCAGTTCCTTTGAATATGACTTTTCACAGTCTGGCCCCTTCTTAGGAAAGATATATTTGAAAGGACATTTGAAAAACAATGTTCTCCAGTAAGGTGATGGAATGATATCTACACATCCCACCTAATTGGCCAGAGTTATGCAGGTTCAGGCAGTCCATAGTCACCTGCTGTGCATTGCATTGTGCCAGGGCCATTGATTGGAGAGTTCAAGACTCAGCTCTTTCCTTTAAGGAGCCACAGGAATGGAGGAATATGGGTACTGGGAGAAAAGGATCAGTGTGGGCAGCTGAAAAGAGTAGTGTGATACAATGACAGGGGAAAGCACCTGAATGAAGCAGGGCACAGAGGACTTCCCAAGAAGGAGGTGCTCCAGCTGAGCCCTGAAGGAGGGCCCAGATGTTCTGGACAGACACCTTACACCTTCGATACAGACAGGAAATGGCCGTGGGTACCTTTTAGAAGCATCTTCACGTCTTCCAGAGTCCATTCTTGCTTTCACCAATCAGTTCTTTACTTAATGGGGATACATGCAGATTCTACAACCTAGAACTGAGACAAAAGGATGATTCTGTTTCCTTCATTAAGAAATATTAGCTTATGCTCCGCTTAGCTCCACTCACTGTGGCAATGTCCTTCTTGATAGCATTTTTATAACATCAATTTCTTGATCAAGAATTTACCAGGCTCATTACTGCCCTTCTGGATTAAACTAACCCAACTTTCACTGCCATCTCCATGTGTACACACCCACTTTACTGTACTGCCAACCTCACACTTTTGTTTCAGGCAAACCTGTTGCCTGACTAGCCTCAGCTCCAAAATTGCTTCTTTCCTTCTCTTTATCTTTGATTAGACTGTCCCATCATGTAGACAAGAAAGAAAGGAAGAAGAATGGAGAAAGACAGAGGGCAAGATGGTAGAGAGGGAGAGTAGATAGAAGAAAGAAAAAGGGGAAATAACATGTTCTCTGTGAGCTAATTCCTCCTGGCATGAGTTTTGCATTTTTCCTCTCCAGCTAGGAAGCAGATCAATAGTTTGACACATTTCCAGTAAGTACTGAGTGTTCTTCCCCAAGGCATTTTATCTGGTCTGGTCAGTTCTGTTTTGTGATTTCGACAGTCAGCTCTACCCCACAGAAAAATGACATAGAAAGAAGACAAGTTAACTTTTAGTCAGAGATTCAGGGAGCAGGACGGGTCTTCTTAGCATCCCTGTTCTTTCCCCAATGCTGGATCCCTTGTGCATCAATGTTTCATATTGCTCTTTCCTAATCCTCAAAGCAACCACATACGCTAATCTGAGTTATAAACTGAAGCAGAGATGCAATATACTGGGATTTAGCAGAGTTATCTCCAAAGCAGTATTCAAGAAACCGAGCCTATATCCACAGGCATTCTCTTTCCCTTCTATGATTTGGCACTCCACCAAAAGCCTGCCCCTGAAGCTTCCTCACATGTGTATATGTGATGGCAAAGCACCAAATGAAAGCACAAATAATTCAATCTAAAGCCAAAGCCAATTCTGAATAATTTGTCTCAACAGAATTAACTGAATTTGCCAAATGCTCTGATGTTCTGTAACTATAATTACACTTCATAATTTGTTGCAACACAGTCACTTGGAGACAGAAGCACTGAATTAGTTGTACCATTTTTGTGACCTCTAGACTTTCTCCATTAAGAACCAGTTAATTTCTCAACATGGGAAGATTCTTTTTTTTGTGCAGAATAATATCAGTAATAAACCCAGAGCATAAGTGAGCAGTGTGCACAAATGGCTGTCATCAAACTGCTATGTGATCACACCCTTATTCAGCTTAAATGCAGTTTATGTCAAATACATTAACAGAGGATGTGATGAGTATTTGATTAGTTTTGTTGTGGGAAAATAGCATAATTTCTCAAGGATTTGGATATGTGTTTGTGACTAGGAAAAACTAATAAGTAGGAGTATTAACTGGGTGGGTCACTAATGGGGTTTTGATGCATTTAAGGAAGATAGGCTTCTCCAGGGAGACACCTGGGGGCATCTTTTGTCAGAGGCACTCTAGATCATCAGGAAACCATTGGGCATGTGCTGTTTTGAGGACATTTCTTCATTCTTCTGGCTTTCACTGAATATGTGGACAGCAGTTGGATAGTCCTGATGTGGTTCAAGCCAACCATCTGGTCCAGTGCTTTGACCCCAATGTGTGTGTGAGGCAGGCAGGACAGTGGTCTGGTGGTCTTTCTGTGTAGAGCACCTTGGCTTGTGGTTTGAACAAAAAGATTGTTTTAGAGCATCATTCTGTTGCAGATTGAGAAGTGGCCCATATGCTGCCCAGGTGCTGACTGAGCTCCATTCATTTCTCTGCATAAGATTCAGGATGACGGAGTTCTCATTTATGGGTAATGCCGATAACCAGCAGAATGAACATAGAAATAATGAAGATAAATATTCAGGGCTCAGTGATATCTGAGGGATTTACTGATTATGCTTTAAATGATATGTTATTTTTCAAAAGCTAATGTTAACCTGATTTGGTTTTAATGTGAGGAGCGGAGGATGTAAAATTTTGAACACATCTAAACTATTCGTGCCATCTTCTTAGTCTGCTAGCACTAGTTTTTCAGCTGCTGTCTACTGTTTAAATATTTTTCCATTGATGATCTTAAGTATGAAAGCTACTTAATTTTAGCACATTCACTATGATAGAATTTGTTATTGCTACTTCTGAATTCTACTTAGCTCTAAACATTCAAGTTAGTTTGCATTGACAAAATTATTGATGAGAATGATAAATAAGTAACAATATAGCTTTAAAAGTGATTTAAAGATACATTATGAAGGAATCAATTATTCAAGTGTTATTGTATCAGTCACTTATAAAAAGACTTGGAACTGGTTTGTAATCTATATAGTGTTTTTTCTTATTTCTCTTGAAAAAAATGGGGAAATTAAGCTAAATATTTGGGGCATGACAGAAGTCTGACATTACCATAACGCAGAGGTGTCTAGTGTTTATAGAGAAGAAGGAATGCTTGTACTAGGGATCCTCAGAATGAACCTCAAAGCGTTAAATCTCAGGTTTGAAAAATGGACATTTTGATGAACTGTGCTCTGACAAAAATCTGATTACTCTTTTAAAATGTGGAATTTCATGAGAAATAAGCAAATCTGTATGTATGTACTCAAAAGCCAGAAAGAAAATATGGGGTAAACAACCCATAGGGGGCACAAGACTGAGTAGTTACTAGAAATTAGATACTAGGTGGGGTTTACTCACAAATGAATTATGAGAACCAAGTTATTTAGATCTGGAGTATGATAATTTTCTTAAGGGAGGATTAGACCGAATATCCAACCTGGGGTCAAGTTAATGTTTCTAGTTGACAGGCTTAAAGAAGGGCAGGAGCAACAAGTCAAGACGGTCACTGTACTTATTTTTATTCTATGTAAATTTTCTATTTTGGTCTTTTCAAAAAATATGTTAAATTTTTTCCTAAGTATGTTATTGTTTGTGATGCTATTATAAATGGGATTCTTTCTTAACTTCTTTCTCAGATAATTTGTTGTTAGAGTATACAAATGCAACTGATTTTGTATGTTGATTATGTATCCTGCAACTTCAGTAAATCCATTTATTATTTCTTTGGTGGAGTCTTTAGGGTTTTTATTTATAGCATCATGTCATCTGTCAATAGAGACAATTTTACTGCTTTATTTTTAATTTAGATGCTTTTCATGTCTTTTTCTTGCCTGGTTACTCTGGCTAGGACTTCCAATACTATGACTAGTAGAAGTTGTGAGAGTGGGCACCTTTGTCTCATTCCTGACATATAAGAGAAGCTTTTAGCTTTTACCATTGAGTATAATGTAAGCTGTGGACTTATCAAATATGGTCTATATTACACTGAGGTACAGTCTTTCTATATGTAATTTGTTGAGAGTTTTTTTATCATAAAAGATGTTGCATTTTGTCAAAAGCTTTTTCTGCATCTATTAAGATGATCACATGATTTTATCCTTCATTCCACTAATGTGGTATATCACAATTATTGATTTGCAAATGTGAACTATCCTTGCATCCCAAGGGTAAATTCCACTTGATTACAGTATGATTGTCCTGTCACAGCAGTGAGCTGCTACTCCCCTCTAGTGGTTATAAGGTGTTTTAATTTCTTCCCAGAAAGAGTAGCCCCTGATTTGGTTACTTAACTAGGGACATGGAAATACAGCTTCAGGGCTCTCAACCATGTAGAAGGTGAGCTTTATTTTCACATACTGTTAGGATGCCACAACAAAAGGCAAACCAAAAAAAATGCAGACATTGGGTAAAATGTGGGACCCCTGACAAGGTTTGTGTCCCTGTGAGGGAGATGGGACTGAAGGCTTACTCCCCTGCCCACTAGTGGGTTCTTGGATGCAGTACTCAAGGCTCAGCTTAGGGCCTAACTTGGAGATGACCTTCAGAAAGTGTTTCTGGAATTGATACTAATAGCCATATCTTCCACTTAAAATTATTGTGCTAAGCTCTTTACTTCATTTAATTCTCACTGCAGTTGGTAACTTCATCTTCTGGATATGAAAACTGGAGTTCTGGAAGGTTAAGTAGCTTGGCCAAAATCAAACAGCTAGTGGGTGGTAAAGTAATTCTAAACTTACATTCTTAATCATAGTGTCTGACATTGGGCCTGTGCTAAAAATTTCCCATGGTTATGGGTCCAGGAAGAAATTGTCTTTCCCCAGCCAGATATCAGGAAGCACTGAAAGTCTCTGAAGAATATCTTTAACTTACAGAGATGCAGAAAGAGTGTTTTTCAGTAGAGAAGTTTGGAAAATGAATAAGTAGAATATGAGGAAGTTCTTCTCTTGGGTTTCATGACTGAGAGCTCTAGAATAGAATTTGGGAATAATAGTTGTAGGAGCAGTAGTAGTAGCAGTAGTCACTAACACTGAGGACTGACTATATGCCGGGCATTCTTTTAAAACAGTGAAATTAACTGCAATATATCAGGAATCACAATACATGTAAACAGATTACATTACATTGACCAATTAAATGGTAATTTAATAATAAGGATTATAAATGCTATATATATACATATCACTTATACATATAACATTATATATAAATGTAACTATATTATAAGGGTTTTAAAAAATTAACCTAAAATAAAACCACAGGAAAGATGGAAAATAAAGGAATCAAAAAAGATATAGCATGCAAATATTACCAAACAGAAAACTAGGCAAAAATATTAATTGCATCCAAAATATTAACACTCAAACAAAAATATGTGATAAGAAAGCCTACAAATATGCACCTAACAACATGGGCTCTGAGGCAGAATGTAACTTCCAACGCTGACTGCAAAAATATCTCCCATTCCACATGCTCTTCTGCAATGTGACCTTGCCAGTCCCCATCTAAAGACTGAGTCTGATTTTCCTGCCCTTTAATCTAAGTTGGCTTTAGCCACCAGGTTGAAGCCAATAAACACAACAGAAGTAAAGACTTCTGAGGGGAAAGGTCAGCAGAAGCCTTGCAGTTTCCATCTTGGTCCCTTGGAGTGTTTGCTGTCAAGACCCTCCCTCTTGGGATATTCCCTCTCAGAACCCAGCTGAACACCATGCTCTGAGAAAGCCAAGTCCATACAGGGAAAATGTGTAGGTACCCTGGACATTAGCTCCAGGCTTTGAGTCACCCTACTCAGGGCCTTAACATTTGAGTGAAGAACTCTCAAGATGGGTCCAGTACCCAGCCACTCCCATCTATTTGTATCTTCACTACTGAGACCCCACAGATTACGGAGCATAAAAAAGCCATTATAGATCTTCCCTGCTCAGATTACTAACTCAGAATCCATTAGCATAATAAAAATGGTACTGTGTTATACCACTAAGCATGCTCTGTTTTACAGTGATAGATACCCGAAAGAGGCTCAAAAATAAATCAACTAAAAATGAACTACATAGGCTCAACATATGTAAAGTAAAAAGTTGCAATGAGATACCACTTCACACCAGCCAGAATGGCCATCATTAACACATCAAAAAACAAGTGCTGGCAAGGATGTGGAGAAAAGGGAACCCAAAAAACAAACAAGTGAGCAAAACAGAACCAGAGTTGTGGAAATAAAGAACAAACTGACAGTGACCAGACAGGAGAGGGAAGGATGATAACAGGGGACAAAAGGGGAAAGGTCAAGTCAAGGAACATGTATAAAGGACCAAGGACAAGGACAAATGGGTGGAGATGGACTGTGGGAGCAGGGGCTGGGGTGGATGGAGCAGGAGAGAGCAATGAGGGAGGGGGAATTGAGACAACTGTAATTGAGCAACAATAAAAAGTTACAAAATGACAAAGAAAATTAAATAATTTATAATCACAGTGGGAAATGTTAACATGTCTCTATCAAAATATAGATTAAGCAAATAAAAAGTTGTAAGAATAAAGATAATACAATTAGCAAGTTGATCTAATACACATAAGGAGAATTCTGAACCCACAAAATAAGTAATGTGTTCTTTACAAATTTAAATGTAAGTTTATTTTTCTTATTTTTAAAAAATTTAACTTGACATTGTATTACGTCACAAGAAAAGTCTCAAATAATTTCAAAGAATAAAATTAATATAATACCGACAACATTTCTTGATACAACACAATTAAATTAGAAATTTTGAACAATTAAAATTTAAAAATTTTAAAAAGTGAACAATTAAAATTAAAAAAGAAAAAAGAAATAAACAATAACAAGTTGTAATATAGAAAACATATTAAAGTATATAAAGCAAAGCAAGTACTTATGTGTATATATGTGCATGCATATATGCACATATATCTACATACATATATGTATACATATATATATAAATGCATCCATACATGATTCATTTTTTAAAGAGAAAATCACAATGGAAACTGAAAAATGTTCAGAACTGAAAAACAATAAAAGTGCTATCTGGAAAATTTGTAGGATGAGGCTGAAGTATTACCTAGAGGCAAATTGAAAACTTTAGATGTGACTTCCGGCCAAGATGGAGGCATAGGTAGACGCACTGTGCCTCCTCGCACAACCAAGATAGGGACAACAACAATATAGAAACAAAATAACAACCAGAACTGACAGAGAACTGAAGTGTATGAAAGTCGGACACCCAAGGATTTAAAAATAGACACGTTCATAGAGACCGGTAGGAGGGGCGGAGTCGGCCGGGCGAGGGACGCAGAGCAGAGCACAGAGCAACTGGGGCAGTGCACAAGTACGCAGCAGGTAGACCCTGGGCTCACAAGCGGAGGTGGCTGGTGGGCCCCATCCAGGGGGTGGCAACCCGCAGACCCAGCAAGGCAGCCATTGTGAAGCAAGGCACTGCGTGCAGCTCAGGGTCCCAGCACTCGGAAATAGAGCTTTGGGGCACTGACTGAAAAGGAGGGTCCCATGGGGTGCACAGGCCCACCCATACCGGAACTGGGGCCAGAGGGGCCCAGTTAGCTTGTGGAAAGCGACAGAAGGGTCTGATGTCCTACAGAGAGCAGAGCAAGCGCCATTGTTCCTCCTCAGACCCTGCCCCCACATATAGCATCACAACCCAGCAACTGGGGTGCCCCGCCCTGGTGGCCACTCCAAAGGCCCCGCCCCTCACTACAGGAGCTTGACAAGACCAAAAAACAACAACAAAGAAAACAAAAACAAAAACAAAAAAAACAGCAAAAAGATGGCTCAAACAGAAGAAGAATTGAAAGCTCCAGAACCCATCCTTTTAAGTGACCAAGA
>CM052544.1:30576114-30605363 GCA_028533065.1 Trachops cirrhosus
CGCCAAGCCCTTATTTTATGAAATGTTAAAGGGACTTATCTAAGAAAAAGAAGATAAAAAACCTGTACAGTAAAATGACAGCAAACTCACAATTATTAACAACCACACCTGAAACAAAAACAAGAAGAAACTAAACAAACAACTAGAACAGGAACAGAACCACAGAAATGGAGATCACATGAAGGGTTAGCAACAGGGGAGTGGGAGGAGGAGAGGCGGGGAAAGGTACGAAGAATAAGTAGCATAGGTGGTAGATAGAAAATAGACAGGGGGAGGGCAAGAATAGTATGGGAAATGTAGAAGCTAAAGAACTTATGACACATGGACACGAACTAAAGGGGGGGAATGTGGGTGGGAGAGGGTGTTTAGGGTAGAGGGGAATGAAGGGGGATAATAGGACAACTGTAATAGCATAATCAATAAAATATATTTAAAAAACCTTGAGATGTGTTCTTTTTAATTATGGAAAAACTCAAACAAAAGAAGAGAGGGGTATAATGATCTTCTCTGTACTCATTATCCAGCTTCAACCTCTATTAACATTTGACCATTTTGGATTACTTGGGAGCAAAATATATCATATCATTCCATCTATAAATCTTTCAATGTGTATCTCTACAGAGTAAACATCTTTTTTTAAACATTTTTTATTGTTCAAGTACAGTTCTCTGCCTTTCCCCCCAACCCCTCCTTACCACCCCAGCCTTCCCCACCTCCCTCCCCTATTTCTACCACCCCCCTTGTTATTTTCCATGTGTCCTTTATAACTGTTCCTGCAAACCCTTCATCCTTTTCCCCTATAATCCCCTCCCCTCTCCCCTCTGGTCACTGTCAGCCTGCTCTCAATTTCAGTGTCTTTGGTTATATTTTGCTTGCTTGTTCATTTTGTTGATTAGGTTCCTGTTAAAGGCGAGATCATATGGTATTTGTCTTTCACTGCCTGGCTTATTTCACTTAGCATAATGATCTCTAGTTCCATCCATGCTGTCACAAAGGGTAGGCGCTCCTTCTTTCTGCTGCGTAGTATTCCATTGTGTAAATGTACTATATTTTGATTCATTCGTTTACTGATGGGCACTTAGGTTGCTTCCAGCACTTGGATATTGTAAATTGTGCTGTTATGAACATTGGGGTATATAAGTTGTTTTGGATTGGTGTTTCAGGGTTCTGAGGATATAATCCTAGCAGTGGAATTGCCGGGTCAAAAGGCAGTTCCATTTTTAGTTTTTTGAGGAAACTCCATACTGTTTTCCACAGTGGATGCACCAGTCTGCAATCCCACCAACAGTGCACTAGGGTTCCCTTTTCTCCACAACCTCTCCAACACTTGTTGTCTGTTGTTTTGTTTATGATGGCCATTCTGACTGGTGTGAAGTGGTATCTCATTGTGGTTTTAATTTGCATCTCTCTGATAGCTAGCAATACTGAGCATCTTCTCATGTCTCTTGACCCTCTGTATGTCCTCCTTGGAGAAGTGTCTGTTCAAGTCCTTTGCCCATTTTTTAATTGAGTTGCTTGTCTTCTTAGAGTGGAGTCATGTGAGTTCTTTATATATTTTGGAGATCAAACACTTGTCTGAGGTATCATTGGCAAATATATTTTCCCAAAAATTGTTGGTTCTCTTTTCATTTTAATGCTGTTTGCTTTAGCCATGCAGAAGCTTTTTATTTTGATGAGATCCCATTTGTTTATATCCCTTTCCTTTATATCCCTTGCTCTTTTAAGCAAACCATAACTCTATCATCATACCCCTCAAAAAACTAATAATAATTCCTTAATAATATTTTAGTTAGTTAGTTAGCTAGTTAGGATTCTAAACAAGGTCCATAGACTTTATTTGGTCTATCTGTTTTTAAGATATGTTTTAATCTATAAATTTCTCTTTCTCTTTCTCCTTATTATTTGTTTAAAAGCTTGATGTTTTCCTTATTTTCCAGTCTGCATTTTATTGGCTCAATCCCCACGGAGTCATTTAACATGTTCCTTGGTTTTCAGTAGTTAGATGTTGACAACTAATTCATTCAAGGTTTAGGTTTTTGGCAAGAATACATCATAGGTGATGGGGTATACTACCAATGCATCAACTCAGGAGACTTCAGAAGCCATTGAGGATCATTCCCCACCTCCATTTAGTCATAAAGAGCTAAGCATGTGGTGATCTCCTAAGTAAATTATTCTTTATTTACTAATTGAAATTATCCTAAAAAGAACTTTCCTTCAACTATTTAGTTACACTGAGGTATAGCTGGTAAAGGAAAAGGAGAATAAATGCTGACACTTCCCTTTCTAAAGGGTTTTCAGAATAATGAGTTGATATCCTAACATCAAAGATTACCATGAAAGACTTCTAGTCAAGATGGCAGCATAGGTAAACATGGCTCGCCTGCTTGACAACCACATCAAAATTACAACTAAAATATAGAACAACCATCACTCAGAAGCATCAGAAATTGAGCTGAATGGAAGTCTGACAAATATGAAATTAAAGAAACCATATCCATTCGAACTAGTAGTAAGGGTGCAGATGCAGAATGGGGATGTGGTCCCACATCCACATGTGGTGGATAAAAATTTGGGAGGGCTATCTCAGGAGTGAGGAGTCCCAGCCCCACACCAGGTCCCCAAGTCCAGGGTACCAGTGTCAGAAAGATAAGTCCCCATAACTTCTGGCTGCAAAAAACAGCAGGCATTGAGGCGATAGAAGAAACTTTTGGAGTCCCAAGCAGTTCCCCTTAAAGAACTCATACACAGACTTACTCAGACTCACTTCCTCTGAGCTCCAGCATCAGGGCTGTAGCTTGAAAGGCACCAGTGGCATACAGGGAGAACTGAAGCATCTTGCATCAAGATGAGAACTGGGGGAACAGCTTTATCCCATACAAAAAGGCAGGCAGAGGCCATTGTTCCTTTTCTGAGTCCTTCCCCAACAGAGTCAGAGAGCCAGCAGGAAGGTGCCATATCTGAGACTCCATCAGTCTGGCTAACACTGCTTGCCTTGCCCTGGAGATCCCCTGAGCCTCTGTCTCACCCAACTCAGGGGCCCACCTAAACTGTTAACTGTGACTTTTCCATATGAATGGCTGGTCTTTTTTTTTTAAGTATATTTTATTAATTATGCTATTACAGTTGTTCCAATTTTTTCTCCCCTGTAGGCTCCTCTTCCCTGCACCCCCTCCCTCCAGCATTCTCCACCCCTTGGTTCATGTCCATGGGCCATACATATAAGTTCTTTGGTTTCTACATTTCTTATACTATTCTTAACCTCTCTCTGTCTATTTTCTACTTAACATTTATGCTTCTTATTCCCTGTACTTTTCTCCCCCATTCTCCCCATAACCCCTCCCCACTGATAACCCTCCATGTGATATCCATTTCTGTGATTCTGTTCCTGTTCTAGTTGTTTGCTTACTTTGTATTAGTTTTGGGGTTTTTAGGTTCAGTTGTTGATAGTTGTGAGTTTGTTCTCATTTTACTGTTCATATTTTTATCTCTTTTTTCTTAGATAAATCCCTTTAACATTTCATATAATAAGGGCTGGGTGATGATGAACTCTTTTAACTTGATGATATCTGGGAAGCACTTTATTTGCCCTTCCATTCTAAATTATAGCTTTGCTGGATAGAGTAATCTTAGATGTAGGTCCTTGTCTTTCATGACTTAGAATACTTTTTTCCAGCCCCTTCTTGCCTGCAAGGTTTCTTTTGAGAAATTAGCTGACAGTCTTATGGGAACTCCTTTGTAGGTAACTGTCTCCTTTTCTCTTACTGCTTTTAAGATTCTCTCCTTATCTTTAATCTTGGGTAATGTAATGATGATGTGTCTTGGTGTGTTCCTCCTTGGGTCCAGCTTCTTTGGGACTCTCTGAGCTTCCTAGACTTCCTGAAAGTCTATTTCCTTTGCCAGATTGGGGAAGTTTTCCTTCATTATTTTTTCAAATAAGTTTTCAATTTGTTGCTCTTCCTCTTCTCCTTCTGGCATCATTATGATTCGGATGTTGGAGCATTTAAAGTTGTCCCAGAGGTTCCTAAGCCTCTCCTCATTTTTTTGAATTCTTGTTTCTTCTTTCTGTTCAGTTGGATATTTATTTCTTCCTTTTGTTCCAAATCATTGATGTGAGTCTGTTTCCTTCCCTTCACTGTTGGTTTCCTGTATATTTTTCTTTATGTCACTTTGTATAGTCTTCATTTATTCCTTCATTTTGTGACCAAACTCAACCATTTCTGTGAGCATCCCTAATACCAGTGTTTTGAACTCTGCATCTGATTGGCTGGCTATTTCTTCATCACTTAGTTCTTTTTCTGCAGTTTTGATCTGTTCTTTCATTTGAGCCATATTTCTTTGTCTTAGCACAGCTGTTACATTGTAAGGGGTGGAACTTTAGGTATTCTCCAGGGTGGGGCAACTTATGGTGCTACATTTTGGTGCTATATGTGGGGTAGGGGTCACAGAGGGAGCAAGGCTGCTTGCTAGCTTGCTCTGCTCTCACCCCACTTTCTGTCACTCTCTTCACTTCCTTCAAGCAGATTGTGCCCTTTCAGGTACTGGTTCCCAGGTGGGTGGGCTTGTATATGTTCTAGGATCCCGTGGGCCCCTCCAATGGACTCTCCTGTGAGACTGGGAGTTTCTCTCACCACTGCAACCCCAACAGGTTTTTACAGCAGAGATTTTGAGGCTTTATTTCCTGCTCTGAAATCCTGGATTGCATAGTTTGTCCTGCTCCCCAGTTATTCCTCCCGGCTTATGCTCATATGAATGTGGGAAATCCCATCCACCAGTTCCCTGCTTCACTGACCCAGGGCTGCCAGCCACCACCTTGCCAAGCATTCTCTCCATCCCAGCTTCCCATCTCTGCCCCTTCTACCAGTCTGGGTGAATGTTTCTTCTTCAACTCCTTGGTTGTTGGACTTCCATGCAATTTGATTTTCTGGCAGTTCTGGTTGTTTTTTATTTTTAAATTTGTTGTTATCCTTGTTTTGGTTGTGTGAGGAAGCAGAGTGTTTCTACATAAGCCTCCATCTTGGCCAGAACCTCCTGAATGGCTGGTCTTGGTTCATGCTTCACAACTTCCTAAATCTTATCAAACAAGCAACAGCTGGCCTCAATAAGTGCCCAGCCCCCCACCTCCTGCTAATTGGCTCCAGACTGGGCACTAGCAGCAGCCAGCCTAGATCCATAGCTTTGCTTCGACTGGTAACTTTCAAGCCCAACACATGTAGCAGCCATTTCAGATTGCTTTATTTGCTCAGGCAGGGTGGCCCCTGCAGAATGTAAGTTGGGCTGACCTTGGCCTGCCCCTCCCAGGAAATCTCAGAGTCAATGCACCCAGTGGACAACTATACACCACACCAGAGCGCCTCTATCCTGCCTCTGCACAGCTGATCCTCCATGGAGGGCAGAGGTTGGTTGTCAGTGGTCTCAGCCAGTCCTTGTAGCTGACTGGCCTGGGTAAATCCTCCCCATTGACCTGCCAACAGCAATCAAGGCTCAACTATAATAAGAGGGTGTATTCAGCCCACATGAAGGGTGTCCCTTGAGTACCCAGCTTGGGTGGAAGGGGAGACTGTGTCACTGGACCCTACAGGAAAAAAAAAAGAAGACAATACTACACCTACAATAAGACTAAAAAATCATTATTTAATTAATATTATAAATAATTGTACCCCAACACATTGGTAAATGGATATATTAGAAAAGTTCCTAGGAAAAATTTAAAAAGCAAATTGAAGAAGAATAAGAAACCTGAACAAACTAAAAACTATTTAAAAATTGAATTGGAAATTGAAAGTCTTCTTCACTTTCAAAGACCTAGATCCAGGGGAGTTTCATCAAAATGTTAAGGAATGTGTAAAGTGAGACTTTCACTTGTCCATTACCATATCCCCAGGGACTAGAGGAACTGGCACACAGTGAATGTGCAGTAAATGTGTGGTAACTAAACAATCTTTATAACGCACAAATTGTTTCAAAGAATGGAAAAATATAGAACGATGGAAATTAGTTCATGGAGGAAGGTAAGTATATCTCAGTAGTAAAACAAAACAAGGAAGAAAAAAAAAAGAAAGGAAGTTATAGATCAATCTTATTTATAAAACTGGATGTAAAATTATAGGTAGACTATCACTAAATTGAATACAATAATACATCATGATAAGACAGGGCATATCCCAAGAATGCAAGGAAGTGTATTAATGTCATATATCACAATACCAGATTAAATAAGAAAAACTGTGTGGTCATCTTAATAAATGCAGAAAAAGATATGATGAAATTCAACACATTAAGGAGTAAAAATAACTTCTAATAAATAGAAACAGAAAACAGTTTTTAAAAATCTGGGACAGGGCATTTATTAAAACTTAGAAGAAATAATGCTTTAATGGTGAAACATTAGAGGTGTCCCTTTAAAATCAAGAAGAAGGCAAAAATGCCTACATCATTGCTTCTAACCACTATCATGCTGAACACAGGCAATTCAACTCTGATACAAACCTCATAATTGAAAAGAGGAAACAACACTGTCTTTATTTGCAAATAGGAGAATTTAACAAACTTGCTAGAGACAAAATTTATATTTAAAGAATCAATTGAATTTATATAATAGTAATAATCAAGTAGGAAAATAATAGAAAAGATCCCATTCACAATACCAAAATATTAAAATCTACAAGGAGTTTTGAAATAAATACATGTGCTTATAGAAAAACATAAAATGTTATTGAAGTGCATGAAAAGAGACCTAAATAAATAGATACTCCACGTTCATACATAGGAAGACTTAATCTCATAAAGATGTCAAGTCTTCCCCAAAGTAACCTATAAATTTAATGTAATTCCAATCAATATCCCAACAGGGGTTGTATTTATGGAATGTGACAAGCTCATCCTTAAATTCACATAGAGGAGTAAAGGGCCAAGAAAATCAATGACTATTTTGAAGAAGAGGAACAAAGTGGGTGGGTGGGGAGGGTGGGACTATGGATGGCAGGAGGCCAGGGAGGAAAGTTCTTTCCCTACCAGATGTCGGACTTTATACACAGCATTGAAATAAAGAAGAGTGGTACTGGTGCCACTTGTTAACTATGTGGCCAGGGGCTAAATTCTTAGCCTCTCTCAACAACTTCTTTAATCCCATCAGAAATTTAGCTTTATGACAGCTACTTCATAGGTGTGTAATATAAACCATATAAAATCACTGATATAAATAGTTCAGTAGGAAATAATAGAGACATAATATAGAGTATTTAGATACACATTTGAAAATTAAAAAGAGAAATTCAGCTCTAACAAGCTTTATTAAAATATTAATTGGGAAATTGCACTTCCAAATGTTTTGGTTTCTCCTGGTGTTCATGGTCTTCATAACACTGCTGTGTCCTGTGTTTAAAAAAAATCCTGAGGCTCTTGACCTGCCTGGTTCTTTACTTGCTCCTGGGTCTTGACTACCATTTTATTTCTGATGCCCACCTGCACCAAATACAATTCCTTGCTCTCCAATGAACCTAGAAGTCTTCATAGGTTTCTTTGCCCTGGGCACAAACACACAGAGCTCAGTAAAATCCTTGGTCATTTCCATAACCTGGAGATAGCCCTCACGGGGGAAGATCACACAGCACATCTTCCTGTGGCTATGAGCCAACAAGATGCTCGAGGTAACAGGGATATCGCTATCTAACTTTCATTATAAATAACTTTTTTAATACTAAAAGGTGTTACCTGAAATCTTTAACAGTAGTTACAGGTAATTTGATTTGATTTGATTTTTTGCCAAAATTATCTCTTCTTCTATAATTAACATTATGTTATAAGCATAAATAACATTTAAAAAACTGTATCTGATATTGTTTATGCCTCCATTAGGCGTAAACAATATATTTTACTTAATTTTTAAGGGAAAAAATATATTGTACTAGTACATCTCTTCCTTGCAGGAAGGGGCCATCAGTTTTGTCTGAGTTTCTTGGGCAGGGTCCAGTCCACAGTACAACCTCCAGGTTTCAGTACTGACAATGCCTTCCTTTGCTTGTGACACAATTTTCCTCACCAGAGCCAGAATTAGGTCAGAGAAACCAGGACTTTGTTACTAAGGAATAAGAATTATAAATAATTCCTTTTAATTGTGTGAGTTTAAAACTCACCACACGTGGCATGTGGGCCTTCGACAGACAGCACAGAATAAAACTGAGGTTATTAACTCAGCATATCCAGTTAAAATAGGAGGCCAAGTTTAGCTGGTGTTAGGATAACAACGAACACCTTACACTGCTTCTCTGAGGCCAAGAATTGCTTTCTACAGCTCCGGGCTTCACTGAAGTTGGTGAGCAGGGCTCTGTGAAACAGTCCTGATTGAAACCTCCAGACCCCAGAAGTTCTCGACCTCTTTTTCTGCCACCTCACACATGACCCGTGATGTGCCCATGAGGATTATACTCCAAATATGGGCTGCTGTTATGGGCAGCAGCAAGGTAAAATAAGCTGTGGTTTATATGTAATTCCTACTAATTTCTTTCTCTCCTCGTGAAAGCACAGTAAAGGAAAATAAGAGGGGTGTTAAGGGGAGAACCCTGAAACTGCTCTGATTTTTAAATGAATTAAATTGCTAAAATCTTCACTCCTTTCTTAGTTATCGTAACTATCTCAAGAGCACAGCTGAGAGTCCTGCTCTAAATACTGAGACCCAGCCCCAGCTGGTGTGGCTCAGTTCATTAGGCATCAACCTGCAAACTGAAAGGTCACTGGTTTGATTCTGGGTCAGGGCACATGCCTGGGTAGCGCATTCAGTCTCCAGTCAGGGCAGGTACAGAGGGTAGCCAATTGACATTTCTCTCTTTCATCAGTTTCTCTCCCTGTCCTTCTCCCTCCCTCTCCCTCTCTGTAAAATCAAAAATAAAAATAAAGGTTATTTAAAAAATACTTATCCTCAGGTGCCAGCTCTTATAGAGACACTATGTTCCAATGGCAAGAACACCCTTCTCTCCTCAGTAGTCACAAATTTCCAGAAAGAGCTGGAACTGTCTCTTTGTACCCCCACACCCGTGGTGGTGCTGGTGGTCGCTTCCAGCAGGCACCATGAAATTTTTGTGTCGTTTGGTAACACTCATCACGATGTCTAAATTTAATGAAACTAATTCTGAAGGTTGGAAATCAAAATTCTATCTGGGTCAAGTTTAGGGTTTCCTGGTAAAAGAGGAAACAGGAAACTTCTGGTTCAGTGGCACTTTTAAAAAGAAGTTTAATTGAAGTTTGAAATGTTGCATAAATGGAAGATATAAGTTTTAATTGAAAAATAATTATAACCACTTAATCATTTTTAAATGAGGGCTGTAATTGCAGTCAGCTCACAATAGCCACATACAGACACTGAGATTTCTGCAATAAAGCAGGGATGGTACAGCTTGATTTGCTAATAGCACTTCCACTTCTCCTCCCTTTTGTCTCAAAGATTAATTCAGGCAAGGGCTATTAGTGCTGTTAATTGGTTCTGCAATTTAGACCTTGTGCCTGTGAATGAATGACTGATGCAGTCGCTCAGCCAATAAATGGGAGCACTTCGTCAATGTTCCCCATTGTCCAGCAGGGCATCGTGCTGGCCGCCCAGCCTCCCTCCTGCCAGCCCTTGAGGACAAAAGGCCCAGCACTTCTTCTAGGTAACAGCTTCAGCAGGACTTGAGAAAGGTCAACCAGATGCCTTTGAAATAAGTCTGACTTATCGAGTCTAATGATATTCAACTAGCATTCTTCCCCTGTCACTAGAAGGAAGGTTTCTAGGTTTCTTTTTGTTTTGAACCCTCTTCTCACTCCATTATGAGGCTGTGAAGAAATGGGAGGCCAATTGTTAGGAAGCTTGGCAAAGGGAAGCACCAACTGTAACATTAGCCTGAAGATAAATATACCCCAGAGCTCAGGGAGAAAACCTTCTTTAATTGCTGCAGCGCCTCCTTGGCATAAGCATTGCATCCCCAGGGAGGCCTTGGAGAGTTATCAGGCCCGATGGGGGACCATAGCGATTGTGCCTCCCCCTGAGGACTTCAGAGATAATTGCAAGCTGAAACACCACCGAAGGGACATCCTGATTGAAGACTCACTCACCAGCGGTCATTTGCAAAGCCATATTGGATTTCATTATTCAGAAAAATTTCCATTGCTCTGTGAGAGAGCCCTCTTTTATAACTGCAGATCCATCCCTCTCTGCCAGAGAATCATAGATCAACGCTTTTCAGAAGGAAGACACTGAATCAGTGGCCTACCTGCCATTTTAACTCCCTAGAACAGCCTCAGACCAGAAATTGCTGAAGAAGATGAAGGCATGAAATGCCCCTCATGAGGGAGGGGAGTGAAGATGAAAGGGTCCTCTGCAACTGTGTTGACATTGAGCATGGACAGCCCTTGGATTCTGTGCAGATTGGGTACTGAGGTTACCTATTCATGCTTCTGCCCCGGGGGCCATCTGTGTTGAGTTTGGATCCCATTTGAGAAGTTATTCCTCTGTCCAAAATTAAAGTTTTAAATCTCTTCTACCCATGTGATAGAAACTGTAGCACACAGAAGAGGATCCAGGGCTCAGTGAGAGAAAGAGAGGACATCACAGTACCAGGAAGCAGTTCCTGGAATAACAAGTCTCTGAGTACAAATTTCCAGCCACAGACTCAAATGTTTAAGAAGACAACTTTGTCCATTCTTTAATAACTGAGCATAATTTTTGCTTTGAGCTCCATTTCACTCAATGACACAAACTTGGATCTTCTTCCTGTGTTCCCCTGAAGGTTGAACCCAAACTCAGGAGCTTGTGTGGTATCAAGGCATCAGGGAGGCATCATCTGTAGATAATTTAAAAACAATAATAAAAGGTACTCAAAGTTGGTCTGCTTTTTAGTATCATCATGTGACAATTCTATATAATGTCAATTATAAAATTCTCCTTCCCCAAAATGTCTTTCATTGGTCTAATAGCTTAACCATTACTGTAGTTACTCTTGTTTATTAAATATTAATATATGTAGTCTTCAGGCTGGCACTTTTTTTACTTCTCCTTTAATAAACATTTTTTACATGGAAGTTAATTCAGAAAGGTCCCTACTGTCCAGCTGGCCCAACACACTGGAACTCTGCTACACATATTTGTTTCAAGAATAAGTTCTTAGGAGTTCAGAAACACTGTGTTTGCCTGAAGCAAACACAGTTTAATTTCTCCAACTCTTGTGCTACAACACATTCCTGCTTTTAATCAGTAGACTTAAAATAAACTACGATAGAACATTTATTGTAGAGACAAAGAATATGTGTTTTTTCAATTCTGTCATTCTATGACTGCACTTGAAGTTTCTTGTGTTTAAAATTTAAAAGAGTACAAATTACAGTGTAATTTTTCCCTCTTAAAAAAACTAATGCCAATAGAAAGTATCAATTCATGATGTGTCCCCTTTTCTTTATTGTATTTTTTGTTTCATTTTTATTTATTTTTGTTTATTGGCATGATTATATATGGAACTTTGATTTAAAAAATTTCATGGTCCATGCTTCTTCTTTGGCTATTGTTATTATTTGCTTCCTTTTGTGATTATTGCTGAAAATAATTTGGTCATATAGAGGAAGAAAATGTTAACAAATGATCCTCTGTGGATGTCAAATGTACTGGGCACATTATTGTTAGAGTCAACACATTGATTGCTGAAATGTGACTGTTTTTTGGTCACTGATTTGTGGATCTTTTACTGTCTATGTGTAATTAGGAAAGCTATGGGACCTGTTTGGGAAGTCATCCATTATCAGGGAAAGAACTATTCCAAGACTTGGTTTGAGAGGACACTGGGAAAGGAAAGTTGTGTTGGGTTTGCAAGCTATGTATTTAGCTGCCTTGCTGTATTTTGCGAAGAATACTGGAGGGAAGCTTTACTCTCATGGTTAGACTGGACTCCTACACTGAACTGAAACGTGACAGAGGAGGAAATGTCTGAGAACATTACACTTCATATAAACATGTACCTGGGCACAGCAGAGCTGCTGAGACAGGCAGAAAGAGGCCCCAGAAACCTGGTCACTGCCAATGGGCCAGAAATGGCCATTCTACTCATCATCCCAGGTGAAGACTTTCAACAAGCTCCTTGGTGAAGAGTACACTGAAATAGATCATAGGACCCATCTGTATATGCTTTATATTTAAGTTACCTTGCAAAAATAATTGAGTTCAATCTCATTAGCAAACCCACTTTTAGATTTTATAAACATCCTCCAAAGATTGTTTCAAATAGATTTGGACTGCCTAATTTTAGAACCAATAAGTGGATTCTACAGAGAGGTAAACTAAGAAAGCAGCTCCCTTACCCATGAAGGGCCCTATTAACAACCTTATTTCTGTCTGAGTGAGCTTCAGGCTACACTAACATTCTTCTAAAAAAAAATAGAAACACCATAAAACCTTGAGTTGTACAAAAGATAAGAATCTGAAAAGCACTCTAATCTAAACAGTAATTGGAGGCATTAATTTATATATAATTGAAGGGTAGAGACCTCTGCCCATCAATTTGACATTAATTTCTCTAAAAGAAGATATTAAAACACAGCCTTGTAATGAAATTATTAATCTGATTAAAACTTTATTCACTAACATGAACAATCAAATCAAAAGAGGAGAAATTAAAATGTCCTCAAATACAGGAAAATGTACTTACTGCTGGATAATAATCAGAGAATTGCAGGTTACAATTGACATCGCTTCCATGTACTCTTTCTTAAAAGTAATAAAAATACTGATAATCCTTAGTTTTTAAAGATATAGAAAATAATCATTTAAGCACATTAAGTGTAAACTGATCTAACTTTTTGAGTGAACAAAATGATCAAAATTTTAAATGTGAATCTTTTTTAGGTTCATTTCAGATATTTCAACTTAGTCAGCTTATCCTAAGGAAATAATAAAACAAGTGGGAAAAGATTAATGTTCTGAGATATCAATATCATTGTTTTTATATTAAATAGAAACAACTAAACATACATTAATAAGGAACTGATTTAAAGAATTTTAATATAGTCACATAATGGAATACTATGCAGCCTTTTAAAAGATTGACATAAATTTTGATGTAATGGTATAAAAAATTATTTTATGTATAGTAAATTAAATATGAACAGGTTACAGAATACTGAGTGTATCCGGTACATTGAATATATAACACTGTTGATGCAATAATAATGCAATTTTGTTTGGGGTCTTTTATTGTCACTTTAAAAGTTGGTCATTGGGTATAAATTTACTCTGCAATGAGAGGAACACTCCAGCAGGCCCATGATTTTTCTGCTCACTCTTGGTTAGACAATCCTATAGGCACTTTAATTTACAATTACTGTCTCGAATCAAAAATCAGAATGGTTGGTCCATGATACTAATCAAAACTCCCAACTTGAGTTAATATCATTTATATATAAACCTATTAATATATTAACCCTTTGTCATTTGTCTTTTAGCCTTGTGATATGTTTTACTGCAGAGCAAACCTGTTTCAGGCCAGAAGCCCGTAATTAAAAGGGAGGGTGAAACTGTCTTCTGCACATAGAATTTCTCCTCTGCCCCTCTCCTATGGCAGCCTTCCTCTCCCAGGAACACCTGTCAGATAAGTCTGGTTTCTTGAGGTTGGGGTGGCGGGAGAGGAGTAGTAAGGAGATAGGAAAGGTCTTATCTAAACTGGGCCAATGGTAAATTCATTGCTTGGTCAAAGAAATTGAATTAAATACTAGAGTAGAACAATAAGACACCAAAGACAGAATCTAATCTGAATTCCAAGGGAAGTGCCTGGGGCTGTTGGTTTAGTGGGCTTACCTCCCATAGGGGAGGGACAATGAAGAGGAGGAAGTCCCAAGTGCCAGAAAAGGAGTGCACAGTGGTTGGGAGAAGAGAAAGAATGGGCTGTACAAGACACAATAGGTAGTCCAGGGAATTAGGAAACAGGGAGCACAGAGCACAGTGAGAGGGCAGGGGAAGGGAGGGGCCCTGGCTACACAGCGCTTACTTGGCCCTGTGTGTATTATCACCTCCGAGCAGGGTGTCTTATTGGTTTCCTTTAAAAATGGCACAGCTGAGGCTCAGAGAAGCTGAGCAAGCAGCAAAGCAAAATGCCAAACCCAGGACCCGTGTTCAAATCCCTTGTTTCTTCCAGAAGTCAGTGGTTCCCAAACAACCCACAAAACTAGTGTCAGGCTGGCTGCTCAGCATCACCTGGTAAACTTCTTTAACATTCATAATCCATATTCCCTGGTTTTACCCTCAACCTACTGAATCAGAATCTCTGGGAGAGAGGATGAGGATATAAGACATGTCCATAAGGTTTTTAGGTAATCCTGTGGTACAGAGAGTTTGGGGGCTAATATGTTAGATGTATCACATTACCTCCAACATATCTGTAGGGCAGGGGGCAAATAAACTGTTATTTCCTGGGCACCTACTTAGTGTAACTTTATTACAAGCACATCCTGGGCGCTGCTCTGAGTATAACACCACGCTGTCCTTCCTCAACATGCTGACAAGATTGCTATTATCTCCACACCAGTGAGGAAGATAAGAGTGTTTGTGTGATGCACTGAGAGGACCCTTAGCCAGTAAGTAGCAGAGCTGGACTTCAGACCCCAATCTGTAGGAGCCCTGGCCTAGTATTTGCCCCTTTCCACCCTTGAGGGGGAAGGACCTTATGATGGCAGGAGGGAGGAGAGATGAAGATACTGCGGATGAAAGGGAGCAGCTTAACAGGTCTGCAGTGGTGGCCCACACTGTGGGAGACCTTGGCTAGGAAAGCCCATGGGAGGAAAACTGAAGAACAGGTCCAAGCACTGTGTTTGTGCATTCACACATTATTTCTTTAGTCCCTGGCCTAGGGAAGACCAGGAAGCTTTGAGAAGCTTTTATTCCAAGGGTCTGGCTCCCTCTTGTGGCTGCTGCTGCTCAACCCTGAACCATCCGGGAGCAGGCAGCCTTGTGGAGCCCAGCTGCAACTGGCTGCACATTGGAATCACCCCGGAGCTATTAAAAGGTACCCATGACCCAGGCCAATGAAATAATAATATTGGGGGAGATCTAGACCTTCACTGTCCAGTACAATAGCCACTAGCCACATGAGGCTATTGAGCACTTGAAATGTGGCTAATTCAAATTGAGATGTAAGAGTAAAATACACCCTGGATTTCAAAGACAGTGCAAAAAGAGACTGTGAAATATCTCATTAATAATTTTTGTATTAATTGTTTGTTGAAGTGGTATTTTGGAAATATTGGGCTAAATGCAGTGTATTACCTATTTATCTTTTTACTTTTTAAAATGTAGCTACTAGAAAACTTTAAATTACATGTGGCCAGATTTATCAAATAAAAATACTGGATGCTCAGTTAAATTTGTGTTTCAGATAAATGCAAGTAAATTTTGTAGTATATTTAGTACATTTTTTGTATAAATGTGTCCCATGCAATATTTGAGACATACTCATACTAAAAATAAAACTCACTGTTTATCTGAAAATACTCCATTCACTTCTCCTTACCAAAGGCGGGGGAAAATTATGCAGAAACACAATTCTGACTCAAGCATACACCTCCCCCCTATAAATGTGCCTTAGCCATCAGTATACTTGAATTCTCAGTCTACGAACATTTATATTTTGATTGATGACCATATCACCCTTCCCGTAAGAACAGTAGGTAATAAACATTTATGTAATTATAGTGTTCATTGTGGTGGTACCCAGAACAACATATACTCTATCTTGAAGGAATATTAGAGCCTCTGTCTCTAGTGAAAGAGACCATTACTTACACTTCAGATGCTAGTATTTTCAACTTACAGCCATCAAGGTTTCAAAAATCATAGTACCTGTAAAAAGTAAACAGTGAAATGACCTAAACATTCAATAATAGGGAAAGGTTAAACAAACATGGTATATCTACAAAATAGAATATAAAAATTATGCTTACAATGAATTTTGGATGAAGTAAGAAAATATTTTTGATAAATATGAATGGTAAAAACTGTATATGTAGTATGATCCCAATTATGTTAAAAATATTATATTCAAGGAAAGAAGACTAAAAGGAAATAGGGCCAAAATATTAACAAAATATTAGCAGTAGAATCACAGATTATTGTTTCATTCTCTCTGCTTTTCTTATTTTGAGTTTTTTGTAATTTTTCCTTTTATTTTGTTTTTTAATTTTTTATTAGTCTTTATTTTTTTTGAGCAGTTTCAGCAAAACTGAATGGAAGAAACAGAAATTTCTCACATATCCACTGCATGCCACCCTGCCCATGCACACACACACAGAGACTCTCTTATCACCCACATCCTCCACCCGAGGGGTGCATTTGTTACAATGGATGAACGACACTAGTACATCATTATCACCCCAAATCCACAGGTTGCATTATGGTCACTCTTAGTTTTCTACATTCTGTAGGTTTAGACAAATAAGTAATGACATCTATCATCATAGTATCATAAAGAGTAGTTTCACTGCCCTGGAAATCCTATGCTCCACCCATTTATATCTGTTTTGGGTTTTTCTATCTGTTTATTCTTTAACATTGTCTACCATTTCACGTTACTTTTATAAAAAGGAAAAAAATACTGTCATTTAAAGAAACACTTCTGTGAAGGTAAATGCAGGTAGGAGCTTTCATTTTCCCTGTGACTGAGAAACTCCTTGAGTATATTTTCAGCTCCCCTGAGTAAAAGCACCCAAAGGTGAACATGCACCTAGGTGTGTGTGTTGAGTAGCAGGAGGAGGCAGGGAGCCCTGCACACCTACAGCTAGTCAAACAGAAACCAGCCCTCCCTCCCTGTTTGCTCTCTTGTCTCATTCTCTTCCTGAGAGTGGGAAGCACATTGAACCACTGCTTCCTGGTTCTGAGTGCTGGCTCAGATAAGGTGTGTGCTGCTGGGTGAATGAAAACTTCAGTGACCATCACCCCAACCACTGCCCATAGAGTGGGCTTCTTCTCTTCTTACTGCATACACTAACTAACCGGGATTTGACTTTACATTTTAAAGTTTGGTTTTTTTTTTAATTTCAACTATTCAACAGTCAGGAGGAAAAACTCCTCCTCGGTTCATATACATAAACTCCAGTTTGTAAAACACCGTCACTGCACAGGACGGTTCAGGAGTGTTCTGAAGCATCATTGAACTCCCTGTTACCAGCCCAACATACAGAAATCTTCATCTAGGGACTAGCAGCATATTTTTCTTTAGCACACATTCTTCCAAGCAAAATTTTGATTTCCAATTCTTAAGATGATTTCTCACAGCACCCCATTCTGTTGGTTGTCTTTTCAGTTTCTTGATGGTGTATTTTGACACACAAAATGTAGGCCACTCTCTCTTTGAGTCCATGTCTACTCCCTAGCCTTAGAGTGATACTTTCTGGTTGCCAGGCTCCCTCAACATACTTGCAACTGTTCAGGCAAATAATTTCTGTGTAGGAAATGCTCGAAGCCCAGGGATAGACAAAACAATCCACTGGTGTACAGGAAGATAATTTCAGAACTTCTATGTACAATTACTTTTTTATTATCTTCCTTTAATTTCCATGTTAGGCTAGTTTTACAATGTAATACATAAACATAGTAGCACATATATATCATGTATAAGTAACTACACACATCTGAGGACAAGCTTATTCATTTCCATTTCCTGGTGCTTAATGTCTTGCCTGGCTCAACAGTTGCTTTTTAAACAAATGCATCTGTGAAATGAATCAAATCAATCACTCGATCAATCAGTCCATCATTCTGGAGTCCCCTGTTAGGTCATAGTCAGTGTCCTAAGGGATGTTTCATTGCTTGCTTGTTTTTCCATACCTGATGTGAAAGATTTTTCACCAGACATACCATACCCATTTCCACCTACCTCATTCCCTGCTCCCTCAGCTGGATCATCCGGAGCCCTCAAGATCTCCTATCTTTGTCCATCTATATCTTCTCCCAAAGTCAGCACCTCCCTTTAGAATCACAAAAATTTCCATCCTTACCTTCACCCCAAGAATCATGTTTCTGGTGCCTATACCCTAGCACTGCTCCCCCTCAACAAAACTTAGCAGTGAGCATCTCACTGGTGATAGGACAGCTCCTAGTCCTCCAGTTCCAGGCTCCTGCGTCCATGCTGATCCACAGACCATACTGGCCCATGATAATGGTTTTCTCATCTGAAAATAAATGAGGAAAAAATAGAGGATAATATAGAACATAAATACATATATGTATGTCCTGGCTGTCCACAGCTGTTCTTTATTCTGAGATTGTCATTTTCTACATTTTTATATTAAAGTATTATTTCTCTTATAAATGATGGTGGTTGTGCTAATTAGTTATTGTCCTTACTAGATGAAATCAGAAGTTGGCAGTCATCTTTAGGTCCTGAAATCTTTTATGTGAAAGCTTTTATGTGAAAATTGACTTATTCTTTTATATGAAATTTTTTATGTGAAAATTTACTCATTCATACAATCCAAAAGTCTGGGATCACCAAATCATCAGCAAACAGAAGTGCTTTGCTTTTTGTTTGATTTGTTTTTAAGGTGGAGTGAGGAGACATTGGTTCACGGGGTAAAATACAAATAGTCCAGAAGAGGTTACACACTAAGCCCTGCCATTCAATCATCATGCTGTACATCTCCTTTCTAATAGCAACAGCAGATTTTAGATCTGGAGGGAGTGTGAAGAGCCTGGGACACTGAGCATCAGTGAGGAGGGGACATCTCACAGAAAGGTGGATAGGTGAGATCAGAGGAGTCTGAGGATCATCTCAGAGGTCATCACACACATGCCAAGGGCTGATTCTGTCTCAGAACTTCTGTCCTCAAAGGGCCTTCTATATGTAGGATATACCTTGACATTGGCATATGCTGGCAACATGGACAAAGTAGATAGTGTCCATATTTCTGCTGCATCTTGCTCTGTCACCAAAGGGAACAAGCTTTGGGCTTTCCAACTAAAATTGTGCTTGGTGAACAAATGGGGACCTAATTCTTATCCTGCCTGAGAGAATGCATAATGTTCAAATTCCTTTCCAAATATTTCTTATTAAAACTCCATATACTATTAGACATTCAAACCAAGATTCAAAAACATAACCAGGTCTAAAAAGCCAGTGAATGCTGAGCAGTATTGTGGTTGGTCATGCTTATTGGTTTTATAATGAACTCCTGAGACTGAAATGGAGTGTAGTACGTGAATCATTTATACCACCGCCCCCCTCCACAGCCAGGGGACTGTTATCTTGTTCCTCCCACAAGCCAAACCAAATAGAAATGAGTCATTACGTGGTTGAATCCTGTCCCTGAAACACCCACATTAGGCTGAAATTCATGGTTCAATGATCATTTCTTTTTAGTCATATCTGACTTGGCAGCATGAGCTGATGTCAAGAACAGATTGAGTTTCTCCTATAGAATCTGGGATTGACCTTTCACCTGGAAGGAGCAGGTTGGCTCTCTCACTTCCAGAAGTTTGAATTTGTTTTTTCAGAGCTCACACAGTGCTTGAAGACCTCTGGACATAGTAGTATTCAGTCTATTATTTTTCAAAATATTTTATATGCTGTGAATAACAAATATTCTTTATTTCATCTTGATAAAATGGTGTAAATAAAACCTCACAACAATGCCAGAGTTAGGCCATGAACTTCTTTACCTTATCATACATATTGAGATGGCTTTGCCTCTGATTCCAAGATTGGTAAAAGGAAAGAAAACAAAAGAAAAAGTCCTACAAGTTTCCCAAGGATCCTTGATTACTGACCATCTGGACAGAAGGTTAGATATAAGGAGTATTCTCTATGGAGCAAGCCTCGAAGTCTCTGAAGGGCGTTTTGAGTCAGAATTCTCTCTTCCTATTTCAGGCTTCACAATTACCCTGTTACTGGGAGTTTGAATGTGTGTTCTGACTTGAGTCCTCCCCATGACTGAACACATCACCAAGACATGACCCCTGCTCCTGCTTATCACATAACGGAGATTTCCCCTAAGCATTTCCCTGTTCCTGAAGATCTAAATGAGATTGCTTTAAGCCCTCCTTCCACACGTTGGGAAAAGGTCTACTGCCTACTCCAAGGTTTCTCAGAATTGCCGAGATTTTACATTTTCGTGGCCACCTCTCATTCTAACTTCCTGCCCCTAGAAGTCTTGTTCTCTGCTCAGCCCTTTCCAGAGCTGTTCTGTCTCCACTCAGGTATCAACCCAAATATGGAATTCAGGCTTCTTTTAAAAAATAGACTTTATTTGTAAAGCAGTTTTAGATTTACAGCAACGTTGAATGAAAAGTACAGGTGCCATACAGGCCCTTCCCCCACAGGTGCGTAGCCTCCCCCACTATCAACATCCAGAACCAGAGTGATAGTCTGTTACAATCAGTGAACTTATATTGATACATCATTATCACTCAAAATTTATAGTTTGCATAGGGTTCACTCTCGGTGTTGTACATTTTGTGGGTTTTGACACATGTATGATGACATGTATTCACCCACTGTAGTATCATACAGAACAGCTTCACTGCCCTAAAAATCCTCTGTGCTCCTCCTGTCCAGCCCTCCAGAGTCCCGAGCCCCTGGCAACCACTGATCTTTCTTACTCCCTCCATAGTTTTGCTTTTTCCAGAATGTAGTATAGTTGGAATCACACAGTATGTAGCCTTCTCAGATGGACTTCTTTCACTTAGTAATATGCAGTTAAGCTTAATCTATGTCTTAACAGCTTGATAGTTCATTTCTTTTTCACATTAAATATTATTCCATTGTCTGCATCCATCCACCTATTGAAGGACATCTTGGTTAATTCCAAGTTTGGGCAATTATGGATACAGCTTTTATAAACATCTGTGTACAGGCTTTTGTGTGGACATAAGTTTCCATCTCACTTGAGTAGATATCAAAAAGCATGATTGCTAGATCATATGGTAAAAATATGTTTAGTTTTGTAAGAAACTGTCTGTCTTTTGAAGTGACTATGCCATTTTGCATTACCATCAGTAAAGAATAAGAGTTCCTGTTGCTTCGTATCTTTGTCAGTTTTGTGTTAGTGTTTTGGGTTTTAGCCTTTCTAATGGGTATGAAGTAGTATCTTGTTTTATGTTACAATTTCTTAATGGTATACGATGTTGAGCATCTTTTCAGAGGTTGTTTGATATCTATATATTTTCTTTGATGTAGTACTGTTCAGATAGTTTGCTCATTTTAAACTCAGGTTGTTCATTTACTTGTGGTTGAGTTTTAACAGTGCTTTGAATACTTAGGTAAGAATCTTTTGTTCAAAAATTTTTTTGATAAAAATATTGTTGCAAATATTTTTCTTTCACAAATATATTCTATCTGGGGCTTGTCTTCTCATTGACCTGAGGTTTATAGCTATTTTTATTCACAGTTTTTAAAGATTTAATTCTGTCATCTTCTGATTTCTATTGTTGCAATTAATAATAATGACTGTAATTCTTTCAGGTTTTTGAAAGGTTTTTGTCTTTATCTTTGTTGTTTTTGCAATACTTCAATACATCCAGATGTTGATTTTTTATTTACCTTTCATGGAACTATTGTAAATCCTTAATATGGGATTTTTTTCTCAATTCTTGAAAATTCTTAGCCAGTAGCTTATCAAATATTGTCTTTTTTTCTTCTCTTTTCTTTCAGTACTCCTATTAGATGTATGTTGGAGCTTCTCATTCTATCCCCCACATCTCTTACTGCTCTTTCATGTTTTCCATTTCTTTATTTCTGTCTACATTTTATGTAATTTTCTCAGTTCTATCTTTTAGTTTGTGAATGCTAACTTCAGCTGATTTATTGGTTTTTGTTCTCAATATTTTTATTGTATTTTTTCATTACCATTTAGTTCCCCTGTACCCCTCCCCACCAATCACTACATTGTTGTCCATGTCATGAGTCCTTTTTCTTTTTTGCTCAATCCCTCCATCTCCTACCCTCCCCCACTTAGCTGTCACCTGCTCTCTATCTATGAGCCTGTCTTTATTTTGCTTGTTAGTTCAGTTGGTTCATTAGATTCCACATATGAGTGAAATTATATGGTATTTGTCTTTCTCTGACTGGCTTATATCACTTAGCATAATGTTCTCCAGGTCCATCCATATTGTCACAAAGGGTAAAACTTTCTTCTTTTTATGGCTGTGTAGTATTCCATTGTGTAAATGTCCCATAGCTGTTTTATCCACTCATCTACTAATGGACACTTTGGCTGCTTCCATATCTTGGTGATTGTAAATTTTGCTGTAATGAACATAGGGGTCCTTATGTTCTTTCAAATCAGTGTTCAGCTGATTTAATGTGCTAATTACCTGTTGTTCATTTTCTATTGTTGCTCTAACAAGTTCTCAGGAACTTAGCAGCTTCAAAAAACACCCATTTATTATCTCACAGTTTATGTAGATCAGATGTTTGGCATGATGTGGTTGAATATTCTTCTCAAGGTCTCACCAGGCTTAGATCAAGGTATTGGCCATGACTGTGGTTCTCACATGGGGCTTGAGGTCCTCTTCCAACCAACATCACTGTTGGATGGAAGAATTCAGTTCTTTATAGTTATAGAAGTGAGATCCTTTTTCACTTAACTTGTAACTCTTTTCATCTTCAAATCCTCAATGGTATATTGAATCTTTCTCATCCTTCTAATATCTTACTGACCTTCCTGCCTTATTTCTCTTACTCACTGTTCTGTCTTCCTTCTTTCCTTCATAGGGCTCATAGGATTACATTGGACCTTCCTGGGTAATTTAAAATAATCTCTCTACTTTCAGCTCACCTGATTAGTAAATTTAATTATGTCTGTAAAACTTCTCTTGCCACATAATGTAATATAACCATGGGATAATACAAGAGGTAGAGATCATAGGGGTAAATATTGTGCTTACAACACTGCCCACTGAGTTTTTTCTTCCATTGACTATACATTTAATTTCTAGAAATTCCCTGGTGGGGTGAGGGAAGTCAAATCCTTCTGTTCTTTTTTTATGGTGATTTTTATTTACTTATGATTTTAGTTCCTTCTTTTGTGTCTTTAACCAATATTATCTGATTTTATTCTGCAGTCTATTATATCTGTTTGTTAATTCTTATCTTATTTGTAATCAAGTGGTGGACTGGGATCAGCTCATGGGAGCTGATTCTGTATATCTCTTTCCAACTTGGCATCCAGAGTGATCTCACATTGCTAGCTTTAAGTCAGGCATGGTGAGAATATTTATGTCATGGAAATTGGCAAATGTCATACATATGTCAGTGATTTATTTTTCGAGAGTTGGTTTACCAGTAGGTATACCATTGTTTATAAAGGATTTTGTATTTTGGGTTTTGAATTCAAGTGTGACAGGGATTTATGTGTATAAATCCTATTTAACCTGCATTGAGGGTTTTGCAGTTGCCTCTACTAGTCATTCCAGATGTGTTATCAGCCTGGCATCATCTTTTAACGCTATTTGCTTAGTATGGGAGTTTCAGGACCATGATGTAGGCTGTGTAAATTCAAACCCCAGTCACATGTGAAACAGAGGTTCATGGTTCATACTTTCAAAAGACTTTCTCTATTTTCCATATAGGGACCAGGTCAGACTGAGCCTAACAAGCTTTCTTGTTTTCTCCCTGGGCCAGAAGCTGAATTTTAAATTGGTTTTCAAATTATGTTCCCTGGTGCTCTAAGAGATTCTAGTAAATGATCCAGGGAGCAAGAAAAAGTGGGCACTTTCCTCCTTCTTATACAACAGAGTAGCACGACCTCCTCCACTGCTCAGACTGTCATGCAAGTGTAGACATACAACACACGCTTTTCATGTACATGACATACTGGTCCTCTTGACATTACCACAAAGAAAGGGGCTCCTCATTTTTAGAATTATGAAATTTCTGAGATATTCCAAACTCTCTACTATAAGAATGGGGCAACTGAGGCACAGAGGTATTGACCAGCAATGTATAATATAGTTCTGTGAGTTGGTAAAAAGAGTTGTGACTTGAATCCAGGTTCAAAGCAGGTAGGATAATATTTAGTCCAAAAATTTTTTAAAGCCTTTCTATAATTACAAACACTTTGTATGAAAAGTTAAGCTTTAGTTCCTGACTGATATGAAGAAATATAATGTAAGATTTATTAGTCAGTCACCAAAGCTTTTTATTATATTACTATCACTTTGCCCTGGTAATGCAGTCATTGATAGGCATCTACAGAGGTTTGATTCCAGGACTCCCATGGACACCAAACTCCATGGTTGCTCAAGTCCCTTGTAAAAAATGGTGTAGTATTTACATATAACCTATGTAGATCCTCCTTTGTTTGTTGTTTTTAATTTAATCTCTATTGTATTTTTCCCATTACCATTTAGTCCCTAATATTGCCCCCCCACAGCAATCACCACACTGTTGATTCATCTCTATAATTATAATATGTAATGCAATGTAAATTCTATGTAAATAGTTGTTATACTGTATTGTTTAGGGAGTAATGAAAAGAAAAAAGTCTGTATATGTTCAGTACAGACACTACCATCATAGGCCTAATTACATAGCACACATCAACAACAATGTAACTATTTTTTCTGAATATTTACCATCTGAGATTAATAGAATCTGTAGATTTGGGATCCGCAGATATGGAGAGCCGACTATATTTGCTATTATTTTCGGAGTATATTGCTGCACATGCAATGCTTAGTATTTCACGTGAATAATCACATTTGATTCACAAAACAATCAGGAAGAAAAAATGGTTATTTCATTGTACAGGTGAAGACAATGAGGCTCAGAGAGGTTAAGTGATTCAGCTGTTGTCCTGCACAGCTGGTCAGCAGTGGAGTGAGACTGAACCCAGGCTGTGTAGCTCCAGAGCCCAGCAGCCTTCATGTTGCTTACCTTTGCTGCCTTCCCTCCTCCGTGGTCTCTGCTAAAGGCAGAGTCGATGCCACAGAAACTGCAAACAGCCTAACTATGTTAACTATTTGTTCCCATCATATAAGTGCAGTTGATTATTTGCAGATTCAAATTTGCAAATTTATCTACTCACTAAAATTCATTTTAACCCCAAAATCAATACTCAACACACTTCCTCAGTCATTATTGGACACGTGCATGTGCAGAAGGCCAAGAATTTGAGCTGCCAGAGGTGCACATTCTCACCTGAAGTGGAACCAGGCGAAGCTCCGCCCTCTTGCTTCAGCTCCCCAACCGTAATCAAGTGTCCTTCTCACAGTATATTTAGTGCTGTGTTTTTCACATTTTTGTGAAATGAATCTCTGTTAAAAGTGCTGAAGCACTGTCTAGTGTTTTCAAGCACAAAAAAAAAAAGCTACTATGGACCTTACAGAGAAAAGTTTGTATTAAATAAGCTTCATTCAGAGTTAAAGATGCTGGCAACTAGTTCAGTGTTAATGAATTGATACTAAACATTAAACTGGGTATCTGTAAACAGAAACATACATAAAACAAGATTATTTATTGATTTGTTGATGAAAATGTGACCAGAGGCTCACAGGAACCTAACCCTGTATTTCCCCTAGGGGCTATGAGTCAGTATTTGCTAGTTTAGTGTTCCTGGTGACTCTATAGAACATAACTACCGTGATTAACAAGAATCACTGTACTTCATCCTGCTTAATAATCAGTGTTGCCTAAGTTTTTTAATTAAAGCGGCAGTGGCACCTTGGAAGGGCTACAGGATGAAGCCCTTTTATCTCCAAGTATTTTGCAGCTTAGCACCAGGAGGCCCTGCCTGGCCAACCTGCTGGGCCTTCCAAGCAGTGCCCTCTGCACTTGCTTTACCCTCTATAGAGGGGAACCTGGCTAATCAGGAAAGAAACTCCCTCAAAAGGTAAACAGTAAGGAGAGTGTACACATGGTGGAAAACAAATGGGTCTTGGTACCATGTTGTGGAAATTATCTCACAGAGGCAGATAAAGGAGCGGGTGAGCCCAGGTGGCACTGTTGAATTCCCTCCTCCATTTCACGGCCCATTTGTGACGTAGGCACCAGCCTTTGAGAGAAAACTCTATCCCTACACTCAACACTCTCAGAACTGGGCTGTCCCTCTCTCTGGTGCTCTGTGTCAACGCTGCACCCCACCATGGCCGTGACTGCCTGCCAGGGCTTGGGGTTTGTAGTTTCACTGATTGGGATTGCGGGTGTCATTGCCGCCACCTGCATGGACCAGTGGAGCACCCAGGATTTGTACAACAACCCGGTGACAGCTGTATTCAACTACCAAGGGCTGTGGCGCTCCTGTGTCCGAGAGAGCTCTGGCTTCACTGAGTGCCGAGGCTACTTCACCCTGCTGGGGCTGCCAGGTAAGGGCTGGTAACTGGCAGACTGGGGAGGGACACTGGGCCTCTGCCTGAGGTACCACAGAGGGACTGCTGGGGAAGGAGGAGCAACAGCCCCCACCACCAGGGTAAGAACAGGCCCACAGGAACCTTAGGGAGAAGAGCTTTCTGGAGCTGTCAGAGCTCCATTCCCCTAACTGGATGATGCCCAAATCTTCCCAAGGAGCCTAATTTTAAAATAACTTCTATGTGAGCCATGGTATTGAGTCTCAATCACCCACAGTAATAAGACTCAGGAGGCCCAGACTTTAGCCACTTCCTTTTGTAGCCCTAAGATTTCTCATCCTGAATTGAGGACTGTGAATCCATCCCCAGGCCCCCTCGTGCCTGGGCCCAGCTTCCAGCAAAGCCTAAGCACATAGCAGCGGCAGAAATGGGGCAGAGAAAAAGAACTGAGTACTGTGTCTCACTGTGGTGAGCTAGACGGAGTCCTCCTCTGTGGCTCCTGGCTCCTGACCTGCAGAAAATATAGGCCACATGGAACAGGACCCAGGGCACCCCCCTGCATAGAGGCCTCTGTGACAAGTGAACTCTGCCAGGTGGGCAAAGGTGTATGGACTGGGACAGCCACCTCCCCAGACTGGTGTACTAGCCACACAAGAATTGTGCACTTGTTTGCTTAGTAAACTAGTCATTTTTACTTGAAGAAAAACTCAAGTCTCAAAAGTATAAAATGTTGAAAGTGTCTTTCACTTAGGTAACAGAGTAAGGTGAAGTATAAACTTGTCATTTTTATTTTTTAGTTCTTTGTTCCTTCCATAAATATACATATCAAAGTCTTGAGATCAAAGTCATTGATCTAAGGTGGCGTTGCAAGGAGGATTAGAAATAGCAAATTGGGCTTTCCCCTCCAGACACTCGCCATTTGACTGTAAGGTCAAGACTTAGACACTCACAGAAGGGGAAAAGTGAAGGCATCAGTCACACAGTGATTCGTCTTTCTAGACATTCCACCTTATTGATGGAAATCTCACTGCAGCCTCAGGATTCTGTGGGCCTAGAACCCACCCTCAATGGGTGCAGTGAAAAAAAACCCCTGCAAATACTGCTACTAAGAATAAAATTTATAGAAAAACTATCTAGTTCTACATAAAATACTTTTTTTAACTTTACACCATTTGACATCTTAATTCCTCTCTTAGGAATCTACCCCATAAGAGTAATCAGAAATCCTGGCAAAGAGTTGCATGAAAAATGTTGAGGATAATATTGTTTTTAATACAAAAAAAAAACAACAACAACAAACACTGGGTGAGGTATAAAAACAGATGCTGCTTGTTTGTTTATTTTGTTTTTTTAGGTGGGTGTTAGGAGTGGGTGAGAAAGGTGAAGGGATTAAGAAGTATTAATTGGCAGTTATAAAATAGTAATGGGGATGTAAAGTATAGCATAAAGAATATATGGTCAATAATATTGTAATAACTATATGGCGGTATAGTCAATTGGGGGGATTGTTAGACAAATGTCATAAAATGAACAACTTAAAACCAAATTCTCATAGATCTCTGTATGAACAAAAAGCCCATGTCCTGGTTGAAATAAGAGTACACTGGACTTCGTCCACAGAAACATTCCTGAATTGTTCCAGTATTTCCCGAACCAATTGGTCAATCTGTGTCCACCAGCAGAGACCACAGTCACTTTTTCTAGTTGCCCCCTCCCCACCTTTTAGACCTGGCCCTGTAGCTCAGTTCGGGGGATACAGAGCCACTAACACTACCACCTACCATATTTTTCGGACTATAAGACTCAGCTTTTTACCACATTTTTTGCTTCAACATTTTTTTTACTATTTCCCTCCTCTAAAACCTAGGTGTATCTTATGGTTTTGGACGCTAGATGCACCTAGGTTTTAGAGGAGGAAAATAGGGGGAAAATTTGAAGCAAAAAATGTGGTAAAAAAGTGCATTTTTAGTCCAAAAATATGATAAGTCATATATGTCTCTGGCTTACTCTCTACTTTTGGGTTTTCTGGCTCATGCTTCATTCTCTACTAACCCTGACCACAGAACCTAAAGCAAGGTGTGAGGTTGAGGAAAGTGTTGCCTCCATTCAAATTAGGAAGGAGACTTGCCATATTTGCTTTCTGTGTTTGTTGGGAATAAAGCCATGAGAGCAGTGGTTGGGTGCACCCAAGATAACATTGAAATGTCCAGATGCTCAGCCCTGTTTCCTGGAGAACTTGCACAGCTTAGAGATTGTGTGTGTGTGTGTGTGTGTGTGTGTGTGTGTGTGTGTGTGTTTAGGGCCTTGAAATTCAGATTTAGAGAAGATCTAATTAAAATGTACCTGAATTGAGTCCAACTTCTTTGGGACTCTCTGAGCTTCCTGGACTTCCTGAAAGTCTATTTCCTTGGCCAGATGGGGGAAGTTCTCCTTTATTATTTGTTCACATAAGTTTTCCACTTGTTGTTCTTCCTCTTCCCCTTCTGGTACCCCTATAATTCAGATGTTGGAGCATTTAAAGATGTCCCAGAGGTTCCTAAACCTCTCCTCATTGTTTTGAATTCTTATTTCTTCATTCTTTTCTAGTTGTATATTTTTTTCTTCCTTCTGGTCCACTCCAATGATGTGAGACCCATCTTTCATTCCATCACTATTGGTTCCCTGTGCATCTTTCTTCATTAAACTTATTGTAGCCTGCATTTTTTCATCTAATTTGTGACCAAAATCAACCAGTTCTGTGAGTATCCTGATCACTAGTGCTTTGAACTGTGCATGTGATAGGTTGGCTCTCTCTTGGTCACTTAAAAGGATGGGTTCTGGGGCTTTCAAAGGAGGAACACACCAAGGCACATCATAATTACAGTACCCAAGGTAAAAATGAAGGAGAGAATCCTAGAAGCAGCAAGAGATAAGGGGATAGTAACCTACAAAGGAGTTCCCATCAGACTGTCAGCTGATTTCTCAA
>CM052544.1:30605863-30633328 GCA_028533065.1 Trachops cirrhosus
ATGGAGGGTTAGCAACAGGGGAGTGGGAGGAGGAGAGAGGGGGGAAAGGTACGAAGAATAAGTAGCATGGATGGTAAATAGAAAATAGGGGGAGGGCAAGAATAGTCGGGGAAATGTAGAAGCTAAAGAATTTATGACACATGGACATAAACTAAAGGGGGGAATGTGGGTGGCAGAGGGTGTTCAGGGTGGAGGGGAATGAAAGGGGGAGAATTGGACAACTGTAATAGCATAATCAATAAAATATATTTTTAAAAAAATAAAATAAATAAAATGTACCTGAATTGAGAGGCAAGACACAAATGGCCCACAGGAAGCAGCAAATCAATGAATTCTCTAAAAAAAATCAAACAAAAAAATGAAACTGTGTAGACAAAATGCAATGGCTGATCTCTGGCTAAGTCTTTCTTTCTCATGATTATATAATTTCTGATAGTTTTATCAATTGCACTAAAAACTTTTCTGCAAAATGTAGAAGACAAGTATATGAGACCTGAAAGGGCTCTGAAGTGTCCTAGTTTAGTCCCCATATTACAAATGAAGACAAATGTGACTTTCTTGAGTTGGGCAGTTTACCCCAAATCACCCAGCACATTGCATTGTTTATACAGGGTCAGGAGCAGATCCTAGGTCTGTCAGTAACCCAGGCAGGGTCTTTGGTCCAGCCAGCCTGGGTCCTTCCTCTGGCCTTTGTGGAAACTTCTGCGACTGCCACGTGGTCCTCATGTGGTTCTGTGGCACCAGTGAAAGGGTGAGAAGGAGGTCAACAGGATGCCTCACATCTTTTCATCCCAGTTCCAACACCTGTGGGCCAAGAGCATATCTCTAGGATTTGGCTTCCTGTTCTGAAAAGTGGGGACAACTTAGTCTGTCCTTGGCTCTCCATGTGGAAATAGAGAAAGAGCACAAGAGAGGAAGTTGAGGTAGGAGCTCCACCTTTGCCAATTTAAAGCATCTGTGTTTCAAAGCATATGAACAAGTTCTTTAATCTGTTTGTACCTCACTTGACTCAATGCCCCCAAAAAATATATGGGGGGAATATAATACCCACTCTATTCATTTCTGTAATATTAAAATAGATATGAGTGAAAAGTTGTTAATAGTTGTAAGAAGAAAATTTGGAAGCCTTTTTTTAAGACGGAGGTTCCTGGGGCCATTTTTTTAAAGTGAGGTCAGCCAAAGGGGTTTCCCAAGATGAGCAGAGCCTCACGGAAGAGCTGTGGTGGTTCTCCTCTGTGCTGGACACGTCAGCTTTTCCCCAGATGGTGGCGTGCTCCAAACATAGCCAGAGGTGACTCTGTTCACTCAGCCAGCTCTGCGCTCAGACCAGATGGGCCTGCGCAGATCAGCAAGACAAGTGCCTCTTGGAGCTGATTCCCTAACAAATGAAAAAATAATGCCCTTGAACCAAGAGTGAAACTGAACTATCTAAGGAAAACACTGTGAGCAAACACCAAGAGCTGAGAGAAACCATCTGATTAGAGCGGCTCCCCTCAGGAGCACGGTAGGACCACACCTTCCACAGGAGGAAGGTGGCAGCTGGTTCCAAGGCGGCAGCCGGAGTGCCAGAGGCGAAAGCCATGTCCACCACCACATACCAAGTGGTGGGCTTCCTTTTGTCCATCCTGGGCCTTGCGGGCTGCATCGCTGCCACAGGGATGGACACGTGGAGCACCCAAGACCTGTATGACAATCCTGTCACCTCCGTGTTCCAGTATGAAGGGCTCTGGCAGAGCTGCGTGAGGCAGAGCTCAGGGTTCACCGAATGCCGGCCCTACTTCACCATCTTGGGCCTTCCAGGTAGGCATCGAGCAAGAACCCAGGGGCCCCACCAGGTGAGGGCAGGAAGGAGCTATGAGCTGTCACTGCAGCCAGGAGGACCTCAGAAATTACCGCAGGGACTGAGTCATGCTTCCACCTCTAGGTGTGACCCTTGCAGGGTTGGCTCAGAGTACAAGGTGTGAATAAGAAGAGTTGGCCCCAAATCAAAGAGGGTGATAGACATAGGGGAGAAAATCAGAGAATTCAGATCAAGTCAAAAGAATTGGTAGTGAAGTCGCAGGTCATGAAAAGAATGGGTCTATTGTAAAGGCATGCTCATGATACTAGAATAGACCGATGTTCTTCAAGGAGAAAATTAACTGCATGCATGTATGTGCTGGAACTTGCTCCTGCCTGCACATACATTGGAGTAAGGCAGTAGAATGGTGAATATTTTCTTAGAGCTGAGTGAGTGTTTTGAGAGCTACTTTTATTTCATTTTCAATTCAATTCAATTTTTCTTTGAAAAGTTGGATCTCTGTAGGTGCTAAAAAATATTGCCATTAAATTATATTATTTTTCTACATTTGTGAGTTCTGGTAGTCACTCCTAAAAAAACAATGTATGTCAGAATATAATTATAGAATTATAATCATATTACAATAATGCCAGAATATAAATATAATTATAAAAGTGACATTCTTTCACTCCTGAAGCTGAACTAAATATGTATCATAGGAACTTTGCAATCTGACTATTATGGGAGCTCTACTTGTGTTTTTAAAAAAAGAAGAAGAGGAAAGTAAAGAGAAAATAAAACAGTGGCTCCAAGGAGCATCCAGGGTGAGTTTGGTAAGGAAAGGAAAATGGTGTAGGGTTTTGTCCCTCTGAAACAAACACCTTGTGAACACGTAGATGGAAACAAATTTGCAATGAAACTGTTAAGAGCCTGTGAGGCCCTTGAAACTGAATTGTGAAAGACAATTTAATTAATTCATTTTTATTTTCAGAAAAAAATAGAAGATGGGTGACAAGATAGAAAAATTGGGTTATTTAACCCCATATTTTGGAAGCCACTCATATTGCAGGACCAACAGGGCCACAGACTACACGAAACACCTGCTTAGAGAAGCAGAGGGAAGAAAGAAATCCAGTGAAGGAGGGAGGGCTTATGCTGTAGTGTGAGAGGAAAGGTCAGAAGGGAGCAGGAGATGCAAAACCATGGATTGTTGAATTGCTGGCTACACTTAAGTTTAACATTTAAATGAAGAAAAAAGATTGACTTCATATCCAAAATTAAGGCATGACATCCCATGACTTCATGCTCAATAACCCCTTCTCAGAGCCTCACCACACGTTATCGATGTCTTGCTCATTCTTTATCTTTCCATGTGTGGAGTTCCCAGATATTTCCACTCTCTGAAATGGCTAAGCCTCGTTGCTACCAATCTGATTTGTCTTTCCTATTTTATCAGGGGAAACTCTCCTCCTCTCCCCCTTGACATTTCTACTCTGCAGAACAAGATCCCCTCCTTCTCTCCTGTCCAAGGCCGACCTCTCCACCAGGGCTCTAAGGGCCCCACACCATCCTGTCTGGTCATCCGGCTGATCAGCCCCTCCCCTTCTTGCCTCTTTCATCTCTCCTCCTCACTTATGCTTATATCCTCCTTTCTTTGAAAATATTCCTTTGATTCTGGTCATTATCAAGTTCTGTTTCTCCCTGGATCACTGACTACCAAATTAAAAGGCTAAATTTGTCTACCACCTCTCACTCTCAACCTTTCCCAATCTGGTTTCTATCCTTCATCTCTTTAGAGTGTTTGCTCTTTTGATGGTGGCACAAGGTTTGGCAGAATCTTCCAATCAACAACTTCCAGTCCTCAGTTCTTATCTCCCTAGATATTTCAAAAACCCAAACAGCTCTCATGGTTCCCCATTCCTAGCTTAATCAGGTGCATACATAACAGCCTTATAGCCAGACCCTCCTACATCCCTCACTTACCTTCCCTGGCCTATCACTTTGTATTCCCTGCCCCAAGCCTATGCTTCTCCCTGTCCATTTACTATACTCTGGGCTCTGACCTGGATACCCATTGCTCCCACTGCCCAAATGCCCCCCTCTACCACCCCAACAGTCATCTCCACAAATCTTCCCATTGCAAGGACCAGCACAAATACCACCCCTTCCCTGAAGCCTCCTCACATCTCTATATTGAACAGGATCCCACAAACCTCTGTACCAAACCCAGAGTACTCTGATAGCATTGAGCATATACCCCCCTCCTGACTCTGTTCACAAATGTGAAAAGCTGAGGAGCTCCAGGCAGCCATCACAAAGATGTACCCCAGCCTGGACCATCTGGATCAATGAAACATGATTCCACCAAAAGCCAGGGGAGACATTTCTTGGGACTGAGTTCACAGAAAGGAGACACGTTAAATGTTTGATAATTTGTGGCCACAGAGAACAGTATGGATTTAAAATAGCCAGTGCTCACGCAGCAGGAGTGACTACTGTGTAAATTGGCATCTCAAAACGCAAATATTTGTTGGATGTCTTAAGATCTGCCTGGCTGAAGTAAGAGATGGCTGGAAATATTACCAGGAGGAAAAGGTTAAAAAGAAAGTAAAAGATCTGAAGGCAGGAACATAAGGAGATAAAACAACCAGGGAGGAGGCCAAGGAGGTCTTCTGGAAACTTGTGGGGTTCCCAAGGGAGCTGAAAGGAGTAACATTAACCAGACAGGACCCAGCGCCCAGAGGGAACTCAGCCATCAGAAACAGCAGCTGAAACGTTTTCTTGAGCATGACAAGGGACCTAGAGAAGACAGACCTGAAGCAGAGGAGCTAGGTGCAATGCCTGGAGATAGGAATGGAAGGTTTGGGGGAGTTTTTGACCCAGATCCCACAGGAGTACCACCCTTCAGCAGAGTAGGCCTTAAAGTGCTATAAAGACATGAGGCAGATATCATTATAATACTTCAATTAATAATCATAATAATCACTACCAAGTATTTAATTTCTCCTAACTCTAAGCTCTTTTCTTGCAAAATCTCAGTAAACTTTCATTCACTGGAACTTACAGCCATAGAATAATTTAATTCCATTCAACTAGCTATATTGTATAACCTACAAATAGATTAATGAGGTAAATGGTATTGGTAGTAGGATTGTTTACTTGAATATTACCAGCTCTACAAAATTTATAGCCCAAGATTCCCTCAATATATTCCAAACAGTCAATGTAGCATGTAACTCTCCAAGGACAGTGCCCAGAAATAAAAACAGCTACCAGTTAGTGGACTGCACCTCCACTCTCCACTTTAATTTTCACAACAATATAGGGAAATATATAATAGCTTTATTTTTACAAAAGTGGAAACTGAGGCTCAGAAAGTGGGGCAAGGTAAAAAACATGCCTAAGCTCCATGGATAGAAGATGCAAGCAGGATATGAACCCAAGGATGAAAAACTTCCAAGCCTGTGTCTTTCCCTGACCCTCTGCTCAGGCTCTGTTTCTATGTTCTAGGTAGAAGGGACTGCCTTTAGCATTGAAGAGATTGGTTTGGGCTTGAGCATAATAAGAATAAGGGTTACAACAGCAGCCTTGGCCCATTTATAGCAATATCATTAACAGTACACAATTAGGAGTTCTAAATTTAAAGAGTGGAGGACTTGTGTGTCATTTCCATTTCTCCTCTCTAGAGACAGTGGAGGGAAAAAGCAAAGGTTAGTCCATGAGAAGGTGGAGAGGAAGCTAAGAGACCTGGCAAACTCATGTCTGTGGCTCCACGATGATGTCATAGTTAAGTAATTTTTTTTCTAATGCATTTGCAAATATTTGGACTGAATTTGGTGCAGTGGCAGGCCCAATGGCTAGAGACAGGTGAGTTGGAATCAAGGGCACAGCTTAACCACTCACCTCTCTTGACCTTACTTTCCCCATCTGTGAAATGCCTCACAATCTCACATTTAGGCATTTGTGTGAGAGTGCTCTATAACCCATTTACAAGTTCTACCTCTTTAAATCATTAAATCATTACTGTTGTGTCTATACCACCCAAAGCTCTCAAACATTTCATCTTTCAGATTTCTTCTCCAAAGTCAAACACATTTTATGATATCCAAATATCCAAAGTCAAGATTATTTAGGGTCTTTTTTTCTCCTTTCCATCCCTCATTCCACCTGTGTTCTGAGCACTTCACAGGTTCTCAGCTTCTTTGCAGATACTGAAGGAACAGGCACTGGAGAGCTAGGGAGTTTCCCATCAACCTGTCAATCACATTTACACACACAGGAATGGATTTTAACAAAACCACACTTAACCCAGAGAACAATTCCATAAAATGGAATTCTTAAGAGAAAAAATATGAAAAAAGATTGAAACTGCTCTTAAGAATCTTTTCTAAAGGAGCTGCCTTGTTTGCTTCTTCTTACTTTTGGCTGACTTTTTTACATAAAGTCTAATGCTCATGATCCTGTAAAACCAACTTGTCTTTCTCCAATGTCTGCTAGAAGAAACTGGTCTTAGGAGGTGAATGGATTACAAATTAGTTACAAAGTTGAAATTAACCTGGGGAAGCCTCTTGGGTTTGGTCAAGCTGTGTTTTCTTTCTCCACCCACCCCAAAAAGAGATGTTTTGGCCTTTTTAAATATGTGAGCAAACACTTAAATATGTACATGCTGTTGTACACCGAAGGAAATCCGACGGAGAGCTGAGAGCATAGCTACAAAGCCCAAGAGAACCAGTGTCTTCCTTATAAAAATGAGGCCGCTTGCCCTGATTTTTCAATGGTCGGGAATCAGAATGCCTCCTCAGCTTGTGGTTGTGGAAGTTGTTGCTTTGATAGCAGGGCAGCCACCTATGAAACATCATGCCCTGGCATGGACTAGTCACTGGAGGGGCATCATTTCATGGTGGGGACAACCACTGTCAGAGTTACATAGTTGGACCCCACCATAGAGGTGAAAAGGACAGACAATGAAGACAAAAACCACCTACACAGCCTAACCTATCACCTACCTCTCCTGTTCACTGCCAGCCAATCCTGAGCCTGTTTTCCCTGATCTTCCCCACTCTTTGGTCCAAGCCTTTCTCTTCCTTTTTTTCTTAAATCTTATTTCCCTATTGTCCTTCACACTCCTTCACCATGGCTCTTTCTTTTTTTTTTAGTACACTTTATTGATTATGCTATTACAGTTGTCCCATTTTTTTTCCTCATCTTTATTCCCCTCTGCCCTGTACCCCCTCTGCCACCAGCGTAGCCCCCTTCAGTTCATGTCCATGGGTCATACATATAAGTTCTTTGGCTTCTCCATTTCCCATACTATTCTTAACCTCCCCCTATTTTCTACCTACCATTTGTGCTTCTTATTCCCTGTACCTTTCCCTAATTCCCTCCTTCCTTTCCCCACTGATAACCTGCCATGTGATCTCCAATTCTGTGATTCTGTTCCTGTTCTAGTTGTTGTCTTTTTTTTTAGGTTCAGTTTTTGATAGTTGTGAGTTTGTTGTCATTTTACTGTTCATATTTTTGATCATCTTCTTTTTCTTAGATAAGTCCCTTTAACATTTCATATAATAAAGTCTTGGTGATGATGAACTCCTTTAACTTGACATTATCTAGGAAGCACTTTATCTGCTCTTCCATTCTAAATGATAGCTTTGCTGGATAGAGTAAGCTTGGATGTAGGTTCTTGCCTTTCATGACTTCAAATGCTTTCCAGGCTCTTCTTGCCTGCAAGATTTCTTTTGAGAAATCAGCTGATTTCTCTTGTGGGAACTCCTTTGTAGGTAACTGTCTCCTTTTCTCTTTCTGCTTTTAAGTTTCTCTCCTTATCTTTAACCTTAGGTAATGTAATTATGATGTGCCTTGGTGTGTTCCTCCTTGGGTCCAACTTCTTTGGGACTCTCTGAGCTTCCTGGACCTCCTGGAAGTCTATTTCCTTTGCCAGACTGGGGAAGTTCTTCACTATTTGTTCAAATAAATTTTCAATTTCTTGCTCTTCTTCTTCTCCTTCTCGCACTCCTATGATTCAGATGTTGGAACATTTAAAGTTGCCCCAGAGGTTCCTAAGCCTCTCCTCATTTTTTTGAATTCTTGTTTCTTCATTCTGTTCCAGTTGAATGTTTATTTCTTCCTTCTCATCCAAGTTGTTGATTTGAGTCCCAGTTTCCTTCCCTTCACTGTTGGTTCCCTGTATATTTTTCTTCATTTCACTTTGTATAGCCTTCACTTTTTCCTCTATTTTGTGACCATACTCAATCATATCCGTGAGCATCCTGATTACCAGGTTTTGAACACTGCATGTGATGGGTTGACTATCTCTTCATTGCTTAGTTCTATTTTGGGGGTTTTGATCTGTTCTTTCATTCAGGCCATATTTCTTTGTCTTAGCACAGCTTTTACATGGTAAAGGACAGAGCCTTAGGTATTGGCCAGGGCAGAGCAACCCATGTTGCTGCATTGTGGTGCTGTATGTGGGTGTGGGAAGGGTCAGAAAGGGAATAATGCTGCTTGCACAGCTTTCAGCCGGCTTTCAATCATGTCCTCCACTACCCACAAGCAAATTGGGCCCTTCTGGTGCTGATTCCTGGGTAGGTGGGTTTGTGGGTTTGTGTATGTTTCAGAACTCTGTGGGTCTCTCCAATGAACTCTCCTGTGAGTCTGGGAGTTCCTCCTGCTGCTGCAAGCCCCATGGGTTTTTACAGCCACAGGTTTTGAGGCTTTCTTTCCCCATGCTGGAATTCTGGGTTGCATTGTCTCTCTTACTCCCCACTTGATCCTCCCAGTTTATCTACATGCAAATGTGGGACTGCCTGGTCCTCTAGCTGTGGCCTTGATGTGCATCCTCTCTCCCCTAGCCGCCTCTCTCCACCCCTTCTACCAGTCTGGATGAATTTTTCTTCTTTAACTCCTTGATTGTCAGCCTTCCATACAGTTTGATTTTCTATCAGTTCTGGGGTTTTTTGTTTTTAAACTTGTTGTTGTTCTTCTTTTGGTTGTGCAAGAAGGCCAAGTGTATCTACTTATGCCTTCATCTTGGCTGGAAGTGATCCAAGGCTTTTTCAAATCCTCAACCATTCACTACCATGTGAAAGGATTCACATGGTAATGGTTCAGGTTTGCACACAGTACAAGTCAAAGTCATGTGGGGTTGGAGAGAGGTAACCTTTTTAGAGAAGGGAAGGGAACTGATATTTACTGAGACTGGCTTAGTTCTATGCTGGTGCTGAGTAGCATCCAGTCCTCACAACAGCTCTATCCCACTCCAAAGTTTAGGGAACTAGGCTTCAATGAGGTTAAATGACTTCCCTAACAACTTACCTGGCATCACATCATTCTGTAGGATTTTGTAAAATACAAGGACCTCCATATTAGTTTCCTGGGATCTATGGAAAATCTAGGCCTTCCAGCTTATTCTGAAGGGCCTTGCCTCTGAGGTCTGACCTCAGACTTGCCTCCTCTGGGCTCCCCTCCTTTCGACTCCTCCACCAGCCCTTCCTGCTCCAGTCTGAGGCCAAGCTGTACCTGAAGATGTGGGTCATCTCCCCTCCCTACCCCACTTCTATCAAAGGCCTTTGGTTCCTGGTGACCTGCTGTCTCATCAGTCCCACCCCTGTCCCCCAGCCATCTCAGTGATGTCAGCCACTGAAACTCTTTCCTCTCAATTCCCCACCCAAGCACCTCCTCCTGAACACTCTGGAGGTCTGTTTTCCCAAATTATTCCTTGCAATTTTATGTGTGGGAATTAACTGTAGAAGTGGGAGGTGGGATAGGTGAAGGAGGGCAAAGGGAGAAAAATTGGGAGAACTGTAATAGAATAAAAATTTTAAAATCTTTAAAAATATAAATAATTAAATTAAAATCTCTAGGGTTGGGGCCAAAACATTAGTATTTCTTGAAAAGTTTCCCCAGGAGATGTTTAGGTGCAGTGCATGTTGGAAACCACACCTGAGATCAACTTGCCTGTCACTTCATTTCAAGAGAATAACAAATTTTGCAACAGGGAAAGAACACTGAGTCCCATTTTTCTGTTTGTTTCTGTCAACCCTGAATCCTTCCCACCCCGCATGTCTGATAATACCTCATTGTTTGTTGGAAAGAATGCTGTAGTCACACCTTTGCTGCAGGGGATCAGTCTTTAGAACCCATTGACTCACCTGTTATCAGCAGATAAGCCTATGCCTCTTGCTCAGAATATTAAATAAGAGATAGAATAGCTAAAAGAGAAACCTACCTCTATTAGGAATAGTTTCTCTGGTTACCTCTTTATGGAAAAGGATTAGAATTCCAGATCATAAAATCTTCTAGCTGAAAAGGAAGTTCAGGTCACCACCACATATCTCCATGGTCATTACTAGACATATGGGGATTATAGCAATGAGTGGTGAACATTTTCTCCTACTTCCTGGCATCTGTCTCCATCACAGCTCCTGCTCTCAGAAGAACCTCCTAAGGGGTCTCCAAAGCTTGGAAGACCTTGGTCCATCCATCAGGCTGAATTGTGGCTCTGGTAGTGGCCCCACAAGGTATAAACAATGTTGTGTCTTGTCCAACTACATGCTAAAAAAATAGAGGTAGGAGTAAGCTAGAAAGAGATGCCGAATATGAAAAGGAGCTCGATGTCAGAGTGGGCCCCTGGTTCAAAGAAGGTGCCACTGTTCATCAGAAGTCCAGGGGTCAAGAAAGAGCAAGAAAGAAATGAGGACTTGTCATGCAAACCTGACTCAGCAGAGGCAAGGCTGGCTGGGACAAACTGGCCAGGGTTCCAGTACCTAGGGGCTTCTATAGCACACCAGCAGCAACTCTGCACATCAGGCAAGCTCACAGTGCTTTCATCTCTTTTCCCCATTGCTTTCCTTTCTCCCCACCTGCCAGCATTCCCACCCTTCCTATCCAGCAGTGTCAGGGAATGTCACATACCTCAGCTATAGCCACAGCAGACACGTGATATGTTTTTAGGAACAAATATTAGAAGCCCACTCAATCAAAAGAGATTCAGTGACCCCAGCCTTGCCAAGAGTCCCAGATGATTGTTTTTTCATAAAATGAGGAAGGGACCTTCTTTATCCTAATTGGTTAATTATTATTTGTTTGGTGGATTAGTTAGTTGGGTGGTTGATTCATTGATTGCTTTTTGATTGTGTTAACCAGATGTCTTGGCGAGTGCTTCTTAAAAGGGATAAATAATTTGATTCCCTGAATAATTTAAAGCTTAAAATATCAGAACAAGAGCAGTTTTTAAAACCTCTGACAGGTTCCTGGGCAGATTTGAAGTTCATAAGAGGCCCATGAGGACAGGGTGGGGGGAAAGTCAAAGACCCTTCCTCTTCTCATATGTCCAGTTCTCTGGTAATAGCACCCAAAAAAGAACAGCTTTGAGGATATTTCTTGAAGTCTGGGGCTCTCCCACAAACGTCTTCTCTATAGTTGTCCTGAGCCACAGGTTTATGGTTTAACTGTGTGTGTTAAAGAATATTAGAGCCACAACACAACTACTGTTAGAAAGTGGTTCTATTATGATTACATAGCCAAGATACTCCCAAGATGAAAAGAAATCTGAGGCTCAGAATTTCCAATTAAAATGTAATTTTCTCATGTTATAAGCTGCTTGAAGGCAGAGACTATTTCCTATGAAACTTTATACCTCCCATAGCATCAGTAAAGGGTTTTGCAGAGAATTTGAGCTTTAAAATACTGATGAATGAATGAGTGACTTCACAGATGAGCATATGAATGTGCTGTTTGACTATGAGAATACACCAACATGTGCTAGATGAATATAGAAAGATGTAAATTAATACACAAGTAGGTGACACATGCTTGCATTTGCCAATGAGGGAATGAACAGGGTGTTTGTTCCCAGTATCCTACGGGGCCAGCAAAACCATCAGACAAGGCTTGGGAGGTCACAAGTGACAGACACTCTAGAGCTCTCCTATATTAGGAATGGATTCAAGGGCCACTCCAGGGCCCTCGTGAGTTCTCTTTGCCTTAGTGGGGTTACCATGGCTCTAGTATCAGAGTTCAGTTTGCAAGTCCAAGATGACACTGTTATCAATACTCCCAGGAATGGTCAGATTGGAGAACTGATCCTCCCCATAAACCAACACATCTACTCTGGAAATATGGTTGCTAATAGGACCAAGACTGATAATGGCTGCTTGTAGAATTCTCTTCCCAGGAGAGAGGCAAAGATAAAACCAGAAGTTAATTTAGGGAGAAGAGAATCAGAACCTAATGAATGGAGGTCAGTGGCACAGGCCTAGAGTAGCTGGATACCATCATCTCTACACAGGGAGATACCTGGGGGCGGGGGGAAAGCCTCCATTCCTCAGACATCACAGAAGGCTCCTTCATGAATTCCACATAATCTACCTATCTTTTTTCAGTGTATTTCATTAATTGATGATTCTTTCATCATGATAAATTGCTTTATGATACATACCTTAGAGTGAACATTGGCCATACTTGAGATGGAAATCTTCCCAAAGAGATTGGAGAGAATTCCCTCCCAGGACTTCCTTGTCTGCAGAATCATGTGTATAAATAATCTTCTGAGAGAGGTTATTCCTCAGATATTTTTTGGACAATATTCCTTTACACATTCTTAGCATCCTTTTCATAATATGACATTTTATAGCCAAGTCTCCAAGTTTGGAGGATACATTCTGTTAGGAGAATACAGATCCCTGTACCTTGATGGCAGCCAGACCTCTGCTGGGTTTTCCAGGATAAGGTACCTCAAAGCAGAGCATGATGATGAGAAAATAACTGTTTTGACAGTTCTGGGTTTGACTCCATCTCTCCTTTTCCCTTGCTCTGTGTCCTTGGGTAGGTTACTTAACCTCTGAGTCTCAATTTCTTCAATTATAAAATAGAAGTAATGATATTACTTACATTGCAGGGCTTTGGGTGTGTATTAAATTTTTTAATGTCTGGAAAAGCTCTTAACAACTTTCCATCAAAAGCAGAATTGCTATGACAACTAGAATAGAGTGAAGCTTCCTGCTTTGTGTCACACAGTTCTTCAGTCCTGCTCTACTAAAACTCCTCATGCTAGGGCTCATTTGTCTTCCTTTTGTAAGTTTCCGTATGCTTGCAGTGGATATGGTTACTGACTGTCTTTCCCAGCTTCAGTAGAAGTTCTATGAGGGCAAAGATCATGTCTGCCCTGTTAATTACTGCCACCCTGTGCCTACTCATGGGGCTCAGTAGAAAACTGTGGAGATCAGTCAATGCACTTTAAGAGCACCTTAGAAACCAGTTTGGATGTGTTTGGAGGGAATGTCACTACAGGAGAGTCCCAGCAGGCACTACAGCTTCCACTGACTGCTGGAAAGGAAACTGGTAAACCGTGGTCATGTTGAAAGAACTGAGATCCACATAGTGTTTTTTATATGTATCCAAAACCTACAGCTCACCATGACCTTAGTAATCCCTTTGGAAGGAGTCAAAAATATAGTGCCCTTGTTAAATCACTTAGTGATCTTGCTTTGTTTATTGCTATAAATGAATAATGGGTTTTCCTAAACTGGACACAACTATATAAAACATTGAGCACATGTGGAAAGACTAGAGAAGACAGATGTTTGGGTTAGAAGTCAAAGCAACTCAGTTTTACTGTAAGATCTATCAATAATTTTTAATGTCACCTTAGTCATGCCATTACCCTTTCCTGGTCCCCAGAATATCAAGTTTTAAAAGGAGTAAACGAAATAGATAAATTCCATTGGCCCTCCCAGCTCCAACTGTCCATAATTTTCTCATTCTACAGGCATTTCCATGCATGTCCTTCATCAATCAGAGGATTGAAGGTGATGGTTTTGCAATTCCCACAATTCTGTATCCCTTGACAATAACTGGGTTCACATCACAGTGTGTGGACTTGCTGTTTCTCAGAAGTTTGGTGCTGGTTGGTTGTTGTTACCTGGTTTTATTGAACCGGGGCCTGATCAATCATGCTGAGATGATCTTGTCTGTCTGCTTGTGTCTTGCCCTTTGTCCCACAGCCATGCTGCAGGCAGTGCGAGCCCTAATGATTGTGGGCATCATCCTGGGTGTCATCGGCCTCCTGGTGTCCATCTTTGCCCTGAAGTGCATCCGCATTGGCAGCATGGAGGACTCCGCCAAAGCCAAAATGACACTGACCTCTGGAGTCATGTTTATCATCTCAGGTAAACTAGGGCCTGGGGTTTCTGCTTGTCAAACATGCTTCTGGGAATGTCAAAGCAAAATTATTCTGGCAAAGGAAACACAGCTTCTCCCTGCCGAGTGTGGTTTGGACATAGTTCAAAGCTTTTCCTACTGAGATTCAAGATCTGAGTTTACAGCCCGCTGACACTCTACAGAATTATCATGAGTGCTAAGGTCCCTCTTAGCTGCCACCAAAGTCCCATTATAAGAGATTTCCAACCCTAAAGTAGTCATGTGACTCAATCCTTAAAGGCATTATTTTGGTAAGATTCTAGAAAATGATTTTAAGGGATGAACTCTTGACGTTGTCAAATAACCAAACCCCAAATATTTGAATTTTAACCATTGGTCCCAAAATACATGAAAAATCTCTTTGTACACATGTACAAATCCTTCTACATTTAGAGAGATAAGAGAACTTAAGCATGATATCTTGCATGATATCTAGCACATAGTGGGAATGCAATAATCAACACTTATAGGAATGGAGTGCTCTGTGGCCTGCTCATCTAAATTCCTTTAAGTATGCATTGCCACAGACACACTGTGATCCTTTAAAAACTGACTCTGGAGTTTTCTTTTTCTTGGTCTACAGGTCTCTGTGCAATCGCTGGAGTGTCTGTGTTTGCCAACATGTTGGTTACTAACTTCTGGATGTCTACAGCTAACATGTATACTGGCCTCGGGGGGATGGTGCAGACTGTTCAGACCAGGTAACCTCCTAATCTAGGTCTCAGGCTTCCATGGGGAATATTGTTGTAAAAATCTGATTAGACACATATGCCTAATGTGGCTGTCAGGGTCTGAAACAGCAAAGATTTATCAGAGACAGCCATGCCATATTGTAAATCAACAATGATCCGTAAATTCATAACCTTCATTTCAGTGAATATCCTTGGTGATATGAGTTGAGGCTAGTCTGACATTTGCATTGAAATACAGCAACAGTTCTCGGCATTTATCTAACACTCTTACACAGGCCCCATTGTGGTAGCAACGAAAACAGGCACTATTAACTGAGGTATGTAAATGAGCATCAACCCACATCTTTGGTCCACGATGGGAACCTGGCTAGGGACAGGTAAAAGCTTGAATAAAAATGAGCAAGATGCAGTATAGGTGCAAGATGCAGTAAAGTAATGTTTCATCCTCATTCGGCTTGATTCTTCATTCATTAATTCATTCTTTCCACACATGTATTGAGCACCTACTGTGGTCCAGGAACTGTTCTGAGTGCAGGGGATAAAGACAAGGTCCTCATTCTCACAGAGGTTATGGTGTAGCCGAGGGAGATGAAACTTCACTATAATTTGGTGTCTGAAGGAGGGCAGAACTTTTAAAAGATGGAAAAGCAATTCTAACATGTGTATTCATTTAGCCACTTCAAAGGGACATTTCTCATAGCAAGAAGCATCAGCAAAGTCCTGAAGGAAAAAGATCTTGTTCTGAAAGAGCGATATGAATATTATAGCTAAGTGACCCATCACCTATGGGGTAGATATACTTGGTATTTCTCCAGCCGCACCATTGTGGGATACAGGCAGGGTATAAGGACAAGGTAAACCCATTTATTCTCTGGATCCCTGGAACTCCTGTCCCCATTCACATCCCTCTTTGCTTCAAGAATGAAGATCCCTATAGTTGCCCTTATTCAGCTCCACGGTCCTCCCATGTCCTCTGGGTTACAAAAGCAACTTAAAAATAAGCTGGGACTTGCCCAGTTTTCTGTCATAGACAAATTGGAAGGGCCCACCTTGTCCAAAGTTTCTATGTGCCTAGTGTCACTGTTCCTGCCCAGAGGAGCCACCTACCACCCACCTGACACCCAGCACTAAGTGGCCAGCTCCCTCTCACACCATCTCCCTAGAACCTGCCCCTCTCCCTTGGGCAGCCACCTTCAGTCCTGAGATTGATACCAGAGGATTCTGACTGGCCTCCCTGAACTTTTTCCTCCATGGATGGGCAACATTTTTTCTGTAACTTTTTATCTTCTCTGCACAGACAGCACAGCTGCCAAGAAAGACCTTGGTGCCTTATTTAGTCCCAGCATCCCCTCTTCCTGCCCCCCAACTCTGCCATTACCACTTTGTGTGTAACACTGGCTGAGCCTAAGCCCTGGACCAGAGCTACAAACTGCCCTTTCCCTGTACACATCTTGCAAGATGTATATATTAGCCTAAACATCTCATTTTATAACCTGAATTAATTACCTACTTTTTAAAATTAAAAGTGTCTCAGGTTGGGTTACTCAGAAACAGGTCGTGGGAAACAGATCCTGAGAACCCGTGTGTGAGAGATTTATTAAGGACGGGAGACAGGACAGGGAGTGGGCAAGCAGGACAGGGAAGGGGGTGATCTCAGATGAAGTCTTGGACTCAGCCTGCTCCTAGGAAGCTGTGGGGTCTTGCGTGCTTCAGCACCGTCAGCCTCTGTGCAGGTGGGGAAAGTGACTCCAGCAGCTGAACCAAAGCCAGAACTCCAGGGAGGGTCACGGGGACAAGATAGCGAAGGCAAAAGAACACAGGAGCTGGGGGAGAGACACTGAAATGGCTAAAGGGACAGAGGGGACCTGGGCAGAGCACCATTGCACCTGCTAGACTGAGATTTCATAATAGGCACACACACTCACACACACATCTGGTGGTTTTTCTTTTTCACCTTCTTATAAAAAGAAAAATCAAATCTGGCAGCACCGGGCTCTCATTCCCTACAGCAAGAATCTCTGCAGCTGAGAGGCAGCTGTCCTTTGACCAGGGCTCACACTCCCCAGGTTGCCACAGTGCCCCCACCGCTCAAGTGCTCAACTCTGAGGTCATTTATCATCATGTCAATGGTGTCCCCCCACCCCCATATACTAGAGTTAAGAAAGTGAAATATTTCCTTACATGCAGCTCACTTTACTTATTATTTAAGTCTCTTACCTGCCCAAAGTAAGTATATAAGTTTGCTAACCTTGGCCAAGAATGTCTAAGTGGAGGGAGAAAACCTCACTCCTCAGGCACATATGACAGTATAGTTGAATGATTAACAAATAGTGAGGGCTTTGGCGATAGAGTGACCTGCATGTGAATCCTGGCAATGCCATCTCCTTCCAGGTCTTTGGAAAAGTTAATTAGCCTCTCGAGCCTCAATTTCCTCATCTGTAAGATGGTCACATCAATTTAGTTCTTTATGGAGACAATATTCTCCTCAAAGGGATGGTGGCCAGGATTAATGGAGGTAGGTGAGATGAATGCTTCTTGACCCATGGTGAGAACTCAAGGGACCAAAATTCCTTCAGAAATAATAACTCAGTACTGATTCTCTCAAACTTCTCTGGTTAAACCATCAAGATACTCCCCTTTGGTGATAAGGAGGGAAAGGAGACTTCCTGAGATGTTTCTCTGAGATTAGAGATCTGTAATTAATTATATGCTTCAGTGACCTAAGAGGTCCAAGAATCCCCGATGTTTTGCTAGCTAGCCTCAGTGCCAGTGCTGGTCTCCAGGGCTCCTGTTCAGTTGCCTGTGACCCAAAGGCATGTGTGTTCCAGGGGCATGGGCAGGGGTAGGTGTGGAATCCAAAGGGGAAACAGGACAGGCACGGTCAAGTGCGGTGGGTGGAACCTGGAGATGTGAGTCGACCACATTCATAGCCATCATCTCCCCACTCAGGTACACCTTTGGATCGGCTCTGTTCGTGGGCTGGGTCGCTGGAGGCCTCACACTCATTGGGGGTGTGATGATGTGTATCGCCTGCAGGGGCCTGGTGCCCGAAGAAAGCAAGTGAGTCTCCCCATCCCAATGCAATCAGACATTTGATCTGAGTCCATTTTAACATATAATTTGCAGCCAGAAGGATTGGTCTGGGCATATGGAATAACATTGTTGAGGATGAACTTTCTCTTTTATGAGGAACAGATAAAACAGAACAGGAGTTTTCCTCCTGAGCTGATTTAGATGTGATCCTATTTGAAGGGGAAAAAAAACTTCCCTGGGTTCCCTCTAGCTCCAATATTCTGTAACTCAGTGGCTCTCAGCTGGGAGCAATTCTTCCCTCAGAGAATGTTTGGCAACATGTAAAGACACTTTGATTGTTACATCTTTGGGGGTGGTGGGAATAGGTGATACTAATGGGAGGAAGCCAGGGATGGTGCTAAACACCCTACAGTGCACAGTCTGTAAACTACAGACAAACAACAAAGAAGCATTCGTCCCAAATGCCAATAGTACTGCTGTTGAGAAACTTTGCTGTAACTCCATAAATGGGCCCAGAGATGGCAGACCTGGATCGCAGGCTGGTTCTACTGCTAATTAGAGCCCTGCAACCACTAGAAAATTGCCCTTTCTGGACCTCTGTTACCTCATCCATCAAGTGAGCAGATTAGAGGACACGGGCTGCACAGAGGTACCTTACAGCTCCCAATTCTATGATCCCTTGGCATAACCATGTTCCCCTGGGCATTGTTTCTGGCTCAGCTTCACTTTAACTGATTAACAGAGGGAACTCACTAGTCAGTGACTACTAGCTCTAATACAAAGCAAGCAATTCTGCTCCGCTGCGGAGGTCCAAAAACCGGTGTTCCAAAACCTAAAGTGACCATTTCACAGTTTGCCCAGTTTCCTGGGATACTGGACTTTCAGTGCTAAACCTGAGACACTCCAGGGTAAATGAGGCACTTTGTCCTCCTACCAAATACATCTATGGTCATGTTATGTTTCTTTCTCTTTCAGCTACAAAACCGTGTCTTATCATGCCTCAGGCCACAATGTCGCCTACAGGGCCGGAGGCTTCAAGGCTAGCACTGGCTTTGGGCCCAACACCAAAAACAAGAAGATATACGATGGGGGTGCCCACACAGAGGATGAGGGACAATCTCATCCTTCCAAGTATGACTACGTGTAGCACTCCAAGACACCTCGGCATGGGCAGAAGAAAACCCCAATTAGAGTTCACCCCAAAACAAAGGACATTTTATCTTGTTCCCTGATTGTTTTTGACTCTTCGATGAAGTTAGAAAAGCCTTCATTTCACCTGCAGTGAGGCCAGATGGTTTTAGCCAAATGGCTCTGCCTCTAACTGTTCCATCACAAAACAGCTGAGCTATCAGATATGATGTAGACTAAGGCTATAGCTCACATTTCATGATCCTGTTTATTTTTTCTTAATATAACCTTCCTAATCTGATGACAGAATGTGGTTTGAATTCCTATCAGACACTTGAATGATTTAAATAGACTCTCCCTCCTCCTCCTAGCCAATATGTCATTGATTCTGTATTTCTCAACTCATCCCCCAGAACAAATCTGAAAGGGAAAAAAGAAAGTCTGTCAAAAATATCATTTCCTGCTATTTGATTTTTGCTTCCCTTCACTCCAACTTGGCTACTAATAAACACTGATTAAAGAGGTGAGAGGGGGAAATTATTTTGTAATGTCTCTAGCTCATTATCCAAGTTTTCTTAGGCTGTGATCTTAAATGTTACCTGGACCAAAGTGATTTCAGGTTGAGGAAACCAGACTTTCCATATTTTTGCAGGGGGTTGGGAGCATCTGCTAATTCCAGCAAGACTCTCCCAAGGGTTTCCTGAGCTCTCCACTGTGGGTCCCCTTCTGTCACAGGCCAGAAAGTATCCCTAGAAGAATGAAAAGAGGATTTTTTGGTACTCTAAATATATTTTGTATTCTCCGTAGAGTTAGAATAAATAATGTCTTAGTAAAATGATACACTGTCTCTGTGAATTTGCCTCATTCCTATACATAGATAGAAGGAAATGAAAAACAAATTGCTTTGATGTTGTCTATATTTTCCAGTGTAAAAAGTCATACTTAAGTCCAAATATCATACAATGCTCATTGGTTCTAATTCCCTTTCAAGTCTCCAGAACTTGGATTGTAATGATAGAGTCAGTGTAACCTGTGTAAAAACCAAATAGTGGAACACAACGGGTCCTTGGAAGTGATGTGAAACTAGTTATTTTTCTGAAAAGTGATGAGCATGAACTCAATATTAGGTATCCAAGTGCTACATGCCCACACTCTTGAGGCTAGAGGCCACTGCCAGCTGACAGCAGACATACTTGGCACTGTGGTGAGCTTTGTTACTCTGAGAGCAGTTCTTGTCACTGAATTCACCTGGAGTGGTTAGACCACTGAGTGTTTAAGAACCGAAAGCTCTCTGCAGCCACGTACCTTCCCTGTGTTTACATCACTGCTGCAGAAAGCCTAATTCCTTCCAGGCCACCAGAATCCCATCCCAGCACCAGAGCCAGAATAGGCGCCCCAGGAAACTGAGGTATTTGGGGTGTGGGAGAAGGGATCTGACCATTGAATTATTATTTGGCAGGGGGAAATGTCCTCATGCCAATAGATCATGTAAAAGTGACCTCCAAGGAGCTGGGTAAATATTCATAGGAATCTTGAGGCTGGACAGACTATATCTGGGGAAAGACCAGCTCATGGCTGGAACACAAAGAAATTGTGTTCACCGAGAGAAAAAACAGTAAACTCAGAGACCCTTCTCACTGAGACAGCAATGGTTTTAGGCCCAATCAAATAGAGTACACATGGAACTACTGCCGAAGGTGGGGTAATGAAGAACACTAAAACGATTCATGAAGAAAAAGTTGGTGTGGGAGGAGAGGAAGCTGAACAATCTAGGGCATGGAGATTGTTAAGGGTCCTCAGCATTTGAGTTGAAGGCCTGGAGGCACAGTGATCTCTTTCCCTCCCACCACCAGAAAGTCCCTGGTCAGGCCTGAGGCACTGAGATGTGGCTCACTGGGTTTTAATGAACACATTCTCCAACACTTGATTGTTTAAAAGTCTCCATGTAGTTAGATTGTGCTTTGTAATTATTTTTTGTTTGTTTCTCTTATTGTATATGCATTGAATATTGGCCTACATGCTTTTGTTACTTAAATATTAAAGACGCTTATGTCACATTTGAACAGCTTCCGTTCTTTTTTTCTAAGCTTCGGGAAGTGAAGGTGGGAGTCTCAAAGCCGAGTGCATCTTCCTGGAGTGTTTCTGCGGGCTCTGAAAGTCTTGCATGCCAGGAAACCTCTCCACCCCCAGCGCTCTAGGAGATCTGGTCACCCTGTGCCAAGGCTGCATAGCTAACAGGAGAACATTCCAACAAGGGTGGGTCTGGCTCCACACCTCACTCTCTTTCCACCATGCCAGAATGAATTCCCCTAAACAGGCAAAATACACACATACAAACGAAGAAAGGAAGGAGGGAGGGAAGAAAGAAGGGAGAACGGAAGGAAGGAGTAAATTTACTTAAACAAAAAAATTTTGCTTATTAAGCCAAGAAGCATAATACTTAAAACAATGTAAACTGTAAAATTTCATCTTTAATCCTCAAGTTTTAAAAAAATGTCAAATGAGCAAATCTATTGTAAATGATGGACAGAGGGCAAGAATGAGAGAGGACATCAGGCTAGCTTTTCCCACTGAGCTGACACATTCAGCCTCTGCAAAGCTCTCAGTATGCTGTGCAACCTGTGTGCACTTTTAAGGGTTTCCAGGCTAAAGAGGACTGTGGTGTTGATACCCCACCCTGAAGGGTAGGGACAGGTCCAGGGCCCCAAAGTGCACTCTCTGCAGATGAAATCCCTGATCCCTCCAGTGGTGGCAGCCAAAAGCCACCCAAATTTCACTAAGATTGGGTTTGGGCTGAGGTTCATTTTAAGTCAGCATTAATCTTAGGTTGAAGCCCCCAACACTATCTGGGACCCGAGTCAGTTTCCACCACCATTAAGTCTTCCCATTCCTTTCTTGTGTCAAGTGAAACTGGATGTGACTTACTCACTCTGGTCTCAGGTTGTTGACCAGTCCAGGCTTTCCCTGTTATCAAGGCTGCTGCCCTTAACCTTTGTTGACCATAAAAACTTATTTATTTTGTTCAACAAGCCAACTTGAATTTCCCCAAAGAATTTTTTGAAAGGTAAAACATCAAACATAGTAAGCATGTGGGACTTTGCCGCCCATACTTATTGCCCCAAGGAGGACTGTTGCCATGGCAATGGCTCAGTAAGGAGAACAGAGCTTGGCTGAAGGGTGAATTAAATACCATCGTGGAGCACAGGCCACCCAGCCCTCCAGCCCCTTATGATACTTGGAGTGTTTACCCAAGTCTTAGGAGTTAAGTCATAATTAAGAGAAAGTGAGAGAAACAAAAATGTCCCACTGCAAACAAACATGTTGAGGGAAGGGGGTAGGGGGTCAGAATGTGAGTGAAGATGTTCTGAAAGTCAACAGTGAGTGTCTGTGGCAGTATCTTTTCCTGAGGGCTGGCAGAAATCTCCCACCACTAGCCTTTGTGTGAACAGACCAGTCCCATCCCTCTGCAAAGGGGCACAGCCAATGGAGCGGACAGAACTCAGTGAAGCGTTTGCCAAAGAGCTGGTGTCAGAATGACCCTTGCAGCCTCTTTGGCAACATACTCCAAGGCTCTACATGTTCATTCTCTGTGATCCTGGAGTCCCATTCCTGGGAATCTGCCCAAGGGATATCATTCTGACTCTTAAAAAAAAACCCTTCGGTTCCATGGCTAAGAAAACTGTCAGCCGAAGGATGGTGTGTGGAAAATGTGAAAAGGAACTGGGCACTGTTATCACTCCAGATACATGTTTCCCAGGTGCAAGGAACCCCACAGAAAGTGGTGCAGGAAAGCTGAAAAAGATAGGGCTTCGACTTCTTAAAAAGCAAACTTTAATCCATATGGAATGAATAAGTTCTCCACTTGCAGAATAAAAGTTCTCTGCACCAGCTGAGTTCTCATCACTGCCAGGTCTGTGCCTACAAAAAGGGTATGTGTGCAGTGTGTGAAAAAAGGCTTTATATAACAAAACTACCAGCAAACATATTGCATTGGTGAAATTTCTGGCTTTCTGTATAATTTGACTTTCTGTCTGGGCTCTTCAAGTCATAATATAGATGTTCAAGTTACAGAATAGCATTTTAAGACAAATAATTAACTTTAAACCCAGGAAGTTGATGGGTTTTTATTCTCTTGCCCTTAAGAAGTTCTGGACAGCACAATGTAGCTAATCTTCTGCCTGAAGTTGTTTTTTTTTTTTTTCCTTACAGTCATTTTATTGACCTGGAATATGTGGCAAATTTAACTTTTTATGTAACATTATTTATATAATTTTATTAACCTCTCCCTCAAGTTTACTTATACATATTGCACATGTGAGAAGGAGATTGATTTTTGCATTGAACTCAGCATCTAGACTTAAAATCCTTGCCTCAGGCCCTTGTTGGTTGCATAGCTCCGAGACTCAGCAGTCCCTTGATTAACTGCGGTTCCACAGAGCGTTTATCTGAGCCCATTATCGCTAAATGGCTCCTAAGTAATTAGCCCAAACCCAAATCAAACACAAGTTGTATTTGTAATTTTTCATTTGTTTTTGAAGCCAAAATGCCAACACCTTTTATATGAGGACGAGAACACAAGGAACACCCCACAGAGGTCCAAATGAATCACCGGACTTCAGAAAAACACATATTTCACACATTACCTTGAATTCAAACTGTTGTGAAAAGACGGGAGAACAGTGTTCATTCATGATGATACGTAACGTAAATGAATCACCACTCTTTGAAAAAGCTCTTATAGGCAGAAACCAAACCTTTTTTAAAAATCTCCTTCCCTTCTTCACTGAGTAAATAAATGAATAAATACAACAAAGGGGGAAAGGCTGCGGGCACAAAGAAGTTCAGCGGGGGGTTGTTTCTAGTTCCGTAAAACTGGAAAAAGGAAAAAGACCCTTAATCCTAACAGCAGGGGGAAGTTACAATATGGTGCAGCAGCATAATGAAATCTACTGCAGATGATTAATGTCCACAAATTTTTCACAACAGATGGAGAATCTCTCATTACGTCCTGTTATAAATAAAGGTCAAAACCATCATTGTAAATACAATATGATCTGAATCGTGGGGAAAACACATAGTAATCTGGAAGGAAATGCATCAGATTATTAACAGTTCTTGGCTTTAAGTGCTGAGTTTGGGTTAATTTTGTTTTCTTCCAATCTGTTTTTCTAAGTTTTCTATAATGGGCATGTAATTTTTATTTTTGAAATAAACTTTTTGAAAGACCCAATACATGTTTTCTTACCTCATAGGCACTCCCAAACCTCCTTGCTCCTGCCTTCTTCTACTGTAGAATCTGGAAAGGCTTAAATGGCCACTTTTCCAGTCACCTTGTTTTAGCAAAGGTACGAGGCACAATTCCAGCTAATGAGATGTGAGTAGAAGCCAAATCCCTGGCCTTTACCCTTCCTCCCTCTTCTTGTCTAGAATGTAAACACCGTGAGTGATGGGGGCTTCAGCAAGCACCTAGGAACCAAACTGGAAAGACCAAGGGAATCACAGATCCTGGCTGTAGCACTGTCAGGTGCTGAACCAAGGCCGGCAGCTGCCAGTTGTTGAGACCGTAGAAAGTGTTGGAGAAAGCTGTGTGGCAGCAAGGCCAAGGGCAGAGGTTCTCAACCATTATCACGTGGAGAGATTTTGTAAATATAAAATTATAAAGCATGTGAGAAAACAAGTCATGAGAAGATAGTCACCAGATGCAACAACCAAGAGAAATCACATCTAAGGATCTACAGGTAACAGAAAGACATAAGAGACTGTAAAATAAGTGTACTTTAAATATTTCTCAAAGAGAATTGAAGAAGAAAAAACAGGTGGTATTTTTAAATGAAATGCTGAAAATGTAAAATACAGTCATTGATAGAATAATAGTTAAGTTAAATAGTGGACTAGACACAGCAATGTAGACTTAGAATAGCAAGTAAAGAAAATGACTCAACACAAAAAGAAAGCAGTATAATACCTGAACAAGATTCTAGCTACATGACACACAGGATGGGGAGCTTTAATGTGCACTTGATTCAATTTTTAAAAAAGAACAGTCAGCATGGAGGAGAGGAAATACCACTAGAACTAAAGAAAGACATATGTTTTGGTGTTGAAAACACAGTGTTTCCTGATGAAAAGAACAACCCAAAATAAGCAAAGAGGAAAATCATTTATTACAAGCCCATGGTAATGAGACTGACATTAGCACCAAAAAATGCCAGAAAACTCTGTAATCATATCTTCAAAGTTCAGAGGGAAAACAATGTGAAACTAGAATTTTACACCCAGTTAAGCCATTATTACAAATTAAGGGCAAGATAAAGAGTAGCAGCTATGATCAAGGCTTTCAAGGAACCAAAATAAACAATACTGGCAGTTTTAGCTGTCACTGTTCTCAAGAGATTGCGTGAGCCACTCAGGATTCTCCCAGTGAAAAAGAGTCAAGTCTGAGCAACTGGAGATCCTATTGATCCTATTGAGTAGGGAATCCCATGCAAATACCAGTGAGGATTTTATCTAGACAGTCAAGGACAAGTGGACCTTGAAGAGCAATCATCGGCTTAGCATTAGTGCTCTTTATCCACCTGGAATTCCTTCAGTAGTTTGAGAACTGTGAAAATACACATAGTAGGCATGCAGAGGGCCCAGCATAAACCTACACTGTGCTTACCCTAGAATACAAACATGTCTTTTTGTATGCAAAGGTCATAAAACCCATTCCACAATTCTGGCTTTCTCTACCTTCTGCTTACTCATCAACTAAAAATGATTTTCCTACCAGACCCAACTGTACAAATTTTTAGTACAGTATAAACTACAAACAAAGCATAATCTATGTTTCTCTAGCTTGAATTCTCAAGAGAGACTGATTGACCATTAGCCAAAGAAAAACTGCCATTCCTCTCTGAAGGGTTCGCCTCTGATCCTATCAGTTCTGTCTATTGGCTTGCCTACTCTACAACCATTCTGCTACTGATACTTTTTCTTGATAAAGAAATGTATCCACCTCTCACTCCTATGACCCTATCTCCAGCCCAAGAGTATATTCTGTTGGTGTAAGTCAATAATAGTGACGAAATCCCCTCCCAGTGATTGGTATAGAGGAAAAAGCATATGATCCACTTTTAACTATTGATTCATAAAAGATAGTCTGTTGGAGGATTCTTAGATTTCTTTACTCTTAATGAGAATACAGCAAAAGAGAAATCCCCATCCCCCCAAATACACACACACACACATACTTTCTTCTATCATCTAAGCAAAATTGTGACTAGATATGATGATTGAATGTACTAAAGCCAGGTTGCTACCAGCCTAAAAGTGAAGCCAACTCATGAAAGAGGATAGGACAAGAGAAGCCTAAGAAAATGGAGCAAGAGTTCTAAATTATGCTCCTCATTTGAAGACATCTCATCTCTGAACTTTTTGAAATGAATGATAATTAACTTCTTTATTGCTTAACCCAATTTCAGTTGTGATTTGCTATTACTTAAAGCCAATACATCCTAATCAAAACTAACATAAACACCTAGGCCAGACTTTCATCAGAGACCATTGAGGGGGTGGTTACAACTCCCACACAAATATCCACTGTGCCATGGGGACTTGGGGAGCATGAGGACTGAAGATGTCCTAGGATGTGCCATTTCAAGGGAAGAAAAGTGATAAAGAACAAGTTTAGTTCAAGAATGAGTAGGGATGATTCTGGATGCAGTGTGGTGGTTGTCATTTTGATTGTCCTCTAATCTAGTATGCATAGACTAGTTTATGTATGAGTTCCAGATCAAGTGCATTGCAAAAAAAGTGAAAAATATCAACAACTGTTACAGGTGGAAATGGGATCCCTGTGGTGTCACAAGAAAAGCATTTCTGGGGACCCACACATGGGAGGTTGAGGTGTTGTGGTAAAGTTTATTAATGCCAGAGCAAACACAAAGGACTGTCCCAGGTTCAGCTCTGTCCTGCTGTGGAAAAAGTCCAGGCTTGTCTTCATCAGGCCTAGAAACAGGGCCGGTGTCTGGAAATTCTGTGTTATGACAAGGCTTAGTCCAGTTTAATCTCTGTCCCCATCTGGCTAGCTTAGTCTGTTCCTGGCAGCATTTTGTAGGAGACAGTTCTGCATGGCGTGGGCCCAGCTCCCACACGGAGATGCACAGGACCCATGCCCACGGATAGGTTCTCCCATAGGGAATCAGGCCTGTGATGTGCATAGGCTGCTTTGAGTCTTGCTCTTGCTAAAAAACTCCCTCACCCTGAATTGAGGACATTTACTGCAAAGTAACTTCCTAAAATCCATGCTAAACCTTCCAAGGATGAGTGTAACTGGTTCAACCACTTTTGCCGGACTTCCGGCCAAGATGGAGGCATAGGTGGACACACTGTGCCTCCTCACACAACCAAGATAGGGACAACAATATAGAAACAAAATAACAACCAGACTGACAGAAAATTGAAGTGTATGGAAGTCGGACAACCAAGGATTTAAAAATAGACACTTTCATCCAGACCGGTAGGAGGGGCGGAGTCCGGCCGGGTGAGGGACGCGGAGCAGAGAGCTGAGCACCCGGGGTGGCGCGCAAGTCCGCAGCAGGCAGACCCTGGGCGCACAAGCAGCAGTGGCTGGTGGGCCCCGGCCAGGGGGTGGCG
>CM052544.1:30633828-30685803 GCA_028533065.1 Trachops cirrhosus
GGGGGATAATAGGACAACTGTAATAGCATAATCAATAAAATATATTTTTTAAAAAAAACCACTTTTGCCTTTTCATTTGAAAATATCCCTCTTCTGTGATGTGATTAGTAGCATTGGCTCCTTTGTTTTCTGTAAAAGGTAACCACCTAAAGTGAACCTGTGCATAAGTAAATGAGGACCAACATGTAATGTGCCAAGTAACCCAATAAAGGCTGGTCACGGCAAGGGCCAAGGTTTTTGCTCCCCTTGAAAGAAAAGCCATGCTGTCGTCCCTTTTCCTCCACCGGATTCAGTAGTCCATGTGAATGTCTCATTTCATCCATAATGACATGGACAATGCAGGCCAGTGTCTGCATTTCACCTGTGCTTGGAGCCTGCTTAGATTTTGCATGGTTGCTGGACCCCAGGCAGCTGATAGGCCTGCATGTCTGCTATGGAGTAAGAATGTGCAAGCACAGAGGCAAGGACATTACTGAGCAGGAGAGAGAGAGGGAGAGAGAGAGAGAGAGAGAGAGAGAGTTTTGTTAAGCTTAGATTATATTATCTCAGACTTGGTAAGGACCAGGCACTCTTTCAAAATAACCAATTTATTTCCCAATTCTTCACAGGCTTGCTTTGGGTCCTTTCCCTAACCAATCCATTTCCTAGATCTTCCAGAGGTTCTGTGTCCCTTATCCAATCCAACACTTTTCTCAGACCAGACAGACAGGCCTTTGTGGTCCACTCCCCCTGTGCCATCTTGGCTTCTATTGTACATGTACCCAGCAGAGGAATTTCCCCTTTATTGTTTTATTCCTCCCCAACCTCATAGTACAGGTGAGTGAAGCAGTTGTACCTTGGGGAGATTGAAAAGTTGGTCCTTCCTCCCTACATGTGGGAGGGAGGGGTGTTAGTCCCCATAGCAGAGCAATGTTGTGATAGCTTGGGTAACTGTGAATGCTGCAACTTCTAGACCCACCATCTGATTCAGCAACCCAGTCCATCAGGTTCAACAATGTCCGGTTCCCTTTGCTCCCTCCTCTTCCACCAATATTTAGCTACTTACACTGCACAACTACCTAACTAAAAGATCCATGGCATAACTGAGAAGTGTTAGTAGCTTTGTGCCATGGCCTGTCTGTGTCAGGAGATTAGACTGAAATTTCCTGGGAAGGTGGAAACTTGGGCACTAAATAGGCACAAAAATCCCTTTTTTGGAACCAGGCACAACAAATTGTTGGATTTTTTTATGTGTTTTTTTTTACTTTATTTTTATTGTTCACACTATTACGGATGTCCCCATCCTCCCCCTCCCTCCAACTTCGGATCTTAAATGCCAACTCAGAGTGATTCCAACTGACCTTAGTCAGAAAGACTCAGACATGTGGGAATGCCATGACCAATAAACAATGTCTGTTGTGGAACTGGCTGGGGAATGGCGGCACACCTTCCACACACTCACCCTCCTGAGTCCCTTCTCTTGATGGACCTCAGCCAACCACTCCCTGTATCACGGTGAGAATGCCCTCCCTTCAGCACCCCATGATATACATTCAAAAATCTTATATTTTTACTTACTCTTGAGCAAAGATACACTTACAAAAGTGTACTGTCTCCAACCAATCTCATCACTATTAAACAATCCACCAAACCCAAGAGCCATTCTCATCATATTTATTGTCTCTTATGCTTCAGAGTACTTGACAATCTTCAATTCGTACTATTTCTTTAAAAACAACAGCACTCCACCTAGTGAATTTAACTTCTAGAATTTAACACTAGAATTTTATTACTTTTGTTGTTTTTACTATTATTCTTGTCTCCCTGCTTCATCCTGAAGATTTTAACCATAAGTAGTTTTGACATGCTTCAAAGCTTCTTTTGTTCTTTCAGGGAGCTTTTGGAGAGGGTCCAAATTCACAATGTCTCTGTGAAACAAGGCCACAGAGAAGCCTTTGAATTTACTTCCACAAATATTTCTTGAGTACCTACTTTGTACCAGGTGCCATGACAGGTACAGAGATGAATAAAGGAGAAAGAGAAAGTATCATTTGTTGAGATTCTGCTGTGCTATGCAATGTGCCAATACCATGCTAGGGACTTTGAAGGGTTTCAGCTCATTTTATTCCCATAAGAACCTCCCAAAGCATCATTATTACAACTACAGCTGAGGAAACTGAGGCTTAGGGAGGTTACATGACCCGCCCAGCCACTTATCTAGTGATTAATGGAGTTGTGATTTGACTCAAAGCCCATGGTGTTTCACTGAACCACAACATAGGACCAAAGGACAAATATGGCTCATAAGAAAGTGGGAGGAGGCATCCTGAGAAATTTAAAGTCATAACATTGCCTATGAGTCATATGAAAGTGGGCCAATTATCACTTTATAAATTATTTATCTAACCACTGTACTATATACCTGAAACTAATATAAAATGACTGTCAATTGTATTTGAAAAATTACATTTTAAAAATAAATAAATAAAAATAAAGGCTTCCAACGAGGGAAAAAAAAGTGGGCCAGTTACTAACCTCTCTGAGCTTCAGGAGCCCAGTCAACATGGGCTAGTACCTACCTTGCCAGGTTGTGGAGAGGAGTAAAGATAGTATGTATAAAGCACCAAACACATGGTAAGTAATCTATAAAGAATAGCTACTATTATTCACAGCTTTGTAAATTACCATTTCTTAAAAGGACAAGAGCTATTTTCCTATATACCAGATTTTCAGAACTTACAATGGGTACAAAGTATGAAATCTAAGATCTAAATTAACAAGACTTTGCTATATGGCCTTGAGAAAGTATATGGTTATTTGAAGAATCTCAGGACTGTCTGCAAGAAAAGAAAATCCCAAATCAGAAGGAAGTTCAGAGACTTGCATTCCTCCTCCCACGTCCTCATTCAGTAGAGCTACTGGCCAGGAATGTCAAGAGGACTTACCATTGCTGAGCCTGCTCATGAATTTTCATGAAAAATGATAAGCAATATGACCACCACGTCTGGCCCCCTGGAATAGCCAGGCATCTACAGTAAGAGGAAGGCCATTATCTACACTGCCTGGAATCCCGCTGCAGATCTTTACAAAGGCATAAACTCACATTGGATCAGGCTTTGTTGCTGGCTTTGCTTATGCCCAGACAAATGTGTCCCCAAATAAAGGAATAGACAAGACACTTGTCTCTGCATTGAAACCTGATTAAAAGCAAGTCCAACCCATTCTGTTCTCTCAAGAGTCCTCACATTTCTAAGCTGTTTAGTCCTTCATGATTAATTAATCTCTATGGCAGGAAGACTCCATCCTTGGTTCTTCTAGTGATCCATCCACAGTGCAGCATGAATACTTAAGGAACAGGCTGCCTCTCTAGTAGAGAGAAGGATCATTACCTAAGTGGAAGGACTTGAATAGGAGCTGAAAACTCATCCCCATTTTGGGCCACCCAAAGCTTCCCCCTCAAAATAAAGTCTTTTCCTTATCTCCTATTACTGACATTGTAAATTCTCAGCATTCCTAAACTTTTTTTATGAAAGAACCTCTTAAATATAGGGAAAGCGTGGAGATGGTTGCACCACATTGTGAATATATTAAAAACTACTGAACTATATATTCCCTTTAAAGGGATGAACTTTATGTTATAGAAATTAAATCTTGGTAATAAAAACATTTTTTAAAAAAAAACAAGGGAAACTCAGCCTTGGGAAACTGGTCCTTGGGAAGCCTGGAGGGCCAGACTCAACTGTAGAGCTCTAGGGAGAGCCTCCTGTGCTTCTTACATTCTGCTGTATAATATGTCTGTATTTGTTGTAATTTTTTGAGTTGTTTATTTACCAGCTAAAATGCTTAACATTTATCCTCTCATATTCAACAAAATTTAATCCCCAGAAAGATGTAGCTTAGTTTCCGGGGATTCAGAGAACCTGTGGAGCACCACTGGCTTGTGGGCTTCAGATGCATTACAGTAGAGCCAGGCTTACCAGGGTGTGAGTCTCAGAGTGGGATCCTAGGATGTGAGTCCAAGGGTACGATCCCAACGTGTGAGGCTCAAGGAGTAGATCCCAGGGTATGATCCCAGGGTGTGAATTCTTGCTATGGGACCCTGGTCTGGTCAGGTCACTAGAACATCCATTTTCTACTCTGTTAAATCAGGAACCCAGCACCTACTGTAACATGAAACATGTCCAAACAAGAAATATGCTGTATGTCACAGGAATAATTGGCAAAAAAAAATCACAATGACAACAGCCTCAAAATACCATATATCCAGATGTTTACACTCACTAGACAGTAGCTCCAGCATTGAAAGATCTTATCCCAGGCAGGAGACATCTTTGAGGTAAGCCAAGAACAAACATTTAATAGAAAATTTCCAGGTAAATCAAGAAAGAAAAGTTCCACTCACTTGGATACCTGTGAAGGTCAAGATTAAGACAGACTTCTGTAGATGGAGAGAACACCCTTTCCTCATTATGAGTACAGACTATGGTCAAGAACAAAACGAATGTCTTCAAGACAGTACTTACTTTAATAGATTAAGTGGTAAAGAGGTGAATGCATCAAATAGCAGACTTCAGTTAGAGAATCCACATTCATCTTAACCCATCTAAACAGCCTCACTTCTATGCCTGGGCCCAGTGCACAGAGAGCTAGGACTCAACTCTACAAATGCAAATGTGCAATAGATGTAGTCATCTTAGTGAGGAGACAGGAAGGAGCAATACATGGCTTAGCCCTGGGCAGGCAAGGGGCCCCAGTGACTGGAACTGGCTGCAGCCAGGAGTGCCATCTGAGAGGGCTCCTCAAGCTGAGACCAGGATACAGAGGATTCAATCTCAGTTTTTCCCCTTCTCAGTGCTCTCTGACATTTACCCTGAAATCAGGGTCAACCAGATGTCCAAAGGAGCTCTGGGACCTGTGCCTATGTGCCCCCAGTTCTAGGATAGCAGCCAGGCAAGCATATCATTCTTATTAGCTGGTACAGTATTTCTCTATGGGATCATGCAAGATCAGACCCCTAAAATCAGGCTAACATGCTGATTTTGAGTGACACATTTTTCACAGAATAAGCTCAGGACTCTGAACTACCAAAAGTTCATTGCCACATGTGTGGGCCCCTGTGTCAAATCTCACCCTTCTACATTCTAGCATCAGTGCTGCCTCAGGTCTACAACATCTGATCGCAGCAGGTGTCATTTACCCTGTGTGTTCTCCACTGCTGGGACCAAGAGCAGTTAGCCAAGCCCTCACAAGCTCCATGCTGTGGATACGGCAGTCCTCTGAGGATAGTCTCACTTAACTATATTCTTACAGGGCTTTGAAGACCCTTGCTCTGCCACACAAATGAGCCCTTCTGATTTATGTCCTCTCCTGCCACCAGTCACTGTGGTGACATCATGTTCTTCCAGGTCATTCTTAAGCTATGATGGAGAATGTACAGACATGATTGGCACAATGGCTAAGCCTTTTTTTCTCATTCTACCCATAGACCCCTTGCCTATCTTCTCTGCAGGTGAGAGTGTGGTCAACATTGAAAGAGATATACATTCTAGAAATGCAATGATGAAAGCCTTAAAAATTCAAGAGAATATATGCTCAGAAGATGTGTCATTCTACATTTGTGTTATAAAATTCCAAATGGCAGAGTAAAGAGAGTCTATTCAGTAAACAGTGTTGGGGAAAATAAACAGATACATACAAAAAAACTAGATCACATCCTTACACCATACACAAGAATAAAGTCAAAATATATTAAGATTTAAATGTAAAACTCAAAACCATAAAAGTCCTACAAGTAAACATAGGCAGTAAAATCTTAGATATTTCTTGGTTCAGTAATTTTTCTGATCTTTCTCCTTGAGAAAGGGAAGCAAAAGAAAAAAATAAACAGGACTTCCAGCCAAGATGGAGGCATAGGTAGACATACTGTGCCTCCTTGCACCACCAAAGGAGGACAACAACAAATTTAAAAACAAAAACCAACCAGAACTGACTGAAAATTGAACTGTATGGAAGTCCAACAAGCAAGGAGTTAAAGAAGAAACATCTATCCAGACCTGTAGGAGGGGCAGAGACGGACAGCAGGTGGAGAGGACTGGCAGAAAGGCAGTGGCTGGAGGACCAGGGCGGGCAAGGTGGTGGTTGGCGGACCGGGTAAGGTAGCAGCTTGCAGACTAGGCAGTCCCACATTCGAGTGCAGATAAATCAGGAGGAACAACTGGGGAGCAAGACAGACCATGCAACCCAGGGTTCCAGTGCAGGGGAATAAAGCCTCAAAGCCTCTGACTGAAAAAACCTGTGGAGGTTGTGGTGGTGGGAGAAACTCCCAGCCTCACAGGATAGTTCATTGGAGGGACCCAAAGGGTTCTAGAACATACACAAACCCACCCACCCAGGAATCAGCATCAGAAGGGCCCAGTTTGCTTGTGGGTAGTGGGGAAAGTGACTAAAACCTGGCAGAGAGCTGAACAAGCATCATTGTTCCCCTCTGGGACCCCTCATCCACATACAGTGTCACAATGCAGCCACATGGGTTTCTCAGCCCTGGTGAACACCTAAGGCTATGCCCCTGACTATGTAACAGGTGTGCCAAGACCAAAAAAATGGCCCAAATGAAAGAACAAATCAAAGCTCCAGAAAAAATACAACTAAGTGATAAAGAGTTAGTCAATCTATCAGATGCACAGTTCAAAACACTGATAATCAGGATGCTCACAGAATTGACTGAATATGGTTGCAAAGTAGAGGAAAAAGTGAAAGCTATACAAAGTGAAATACAGGAAACTGTATAGGAAACCAACAGTGAAGGGAAGGAAACTGAAGTGCAAATCAATGATTTGGAACAGAAGGAAAAAATAAAAATTCAACCAGAACAGAATGAAGAAACGAGAATGCAAAAAAATAAGGAGAGGCTTAGGAACCTCTGGGACAACTTTAAACATTCCAACATCTGAGTCATAGGGATGCCAGAAGGAGAAGAGGAAGAGCAAGAAATTGAAAACTTATTTGAACAAATAATGGAGAACTTCCCCAATCTGGCCAAGGAAATAGATTTCCAGGAAGTCCAGGAAGCTCAGAGAGTCCCAAAGAAGCTGGACCCAAGGAGGAACATACCAAGGTACATCATAATTACATTACCTAAGATTAAAGACAAGGAGAGAATCTTAAAAGCAGTAAGAGAAAAGGAGACAGTTACCTACAAAGGAGTTCCCACAAGAGAAATCAGCTGATTTCTCAAAAGAAACCTTGCAGACAAGAAGAGCCTGGAAAGCATTTGAAGTCATGAAAGGCAAGAACCTACATCCAAGCTTACTCTATCCAGCAAAGCTATCATTTAGAATAGAAGGTCAGATAAAGTGCTTCCCAGATAAGGTCAAAGTAAAGGAGTTCATCATCACCAAGACTTTATTATATGAAATATTAAAGGGACTTATCTAAGAAAAAGGAGATCAAAAATATGAACAGTAAAATGACAACAAACTCACAGCTATTAACAACCAAACCTAAAAACAAAAACAAACTGAGCAAACAACTAGAAGAGGAACACAATCACAGAAATGGAGATCACATGAAGGGTTCTCAGTAGAGAAGTGGAAGGGGGAGAGAAGGAGAAAAGATACAGAGAAGAAGTAGCATAAATGGTAGGTAGGAAATAGACAGGGGGAGGTTAAGAATAGTATAGGAAATGTAGAAGCCAAAGAACTTATATGTATTACCCATGGACATGAACTAAAGGAGGGGAATGTGGATGGGAGGGGGTATGGGGGGAATAAAGGGGAGGAATGGGACAACTGTAATAGCATAATCAATAAAATATATGTTAAAAAAGAAAATATAAACAAATGGGACTACATTAATCTGAAACTTTTTATAGCAAAGGAAACCATCAACAAAATGAAAAGACAATCCGCTTGAATAGGAGAACATTTTTGCCAATGACACATCTGGTAAGGGATTAATATTAAGATTTTATAAAGAATTAATACAACTCAATAACAAAAAAGTAAATGATCCAGTCAAAAAATGGGCAAAGGACCTGAATAGACACTTCTCCAAAGAGGACATACAGATGGCCAATAAACATGAAAAGATGCTCAAAGTCATTAATCATCAGAGAAATGCAAGTTAAAACCACAGTGAGGTATCATCTCACATTTGTCAGAATGGCTATCATCAATAAATCAGCAAACAAGTGCTGGTGAGGATATGGAGAAAGGGGAAACTCTGTGCACTCTTGTTGGGAATGCAGACGGGTGCTGCCACTATGGAAAGCAATATGGAATTACCTCAAAAAATTAAAAATGGAACTATGATCCAAAAATTCCATTTCTGGGAATATATCCAAAGAAATCCAAAACATTTGATTCAAAAGAGTATACGCACCCCTATGTTCATTGCAGCACTGTTTACAATAGCCAAGATTTGGAAGCAGCCCAAGTGCCCATCAGTAGATGAATGGATTAAAAAGCTGTGATACATTTACACGATGGAATACTATTCAGCCATGAAAAAGAAAGAACCACTACCTTTTGCAACAGCATGGATGGACCTAATGGGTATTATGTTAAGTGAAATACCAGAGAAAGACAATTACCATATGATTTTACTTACATGTGGAATCTAATAAACAAAATAGAAACAGATTTATTAATACAGAGAACAGTGTGACAGCTGTCAAAAGGGAGTGGGATTAGGGAGTTGGATGAAATAGATGAAGGGATTAAGCAAAAATAATAATAAAAAGACCTCATAAACATAGACAGCAGTACAGTGATTACCAGAAAGACAGGTTGGTAGGGAGAGAGAGGTAGGAGAGAATAAAGGGGGGATAAATAGTCACAGGAGACTTGACTTGGGGTGGTGAACACTCAATTCAAATGATGTACTATGGAACTGCACACTTAAAACCTATATAATTTTAGTAAACAATATAACCCCAATAAATTCAATAAAAATATCTTTAAAAATTAGAATTATGCTAAACCTGTAAAATAAATAAATAAATAAAATTCCAAATGGTAATTTTAACAAAACCAGAAAATACTCATTCTCCTTTTCCTGTATACTCGTCAACAAGCAAATTTTACAGCATTGAAGAGAGTAACGAGAAGCCAGGATTCAAAAGTGGCGTGATGCATGTGCAGCATCGTGTGTGACAGTGTAACCAGCATTAAATAGTAAGTATCAGGAAACTGCAGAGACAAGAAGATCTGTGTAATGTTTCAATACAAACAGCCACAGTGCCGAGAGTAAGGGCAGCATTGCTACCTTTTCTCCATGGTGAGGAGTATAAAATTAGGCGGGAATAGTGCATTTGGCAACACAGAACACAAAGTGGTGGTTCCTGGACCTGAGCAGGATGAGCTGGTGCCAGGACACTACGGAGTCTTCCACAGGCACTGACTGGACAATAAACAAATCCTAAGTACATCGTCTCCACCCATTTTTCCACGTTGCTATTGATAAATCACTATATTATAGGTGAGCCCATAAATTCTGTAATTCTTTGTTTTAATCAAGTTGTTTAAGTAGACAGCCCACGAAAATAATTTCCCTATGGCCCTGCACACACAGGGGTGTCCAACCCATGGCCCACAGGCTGCATGCGGCCCACGATGGCTATGAATACAAGCCAACACAAAACCATAAATTTGCTTAAAACATTATGAGCTCTTTTTGTTTGGGGGTTTTTTTTTGTTTTTTCTTAGTTTTAATTTTTATTGTTCATTCACAGTTGACATTCAATATTGTTTTAGCTTCAAGTATACAGTGTAGTGGTCAGATATTTATATAACTTATGAAATTACCCCGATAAGCCTAGTACCCACCTGGCACCATACGAGGTTATTACAACATCACTGACTGTATTCCCTATGCTGTACTTTACATTCCCATGACTATTTTTTAACTGCCAGTTTGTACTTAATTCCTTTGCTGTTTTCACTGATCTTTTTGTTTTCATTAGTGTCTGTGTATTTAATGTGTGGCATGACAACTCTTCACCTTCCAGTGTGGCCCAGAGACACCAAAATGTTGGACACCCCTGGCTCAGAGGTTCTCTGGACAGGAGTGCATATTTCTGAAGCAGAGCAGGGGGGTTTGTGGGAACAGTGGGACAGACACATGCTTGGGGAAGTGCATGCAAACCTGAGGACAGGAGAACCTGGTTATAGAGGTTTGTGTTCCCTTCAAATAATCTTCATTAACCCCCCACCCCCAAGAGTCTTCTCAAATGTAATAAAAATTATTAAAAAAGAAAAATGGACTAAATTTTGGAAAACTTCAGGCTAATGTCAAGAGGAAATCTAGCAATATAGTTAAAAATAGTAGCTACTAACGCCAATTTTCCTGGGTTCAAACACCACTACTATCATTTATAGTCATGTGACCTTGAAACTCTCTGAGCCTCAGTACTCCACCCTGTAAGTGGGGGAATAATAGTACCTCAGTGAGTACTAAATCAGTCAGTGTAAGTTGTTATTATTTGCTTCTGGAGGGAAGTGGCCAATCTTATGCAGAAAAAAATCCTATAATGCTTCTAGAAAATCCAGCTAATTTCTTTTTGGTATACTTCAATTGTTTTTTAAATAATTTTAAAGATATGATTCCTCCAATTTAAAATCACACTATATTCCAGTAAGGATAGACAAAAACAAATAAGTTAATGCTTATAAACACTGTGGTGAAATTGTAGAGTTGCAGAAATAAAGAGAACATCATAAAATTAAATCAATAAAAAAGGCAGATTGACTACAAAGCAACAGCATTTGGGTTGATAATAGACTTTTCCAGAACGCAACCAATCGTGTCTTTAATGTAAAATGGATAGCAATTACCATCTTAGCATTTTACAGCTAAATATTCTGTCATTTAAGAATAGAGTGAAATCTTCTTTTTACTTTTTAACTCTAATTGCATACAATCCAAGTAAAAACATAAAATTATCCTAAATTCATGCAACTTCAAGACGGGTCTTCTGATGCCTTATCCCTCAATCAGATTATCACCCCCAAACACTTTCTACATGGAAATTAGCAAACACCTTTGACTGAAGACTGTTTGGAGAATGCCTAAATCCACACTCTAAAATGAGAAAAATATATAAGTTTATGGGGTATTAAACCTATGTATTTTGCCACCAACCTGAAGCAGCTAGTGAATAAAATTATGTGATCAGTTATGTATGGCCTCATTCCAAATATTGATGGTCCAAGCCACTATACCCTTCCTGGACTAATAGGAAGTCCCATTTTTTGCTGCAGCACCTACCTCAAACTTTTCAGATTTATTGTAATTTACATGTGAAACAAAATATACCTAGATCTGCCTATTGGTGGGTCCTGGGTAAGGTCATGTTCCTCCCCGGAGGGCTCAGAGTGCTTACATACACACAGAACCTCCCCTGCATCCACCCCCAGCTCTCACCCACCCTGTGACCTGCCCCTCCTGCTCATCTCATGGATGCTCCTCAGTTCCTCTGCTCTGGAGACCAGACTACCATTTTCTGGCTTCTTCAAGGCCACCCTCAAACTGCCATCTCCACCACTGACCTCAGAGGTCTCCCTCTGACCTCAGTGGCTCCTTTCTCCCCAAGAATGCGGCTGCTTCCCTTCTGAGATCCAGGTCACTCACAGAGCTATGTGGGCCCCTTGTAGTACAGCTGGGAACCACATAATTCCTAAAGGGCCTTTTCAAAAGTCATTTTGTTTCTGATATATATTAACCACAAAAGAACTAATTCTAAGGAAAAAAAAAGAGACAATTACGTGACAAACGGCTCAGAACCTTGAAATAGATGCTGATCATAAATATAGGCTTTAGGCATTATGAAATGAGGCAGCTCTAAATTTTCAAAGAACAAAGAAAAAGCAAGAGGATTTTTTAAATATCAAAAGGACTTTCAGTTTATATTTAGTAAATTGACTAACCTTTTTAAAGGTAAAAGTGAATTTCTGAAGCCTAAGGCATTCATGGGATTCTAGAACACTGTGTATGAAACCATCGCTGCCAATCTCCTCACTTCACAGGTGAGGAAACAGAAGTGTACATGACTTTCCCAAGGTCACAGAACAGTTTCATCGCTGTCAGGATTCAAATCAGAGCTTTCCTTTTTCAGGTCCTTCCCACTCATTCTACAATAGGAGTTTTAAGGTCAACAATCCCCAGAAGTACACAGATGAATATATGATGGTGGCTGTTGTGGAGGTGCCGATAGTGTTATGTGTATGTTCTGGAAAGTTAAGCAGTAGGGGACGATTAATGGACAATTCAAGGGCAACTCAAGGGCACATCAGCCAAAGCTGAGATTCACTTAAGACTGGGCATATCTAAGAAATTTTTGGAATGGGGAACGAGATGCAACAGGTATTAACAAATCAATTATATGTATCTATAAACCAGAGAAATACTACAGCAATGGAGGAAGCAACAAGGTCATAGGATTTTTCAGAATGTGGAATTGCCATGCATGTTGGATATTCCCAGGATGGGGAAAACCTAAAAGTGGGCTTCTTGAGAGCACAATTTCTGGAAGCACATCGATACTTAGTGATTGCCTTTCCCTGCAAGGCTCTCAGCAAGGCCTGGGCAACACGAAGGTAAGCAGGAAAGCACGACAAGTTCCTGTTATATACCCTATCTTTAAAAGTTTTTGTCTTTTTGGTTTTTTTAATCATAAGTCATAAGGGAGTTGCCTGGCTAAATAAGACCATTTGCCAATTCCTGTCCACCTGTCCTGGAGTAGTGGTGCAGGCTGGGAGAACCCTGGTTATTTCTTGCAGAGAAGTCCGCCCCATGAAAAACCCATCCACTTTGTGGCCCACAGCGCCACCGTGTGGTAAGTACCTGTTGATTGATGGTGCACAAGATACAACTGAAGCAGTAGGCTACTGTCCGACCAGAGGCCAACCCACCACGTGCAGCCCAGGATGTCTGTGAATGTGACCCAACACAAAATCGTAAAATTACTTAAAACCTTCTTTTTTCCTCATCAATTTTCATTAGTGTTTGTGTATTTAATGTGTGGCCCAAGACAACTCTTCTTCCAGTGTGGCCCAGAGACACCAAAAAGTTGGACACGCTTAAACCAACATATCACTTCCGGTCCAGGAACTCAAAGCACTTTGTATGGATATTGTACTGAACCAATGCTAAGAAAAGGCTGTTGAATCTTGTGGTGCAATGGACCCCTTGTGATTGGCTATCAGGCCCAAGTTCTCACCCATCTCCTCTGTAAAGTCTCCGACTATCATCATAATCGTGGAATCAATGAGCAGTGGGCAGCTCCCCACTCTTTCTGACCACCCATTTGATCCGTTCTGCTGAAGGTCTCTGTTGAGTATGAAACACAACTTCATCTTCCACGAGATGGACCAGCTAGTGGTAGCTGCAGAATGGTTCAGATCATTATTTATTCTGGGATCAGTTTCTTCCATTCACCACCCTCTACCTCTTAGAAACATTTTTTTCTGTCTGGCTCCTTGCTTAGGTTAACTCTTCTCTCTTGTCTTGTCATTAGGGGGAATAAAGTATGAAGACACTCCTGGCACAGTGAGTAGGAATTCTCCCAGTTCAACTTATCAGGTGCCAAATGTCTGCTCTGTGCTGACATGAGTGATACAAAGGTCAGCAGCACATCCTTCCCCCTTACAGAACTTTGAAATGTTAGTGCCTGGCAGCTCCATTTTCTAAACATTGTGCCTGTATCATTACCTCCAGCACAGAGACAGGCTTGTAACAGCCACACGCATGAAAAGAGACATAGTGCAGGCCAGGCAAGTGCTGGATGCTTCCTTTCCTCCACAGTCTAACGAGGACTTGATGGATCTTTGTAGCTCCCCACAGACACAGGGAAGAGACAAAAGTGCAGAATCACACTTGACATTCTGTTGACTTTAGAGGTTGCTTTACTTAGATTCTTTACAAACTTAGAGTTTGAATATAAATAAACTATTTATAATATGCATTTCACTTTAGATTTTACTAAGCTGAAAATGGTCTTAACCTTTATCTCAGTTACACACCACTACCAGGTTCCAACCACGAGACCAAAGAATCTTCTCTTCCCTAAATTGTGGGTTCAGATTTTTAGGTGGTAAAAACCTTTTTCAGATTGTAACCATAAACCTATTTTAAACTTGTAGTCAATGTCGTAAGATCAGTTCACTATTGAAGTTAACTCAGAAAATACAACAAATTAAATCTTCTCTTTTTATATTGAATCATGCAATCACAGAATGTAACAGCCATCATGGTTCATAGATACAAACCAGTTCAGTGGTTCCCAAGTGCCAGGCTGTGGATCAGAGCTGGTACACACCACGTTTTCATTTGTCCAAGGTGAAAAGAGAAAAACGAGGCGTACGTGTCATCATGAGGGGACAAGTATCTATTCTTGGGGAGTCCTGTTATTTATTCCAAGATGACCTCAACCTTACTTTTCTGGTATTAAAATACCTGTTATACAACATTTTACAATATTATAATAGTGTTAGTAGGTGGTGATGGTTGCATACTTTCTTTTATGTTCTTACTTGGCAAAGGAAAAGTCAGTAGCCTTGGGTCACCTGCAAAACTTTTTGTTAACAAGACCTACAGCACACTGCCACCCCGGCACTACCAGGAATTTATACTACCAGATTACAAAGAACAAGCCCAAAGAGAATCTAGAATGGGAAGAATTGTGAGGAATGGGGCATTCTACATAGAAGTGTGCAAAGGAACCCCCCGCCAATAAAGGTCCAAGATAGAGTTTTGTCAAGCCCCAACTTCAAATAAGAGTTCTAATTAGGATTCCATGCAGACACATGCCAGAGTCATTCCTCTTCATCCATACACAGGGATTGAGATGCCTTCATAAGAATATGGTATGAGTTCAACTTTGAAAAAAAGCCAATATAAAGATTCTGAAAGATAAAAATAATTAGGACATTTTTGCCTTGCAAGATGATAACATTTTAATGATTAAAAATATTGTTATACCAGTGCCTGAATAGTCAGATTAATACAGAAAAAGTCCAAAACAGACTCAAACACATATAACTATTTATATTATGTAAAGCAGATAGTTTTAAAACTGAAGTATGAATTGTCTAGTAATAATGTTGAGGCAACAAGCTAATGGAAAATAATAAAACAGATCCCTAAGTCACAGCTCACATCTCCCCCAAAAGTCTAGATATATTAAGTATTCAAATTTTAAAACATTTAATAAAAGTAAAAGAAAATGGAGATGAACACGTATTAATCTTAGAATGAAGAAAACCTTTCTAATTCTGATACCAAAAGAGAGAATTACAAAGTAAAACATTGATTAGTTAGGTATATAAAAACTTAAAACATCCTTATAGAAAGGAATCCATAAATAAAATTAAAAGATAACTGATCACTAAGGAGAAAAAAATGGCATATATAACAATGGATTAACAACAAGACAAGGATGCCCGCTTTCACCACTCTTATTCAACACAGTACTAGAAGTCCTAGCCACAGTAACAAGAAAAAGAAATAGAAGGCATCCAAATTGGAAAGGAGGAAACAAAACTGTCACTGTTTGCAGATGACATGATAGTGTACATAGAAAATCCTACAGACTCCACAAAAAAACTACTCAATCTAATAAATGAATTTGGCAAAACAGCCAGATAAAAAGTCAATACTCAGAAATCAAAGGCATTTTTGTACACCAACAATAAAACATCAGAAACAGATATCAGGAAAAAATCCCACTTGATATAGCAACAAAAAAAGTAAAGTACCTAGGAATAAACCTAACCAAGGAGGTAAAAGACCTATATTTGGAAAACTACACAATGCTGAAGAAAGAAATCAAGGAAGACACAAACTAATAGAAACATATACCGGGTTCATGGATTGGAAGAACTAACGTTATCAAAATGTCCATACTGCCCAAAGCAATCTAGAGACTCGGTGCAATCCCTTTAAAATACCAATGACATATTTCACAGATACAGAACAAACTTTTCAAAAATATATATGGAACTATAAATGACTCTGAATAAATACTAATATCTGTAACTATATTACAATCCAGTAATCAGAACAGTCTGGTACTGGCATAAGAACAGACACATAGATCAATGGAACAGAATAGAGAGACCAGAAATAAACCCAAGTCTCTATGGTCAATTAATATTCAATAAAGGTGGCAGAAGCATAAAATGGAGTGAAAATAACCTCTTCAACAAATGGTGTTGGGAGATCTGGACAGCCACATGCAAAAAAAAGAAAAAATGAAATGTCCATCAAATTACACTATACACAAAAATAAACTCAAGATGGATAAAAGACTTAAATATAAGTCACGACACCATAAAAGTCCTAGAGGACAACATAGGCAAGAAAATCTCAGATATACCATGGAGCAATAATTTCACTACTATGTTCCCTACAGCAAGAGACATAAAGGAAAGAATAAACAAATGGGGCTTCATCAAAATAAAAAGCTTCCTGCACTGCTAAAGAAAATATAAGCAACATGAAAAGGGAACCAATTGTATGGGAAAATATATTTACAAATGGTACCTTGGACAAGGGTTTGATCTCCAAAATACATAAAGAACTCAGTCGCAGTCTTGAAGCCATCAGGGAACCCAATTTGGGGAGGAAAATCCCCTGCTGGGCAGGGCAATATCCTTTGTGGAGACTTCCAGTGGGAGTAGGGCCAGAGGGCCAGCCTGCTGAATATTATTGGGCACATACTCCATTTTCTACATCAGATCTGTTAAGCAAGGAAAGCTCAAACCCTTCCTATAGGGCTGATCCTGCCAAAATGACTGATTTGATTGTGTTGGCTTTTGCCACCCATCATCCCAATTGGGCAGACATACAAACCTTATTAAATCCTTTGTTTAAGGGAGATGAACGGAGGCTGGTGTTGGATAAGGCAAATGAAGAGGCTCTGAAGCTACACCAAAAAAATCCAGAGGGGGCTCTCAGCTCTCCCAGGACAATACCTCTAACTGAGCCCAACTGGGACCCTAGGGGAATGGCCTTCCTCTCTCAGAGCATTATGAGTGATGCCTCCTTCAGGGAATGGGGAAAGGCATCCCTAAGCAGAAAAGTCTGAATATGCTGCAGGCGGTGCAACAAGGACCCATAACAATACCAGAAAACAGTTATGGAGATTCCTGGGGATGGCAAGCAACTGCCACATTTGGATTCCAAACTTTGGGCTCACCGCTAAACCACTGTATGAAACTCAGAAAGTACCGGAATATAGACCTTTAGACTGGAAAAGCAGTGCACTCAGGCTTTTGAGTCCCTGAAGGTGCACCTGGCTTCTGCACTGCCCTTGGGGCTTCCAAACCTACTGAAGCTCTTTCAATTGTAAGCCTATGAGAGACAGGGCATTGCCCTAGGATTTCTCACCCAAATACTTAGTGACATTTCACTGCCTATCACATACTTGTCAAGGAAACCAAATCACACTGTCCAGGAGTGACCAGCCTGCCTGAAAGCTGTGGCAGCCACCTGTGAGATCTTACAGGAAGCTGAAAAGTTTTCTTTGGGACAGCCTGTACCAGTTTTACACCACAGCAAGTGTTCAGCCTGCTGAAGCAAAAGGGAAAAATTTGGCTCACTGCTGGAAGAGGGGGCAGGTACCAAGCCATTCTTCTTGACAACCCCAATGGCTCCCTCAAAACTGTAAGTAAGTTAAATCCTGCCCTCTCTACTCCCCAGAGCCTGACTTGGCTGTGCTGAAATCACTGATGAAGAGTATTCTAGCAGAATTGATTTACAGGACCCTCCTCTAGAAGAAGCAGACTGGGCTGTCTATGCACACAGAAGCAGTTCTATGGACAAAGGAAACAGAGAGACTGGATATGCAGTTGTGGCTCTTGAAGGAGCAGTGGAGTCAAGGCCTCCTGCCAGGAACCTCTGCTGAGAAAGCTGAACTGATTGCACTGAAGAGGGCATTGGAACTGTTGTGCAAAAAGAGCATGAATGTGTATACAAACTCCAGGGAAGCTCTCCTAATTTTGCAATCACATGGTTCCATCTGGAAGGAAAAAGAACTGTTAGCCTCCAAATAAAAAGGAGAATAAGCATGCAGCAGAAATTTTAAAATTATTACAGGCTGTTCAGGTACCTTTACAGGTGACAGTTATGCACAGCCTGGGGCATCAAAAAGAGGACACTGAGGTGGCTAGAGGAAATAATCTGGCTGACCGGGCAGCAAATGAGGTTACTAAACAAATGTTTATAATGACTTTGGTACCTGCTCTGCACTTGTCACAATTTGACCCTGAGTATTCCACTGCAGACTAAGAGAAAGCTAAAGGTTGGGGTTTGGATGAAGAAGGTCCTGAGAGTGGATGGAAAAGACAATAAGAAAGGAGCTGTACTGCATTCCTGAACATTCAGTAGACCCAGTCATGAGGCATTTGCATGAGGCCACACACTATGGAAGAGACTCATTGACCACCTATGTCGAACCGTGGCTCACAGGTCCTAGAATTTCTAAAACCATACAAAAAGTAATTGCTAGATGTGTTGTGTACCAGAAGAACAACCCCAGGACAGATCCCCACAATACCAAGGACAGTGCCCACTTGAGGACTGGCAAATAGACTTTACTCAGATGCCAAGGGTCTGAGAGTGGAAACATTTGTTAGTCTTGGTTGACACCTTTTTCAGGATGGGCAGAAGCCTATATTCCTAGAATGGAGAAATCCTTGAGGTAGTGAAAGCCTTACTGAAGGAAATAATCCCTCACTTTGGCCTCCCTGGCAGCATTCAGAGTGATAATGGACAGCTTTTGTTTCAGAAATTACACAGAAGGAATGAAGTGGAGACTCCAAATGGCATGGAGACCTCAGGCTTCTGGGAAGGTAGAGAAGATGAATCACACCCTGAAGAAAAATACAGCCAAGCTGTGTCAAGAAGCTCATCCCCATTGGCATCAAGCTTTCCCTATTACCCTGCTCAGGATAACAGTGGCTCATTGAAGTGGGATTCACTTGAGTCTTTATGAAATTGTGTACAGGTCACCATTTCAGGCTGTGATTGCAGTGGGTGATATGTATATAGATCAAGAAGTGAAGGTAAAAAAATATGTACAACATTTAAGTCAGACCTTAGCTGTAATGAATGACCTTGCCTGTACTAAAGACTTCTCCCCCACAGGTTGCTGTATTGCTTACATGCCCAACAAAAAAAATGAATACTTCCATATTGAGCTGATCTCATAGAAATGAGATAGTTTAATATTAATGATGGAGAATGATAGGGGACTCAAGAGTTGGAAAATTTTAGTTTAAGGTAAATCGTTAATACATCTAGTAGCTAAAGCATATGTTAAAGCTTTTGTTTCAGAAACTACAGATAAGGACCATCCTGGCTCCTGGGTGAGACAGCTGAACTCCTGGGGCACCACTAGAGATCAGCGCCTGGGGAACAAGTGGAGGCATCTGGGCCACTGTGTTTCAGGGAAAGACAGACAACCACCTACCCCTGGAAATAGCTAACTGCCCAGGACCAGAATGCTGTACTTTTCTTTCACCTAATTTTCCCTGAATTTCAAAACCCCTTGCTACTCCTTGTTTATTCCTGTTATAGAAACGCTGACTTGGAAAGAAAGTGTAAGACAAGTTTTTTAGGGGGCAAACGCACCATCTTCTCAGATTTCCAGCCATCTGAATAAAGTTCCCGTAAGATTCCCCCCCACCCCCCAAAAAAGAACTCACATGACTCCACTCCAGGAAGACAAACAATCCAATTAAAAAATGGGCAAAAGCCCTGAACAGACACTTCTTGGAAGACGGACAGTGGACCCAGAAACACATGAAAGATGCTCAGCATCACTAGCCATCAAAGATGCAACTTAAAACCACAATGAGATACCACTTCACACCGATCAGAATGGCCATCATAAACATATCAACAAACAACTTGTGCTGGGGAGGTTGTGGAGAAAAGGGAACACTAGTACATTGTTGGTGGGAATGCAGACTGGTGCAACCACTGTGGGAAACAGTATGGAATTTCCTCATAAAATTAAAATGCACCTGCCTTGTGACCCAGCAATTCCACTGCTGGGATTATACCCTAAGAATCCTGAAACACCAATTCAAAACAACCTATGCATCCCAATGTTCATAGCAGCACAATTTACAATAGCCGAGTACTAGGAAACAGCTCAAGAGCCCATCAGTAAATGAGTGGATCAAAAAACAGTGGTACATTTACAGGATAGAATACTATGCAGCAGAAAGAAACAAGGAACTCCTACACTTTGTGACAGCTTAGATGGATCTGGAGAGCATTATGCTAAGTGAAATAAGCCAGGCAGTGAAAGACAAATATCATGTGATCTCACCTATAAGTAGCACCTAATCAACAAAACAAACAAGCAAGCAAAATATAACCAGAGACATGGAAATTAAGAACAGACAGTCACCAGAGGGGAGGTGGGAGGGCATAATAGGGGAAAAGGGGGAGGGGTTGTCAGAAACATGTATAAAGGACACACGGACAAAGCCAAAGCGGGGTAGGATCTAGGGTAGCAGGTAGGGATGGCTGGGGTTGAGGTGGTGATGATGGGGGCGGGGGAATGGAGACAACTGTAATTGAACAATACAAAAAAGAACAAAAAATATTAAAAAATAAAAATCAAAAGGCAAATGAAACAGGTTAACTAAAACTTTGCAGAAATCTTCACAAGAGCTTTTCACATCATCATATTACATATAACTGCTAAAGGCCTCATAAATAATAATAGCTGAAAGTTATCAAAAATGTCCTAAGTTTTTTATAATCTACACAAGTTATCAAAGATTGGTATTAGGATTATTCCCATTTTTCAAGTGAAAAACTAAAAGGATCAAGAAATTCAGTAATTTGTCCCAAGACAGACAGGCAGAAGTTGACTTTGAACCCAGGTAATCTGGCTCCAGATAGCTACCTATTTAAACAAAACGGTTTTGGTAGAAACTGTGTTTAGTTAGTAAAGTGGTGATGGTTAGGGAACTGACCCAGAGACACAGAAGCCGACCTGAATGTGGGCACTGGACTGATACCGGCCTAAAACCCAAGAGCTTCCCCCAGGGTGAGCACCAGACAGGGAATTAGGGTTCTGTTCCTCACCCCATCCCTCCTCCACAGGACTCAACCCTGGGCACCTGCAGGGGCTACACTTGTCAAATCAGTGCAGCACACCTGGTGCTCACCAGCAGCTGATGACACACTGGGCCATCCCAAACACCTGGCCCCCAGCTGTTCTGAGGTGGCCTCTCTGGGTCAGCACATGTCATACCCAGCCCTCTCCCAAAGGTAGTGATGTAGTGCCCAGTAGAATTGGATGGAGCAGACACTTAAAAGTTGTGTCCCAAGGCCCACCTTGTCCCTAACACCCAACATAGCAAAGTTGAGGCACAGCCTAGAGAAACCCAAACTGTAGTTCATGAAACATTAGTTCCAAGAAAATATTTCCATCATCCTGAAAGAGGGTCTATGCACAAATAAGCTTGGAAAATGCTGGTAGGAATCAAATTAAAGTCTGTTTTGTTCAGAGCCTTTAATCTCCTCATGTGCCTGATTACTTTGTGAGAAATGAATGTAGCATGTAGCATCTCCCACCACAATTTGAGTAGAGATTTCTTTTCCCAAGGAGCAAACAGTTTGGGTGACCTTAGTAGAGTGGGGCCCTGAACCAGCAGGCTGCCTGCTCTTGTACAGTCCCGGAGCGCCCTCTAGTGGCCGGGCACTGAGACTACAGGGACCCACCAGGCACTTGTGTCAGGAGCATCTGTTCCTGATAAAGTCTTTCCTGTGAGTCAGCTGAGCAACTCCCCACCAAGGAATAGACAAGAGTCACACACAATAACTATGCTATTTACTCAAAGTAGAACAGAAATACACATCATATTCAAACTCTTAACTATCTAAAGGAAATATAACACAGAATAATCATTGGAAATAGTAATCACAAGTCTGAGTCTCATCTACACACCCAGGAGGCAGCATGGTGGCAAGGAAGTGATCAGCATTTTGCAAGGCAGCTTTCTGGAGCCAGGTGGGCAGCAGGGCAGACTGGTGGGACCAAGGCCAGTTCATTGGCCCTGCTCTCCACAACCTGCCTACCCCAGATCCCTCCCTACCCCCACCCCTGACAATGGTCCACCCTGTCATGGCCCAGGGCCACACTAGGGGCCATTTGTTAGGAATCCTGTGCTGGCAACTTCAGTGAAATTTCAGTCTGGTGAGCATCTCCTCCTCACAGGTCCTGCTTTGAGACTTCTGGGCTCTTCAGAAGAAAAGGCAGGAAGACTGGGATCTAAAGTCACATGGGGTAAGAGTGAAACTGATTAATCCCCTCACTCCCCTTCCGCGCACGCACACACACACAGTCACACACTCAGTCCTGCCCCTTGGTCTAGAAAACGTCTCCAGATGACAGCACCTAGGGGCAAGTGTGCCCTCCACCCAGGAAAGCCCCAGGGGAATGAGGCAGTGTGGGTCTGAGTCTCCCTGTTGTAGACAGGAATTCTGAGCTAGGCTGAATAACGGCCATGCAAAAGGACATCAGGGCTTGAGTCCTGGAACCTGTTACCTCTCGAAAAGGGTCCTTGAAGATGTGATAAACTGAGGATGGTGGGATGGGGACTCAGAGGGGGCTCCCATTCATCTTTCTTAATTGTGTGTCCCCTCTCTCCTCTGTACTCCCACCACCCTGAGCTTGGCTCATCACTGAGTAATGAGCCAATCACTGAGTAATTGGCTCATCATTGACTAATCTTTTCTAGTTTCACTAAAGGCCCATCACATCCCTGAGTCCTGTGTCCCAGTGAAGATGGCAGGACCTGGTGCAGATCAACCTCAACAATTACTGTGCAAAATGACTGAGGGAATGAATGAACTTTTGAGCCAGAGGGCTAGGAACTCAAATGGAAGTGTGAAAGGCAAGGTAGCAAGCAGGACAAATACCCTTCTTCTGATTCCTTACACACTTTAAGATCAGAAGTTTAAAATGGACAGACTTTCCCATATTATGGTCACAAATTAGCATATTCTCATTCCAAGTGTTCTGTTGTCTATTTGACATTTTGCATAAAGTGAAACTACCTTTAAACATAAAATACCCACTTTATACTTGTCCACAAAATAATTTCTGTGAGTTCATGGATGGCTGTTAGTAATATTTTTCTAATGCACATGAACAAGAAAAAGGATTAATTTTTTAAATTATTCATCCATGTACCAAACAAAATATCTTTCTTATTCATACGATATATGGGTCATACTCCAGAAAATTCCTTTGCATATAGGGCTCCGGTTGGGCCTGCCTGGACACAGGGAGACAACAGCAGTGACCTCCCTCTGGCCACATCCATTCATGGCTGAGGACTCGCAGTGAAAGGAGCTGGGGTATCACCCTGCTTGGGCAGGCACAGACCCACTGAAGCCCCTCCATCCCACTCCAAGCCTCCAATTATAGTAGCCCAGTGGAACTGGGAATCCTCTAGAACTAGGGAGGCCCCCAAACCCAGAAACACAACTTCCCTTGTTCCCAAAGTTCCCTAAGGGCAGACATTGGAGGTTCTTTGCCCATGTCCTTTAACCCTCCACAAGAACCACCTGCCTTCCCTTGTCATGACCCCAGGGCAAAGCAGCAGCAGTGACCAGACAGGGAAATGTCTGAGCTCTGCAGGAGGCTTTGTCCACAGGCAGGACTGGCCCAGCCTTTTGCCCTCCCTCTGCTTCAGAACAGAGTGTTCATTGATTTTTACCTCTGCCTGCAGCCGCAGCTTCCAGGCTGTGGGTCTTCTACCAGTGCTGCCTGGCCCTCTTTCGAGAGCCTGAAAACCAACGAGCTGCTCTCTCTGTGGGAGCAAAGTTCAACTTGTGGTCAAAGCAGGTGAGGCAAAGCAGAGCTAAGCTGCCCAGCAAAGAGCAAATCCTAGCAGGAGCATTTGGGCAGGCCACCTGCTGGGACTCTGGCTGTCCTCTGCTTCCCTGAGGGACCCTGGTATCCACCCTTGCCCTTCTCACCCCAGACTCTGCCCCACAGAGGGCTTTCACACTCAGTCACCTGTGAAAACACTACAACCGTGTCACCATTTAGAACAACCCACCGCATGTGCAAACAAACCAGGACCCTCCCACATCTGAGTGCCCAAGCAAGCCCTCTCAGCAGCTTACCTGAAGCCTTGCTGCACCACTCAGAAAACTTCCCCTCCTTCTTCTCCCCCTTGACCTTCATGAAGTGTTTGAAAGTCCTCGTGGGGACTTCCTTTGCATCCTAGAAGAGACAGAAGTTCCCCTTTGGATACAGGGGTGCCCCTTCTTGCTCCTCTAAGCCTCTAAACCTGCTGCTGACCCAGGAGCCCCTGGGATCAGTACTGGGCACTGCCTGGGTGAGCAGGACAAGAGCGGCAGAGCAGGGCCAGCAGCAGCTTCACACGCTGTGGAAAGAGTGCTGCTTGAGGGTCTGGGAGGCTGAGCAAAACTTGCAGAGTAAGATGGTACAAAGGGACTGCACACAATTCCACCGACATCATAGCATTCGAGGCTTAGAGCATGCCTCTCCACCACCTGACTGAGTCCTGGGATGGGAGCCCATGGCTGCCCTCTCTTTGTACATCAGGCACTATCCTTATGCCGGACACGTCAATATTAGCGGCTACCAATGTTCAAAAGAACTACTGCCAAAAACAAATGCCAACTACCCTTCTAAGACCTCCTGAAAGTTGCTTGGACCTTTGACATCTACCCAGCGCCCATGGGAAGTTCTTGGGAGCCATCTAAATCCAAGATGAGGATTCTTTCAAGGTTAGAAAGAAAAGTTTTATCTTTATTTTTTTAGAAGGACAACTTTTTTATTGTTGACACTAGTACACATGTACCCCATTCCCTCCCAGCCCCCACCATAACCCACCCCACCCAGCCCCCAGCCTTCTCTGGCCTTCGCCTCATTGTTGCCTCTGTCCATGAGCTATGTGTATATGCATGTGCGTTCTTTGACTAATCTTTTCTAGTTTCACTAAAGAAATGTTTTATTCAGGCCTGAACATAGGGACAAAGTTAGATTAAGCAGCAGTTGGAAACAGTCAAACTTGAGAGCATCATTACTTCAGTAACCTAGGTGCCCATCTTTCTTCTAACCTGAGCCCACACACATAGTATTTTCAATGACATCATGTCCATCTTTGTAATAAAAAGGGTGTTTTTATTTAACAATATTAAGAGATTTCATCGATGCCTTTAATGATAATATGCATGCTCTGCTTAAAAAGGAGCATGAAGAAGCAACAGCATTCAAACCCTAGTCTATCCTAGACACGGCTTTCAGTGCCTGGCTCACCCACAGCCACCTGCTCAGTGTGTGGGGCCACCTGTGCACCGGTGATGGACACTTAACCCAAGGGACCCATGCAGAGGCCAGACTAAGCCAATTAAATTCCCTCAGTCAGAATTAGAGACCAATAGAAAGCAACCAATGAGCAGGTAGTGCAGAGAGGTCAGCACACAGGGTGGCATCTGAAGCAACAACTGGGAGAAACAGAGGAGAGAGACCCCACTGCCACTGGGACATAAGGAGAGAAGCTGCATGGGTTTCCATTCCTAGACACCACAGGTGCCCCCGTTGGAACAAATAAGATGAAGAAGCCTACAATGTAAAGAACCATGGTGCCTTCATCAGTTTAAGAACACCCTGTGTCAGAATGGTGGCCCCAGCACTTACTCTCTTTCTCCCCGCTATTTCCTGTCTCTCCTGGAAGTCGTTCCCCAGGCTTTGCCCAAACATTTTCAGCAAGCTGATGTTCTGCCCCTGAGCTTCCAGCACCTTCTGCTGTTCATCTTGGGAATCCTCTGACTCTGTAGCATGAGACAATCACCAAGGTCAGCCTCAGGTACCCAAAACCTCCATCCCCAAAGCCTCACTGCGCCCACCTGGCCCCCCCTTTCCCAGGGGTCCTGGTTTTTGGCTCATGACCTCATGGCCACTGACCCAGTCCACATGTCCATCCCGGGTCAGAAGATGGGGTGTTTCTCTTCCTGGGCACCTCTGCCCAGACCCCCTACCCACATTCAGGACTTTTATTCCCTTCCACTCTGGAACTCTAAGATCTGGGCTCAGTCCTGCTCCCAGGACAACTCAGGGCTGCAAGCTTTTGCCTCACACTTGAGCCCTGGCAGCAGCTCTTTCCCTGACTCCATTTGGATCCCAAATTCCAGGCCTTGTCAGCTGCCAGCTGCAGCCATAACCAGCCCCTACCGACACACTCACCCCATCACTGCATCAAATTTTATCCCTTTATGGAGATAGCATGGTGTACAGGGTAGACAGGTTCCTCCTCTCTTCACATTTATTGTCTAGGTCAGGTGCCCTCCCTCCTATTCAGGTGTACTAAACATCCAAATTCAAAGAGGTTCAAAGGCATATCATTCCTTGCCCTGAGCCCCCTCCAGAGATGCTGATTCCATCAGTCTGGGGAAGGGCTCTGGAACCTGCACTTTACGTTGCCCAGATGATTCTGATGGAGGTGAGCCATAGACCACAGTTTAAGAAATACCCACCCAGAGGGTAACAAAACTAGCAGTTACAATGAAATGTGGCAACTGCTATGAAGGGGCCCTCCAGACTGAGTCTGGGAAGCCTCCCTGACTGTGCTTTTTGTCCAGTGTGGGGGCCACTCCAGTTACAACTGGACCAGCCCCTGGATTCACTCAGGGGACATTAACTGACAAGTCACATCAGTGTGAACAGGCCAGTGCTAGGTGCTGGAGCCACATGAGAGAACCCTCAAACAGTCACACTCCAAGGTGGTAACCAACCCTGGCTCTTCGTCTGAACCACATGGGCCCCATCCCAAGCTAGTTCCATCAGAATTTCTGAGGGCGGGCCCCTGCCCTTCATATTTATTTTTAAAACTCCCCAGACCTTCTAAGCAACAGCCAGGCCTGAGACCAACTGCTCCAGAGCAGTGGTTTTCAAACTATGAGCCACAGCACGGGAACCAGCTGCTAACTTGTGGGAAATGCAGATTCTCAGACCCCACCCCAGCCTTACTGATTCCATAGTTCCCTGGAGCAGCCCTGCAGTGTGGGAACAAGCGGACCACCTTCTCACTGTATAGGCCTGGCATTCATGCCTCTAGTTCCCTTCACTTCAGGGTCAGGAGGCCAGATACACTTAAGAAGAGACCATGCAAACAATGAAGAAGGCAGCAAATCTGTTTCAGCCTTGACCACCAAGAAAGAAAATGGGGTCCCACCTTTAATGGAAGAGTCCTTGTCCATGTTCACAGCCTTCGGGCCCTTAGTGCTCCCTGAGGACAAGGAACACTTAGTGGCTCCAATGCATTGGACCCCATCCCCAGGTGAGAAAAAGTATGGGACAGCATGTGAGAGCCAGTCAGGAGAAGTAAGGCCACTGGTCATTTCTGTAGCAGAGACGGGCAGGTGGGCCCACTGGTCACAACCACAGACACTGGAGGCAGAAGGTGCAGAGTTCTCAATCCAGCCCAGCCCCTCACTGGCTGGGTACAACTTGGCCAAACTTTGGACCCCTCTAAGACTCAGTATCCTCTTCTAGAAAATGAAGATATTCATGCTCACCCCACATTCAACCATGGGGACAGGGTAATGAGACAATGAATCTGAAATGCTGAGGAAGCACATGGCGCTCATCTGAACCTCAACTGGGGGAAGTTCAGGGCCACAGGAATAGTGCCTCTCTGAGCTAATTGCAAAGAGGGAACAAACTGTCTAGCCTCAAGGCAGGGCATTGGAGGAGACTTGTGGATTTGCAAGAAAAGGCAGAATGGTAGTTACAGGGATAGGAAAGAGGAGGCAGGGTGGAGGTAGTACAAGGGGCCAGTTCCATAAGGGAAAGCCAAGGTCTCCAAGCGAGAGCTGTGCCCTGTAGGTTACTGCCTGCCTTTAGATGCCAGCACCTATACTGCACTACATACTCACACACTCACATGCACACACACCAGCACACCAGAGTACCCAGGAGAGGAGAATAATACTCCAAACAGGCCACATTCACATAGGTCTGGAGTGAACTTGCTATAGACCAGGAACAATGTAAAGTTCGATGGTCTGAACCACAGGCAAGGTGAATTAGAAGGAGCCAGATCATGGACCCTGCCCATCAAACATGCCCCCAAGAATCTTCCCCTCTCCATGTCTCCATCTCCCTACAGAGAAGAGAAGGCCAGGCAAGAAATGCAGCCACTGCAAGGAATGCCCTCAGCACAAATGCCAGGCTGGAGCCCTGTCTGTCCCAAAGCAAAGGTCTTCTCACTCTCCTTCGCCCAGCTGGAGAGCCTGGAACAACATGCCCTCCACCTCATGCTAGAGACTGACTGGTGAGTGACAGGAAAAAGAAAAGGCCAAGACAGCAGCCGAGAATGTGACAAACCACCGCCTGCAGACTTACCCTTCACCTTCCTGAGCGACGAGGTCGGGGTCTGCAAAGATGTAGAACACAGCAGGTTACAACCAGCAGGGAACTCTGCTCTGAGCAGTAGTTCTGTCTAGCACCACGAAAAAGGTACACCCATTATTTCCATACCACCTTTAGGATACTGGAAGGCGCTCATAGTTCACCAGCCCAAACACCAACACATCTCATGACATCTGTATGTGAGTCAGATGCTACCAAGGTTGAATGGCAGCAACCAGAATGGCACCATGCTTAATTTTCCCCTGGTGAGGAGGCAAGAACACCTCCTCTTCAGAGAGGGACTGTGGTTGGAAGGTCAGGACCCCGTGGAAGCAGAGTGGGACAGTCACTACTGGTGGTACACTGGGTGGGAAACACATAGGGCAAGGTAGGCACCCCTCCTGCAATGTGGGCATCTGAGATGAAGCCCCCTAGGAGGAAGGAGGCATGATATGGACACTCACTGAACCATCTGCTCAAACCCCCTTTTACAGAAAGTGCTTCTTATTCCTCCTCTGTCACAGTGAAAATTGCAATGGTGGGGTTTTGAAACTTACCCCACCATTCATTTGACATTTTTTCTGTAAGTGCTGACTCTGACTAATACGTAGCTTATAGATAAACATGTGCAGGTAAAATTCCTAGGAACTAGTTTCAGAAGATACAGACTCTGACCGTCAAATATCCCAGCTCCAGGTTTGCTGACATTCATCCATGGAGCCAGGATGACTTGAGGCCAGGATGACATGAAGCCAAGATGATTAATTAGGATGATGCACACCAGACCATCACCTACCTTATCAGAATGGACTGCACATCAGCACCTGCCTCTTGAGTATTAGCTTTCATAGCAACAGGCCCCGGTGCCTGCTTTCAGCTACCCTTCCATGTGGGTAGGGCAGACACATGTGACAGCGTGACCCCACTCCACAGCCAAAGCTGACTGTTGAGGTCTGGGCGGGGAATCAGAGACTGGTAATGTGTAAAGCCAAGAGATGATGGCAGCCAACTGGTTTGGGTTTGGGTTTTTTTGGTTTGTTCGCTTGTTTGTTTCTTTCACATGGAACAGATAAGGAATGGAAGCTGATCTTCAGAATAACATAAAAACTGATTCACACACACAGGAAAGAACAAGACACACAGCAGAGGAAAACTCCTCACCGTATTCATGTTTCTAGTTCTAGCTTATTCCCATACTCAGCTGCTCTTCTACATTGAGTTCTGGTGGACACTATATCTACCCTCATCACAGATTCCCTCTTCTGCTTAAGTTGAGTTGTTTTCTATTACCTATAGGCTAAGATTCATCCATTTCCTCCTTTGTCTCCATCTCTTGTAGACACTATAAAACAAATTATTCATTTTCTAGGCTCCCTTGCAGATATAACTTTGCATGAGATAAAGTTGTTATCAATACACTATTAACAGAAGTCTTGGAAAAAGACATTTACACCAACTTCTTCCATAGAATACAGTTGCGATCATTCAGGCTATGGCAGCAATCTTGCAACCATGAAAGCAAGCACAAGAACAAAAAGTAAACATGTAGAAGATGGTAAAAAGAGAAACAGAGTCTGGATTTCCAATGGCATAAATTTGCTGCTAAAACAAGGCCAGAAACAGTCACCTCATTTGGTGTTATGATTTTAAAAAGCACCCTATTCTCTTCTGTTTAGCCAATACACTCCTAACTGAAACATTTACAAAGAAGAGTTCTGGGTAACATAAGGAAGAAACCTCTGGACTGAGACCTGAGCAGCCACAGCACTGAAGAGCTTAGTGTTTTGGGGGGTGACAGTGAAAAAAACAGCAGAGGAGCGGGTAGTAGACGTGGCTGGGAGAACAGAAAAGCATCAACAGCAAGGGGGGCAATACAGAAAGAGGGGACTAGACAGTGACAGTGGGTGTTCAGCCACAGGAAGTTGTGGGGAGGGTGTTGTCAGAACCAGGGCCAGGACCTGAGGCCACAGGAGGGGCTCAGCTGGGGAAAGGTACACTTCTCACCAGACCTGGGGCTCAGGTGGGGAGGTGAGCCTGGCTGGGCAGAGAATTATCGGCAATAGGCAAAAAGTCACAGGGCCAGGTCTAGGAGAGGGGTGCTGAGTAAAAGAGAGGGGTGCCTTTTCATCAAAATAGTTTATATGACCACAGCCTCAGAGGCTGTTAGTTTATCAGAAGTCAATTGAAGAAATTAGGTCTGAGAACGCAGTGAGAAGAGCACAAACTTTGCAGCCCACCTGACATGCTGGGGTTGAATCTGACCCCCCGTCACTACAGAGTGCCCTGTGTGGACTCCTGTGAGGCACTTGACTTCTCCAGCCGCTTTCACTATGGGTCAAATGACAACGAGGAGAAGGTAAGTCTACCTTGAAGGGCAGGCGTGAGGCTTACATGGAGCAACAAGCCAAGTGTCAAGCGCATGCCAGCATTGAATGTGGTCTTTGGTATCTGTGTGAACCCCTCTGACCGAAGCCCCTGAGGACAATGGGCACATTTTCAGCCTGGAGGGAGGCAGGCTGCATCCTCACCACTTTGTGCCCTCAGACCTGAAGATTCCACTCTCCTTAAAGATCCTGACTAATGAGACCAATAGCAGGAAGTCCAGAGGAATCTAAGGAGGCCCTTGCAGGGAAGAGGCCTATAGCAGGGCACCAGAGGTTGCCTGGGAGGAGGGACAGACCTACCATCTTTTGTGAGGTAATGAACCTGGCTTGTTGTTGCATCTGGGTGCTGAGGGACATAATGTGCTGCTGGGACTGGGAAGCTGTTACATGTAGTTGACAAAGCATGTCATGCAGCCTCTCATTTTCCTTCTGTAGCTTCTCACTCTCTTTCTGTATCTTCTCCTTTTTCTTCTTTAGCTTCTCATTCACCTTCTGTAGCCTCTCATTCACCTTCTGTATCTTCTCCTTTTCCTTCTGTAGCTTCTCATTCACCTTCTGTAGCTTCTCATACTCCTTCTGTACCTTCTCACTCTCTTTCTGTATCTTCTCATTCACCTTTTGTAGCTTCTCCTTTTCCTTTTGCAGCTTATTATTTTTCCTCCACAGTGTCGTGTTTTCCCTCTGCAGCTCCTGATTCTCATCCTGCAGCTGGTGGGAACAGGGTGAATAGTCAGTCAGTATCACAGGAACCTCTGAGCACCTCATGTCCATGGGGCTGGCCCCTGTAGGTAAATGCTGGTCGGGGTTTCAGGGGGACCAGGGTATAGAGGGTTTCCTGACCTGGGCAGGTGGCTTTCTGACAAGACTGACTACCTTCCAGTTGGGAAACATCGTCAAACTGTGCCTGAAGAGAAGGGACAGCTGAACACGGGCTGTAAAGTTCAGGGCACAGGGGCTGTCTGTCTGGTGTGGGCACCCACTGAAGGGCAGTCAGGGAAGTGGAGGCCATTCAGAGTCATCAAATGGATGTTTTCAGGTGAAAACAGAAGGTGAAGAAAATGTGCTAACATGCTGCCTCTGGTTAAGAGCAGAGAGAAAATGAGACTATTTCCTTACAACTGCATAAAGAAACTGTAGAAGAGTGTGCAAGAAAACAACGAAGTGGTCACCTGGGGACGGTGGGTGTGGGGGACAGGTAGATAAAGATGGGGAGACTTAGTGTACCTTAATATATTCTTCCTGCTCAAGGAATAAATGTAAATGCACTTCCCATTTTAAAGTATTTCAAATGCAATACATTCATCAGAAGAGATTACTGGAGTGGGGTGGCTACTATGCACCCCACTCTGATTCATGCACTTTGACCCTCTGAGCTCTCTGTGGGCAGAACCTGAGGCTGCTGTTAATGGGCTTCCTCTTCAACGTGCCTCCTCCTCAGGGCCATTTTTATAGATGCTGCTTTCTCTGCTCTGAATCCTGTTGCTCTCTGTTCTCTGGTCCTGGTACCTGAGCCTTTCCGTTGGTGCTACCCCTGAAATATTACAGAGGTCCACAGCCACCTGGTTCTCTCCTGGGTGGGATTTCAAAGGAGGGCCTGAACTCAAAATGACCGGGCAACTCATTAGAGGTTTATGACAAAAGCCTCCTTGGAGGGACTGCCAGTGTCAGTGTCCAGGGACCCACAGAGTAACTGATGTGGTGGTTTGTAAGAGAAGGCCTGGAGTCCCCTGTTCCTGGCAAGGGAAGCTGCTATCTGGCCAGCTGAGCCTTTGGCATGTTGATGAAATCAGCAGCCAGGAACAATATCAGCAACAAAATACTTGCCAACCAGTTCAAGCTCCCAGGGGGAAGGTGTGCTGGGAGGAGATCATGGGAACCTAGCTCCCCCTGAACCACCCAATGAAAACTACCTCTTTGTTATTAGCTGCCAACTCTTTTTCCAACTCATGAAATGTCCTCTTCAGTTCTCTTTCCTGAAAAAAAAAGAATTACAGCTCCTTCATAATTAAAATGTATTATAAAACTGCCCTGGCTGGTGTGGTTCAGTGGACTGAGTGCCAGCCTGTGAACCAGAGGGTCGCCAGTTCAATTCCCAGTCAGGGCACATGCATGGGATGTGAGCCAGGACCCAGTAGGGGGTGTGAAAGAGGCTACCACACATTGATGTTTCTCTCTTCTCCCTCCCTTCCCCTATCTCTAAAAATAAACAAATAAAATATTTTAAATATATATATTATAAAACTACAGAATTAAAAAGTCCTAGCTCATCATTACGAAGACAGAACTGTGGAAAAGAATAGGAAGTTCAGACAAAGAGAAGAAAACATGGAATCTTAGTCTGGAGGAGGATGGATTGCAGACTAATAGTGTTTGCACAAGTAGCTAAGTGCCTGAAAAAAAAAGCTATGAATTTGGATCCTTATTTCATATCTTTAACTGAAATAAAGTATAGGTGGTTCAAAGATTTAAACATAAAAATACTAGTGACTGTTGGCAAGATGGTGGGATAAGAGGTTCAACTCTCAAACCACCCACAGATGAGATGACCTTTATGGGAACCTGGGGATCCAGCTGAAAGCTTCCAGTACCTCGATGGAGCAAAAAATCAGAAAAGAGATGCATTGACAGGAGAAGAAATGTTTGACATTTCTGCATCAGCCCTCACCCAAGGCAGCAAAGTTCAGTTCCCAGATGGACCTCATCAAGCTTATAAACTTTACACATGGGAAAAAGCATCCAACCACTGCCCCAGCCATGAGGGATGCTGCCCAGGAAGCCCACTTCTCTCTCACAGCCCCCAGAACACAGGGCATTGGCATGGCTGAAATTGGTATGCTGTTCTGACACACAAATCTCAGCAACCAGCCACAGAGGGTACTGGCTGGCTTGTGGACACCAGGAGGGGTGGGAGGAGAGAAGGTAAAAAGGTAGAGTATTTTTATGCAGTTGAAGTTCACTTGTTCTCAGCTTATACCAGACAGCTATAACTACAAAATGTTTTATGGAAACCTCATACTAATCACCAAAAAAACACCTATAGCAGGTAAAAAAAATGATGAAAAGAGAAAGGAATTCGAAACATACCACTAGCAGAAAAAGGCATCAAATCACAAAGGAAGACAGCAAGAGAAAAAGAAAATAACAAAGGAACTTCAAAAAAAAGTCTGAAAACAACAAAATAGCAACACTAAGTGATTACCTATCAATAATTACTTCTTATTTTTCAATTACAGTCAACATACAATATTATAAGAGTGTTAATGTACATACAACTAAGTGTTTACATACTTATATACCTTACAAAGTCATCGCCCCAGTGAATCTAGAACCCATCTGACACCATACACAGTTTTTACTATATTTTCGATGGTATTTCCTGTGCTGTACTTTACCTCTCCATGACTGCTTTTAGAAATGACAATTTGCACTTCTCAATCCCTCCACCTTTTTCACCGATCCTCCCAATCCCCTTCAATCTGGCAACCATTAATTTGTTCTGTATCTATGAGTTCATATCTATTTTGTTTGTTCATTTATTTTGTTTTTCAGATTCCACATGTAAATGAAATCATATGGTATTTGTCTTTTTCTGTCTGCTCATTTCACTTAGTATAATATCCTCTAAGTCCATCCATGTTGTCTCAAATGGAAAGATTTCATTCTTTTTATGAGTCTTTTTGAGCCCTCCCTCCATATAGGGCCACAAAGTGGTAAAGCAGGCTGCCCTGCCCTGCCTATTACCTAAAGCTCCACCCTACACAATTTACCAGTGCTTTTTCAACAATAGGCCACACTACTAAGGGTGTCAAAGCAGCTTAACCTAATTCACAGAAACAAACATAGGGAGTCTGCCAAACTGAGGAGAAAAGAAATATGGCCCAAATGAAAAAACAAAACAAAACCCCAGGAAAACAACTAAACTTAAGGCAGATAACCAACCTATCAGATGCAGAGTGCAAACCACTGGTGATCAGGATGCGCAAAGAGCTCAGTGAGTATGGCAACAACATAAAGGAAGAAATGAAGATTACACTAAGTGAAATAAAGGAAAATCTACTGGAACTGTCAGTAGAAGGGAGAAAGCTGGGATTCAAATCAACAATTTGGAACATAAAGAAGAAATAAGCATTTACCAGAACAGCAGGAAGAAAAAAGAATTCAGAAAACCAAAGATACTATAAGGACCTTCTAGACATCTCCAAAAATACCGACATCCGATTCACAGGGATGACAGAAGGAGAAAAGGAAGAGCAAGAAATTGAAAACTTATTTGAAAAAATCATAAAAGAAGACTTCCTTAATTTGGTGAAGGAAATAGACATACAAGTCTAGGAAGCACTGAGAGTCCCAAACAAGTTGGACCCAAGGAGGACCACACCAAGACACATCAAAATTAAAATGCCCAAGGTTAAAGATAAAGAATCTTAAAAGCAACAAGAGAAAAACACAGTTATCTACTAGGAGTACCCATAAGACTATCAGCTGATTTCTCAAAAGAAGCTTTGCAGGCCAGAAGGGACTGGCAAGAAGTATTCAAAGTGATGAATAGCAAGGATCCAGCGAAGCTATCTTTTAGAATTGAAGGGCAGATAGAGTGCTTCCCAGACAAGGTAAAGCTAAAGGAGTTTATCATCAACAAGCCCTTATTACCTGAAATGTTAAAGGGACTTTTTTAAGAAAAAGATGATCTAAACTATGAACTGTAAAATGGAAACAAATTCACAGCTATCAACCACTGATTCTGAAAAACACAAACTAAGCAAACAACCAGAACGTAAACAGAATCATAGATATGGAGATCATTTGGTGGGTTATGAGGTGGGAGGGGGGAAGGGAGGAATGAGGGAAGAGGTGCAGGGATTAAGAAGTCAATCAGTGAAAGACAAATACCATATGATCTCACTTATAAGAGGAAGCTAATAAACAAAATAAACTAACAAACAAAATTGAACCACATCCATGGAAACATGGAACAGACTGAAAGTGACCAGAGGGGAAGGAGAGGCAGATAATGGTGTAAAGGGGAAGGGACTAGACAAAGGACGTGTATGAATGACCCACAGACATTGATAACAGTGTGGGAATTGACTGTGGGAGTGGGGGGTGGGAAGGACAGAAGAGGGCAAAGGGAGAAACATTAGGACACTACAATAGAATAAGAACAAAAAAATGATTTAATTTAAAAAGGCTACTATGAAACATATGTAACTCCCTTAAAACTATAATTTGAGATATAATATATTAATATTCTTTAAATAAAAAGAACCATTTTTTTAAAAGAAGCATAATTGTCAGGTACAAAATAGACAGGGATGTGTTGAGAATAATATAGAAAATAGAGAAGCACCTGAATTTTTGTCTCCTTGAGAAATCTCAGGGCCTCTAGCTCCTGTGTCTGCCTGAGCAGTTCCTCGCACTCCGTATCCTCCAGAGCCCCGAGGTCGGAGCACATCGCACTGTGGGACTTCGGGGCCCCTGGTTTCTGAAAAGACCAGGGCATGATTTTGTTTAGAGGAGCATCTAACCTTGGTTTTGTCTTTCACATCTGGAGCAGAGTCCGATGGGCACATCTTACTCCAACCCCAAACCCCAACCTGTCCTCATTAGATATCTGCACACCTGTGAACATCCACACCACTCTGGGTTCTCCTTCTCCAGTGTTCTCCTGAGGGCTCAGGCCTGGCCTTGGAGGAGCAATTCCCACAGAAGAGCAGAAAATGGACTGACTGTCTTACAGTGTTTTTCACAATCACTCCAAATGGAGTCTTACCTGGTGTTTTTCCCTCAGAAATTAAAAAACGTATTAACAAACTTGTTATCTACCTACACAGAATTTGGTATCCATTTTGGCTCCTATACTTCAGTGAAATTGAAATTTAGGAGAATGTGATTCAAGTTCAAAGGAAACTACGCATATGAAAATGATGTTCTCACTTACCAAAACTCAGGATTTCCTAACAGAACGTAACCCTTTGACCTTTGATGAAGTTGACCTTTTGACCTTTGATAACCTTCAAATTCCTGCCTACGTATCAAATGCCTGGTCAGCCAGCACCATGTCAGGGGAAGTGTGGAGTCAGGAACTGTTAGATGAGCTTGGAAATGAGGGTTGAGGAGCTGGGGTCGGAAGTATGAGATCCATTTGGGGAATCAGCACCTTATGTTCCACAAAACGTCCCTGACCACACTGGGGAAACATTCAGGACAGGAGGGTCCTGGTCACTACATTAAACACACACAGAGCTCGCACTTCAACCCAGTCGCCTCCCACCCTCCACTTTCTGACTCGGAGTGAGATGTCGGTGCCCCCAAGATTCCAGGCATCGCCCATGACAATCCCCTTCCAGAAAAGTTGCTTTTTAAGGCAAAACATGGAATGATTGTGAGAAACACTATCAGTTCATGTTCAAAAACCAGATTCTCCTGGATGTTAGGAGGACCCATAGGAGCTAAATACATTCTGATAATATTTCTCCTTAAAACTTATCTCCTGTGACAGTTTTAGTAATACAGGTTTACATGCTAAGATACAGTCCAGGGATAACTGTAATACACGGTTCCTGAATAAACTTGATAGTATATCCAGTAGAAAAGCAGGAACTTTGAGGTTTTAAGAACTAGTTTCCAACCCCAGCACAACTCTGTCTCTTAATAGCTATGTGACCTTGAGCAAGCTATGCCGCCTCTACGTCTTGACCTATAAAGGAAGAATGTTAATAATACTTGAAAAAAAGAAATTAATAAGCTCATGAGGTGCCTACTTTGAGAGTGCTATGGTGTGTGATAGTTAGGAGGGTTAGAAGTTAATGTCTATAAGGTGTTCTGCACAGGAACTGGAAACAGGATAGTAGATACAGTCAATAAATGTTAGCTATTGTGTGTGACCTCCACAGGCCCCTCAGTCTTCCTGCCATGCAGCCAGCACTCAGTAAATACATGTTGAAAGAAAAACACATTCATTTAAATTTTGCATCATTTCTTGTCCAGTGATGAAAGCGCTTTGCATAAGGAAGAATAATATCTAGGAAGTTCCTGCTATATAACACACAATGTTAAGTGCTCTGTGCTAATTTAACTGTCTCAGCAACCCATCTGACAGAAAAGAAACTGAGGTACACGAAGGTTCAGTAACTCGCCTACTGTCACATGGCCAGTGTGGGATGTAGCAGAGATGCAATCCCAGGCACTGGCCTCTGGAATCCGGCCCCACAGTACCTGAGCCCCCACAGTGGCAGAGGAAATAAAACTAGCACAAACCAAGTGAATGAATTTTGAGAACAGAGAAGCACATTGGCAACAAAAGAAATTTGAAAAGTCTTTTCCACTGGGTACCTCTTCTAACGGAGAGTTAGGGAGGACAGAACTTTTCAGCTCATCCCAAAATACTTTTTTTTGTTGGTCTATTTCCTCAGATAGCTCTTCTTTCCACTCCTCAAACACGGCTTTAGCATCTCTTTTCCTCTGACAGGTGGTCTTTCCTTCCTACAAACAACATCAAGAACATTAGAATCATTAATTCCACACTATGGCAAATATTTACTGAGAAAATACTAGGGCCCCTTGTCATGCAAGTCAGCATGGAGATCAAAGAACATTTGTCCCACAGTCCCCATGGCTTGCACTTGGAGTGGGCCCAGTTTGATCTGAACTTTCAAATCCCTTGAGGATAGAGATTGTGCTGTTTCTGTCTTTCAGGTCCTCAGAATGGACTGGGCCTGGCACAGCGGATGCTCCGTGAATACAAGCTGAGAGACTGAATGGTGGACGAATAAAGGAAGGAATGAGTAACACAATTTATGTATTTTCCTCTTACAGATATTTACTGAGAACCTCCTCTGGGCTGGATTCTGGAGCTTTCACAAGACCCATGCTTTGCCCTCAAAAAGCTGAGAGTGCAGAGTAAGAAGTTACCATTCAGGTTCAATACCTTCCAAGGTGCTGAATAATGCAGGAAACTTCCACTCTCTGCTCTACTTTTGGCCAGACGGGTCTGGCAAAATGATTAAAGTTTCCTTCCCAGATGACCTCAAATCATTTTTCACTTAGGGAAGGTGCCACCCTAGCTCTGACTCCCAACTCTGAGAAACCGGGCAGAGCTTGGCCCTGTGGGATCCATGTGCATCCCAGGTCTCCAGGTGGTCCATGACTGAGCCTCCTGCTGTCTCTTCCCCATGCCCACCTGCAGCTGCCGCTGCTTCTTCAACAGGGCTGTCAGCTCCTCCTGAGTTGAAGTCAGCTGGGCCCGCAGGTCTCGTACCACCTCCTCCATAGACTCTTCCTGCTGCTGTTTCTCTGTCGGGTCCATACAAGCAGAGGGTGACCAGTTTAGGGGAAAAAGTCAGTGGAGTGTAGTCCCTCACCTATGTCATCAATCACACATCCCGGTCTGAGACCCACTTTGCCTCTTACCTTGTACATTGACCTTGGGCAGATGACTTTACCCCTCTGACCTCCACTTCCCCCAACTGGAAGATGGAGATAATCATAGCACCTAACTCGGAGGGTTGCTGTGAGGATGAAACGTGACCATGCAAAGCACTGAGCATAGTGTCTGTGTGATGTTCAATAAATGTGGACTCTTGCTGTCATTTAACAGAACTCCTTTGACAGTGTCCACTCAGAGAAATGGGAGTGCAAAGCTGCTAGAGAAACAGCAGCAGAACCCCCAATAGTGCGCACACACTGACTACGAAGAGAAAGAACATGTCCATGTGTCCTGACAACAGTCAGAGAGGAGTCTGAAGTGATGGGAATAATTGTAGTTGTAAGTCCACTTTTTTCAACAATGGCATTTAAACCAATACTTTTACATTTCAAGTGAAAGGAAGGCACCATGCATTATGAATGAACATTTTAGCCAGGGTTGCTTTAAGTATGTAGTGAAATTTTTTGAGTTAAAAAGAAATTCAGAATGAATTATAAAAGAACATTCTAACTAAACCACATACTGATAAAGCAATGGGGGTTGGGGGTTAATGGCAAAGATGCCAATTGTACATTTGTTACTTTTTAAAGTACATTTAGTAATGATTCAGTACATGGCTCTCTTACTAAAACTCTAAGCCTTTCTTTGAAGAGAGACATGGCTTTTCTTAGATTGGGCTTTTGGAAACACGCACTTTTTAGATGCAATGTAAATTGATTTGGGTAATAGGTGACCTGAGGTGAGTGTAGAACCGGAGAGCTGAGAAGCCAGTGAAAAGGTCCTGAACATTAATATCGCAGAGTTGCCTTAGGAACATGTTTTCACTCTCCTTACAGCACTTTCCCTGAAGGAGATGATGAGGAATATGCACAAATATTCACACACAAAAATGTTCATCATCGTGTGTTTTGCAACAGAGAAACTTTGGAGTAACACATCTAAATTAGGAAATAATTCAATTGTGAAATACATTATGGTAGCCGTGATGAGATACCATTCAGCCATTAAAAATCATGTTTACAAAGATGATTTAATGACATTGGAATATTTAATATATACTTCATTGAAAATACACAATAATCAATACTGCATATTGTGCACTTACATATGTAGACAGAAAAAGAATGACAGAGAGCACACGAAAATATTAACCACAGGTACATGGTCCATGATTTTTATTTTCTCTCTTTTAGCGCCCATATTTAAATTTTCTATATCTATGGCATTTTATTTGATTTCCTGATTGTGATAACATACATGGAACATAAAAGTTACCATTCTAAACCATTTGTGGGTGGCACTAAATACTTTCACAACGTTTTGCAACCATCCCCACAATCCATGCCCATAACTTTTCTCCTCTTGAAAAAAGAAACTCTGTAATGACTTAACAATAATTTCTCATCCCCCTCCCACCAGCCCCTGACAACCACCATTCTACTCTGAGTCTATGAGTTTTATGACACTATGTACCTCATGTAACTAAAATCATTACAGTATTTGTCCTTTTGCAACTGACTTGTTTTACTCAGCATAATGTCCTCAAGGCTCATCCATGTTGCAGTGTGTGTCAGAATTTCCTTTCTCTTTAAGGTTGAATAATATTTCACTGTATGTATATACACCACATCTTGTTGATCCATTCATCTTTGAATGGGCATTTGGCTTACTTCCACATCTCAGGTACTGCAAACAATGCTGCCATAAAGATGGACATACAAATACTCTTTAAAGAAATATTTTTTATCAGAACCATATTAACAAGTGGAAAATCTGTTTTTCTTTAGCAGCCTCCAATGCAGAACCAAGAAGAGTTACATATGTAACAAATGCACAGTGACTAGGTCAATGGTGCTATTTAAAACTCTAAGTCTATTCTTTGAAAAGGAAATTAAGATGAGGGAAAAATAAGAAAATGATTTATTATGGGATTTTTATATTTATATTTTCAAGTCTATATTTTCTGTTTTAACAGCTATTTCTTATGAACCCTTAAAAAATGGTTATATACCATGCAAACATCTCCATGGGGAAAACATACAGCTTCATCACTCACTTTGGAATTTGCAGCAATAAAATTAAAGTGATTATGTCATCATCAGATCATGTAGTAATGAAGTCAAAGAACTGGCCTGACTGCTCATTAACTCCATGTAAGCTCATTCATAGTTAGCACCACAGAACAGCAGATTCTTAGAAGGAGAGGAGGGAAGTACCCTTCTAATCCATTCCGTTCATAGTGAAAGCCACTGAGACTCAGAGGGGGAAGCACTAACTATAGTCACAGAACTGAAAGAGACAAAACTAAGACTCGAACCTACCTGTGTGACTCCCAGCTCTTTAGCTCTACACACATGGTCAGAAACCCGCCCAGCCCCAAGTAGGATCTCCAGGATGGGTGGTGGGATCATCCCATCCTCCAATGTATGACGAGGCTCCGAGGGCAGCTTAGGTGATGTATGTGCCGCCACCCCCTGAATTCCAGTCAAGGTCCTTCCACAGTCCCAGAAGGGCCACCTGGACTCACCGCCATGCGCCGTGCCCTCATGCCTGCGTTGAAGATGGCTCGAGAGATAGGAGGCACTCAGGAATGTCTTCTCACACAGATGGCACTACACAGAGAGGAAACAGTGGGAAGTGCAGGAGTAAGTCACCTGAGTCAGCCTGGGATTCTCCCTATGTCAAAACCCCCATTACGTTGGAACTCCCAGGATGCTTCAGACACAAAAAAAAATTCATTTATTTAGTAAGGCAGTCATGTCAACCCCCCAGATATATAAACTGAGCTTTAAACCACTACCAGTGTCTTAGGGAACTGTGAACACTGACTAAGAAATTTTGGTTGGTTTTTTACAGTGTGATGATGACATTGTATTTACATTTAAAAGTGGGTATCCTTGTCTTTTGGAGATATGACTGAAATATTTACAAAGTAAATCATATAATGAACATACTTCAAAAACAGTTCAGGGGTAGGGGAAGTGGCTAGGGGAATAAATGCAACAACATTGCCATGAGTTGGTAACTACTGGGCTGGGTAGTGTGGATATGAAGGTTCATTATGGTACTCTGATGTTGTATATGATTGAAATTTTCCATAACATAACCTTTTTAAAAGATACCAGTGTCCAGGTCCCACCCCAGGGATGATACCAAACAAAGCAAGGATAGCTAATAATTGCATCTCTGATTTGACCTCACTTTCCTCACATATTTCAGACACTGCCAATCTACCACATCTTCCTTTCACTGTGAAACTTAAAACTTCTTCCAACACTGCATCGTGGGCTGCCATTGCCAGCCAATAGAGGAAGGGGACAGATTATCTGCAGTCTTTACACAAGGGCAAATATGACAGAAATGGTCAGTGGTCTCCCAATACTCATTTCCACTTTCCTTAGCAGAAACCATGACTTTTAGCTGGTCATAAAGCTGATGAGAGCAAACACTGTGTGTCCCATCCTCCCTTGCCAACAGGTGTGGCCATGAGAATAAATCTTGTCCAGTGACATGCAAGCAGAAGTGGTATATGCAATTTCTGGGAAGTGTCATTCAAGGAAGAGACACGACATTCCTCCTCCTGCCCCACTGTGCTGACTGAATGTGGACTTGACAGGTGGAATTTAGGCAGCTATCTTGGACCACAAGGCACAAGTCACATGATGAGGCGGGCAGAGAAACCCTTAAAGAACTGGGCCCTCAATGGTTGGGGCATTCCATACCAGCCCCAGAATGCTTCCCTCTAGACTGTGTTCATAACAGGGAAAAATAGACTTAGAGCTGATTCATACAACTATGATTTGAGGTTTTCCACCACCCACAGTCAAATGTAAGCCCACACACAGAACCTGGATTGACAGACTTTACCCACTCTGGAGTTCTAAAATGACACAAATGAGTTTCTAAGTGTCAGCAGGAATATGAGGTGGGTGGGGTGGGGAATAGTTTAGAAAGCATCTTCTTCCACATTTCAAGTCCTTCCCCTCATCTCACCCTTACCTACTTCCCCATTCCCATCTCAACCAGTCCATGCAGAAGCCAGGAACCTGAAGTTGGACAGCCGCCACTTTCTTCAGACTGAAATCCACTATGTTCCACATAGTTTAAGGCCACTGTGACCTGGCTCTGCTCTCCTCTCCTGCCACACCTCTCATCGGTCTCCTGCCCAAACCCACCTCCAGCAGCCCAGAGTCATTACCCTGGGCACCCTTCTCACACTGGCACCTTGGTTGTCTCTGCCCATAACATTCCTTCTCAAAATTGTGCTCAACGGTCAAGGCTTGTTTAAACACCACCTCAGGAAGACTCTTCCTCTCCCATTTCTGTGCTCCCACAGCTCCTCAGCCATCTCCCTTAACATTTTTTCCACCTACAAAGGACAAATGTTCATTTCTGGCAGTATACTAGCCATACCCTCTTCCTCTGACGAGAGCACCCAGCTTTCTTCTGGGGAGTTACCCTTCCCTTACTCTCAAGCCATGGGCTTCAGTCCACCCCAGCTCCATGAAACAGGTGACTGAGACCATAGCCAATCAGAGCCCTACTTTCCCAGGGCCCTGAGTCTGGATGAGGCACTGAGAGAGTGAACTACTAGCTGGGGTGCTGGGAACAACTTTGGCCCTCTGGCACAGCAGCCTTAAACCCTGGAAAATTAGAAGTTGGAGTTACTGCTGCCCAACTTGCTACCACAGGGTCAGGATCTTTCTCACAGTGGAAGGAAGACTCCACCCTGAGGAAGAATTGCCAAGAGCTTCAGAGAAACAAACAAGATTCTGGTGCCATCTTGCTCCTGGGACAAAGCCACACCCTCGTGAAACCAGAACCCTGGATTTTTCAGGTAAATCATCCAGTAATTTCCTTCTTGGCCTAACCCAGCTTAGACTGTTGTCTGTCACTTACTACTGAAAGGGTTCTGACCCTCATGTCATAGTTAACAATATAAAAATTATACCAGTGACCACTCTATTGAAATGATTTCTTCTGTCCCACCTACCTTCAAACCATGAATTTCTTGAAAATATGAACCAGGGCAACTTATGATGATATCCTTAGTGTCTGGCACCAGTCCTGGCCAACAGGACAGTTTGATACAGGGCAACTGTCCCCACACCACACTTTCCATGAAAATATATGCAAAGGCTGAAATTCCACTCTGGCTCATGAACTGTCACTTGGTTAAATAAAGAAGATCCTTTTCCAGAATGGGCTTCACTCTACCAGTGCCTTGCCACACACTCATCTCACACACACACACACACACTTCTTACATACACCCTTACACAGCACTCTGTACGTGCACACACACACAGCCCTCATGCACACACACATATAAATACACACACCCTTAGACATATGTACACTCTGACTCATTTATACAACCATAAATATATCTTTATATGCACACTGCTACATACAAATGAGCACACATTACATACCACACACTACACACACATACCATAAACAAACGTACCCTCCAAATATCCACATACACACATCAGACACATATATTTACACCTTCCATGAGAGCACACACACAGCCTTCACACATTGAAACATGCTTTAGCACAACGTCCTCCATAAGCACACTGTATGCACACACATCCTTCATACATACATCTGCCACACCTGAATGCTCTACACAAACACACAGTGGACGTAACCTAAGCAGATATTGAGACCCATTGGCCATGAGCAGGATCTCTAAAATCTGCTCCTAACCCATGACTATGGCCCATAGCAGCCTCAGGGCACAGGGGATGGTGTTGCCCAGGTGTCCCAGTGCCTGGGCACCCAGGCCTCCCACCCTTCTTGCCCTGTTGATATTCCTCACCATATAGTAGCTCTGGCCACCTGACCGTTGGAGAAGCTGCTGCAAGTCTTCGATCATCTTGCGTTGCCGGTGCCTTTCCTCCTGCAAACTCCTGAGCTCTTCAACCTGGCAATCCAGCTCCTGCTGAGTCTGTGACTGCTGGCTCAGGCTGGTTTGCAGGTGCAGCTCCAGCTGGGTAACTCTGGTCATCAGGAAGTCCTGGCAGTGCATCAGGTACTCAATGGTGAGCTGTGCTAGGCGCAGCACATTGAGCAGCGCCTGGTCCAAAGGCTTCGAACAGTGGCTGCATACCTCTTGGTCCAAGGTGCAGAAGGTGATGTCAGTGAGGTTCTCCTGCAGGATGGCCACATCCAGCTCCCGTGTCACACGGTCCACATCCAGGACACTCATGCGCCTCCAGTCCATGCTCCTATTGCGATGCTGGAACCTGAAGGGAGGGATTGTGTAGGCCCCAAAGATGGAATGATGGGGACTCTGAACAATGGTTGCAAGAAACTGCATGGTCACAGAAGCCCTGGGGTGACCACTTTGGGAGAATGCCTCCAAAGCCACTGTAGCCAGCAAATAAGCTGGATAGGACCTGAAAATTAAGAAGAGAGTCCAAGTTAGGCAAGGTGTGTGGATTGCATGTACCAGACACCTGGCCACCGAGAGCCTGAGTGAGGTGAGGTGAAGGATCGGAACAATAGCTGCAGTGTGCATGCTCCGCACTGACATGGCCAGAGCCGTGGAAAGCAAGGGTATAGATTTTACAGTCAGTCACTCAGCTGTGGAGTCAGATCCTCATCCTTGGGCAAGTTCCTTCACATCTTCAAACCTTCTAGGTATCTTGGGGCTTACCAGGCTCACTTTGCAGGTTTGTGGTTAGGAATGAGGCAGATGAAGCACCCAGCCTAGTGCCTGGCACCTAGTATGTCCTCAGTGAAACCCCCATGTCCAAGGCCACTGCCAGAGGCCTTTTTTGGAGAAAGCTGTCAATTGTATAAGTTGGTCCTATGAAACCCTACAGTGACCTCAGGATAAAGTCCTACAACTTGCTATGGGTGGCAGAGTCACCTGAGGTACCACACTCCACAACCCCTCGCCCCAATTGTCCTCCAATTACAAGATCATGGTGGACAGGGCCAGGCTACATTTCCCAGTTTCCCTGGCTGTAAGGTGTGATCACACAACTATGTTCAGTCTAGGGGGATGTAAGTGAGATGGTGTCTACCACTGCTGGGCTGGGGATGGAGGGGCTGTGTCTCTGCAGTCAGACTGAACTCTATCTGCAATGGTCTTTTTTCTCACACCTAATGGTTTCCTGAAAAGAGCTCTAGTTTTTTGTCAAAGACTCAGATTCTAATCTTCACTTTCTAGCTAAACATAAAGATTGTTCTCTCTCTTTGAAAAGTAATTTGGCAAGAGCAACAGGGATTTTAACCCAACATTTTACTTCAGATAAATACATACAAGTGTGTAAAAGTTGTCATTGCACTGTTGTTTGTAATAGCAAAGCATAAGAAGAAGTATAAGAAAGCAAAGTACAAAGTGCTATAGAGGACACAGATGGTATCTCTATACGATGAAACACTATGCATCCCCTGACGAGAATAATGCAGCTTTACATGTACTGATAGGGAATAATGGCATTATGTGTACATGTGTGTGCATATGTATGTGGATATACATATATACACTTCTGCTTCTGTTTAAATGATATATTATTATATTACATTAATAACTTACAAACATAAGAGATATGTATGTCTCACATATATCTTTATATATGAATATATAGAGATATATTTGAATATATATAGGTATCATAATATAATGGTTGCCAGTGTGGGGAGAGCTAAGTGGAAATGTGAAATGAGGAAAAATAAATGAATAGAAGGTTGGTCCATAGATAGGAGATCAGTAAATAGTTACACAGATAACAGATACATAGACAGGCCTTACACAGACAAATGATGATCATATATATGTATGCATCATTCGTATTTGCCATTCATGTATAATAAAATTCAATAAAATATATGAATTTATGATGTAGAATATATTATTTCATAAGCATAGACTATTTCTAGAAAAATAGACAAATCATTACCTCTGGGCATGAGGATGGAAGTTAGGGGACCTTTGTTTTTCACATTTTACCTCTCCATACTATTTAAAGTTCTATACATCATCATCTATTACTTTTATAATTTTTTCCCTTGAGGAACTTAGAATCTGGGGCAAGAAGAAGTACATATGATTATACTAAAGTTCGTTCTAGATCATGTGATTCAGAACTTAGAAAGAGAAGAGAAAGGTCACTGAGGAAGAAGAAAGGCCTTGAAGAAATAATAATGGTGAGTTTGCAAAGAGGGGAAGGACCTCCAGGAAAAGTCCTAAGCTTCTGTCTTCTTTTAGGAAACGGGGTCAGAGCCCTGCCCTCCTGACCCCCAGGGTGCTGTGGGAACTGAGGACAGGCAAAGGGAATGAACTCAGTACTAACAGCAGCTGCAGTGCAGCCAGTACCACCCTTTGTGCCACATACCAGCTTTAAATACAAACCTACAAACAGCTCTTGCTATTCCCATTTTACAGACAAAGAAACTGATTTCTGGAGACTAAGTGGTTTGTCCCAGGTAGCAAGACCAGAATGGAAGAAAGTTGGAGGTGCATCCACTTCTAACGCTTGTGAACTCTGAAACAGCCAACATGATTTTTGAAACCATTTGTTCTAAAAATTTGCTCTGAGCAAATTGCTCTGATCATCACTCCTTATCCCTCAAACTCATTCATTCATTCACTCACTCCCCTGCATTTATAGCATGCCTTCTTGGGCCAATCCTCATCTGGGAGACTGCCCTCAGGATGCCACTGTCCCACCATTTTGGCTGACATGCTTCCTTCTCAGACAGTCTTTCCCAAAGCACATTCAAAAAGCAAAGCCCTTCAGCCACAAGCACCTCTACCATGGCCATGAGGAGAAGACCAGCACATTTGTACTAACATGTTATATAATTTGAAAATAAATAAATAAATAAAGGAAAGACAAGGCAAGAGAACAAAACAGAAGTGAGCTAGATGATACCATGTTCAGCTCAAGCTACCACCATGTCACCAGAACCTCAGAGACAACTCTCACAACACGCTGCACCAGGAGCAACAGCAGGTTACCAAGCATGCTCATGCTGTGGACCAGGTAACAGGACACCTGCTTTCTGTCCTCCTTCAGATCGGAAACTCACCAGAGAACTCACTATTCACCTAATTAAGCTTTTTTCTCCAGATGTTTTCTCACAGTTCTCTCTCCAACAATAAGGCCTAGAACGCTCCATCATCAGGTCTCTCAGCTCTCCTCCCACATTGCTCCTTCCAGCCTCTTTCGTAAACAGTTACTACCCTTTCACTCCTCCTCTAAGACTGAGTGTCCCAATGTCCCTGTCATATTCTGCTGTTCATCCACACCCATCTCTCCCTGCACTGTGTCTCTGGGGATGAGCTCACACTATCCACAGCTTCAGCTCCCATTGGCCTGCTGTAAGTACTCAGACACTCCCAAATCTCGTTCTTGCTGGTAGCCTATCTCTTGGGGCCATTAGAACAAACCTTCCAATACAGATTATACCACAAATTGCAAGTCCAAATTCTACCAGGCTCAGGAAGGTAGCATTAAATGCAGGAAACATACCAGGTATAAGAGAAACCACAGCACAAATTTGATGATAAATGGCAACTGATTCTCCATTTTGATGACCAAGATACAATTAACCATGAGATTCATCTGGGACCTAGTGAGAAATACAAACCTCCAGACTTATTAATTCAGAAGCACTGCAGTAGGGAGTGTTGGGACTGGGAGGGCTAGGCACTGTGGCAAAATGGGAGTCCATGCCCTGTTTCAAAGAGGCATCCACCACTGAGCTTCATCCACATGTGAATGGATTTTATGGGTTGCTCATGGGCCAATTCCAAATTCCTTAAGGAGACATTCACAGATTTCCTGGAACTTTTTCCAGACCACCTTCCTAGCTGCATCTCCCACTTACCATATTACTTGCTGTCTACCTTTTTTTCCAGGACCTGGTATTTCTTATCAAAGTCATATTCAATGTCAACTAGTGTTTCTGAATTAGTAAGTCAAGAGATCTGTATTTCTCACCTGGTCCCAGCTGAATCTGGTGCTGCTGGTCCAGGGACCACACCTGGAGAACTGCTGCCTGATTGTGTCTTGGACATAAAGATGGAGAATCAGTTGCCATTTATCGTCAAGCTTGTACTGTGGTTTTCCTTATATCTGGCACATCTCCTACATTTAATGCCACTTTCCTGGGCCTGGTAGAACAAGAGGCCACAACTATCAAAAAAATTTCACACATTGCTATCTCAATGCAAACAGTCAAATGCAACCCCAGTGATGAAAAAAGTAATTCAAATTACTCCAACAAATAACTGAATTTTTAAAATATCTTCATACACCCACCAACAAATTTAAATGGTTGCCAACAAAAAAATACCAATTCAGAGGTCTGGTATTGATTTTTAAAAAGGCAACAACTTGGCATTTCTATCAATTTGAACATCAGTCACTCAGCCACTCAGCTTCATCCCATTCATCACCTACCAGGCTCATTCAGCCACCTCTGGTGACTCAGACTTAACCACAAGGCACCCCTTGAATCCCACTCTCCATGTTGATGTCAGCCTATAACACATGGCCACGTTCATTCAATTTGTTTTTTAGCATCTTCCATGCACAATCAAATGGGAGACTTCTCACAAATATTTGGCAGGCCTTCCTGGCCACCCCAGGAGCACGGCCTCCAGCTCCACCAAAGGAACATGTGAAGATTCCTCCAAAGCTTGCTCCACACACACATATAAAGCTTTACAGATATTATCCCATTTAATTCTCACAACAACCCAGGACACTGGTGAAGAAACTGAGAGAAAGACAAAGAAGGAAAGTGACTTTCCCACAACCACACCTCTAGTAAACGATGGTGTCTGGCTCTAGAGTTTGTTCTCCAGGAGGACGGAAAACTACACAGAAATTGCTGCACAGCTGGTGTCAGGGTAGGAGCTGGGACAGGGTGCTGTGGAAGATCCAGGAGGGCCACAGCAGGTATTTCTGTCTCATTTCTCCCCCTGCCCCACCTCCACCTCCTCCATGTGTGAGGCCACAAGGCTGAACCTCGGCTTATTCGCATCTGTTGGACTCCAGTCCCTGGCATATTACCTGCAGCCCAGATTGCTGTTAAACTAAAACATAATTGTCAAAATCTTAGACTATCTGCCTCAAAATTGTATATTTTTGGGGTCTTGGAGAAATGAGGTTATGGACCAGCAAGAATTAGGAGAAAGTATAAGAATGAAGTTAGGAATCCTTAATTTGGGCTCCTCAGAATCACAGGCTGTTCACACTCAGTGAGGTGATTGGTTGGTTGACCGTCTGTGTCCATAGCTTAATCGTACTTCCCACTAAGAAAGCTCAGGAGCCCCTGTGAATGGGTTCAGACTCACCAGTGAAAAGCCCCAAAATCCACACTCACTGTCAAGATGTGAGCACAGGGTTGTAGCTTCCCCCGAAACAACCCTAAATCCCTCACATTGACACTCAGCCCACTCTCTAAAACTGATGGTGGCAGCCCCATGCCCAGTTATACAGCCTTCTGAAATAATGGTCCTAGTTCATGAGGTTTTACTAAGCCCCAAAAGTCTCACTCTTGTCTTCCACTGAAATCCCAAGAGTCTAATTCTCAGTTGTCCCCAGGCTCTAACATCAAAGGGTGAGCAACACTGTGGGGACTGAGGATGGTGATGATGACAGCAGCCATCATTTGTTATGTATCTATGTGCCAGGCACTGGGCCAGCCTTTCAGAGCACCACTTCTGGCCATCCCACGGCCTTGTATGTAGCTGTGGTTTGTCCCAACTGAAAAGCGTAAAACCTGAGACTCAGAAAGCTGAGGGATCTCCCCTAAATCTCTCAACTACTAAGTGATAAAGCCAGCCTTCAAGTTCTGTTTGACTCTGAATCTTTCGGCGTATGCCAAACTACCTCCCAATGTTGATGGTGATAATATGTCAATTATTTCTCATTATGGAAATCACAGTACCTGAGGCTTCTTCACCAGACTGCAAGGACTGAAAGTTTACAGCGAGTCGCAGTACAGTAAGTGCTGGAGACCTTCAATTCTCCCTGAATCTACACAGACTCAACTTCACAGCTGAGTCCAGAAGACAAAGTGAAATAGAATGTTACCGGTTACCTGGAGACCACATTCCCTGTGGGGGAGGGGATGGAACACCTAGTTTCTCCACAGGAAATGAGCAGGGGACTGCTGGTCCCACATCTGGGAACAGGAACACAGGCAGAAATGACTGTCATTAAAAAATCTGAAGCTTTGTTAACCATCTATCTATATGTTGATGGATCTCAAGAAACATCCCAATCCCAGACCAACTTCAGGAATTAGTGGGACCCAAAAGAATGGTACTTATGCTAGCATTTGAAAACTCACTGCCTTGTTCAGGAGATCGTTTCTGCCTGGGGAAATGCACAGCCAAGGAAGGGAGCCCTTGCTTCTCACATTTCCAGTGAGGTGTGGGGTCACCACCACACAAGGCAGCAATCCCTCTGGGAAAAAATTACTAGAGAATTTGCAGCTCTTTGATACCTGTCCACCAAATTCTATAAAACTGATGAAACAGAGTATTTTTAAATTAAATTCTGGCTGATTCTTAAATATCAATCAGTAGCCCTCAGGGGCATCTGGAGCTGCTAATGTTTAGCCTCTAGCCACTTGCTGCATGGATTACTGGAACTGCACAGATGCTCCCCAGCTGTGCCCGCCTGGGGCCTAATCCCTGGCAGTTTTCCTAAACTGCCTGGCTCACCTAAGGGTTTCAGGAGCCAAGAGAGTGGGCAGAGTTCCCCATCTACTGGCTCCCCACCTCAGCCTGGCCC
>CM052544.1:30686303-30713101 GCA_028533065.1 Trachops cirrhosus
TTCTGAAGCTGCAACAAAGACTGGAGACCAGGGTTTACATGAGTGAACAGAGGCAGTTCGTGCAGAGGTAGAATCCATGGCCTAACACTTGGGAGCCCAAGTGAGAATAACTGAAGGACGTTGACACGTGACAGTAACAACATTAAATCCTGAACAGAGAATTTTTTACTAAAATCAGTGAATTCATGCCAGCACAAAATCCCCTGGTCCCATGACACTATTTTAAACCACTCTGCATTTCTGAGAAAATGGTTCCAGCCTTGCATTTCTGGCAATATTGCTTTTTATTCTCCACTCAGTCTTACCAGTCCAACCTGCTCCTGTTTACAAAGCCATGCCCAGCTATGAAGAATGCATTTCTGGGTTTGTTCTGGAAATTACTCTGATCGACCTGTCGTTTCCCCCCATTTAAAATTTACTTGTGGATAAAAGAAGGGACGGGGAACAAGGGCAGGGAGATGAGGGAAAACCGTTGCTCTCAGTGACGTGGGTGTGCACCAGACACCACCTTCCAGCTGAAGAACGGGGTCTGACAGAGAACAGAGCTCCAGTCTGAGAGTGAGGGCTGCATGAACGAGCTTTGCCTTCAACTTCTGTAAGTCAGCGTTGAGTTTCTTTTTTCTGTAAGGAATGGGAAACATCTTAGAGCCACCTATGCCAAGTGTCCACATGGCAGGGGAACTTTATATAAACACCGAGTGACTCCCAGAATGAGCGCCACCCAATATGACTGAAAGAAACTGTTATAAACTGAATGTTTGTGCCCCCTGCTGCCACCACCACCAAAATTCATACAATAAAGCCCTAACCCCCAGTGTAATGGTATTTGGAGGTGTGGCCTTTCAGAGGTCACCAGGTTTGGATGAGGTCCTGAAGGTGGGATTCTTACAAGGAGGAGAAGACAGAGAGATCTCTCTCCCTCTCCCTCTCTCTCTCTAGGAGCATTCACCAAGGAAAGGCCACATGAGGACACAGTAGGAAGGCAGCTGTCTACAAACCTGGAAGAGGGTGCCCTCCAGGAACCTGATCTTCACCTTGATCTTGGACTTGCCAGTCCCAGAACTGTGAGCAATAAATGTGTATTGGTTAAGCCATCAGTCTGCAGTATTTTGTTAGAGCAGCCCTAGCTAAGACAGAAGCCCCACAGTAAGCTTCTTCTCTTTAATCTCCTTCTATATGTTTTCATGAGAATCTGTTTTTGAGCCATGGAGGAGACTGGAGCTGCTCTTAAGATTTGGAGAACTGAGACCAGGCCTCCAGCGGGGAAAGGAAAACTTCATCTGTAACAGAAACCTGTAACAGGTGGAACTGTCCTCCCTCCCTGAGACCTCTGTCTTCCCTTCCTATTGTCCTTCCACATGCCCCTCAATCTGTCCTCTTCTTACGCCTTTACTCTCTAAACAGAGGACCCTGGTCTCCCTCATCTCAGTGCCTCGCAATCACGTGCTCCCTGTTCCCAAGTCAGAAACCAGGGAGTCATGCTTGACTCTTCTCTCTCCTTCCGGTGTAAGCTATGCTAGTTCGAATCTTTCAGGAAGCAGACCCCAAGAAGAGATGAACAGTGCAAAATTTTATTAGGGGAAATGCCTGTGTGAGAGAAAATAGGGAGGGAGCTGTGTGAGGTTGGGCAGCTGTAAAATCACAGGGCAAACATGAGAGAAGCTTGGGAGGAACTGTCCTAGGCTGTCTTGACCAAGGCTGTCCTTGTCTCAGGAAGGTTCAGCAAAGCCATCAAGGAGTCCTCAAACCAAAGTCAGCCACTGACGGAGTCCTGTGTCTCCCAGGAGCAGGTCTACCTCAGCATTCTTGCTTCACAGTCATGGCTGGGAGAAGCCTGTGGGAGGGCTGGCCTGGGCACAGCTCAGTGGGGCATTCCACAGCACAGCAGCTGGGGCCTTTTGGTCAGGGATGCTCCCTCCAGTCACAGGTCTGGGAGGTACATACTCACAGCTGCCATAGTACACCTTTAGGGCTTACACAGATATCCTTCTCCAAATAGTTTTTGGGATCAGTGTTTCCTGGATCCCACAAGCCCTCCTTCCTGAGGGGAAACTAATATAGAAGATTAGAGGGATCAGCTATACAGCCCCTGTCACTGTAGTTGATCTCAGGGCTGCAACATAGCCCACTCCCTCCTCCAATATCCATTCTGAATGCCCTTCACCCTCAGAGCCACCTCAGCAGGTGTCAGTAGCTTAGCTGGTTGTCCGTACAGCTCACCTCCCTGAAGCCTGTTCCCTTGAGAGTCATACCTTCTCTCAGTTCAGGGTTGCTGCACAGGCCTGTTCATAGTTATAGGGGGGAAAGGGAGCACCAGGAGACTCCACGGTGGACCTCTTTATATTCCTCCAGGCTGCTATGACATAAAAAAGATAAATTATTCAGGGGTCCCTAGGCACAAGAAGTCCAACATGCCCTTCAGTAGTTTGTAATTCAGTGAGTCCCTTGCAGTATTACCTGGCAAGCAACTAGTCTATTTGGGATCAGAAGTTCCAACACTGAAGAGCCCGGATTTGCAGAGACAGAAGTACGAAATCCTCCAATAGGTCATTAGGAGTGGCGATCAGTGGGGGCCACTCCTATTTATACCCCTTATTTCCTGGGTCTGTGCACTGTTCCTATTAGGAACAGAGCACCATACACAGGTCTCTGCATTGGTATAAATATTCTGTGTTTTGAAAGATGGCACCACATTTCTTGGAGTGTTTTCTCCAAGCTAGCACTTCAGCCATTCCAGAAAGGCCATTCCAGACAGCTGCCTCTAGATGGTGGGATGCGTGAAACAACCAGTAGATCCCGAGGTCATGAGCCCACTCCTGCACCTTTATTGTAAAGTGACTCCTGCCCGAAGTCAAATGCTGTGCTTATATGAAATTCTACATCAGTGGGTCAAGCATTCCATAACCCCAGGTAGTGCGGTGGCTGAGGCTTTACAGACAGGAAAGGCAAATTCATATCCAGAATATTCATTCCTGTGGAGATGAAGCATTGGAAGAGGTCTAATGTAGTCAACCACCTGGACACCAAGTAGCCAGCCAGGGTCCTCAAGGACTAGCACCATTTGAAGGACTCAGTGTCGCTGACAAGTTGGACACTCAGAGGCAGAGACGCTACATCAGTCTTGGGAAGGAGGGTCCATGCTGCTGGACCAGTGTGTGGCCTCTCTCTGCCCCCACAGCCATTGCTTTCATGTGCCTATCACCCAGTTCTGGGCTGGTGACCGATGAGTTTTCAGCAGTACACCAACGTCCCTGCGAGGTTCTCACCACTGCTTTAATTGCACTTCTCTGACAACTAAGTTAGAGTTTGAGCAGCGCTTCACATGTAAGTTAACTGTCTGCTTTCCTCTTCCTGTTTAAACTTGTATCTCCACATGAACTTTAAAGTCAACTCATCTAGCTCCAGAAAACAAAACAAAAAGCAAACTTAAAAAAAACATGAATTGGTATTTTGATTGGGAATTATTCTAAAATTATATACTAACTTGGGAAGAATTGGTATCTAAAATGTTCAGTCTATTATCCAAAAATAAGAGATGTTTTTCATTTGTTAAAGTCTCCTTTTGGACTTTTCAGGTGTATTTTACACCTAAAACATTGCACATTTCATGTTAGATGTTTTGTTGCTGTTTATATCCTGTCACTCACTAGTAATTGTGTATGTGAAAACTATTGGGTTGTTAATTTTACATTTTATTATTTACTACTTTCTTTGTTTTTTTTTAAGATTTTATTTATTTTTAAAGAAAGGGGAAGGGAGGGAGAAAGAGAGGGAGAGAAATATCAATGTGTGGTTGCCTCTTGCATATCCCCTACCAAGGACCTGGCCCTCAACCCAGGCATGTGCCCTGACTGGGAATCGAACCAGCGACTCTTTGGTTTGCAAGCAGGCACTCAATCCACCAAGCCACACCAGCCAGGGCATATGTACTTACTTTAACGTATTAGTTTCAGTTTTGATTTCTTTGTGTTTTCTACCTAAGCTATCAAGTCATCTGTATATATGATAAGAAAAAAAGATTCTGAGATGTTCTAAATTGAAAAAAAAAAACCAGAAAACAGCTGCCTGAGAATGAGAGAAAGAAACAGAACAGTTAGCCTCTTACTAATAGTTGTGGACCAGCTCTGATGATTCCTGTAACCCCAGGAGCCTCTGCTTCTTATTTACACATCAACTTTCCAATCTGCTCCCCACAGCTAATCCACAGGAGAGGATACTTCTTTGAGGACCCTGAAGCACCTATCCCAAAACTAGCCCCACTTCACCTTCTCCTATTCCTTTGTCTATAGTTAATGTTAGTCCTTTCAGAAAGGCTAACATCTTCCTCCTTTCTACCTGATGTATAAAAATGCTTGCAGCCCTGGCTGGTGTGGCTCAGTGGATTGAGTGTGGGCCTGGGAACCAAAGCGTCCCTGATTCGATTCCCAGTCAGGGCACGTGCCTGGGTTGCGGGCCAGGTCCCCAGTAGGAGTATGGGGCGTGCAAGAGGCAACCACACATTGACGTTTCTCTTTCCCTTCCCCTCTCTCTAAAAATTAATAAATGAAATCTTTTTAAAAAATGCTTGCAAAACTCCAGGACAACGGACATGTCTTTCCTACCTAGTCATGCCACTGGTGGTTTAGAGTCTGAAGGGGACCAAGAGTTTTGCCTTTTGGGATATTGATCTCAAGTTGACTTTTAAGAAACAAAAAACTCAGAAAGAAACTTTGACCCTCCCCCCCTTTCCTGCCTAAGAGATTAGAGAACCTTAATATAATCACTTTAGTTAGCATTAGACAGGAAGACTCTAAACTGGAGCCTGTTGACCACCCTTCTCCCCATGTCTTTCTTTTTTGGATTGCCTAGCAAAAACTTACCTGCCGTGTGTGTTCTGCTCTTCCTCAACCACCTGTAAATCTTTAGCTCTCTTGGAAATCCCATCACTGCCCCTCCCACTTTCTCCTTTGTCCCAAATAACATACATGCCCAATTTTGTCCAGTTTTGGAATTTTCATGCTTATGTGACTTACCCATGCACGTATATTAAAATTTGATTTTCTCCTCTTAATCTGTTAACTTGATAATTAGCCCTGCTAGAACTTAAATGTAGGGGGGCTCCATCCCGCAGAGCCCTCCCAGCCACTGCAGATGAGAATAAATCTACCAAGACATGATCTGCTTGGGGAGGAAAGGTGGCCAATCTCTCAGAGAAGGGCCTCAGGCCTCTTTCTCAATGGGTTTTTATTGGGTTTAATTTGCAGAGTAACATGGGGCATATAGGTAAAGCTCATCAATCATTGTCAGGCAGTAATGATCAAGGAATAGATAACATTCAAAGAACTATAAGGGCTCATTCTGAGTCAGGGTCAGGTTTATTCTGAGTCGGGGTCAGATAGATAGTGACACCAAAAGGCCATAAAACTTTGGGAAACAAACTCATTTTATGCTTGGGCCCTTAACATTTAAATTGAGAGTATTCTTAGCAAAGCAAGTTTCACAGGATTTTATGCATTTTCTTAGGCCTGATGGCCCCAGAAACCCTGTTCCAGCACAGGGCCACACCTGCCTCTGGCACAGTTTCAGGCTTGAGTCGGCGGGGGGGATGCGGGCAGCCAAAAGGTTAGGACACTTTTTACAGATAGAATGAGGACTCAGGCTATGACAAAGGGACGAAGGTCCATCACCCCTTTTCTATAGTCCCCTAAATCCTTCCCTGATGGTCCCTTCGTGACTGTATGTCTTAGGTTATTCCTCCCTTGAGGAATCTTACCCATCATTGACTATCCAGCCATCCTCCAGGGGCCAAGCAGGGTGAAGTAAAGGGGGCAGAGGCTACACCCCTGCTGAGAGGTTAAGTTTTGTCTCCTTAGTGGCTTAAGGTCCCAAGGCCTTTTTACTCAGCCTTAGCTATGGGGGGGTTACAGCTTCTGAAACCAGGCAGGGCAGTTCCCAATACTTAGAAAAGTGAGAGGGAAAGGATTATTTTTGTTACTCCTCACAACTCCACTCCCCAAGACTGGTCTCTTTGGCTATCAATTGCCTAATAAACCCTTTCTTTTAAAAGACTTTCAGTCAAGGAAGTTAAAATATTTTAATATATGAATGTGCCCCCTTTGAAGTTCTGACTCCCCTCCCTGTTTTGTCTGATGGCACTTTCCATCAATACAATGTTAAAATGTAATGGAAGTAGCAGGTGTCCTCATCTTGCTCCTTGGCTGACAGTGTTTCCCTGTTAAACAAACTAGATTTTACTATTCAAAAAAAAAATCAGAATTGGCCCTTGAAAACTGTCAAAGTATCAGTCATGCTATATGATCTGGAAATGTAGTATAGATTGTTTGCTAATATTTTATTTTTATTTTTTATTTCTATTTTATTTAGGACTTGTGCATTAATATTGTCTGTGAAATTGGCTTGTTTTGTGTGTCATTTTAATCAAATTTAAGTCTCAATGTTATACAGTACTTACTTCATATAAAACAAAACTTTCCTTCATTTTCTGTATTTTGGAAAAGTTTACATAACATTAGGGACTATCTGGTCTTTAAAAGGTTTGGTAGTTTCTTCCTGAAGCCATCTGGGCTAAGTACTTTAATAGCAGTAATCTTTTTTAATTTAATGTTTTATTTATTTACTTTTTTAGACAGAGGGGAAGAAAGGGAGAAAGAGAGAAACACCAATGGGTGAGAGATATATAGCTGCCTCTTGTACACCCCCTACTGGGGACCTGGCCTGCAACCCAGGCATGTGCCCTGACTAGAAATCAAACTGGCAACCTTTTGGTTTGCAGGCCACTGCTCAATCCACTGAGCTACACCAGCCAGGGCTGAAGGGGTAATCTTTAGATAACATTCTCTATTCCTTCTATGGAAATGTTTTTACCTTCTATTGCTAATAGGGTAAATTTCAGAAAATTTGATTTTCATAGAACATTAATCATTCATTTATCAAATTTATATATATTGTATAAAGTTACACAGAGTAATCTTATATTTATGTAAATATCCTGCTTCAGTGGCTAATTCTCTCATTTATTTATTTTTTTAGTATTTGTGCTTTCATTTTAATGCATAAGCTACACAAATTATCCATTTCTTTTGAGAATCACCATCTATTAGCTATTACTTATTCTATATCTAATTATGTACTTTCTTCTTGTATCTAAATTAAGAGTTTCTGAGGAAAAATGCTAAATGTCAGACTTTATGGGACTCAATTAAATCCGTGATGGTGAAACCCATAGCTTTTAAATAGCTCATATAAATAAAGAGAATTAAAGTAGGCAAATTAAGTACTTAACTCAGATAAGAAAGTTAACCAAAAAAATGGAAGGCAAAAAAGATCAAAATCCCAAAATCCTAGACTGTTTTCAAGTCAAAAGCTGACAAAAGGGCAGCCATCTGTCCCGTCATTCTAGATTATCTCCTGGACTTGCATTACTGTGGGATGCCTAGAACAATCTTTGGATTCCATGACTCCTGACCCAAAGTGCAGGGCCATAGTCTCCTCAGGCAATTCACCCAGAGACAGGACAGAGGAGGACTTTCTCCACACGGCTCTTTAAAAATACTTTAATACTTCGATTCCCAGTCAGGGCACATGCCTAGGTTACAGGCCAGGTCCCTGGTGGAGGGCACGCGAGAGGCAAACACACATTGATGTTTCTCTCCCTCTCTTTCTTATTCCCTTCCCCTTTCTCTAAAATAAATAAATAAAATCTTTTTTAAAGATAAATAAATAAATAAAAATACTTTAATACTAGCAGCCATTGTGCAGCATGAAGGGCAGAATTTGTGCACCTCCATCCCTGCTCATAATTAACACCAAGCTGAACTGTGCCAAAACAACCTACTCATCGTGACGTATGTACGCTTACTGTAGTCACATTAAAATGAAGACTAAGGCTGAAATGTAATGTGCAAAAGTCAAGAGAGTTATATAAATTGCAGCACTTCAGCATAAAATTTTATGTTTACCAATGTTCAGTATTTAAAGTAATTATTTCCTAAAATCTTATTTCCCATCTTCAATTTCATTTGACAGACATTAAGAGCCAACCAGGGAAAATATTTACAATAAATGAAAAGAAACCATACATAATTATATATACAATAATGACTTAACTTTGTAAAACAAAATAGAAATATGCCATATTTTATTAACCAAAATATTCACAGTAGTAGTAATTCCTGGAAGCAAAACAAAAGCCGTGTTAGCCATCTTTATAGTGCCGTCTTATAGGAGAGTGCCTGGCACAAAGTAGGTATTCAATAAGTTTTGCTGAAAAAAATGAAAGTGAGCAATATCCATCTTCAAAAAAAGGGTACTCAATCGAGTAAATAGATGAAATTTTAATGTTTGTATCTGAAATATATAAAAGCCTAAAGGCAAAATCAATTCTTTATGTAACTTCATTATTATAAAGTTAAGTCCTGAGTCAAAAACCCAACTCTAAAAATATAGTATTAAAAATCATATATCTACATACACACTAAGACAAATGAACTGTCTTATGTTGCATCATCATCATCTACTGCAGCATAGATGGCTTGATTCCTCCTCTTAATTTTCTTTCTTTGTTCAGGTTCATGCTCGTCACTCAGCCTCTTCAATGGCACTTTGGTTAAGTCCTTCCCATCTCCAGACTCCACGGCCTCACCAGGTTTCTCCTCTCTGCCCACTGGGGAGCCCAGTGTATCATCAGAAGAAACAAACATGGAACCTGGCAAGATCCTGACATCAGAGAAGCTTGCAGAAAAGTCAGAAGCTTGATCAGAAGAAGGTTCTAGGGATGTTGTATGCATGTCACTATGTGCACTCACAAAACTATCTTCATCTTCCTCTTCTTCATCTAACATTATTTCATCAGGATTCACAGAGGACAGGGCAGATGTGTCTGTATTATATTCACTACGATCTTCTCCAGAGTCATTACTCCCTGCTTCATCCTGTTCTTCATATTCACCACACAGGTGGTGTTCTTCCTTGGCCTTCTGAAGACTGACATTAATATCTGTGATGCCAAGTTTGGCACAAAACTCAGTAGTCTGTGGATTGATCCTATGAACCAGCTGCATTTGTGTCTGTGGCTTGCTTGGGTCATAGCAAGCAGCTGTCACACTAAAGTTAAGTGGAACTTGAAGGTCACGATTCAATTTTTCCAATACTTCATTCATAGCTTCTTCTGTTGCACTATAATCCCACCTATAAGAGAACAAAATAAGGGTATTTTATATTTTATTGGCCTCAGATAATAAATGATGAAATCTAACTATGAACTTCAGGTGGAGGATAAAAAATAAGCCATATCTCTAAATTCCATTTAGTAAAATTATAATTCATTTAGTAAAGGACCATTTTGAAATAAAAACAGTCAGTAGAAAAAGCTGTCCTTACATCCTAGAGCAAGTACAAATTATTTTAATATGTGAACCAAATCTCTACATTATAGTTTTATGCACACTTAATCACTTATACACTTAATTGGGTTGATGTTCAACAATCCATTTTCTTATAAAACCTGAATTATTCTTATATTCATTTAACAGTTTTCCCCTCAGTCAAAATAAAAAAGGGGGTGGGGACACAAAAACTTTACATGCATGCGGAGAGCAAGTTCTAAATAAGGCCACACTTACCTTGAATGCAGACCATTATTTTCAGGCATATTCCATAGGCGCCCAGTCACATTAATAAGATTGTTTGTAGCCCTGAGAATAGTGAGCCACTCAATATCATACTCCAAGTGAGTAGGAGCACTGGGGTCATGATCCATTTCTATTACCTACAGGAAGAAATTGGTAATTTTAAGCAATAATATATTCTGTGGATTTCAATACAACAATAAAAGTTAAAAGGAATTTAATTCAGTAGCCTAAAAATATTAATGTAATGCAAATATCCCAAAGAATTCTTAGCAACATAAATCGCAAAAAGCACTAATTAATAGTTCAGAAAACAAAAATTAATTTTTTTAATTATTGGAAGAGTAAAAGTATATTTCAAAGCTATTTCGTTTTCCTTTTACCTGAAGAAAGTCTCTATGTGGTAAGCATTTGTCCAAGGCTAAAAATTTGGTTGCTTTGGCAGTCTGTCCTTCATCCTGGGCCTGAACAACACAAACCATGATTTAGGTAAGAATGTTAAAACATCACAGATCATTCATACACTGAATAGGGTGGAAATAATCTCTGTCACACAAAGTTTGTGTCAGTGGAACAACTGTTATTTTTCCAAAGCAAGTTAGTTCTATACTCACTCGTGCAACAATGGCACTTAAACTCTCTGGGTTCAATTTCCTTACAAAAGTCAAAGCAGAAAATGATGATAATAATGTTAAGTCAAAGCATTTAACACATAAATTGAAGCATATAACAAAAGAATTAAAGACAACAGAGGAGTTTGAAAGTAAATTGGCAGAACTCAAAGTATACGACTTTGAAGAAATCATAGAAGAAATTGTCATTACCTGGAGTTAGGCTAAGATTTCTTAGACACAACATCAAAGGGAGATGCAAAATATCCACAGAATGAAATACTATTCAATAATAAAAATGAATGAAATAGTGGTATGTGCTACAATATAAATGAACCTCAAAAACAAGCAAATAAGGGAACCAGGTTCAGAAAGGGCAAATACACAGAGACACAAGGCAGATCTGCGGTTGTCTGGGGCTGAGGTAAGAACAAGGACTGACAGCAAACAGACACGAAGGATCTTATGGGGTAATGGAGAGATTCTAACTAAACATTATGTTGTGTTTGTACAAAAAAATACTAAGTGATACACTTAAACTAATAAATTTTATGTAAATAATATACCAATAAAGCTATTTTTTGAAAAGTCAACTGTCAGAAAGAAATATGTAAGGGGTCACAAACATAAAGGTCATATTGGAAGCAGTAAAAAAAATGACTCACTGGAAATAGTAAGGCACATGGAGGAAAAACTACAAGGAAACAAGCTGTGGGATGCCCTGCTAAGGACCAGGTTTCAAAATTCCCATGTGAAGAGGGGCTGACAGAGGTGGGAGGCACAGGGACTAAGGCAGATCTTGGCTGCAGGGCGGTTCTGAAGAAAGGTCATCTTTGTGTTGGTGGCAGGGCTAAAAGAGGACACTGGCAAAGTCAGAGAAGGTTGTGAAGACAAGGAAAATGGATCAAATATGTTGTTAATACAAAGAGATAAGTCTCTGGTTGACGACAGGAGATGGAGTGGGGGGAAATGGCAAATCAGATATTTCAATAAAAATCAAAGCCTGTCAGGCGCCTAAGAGACAGATGTGGAAAAGGTGATTGATACGAAGAGATGACTTGGACTTTGAAAAAGTAAGGAGTAACCTCGCCTCCTTCTCCCAGTGAAACTGGAGAGAATAAGTCCACAACAGAAGGGGCCTACAGGAATGTTTCGAGACGGAACCTTCCAAACCGTGTTTGGGGAACATAAAGTGTGCCTCTACCACTGAAAAGCGTTTGGTCAAGTAAGTTTGGGAAGCACTGGAAATCCCATCCCACTCTTGGAGTAAGGCAATGCCCATTAGTACAGTAAAGACCCAGAAATTCTATAGAGCCTCTGAGAAGAAATCTCTAACTTTGTTAACCCAGAATTTTCTAAATGTTTTCCTTTTGAAATACTTTATGGGAAAATCAGAGTTCAGTCAGAATCAGAGATGAGAGAAAGAACCACATATTTCCATAAAAGCCTAATTGTAGGCATATATTTATTTTCTATCTTCTATAAAACACTATCATCCATGCAGTTACCCAAGGAAAACTTAAGAATCATCCTAGATTTCTCCTTCCTCCATGACCAAATCCTGATGATTTTACTTCCAAAATCTCTCTAGACCCTGCTTCACTCTCAATGTTCCCTTTGCCTTAGGTTAGAATCTCATCTTTTGCTTAAATAGTCTTCTCTACCTCCTATTTTATATCACTCCAATCCATCTGCAAAACTGCTGCCAAACTAATCTTTCAAAAGTGAAAACCTGATTTCATCACTCTCCAAGTTTCTCCATTCCCTCCAGTGAAAACCCACACTGCAGAGCACAGCCAAGAAGGCACTTGTGATCTTGTTCCAGCGTCTGTGCCTCAGCCGAGGGAACCAGCTGCAGTTCCCAAAGCACCGTGTGCTCAGATTTCTGCCTTCGTACACACTGGTCCCTCCTCCTAGATTACCCTCATCATCTACTTCTTCCTGGTACCAGCAATTCCTTCAGGCAAGCTTCTCTTACTTCAGCTCTCTGTCCACATCCCCATGTCACCCTTTCCAAGCTCAGGTGCTCACACCGCACCCTAGGATTTTGGTGACAAACTTATTACACTAATTATCATTGCTCACTTATTTCTTCCCCCCACCGGAGACTGAGTTACTCACAAAAGGACAGTTATCTTGCATTTTTCTCTAACTTTACAACTATGTCAACAGTGTGTAGCCCGTGGATGTTCAGTAAGTGTTTGTTAAATGAAAGAATAAATACTGTGTTTTCTACCTGATGCTGCATCAAGGCTGCAAACTTCACATGAAGGTGGGCAGAAAACCAGTAAGTAGGTTTTAAATGCTGTAAAAGCTCCGAGGCAGCAGGACTTCCTAAGGTGTTACTTTCCACTTCTTGTCGGAAAAAAGATTTAGTCTTAAGAAGTTGCTTCTTATTTCCATAATGGTATATACTTCTTGGCCAATCATGAGATAAGAATATGTCCATAGGCTGCTTCAGCTTTAACAGAGAAAAAAAAAAAAACCACACACAACTCTTAAAAACAGACGAACCACAAGCAATCCTCCTTCCTTCTCTCCACTACCACACAACCATTTACCCACTTAGATCTCTGGACTTTTGTGTAATTCATTCTAAGGATCTTTATGTAAAGAAGTCACAGAAATACTAACCTACTCACTCACGGAGGCAAAAAGAAACAGCTTTCTCTCTACCTCGCAAATCATCCTTATTTTCTAGGAAGGCAGGTCAACAAAGGCACACTTCAATTAAACTGCCAATCAGCTATGGTCTTTAGCATTGGGATTCTAAAATGCGTAATAAACCTTTTCAGTAAAGAAACTACTGTTTTAAGATCCAGAGACACTAGATTTCATAAGACATCTAATATAAATGATATGGTAAACCTAAAGATAAAGTCTACTTTTTTTCTAATGGACTCACATAGTATACACCAAAAAGACGTCTCTTTACTACATAAATCATATCAGACGTATTTAAGGTAGCTGGTGTCTTCACGGGAGACACAAAGTATACTCTATATTTGACTCATCCCAGCACCTCCAAGTAATCTGAAACAAATACTTGGAAAACTAAATTTAAATAAGTAATTGTTCAAGACAATACAAAAAATAAAAAAGGTACGGCTAACCACCGAATAACTAATATGGACAATAAGTGCAATGAAAATTCAGCGAAGCGTGATGACTTTGAACTAGAACACTGGTTGGAAAGTGGTATCTAAGCTGGGTCTTCAAGGACTGTGGGTTCTGGATTGGTGAAAGGGAAAAAGCATTCAAAGTAAGGAACTGATATGAGTCGGGCATTAAAGAAATGCCCTCGAGCATCCTTAAGGTCCCACAGAGGCTGTGTGGTGTGGTAGCAAGTGCCCAAGTTCACTCAGACTCGCTCTACCACTTAACTACTTGGGGAAATCTTGGGCAGGTTGGTTATCTATCTGAGCCTTGACCTCTCATCCTTAATGTGACAGAATTTAAGTGGCAATGATATGAAACACCACATGTGCAAACTGCTTAGCCCAGTGACAGGTGTTGAATGGGTTCTCAGCCAAAAACCTAGCTTCACCAACCCTCCAGTTAAGCCATTATTTTGATACCATCTTCACAATTCTCCCATATTTCTGTCACCTTTACTATTATTTATTTTCTACTTAATACCATTATTTAAAATAAAATATTTTAGTATTTTCTTTAAAGTGTCACTTTATTTCAATAGATATTCCTTAGTGCTACCCTAAGTAATAGTATCTGAAATCATGAATTAAATGCTTTATTTACTCACTAAAATAAATGTATAACCATAAAAAAAATTTAATGTTCATATGTGAACCTCCTAAAAACAACTCAAAATCCAAATTTCAGAAATACTGAATTAAGCTCTTCATGAAATAAACTAAACTGATCAAAGTACCCTTTGACTTTAACATTTTTTCAAGTCTGCCATAATGTACTTTTTACATACCTGTTTTAATTTATAGACTTCAATATTTCTCACGTGATATATACTCCTTACGGTAGCTGAATTATAAGGAGGATACTCAAAATGACCTTAAATTGAAGAAGAAAAATAAGCGGGATTCAACACCTTTAAATACTGCAAGTATAAATAGATATATACATTTCCCTAAAACTAATGTCTATTACCAATGCTTTTGGTTCTTAAGAATTTATAAAAAACAATGTTCTTAATATGCTGATATTACTTATTTTCAGTAAGTGATCACAAACTATAATTCTAGATAATTGGGGGCTTTGCGATTTTTCAAATTAAATTATATTTCATTTTGGAGTATACTGTTTATTCACAAACTTTAAAAAATGGCTTCAGAAAGGTATAGAGTAAAACCTGTTCCTCCTGGAGAGCAAACGAGTGGATGCCTTGGGCGGGGCGGATGCAGGGATTAACTGCAATTAGCCACAAAACTTTTAAGAGTCATAGAAATGGTCTAAATCTAGATGGTGGTAAAATCTAGATGCATAACTCAATAAATTTACTGAAACCACTGAATTATATACTTACAATGGTATATAAATTTTACCAAAAAATAGACTTCCAGCCAAGATGGAGGCATAGGTAGATACACTGTGCCTCCTCGCACAACCAAAATAAGGTCAGCAACAATTTAGAAACAAGATAACAACCAGATCTGACAGAAAATTGAACTGTATGGAAGTTGGACAACCAAGGAGGTAAAATATAGTCATTCATCCAGACCGGTAGGAGGGGCGGAGTCTGGCAGCCAGCCAGAGAGGGGTCACGGCACAAAAAGCAGTGGCACCGAATGCATAAGGCATCCAGAGCGCACAGGCGGCTGTCAGACCCAGCAAGGAGGTGACTGTGAATCGAGGCACTGCACACAGGTGCCTGGCTGTCCCGGCCACATTCACCCGCAGATAAACCAGGCAAAATTGGGCAGTGAGAGACTGCACAACCCAGGGTCCAAGTGCCAGGAAATAGAATCTGGGGACACTGACTAAAAACACCTGTGGAGGTTGAGGCGCAGGGAGAGACTCCCAGCCTCACAGGAGAGTGTGTTGGAGAGATCCACGGAGTCCTAGAATGTACACAAGCCCACCCACACGGGAATTAGCACCAGAAAGGCCCAAAGCAGTTAGCTTTGGGGAAGCCACAGAAGGGACTGAAATCAGAGAGAGAGAGACAGAGAGAGAGAGAGAGAGAGAGAGAGAGAGAGAGGGGGGGGGGAGAGAGGGGGGGGAGAGAGGGGGAGAGAGAGAGAGAGAGAGGAGCAAGCACCATTGTTTCTTCTCGGACCCCGCCCCCACATACAACGTCACAACCCAGCAATTGGGTTGCCCCGCCCTGGTGAACTCCTAAGCCTCCTGTCCCTCACTACACAGCAGGCTGGACTAGACTCCCCTCGCCCACCCCCAGCAAAAAATGGCTCAAATGGAAAACAAATCAAAGCCTCAAAGCCAATACTTTTAAGAGACAAAGAGATAGCCAACCTATCAGATGCACAGTTCAAACCACTGGTATCAGGATGCTCACAGAATTGGTTGAATTTGGTTGCAAATTAGATGAACAAATGAAAGCTACTATAAGAGAAATGAAGGAAAATGCACAGGGAACCAATAGTGATGGGAAGGAAACTGGGACTCAAAACAATAGAGTGGACCAGAAGGAAGAAAGAAACAACCAAACAGAAAAGAATGGAGAAATACAAATTCAAAAAAATGAGGAGAGGTTTAGGAACCTCCAGGACATCTTTAAACGTTCCAACATCCAAATTATAGGGGTACCAGAAGGGGAAGAGGAAGAGCAAAAAGTGGAAAAGTTATTTGAACAAATAATGAAGGAGAACTTGCCCAGGATCTGGCAAAGGAAACAGACTTCCAGGAAGTCCAGGAAGCTCAGAGAGTTCCAAAGAAATTGGACCCAAGCAGGAACACACCAAGGCACATCATAATTACATTAGCCAAGATTAAAATGAAGAAGAGAATCCTAGAAGCAGCGAGAGATAAGGAGACAGTAACCTACAAAGGAGTTCCCATCAGACTGACAGCTGATTTCTCAAAAGAGACCTTACAGGCAAGAAGGGGCTGGAAAGAAGTATTCCAAGTCATGAAAGGCAAGGACCTACATCCCAGCTTGCTCTATCCAGCAAAGCTTTCATTTAGAATGGAAGGGCAGATCAAGTGCTTCTCAGATAAGGTCAAGTTAAAGGAGTTCATCATCACCAAGCCCTTATTATATGAAATGTTAAAGGGACTTATCTAAGAAATAGAAGATAAAAAGTATGAACAGTAAAATGACAGCAAACTCACAGTTATTAACAACTGCACCTAAAACAAAAAGCAAACTAAGCAAACAATTAGAACAGGAACAGAACCACAGAAATGGAGATCACACGGAGGGTTAGCAACAGGGGAGTGGGAGGAGAGAGGGTGGAAAGGTACAAAGAATAAGTAGCATGGATGGTAGGTAGAAAATAGACAGGGGGATGGTAAGAATAGTAGGGAAAATGTAGAAGCTAAAGAACTTATGACACATGGACATGAACTAAAGGGGGGGAATGTGGGTGGAACAGGGTGTTCAGGGTGGAGGGGAGTGCAGGGGGGGAAATGGGACAACTGTAATAGCATAATCAATAAAATATATTAAAAAAGAATTTACCAAAATAAAACTTCCAGAACAATGGGAGGGGCTCTTCTATTCCTATCCCCCAGCCATCAGCAACACCACCCAGAGGCAGCTAGTGTGAATCAGGTTTCAGTATGTTACTCCAGGAATATCATCTTTGCATATAATTTACCTATGTCTTTATTCTCCCCTTTTGTATACAAATAGCAGTAGACTTTATACATGTTCTGTGCCTTGTTTTTTCATTTAACTTACTTTGGAGTTCTTTTCATATCAGTTACACATAGATCTGCTTTTTTCCCTTTATATTTTTAATGGCTTCATAGCATGATACTGTATAGTTATATCAATATGCATTTAACTAGTTCCTACCTTTTGCTATTACACATGAAACTGAAATAAATAAATTTGCATACATCATTTTGCACATGTGAAATCTACCTATAGATACATCCCTGGAAGTAGAACTCCTGAGTTGGAGGACTTTTATAATTTCCACAGAGATTACCAATTGTCCCTCCAAAGATTGTTTCCAATTTGCATGCTCACCAGCCATGTAGGAGACAGCTTAGAATCATGGAGAGCAGGGCACTGGGAACAGACTTGTGACTTAACAGTTACATCGAGGATATAAGTTTTAAGTGACCAACTTAATTCAAGAAATTTTCAAATCAAATGCGAATCCAAGCTATTCCTTTAGTTTTGAAATCAAGGTATAATTCATTCAGATATTGTAAGATGAATAAGTACAGTGTGGTGTTCAGATGACCCTTGAACAACATGGGTTTGAACTATACAGGTCCACAGGTCCACTTACAGATGATTTTTTTTTCAATAAATACCCGTACTGTTTTTGGTCTGCAGTTGGGAGTATGCAGATGTGGAGGGCCAAATGTATGTACTGATCTACACCATTTTACATAGGGGACTTGAGCATCCATGGATTTCAATATCCACATCGGTGGTAGTGATGGGGTGTCCTGGAAACAATCCCTCACAAATACCAAGGGACACGTTAAGTTTTGGGGAAGTCAAATTCATACATGGATTTTTGACCATGCATTGTTAAAGGATCAACTGTACTTATACAACAGAATACTATTCACAAATTAAAATGAGTATATTAGAATTACATGTATCAACATAGATTTCAAGAGCACATTAAACAAAGAAGTTGCAGAAAGATACATACAAAATGATACATTTATATGAAGTTGAAAATGTGCTTTATAATACGCTGTTTAAAGCTGTTATACAGTAATGGTAATGAAATAAAATGATCAAGTGATTTATAAACACCAAATTCAGAATAGTGACTGTCTCATGAAGAAAGGGAGGAATAAAAGGAGAGGAATGGGATTGAGCACTGATAATAATGTTCCAATTTTATCTATACTGTTTTCTTTTTTTAAAATTTATTTACTAATTTTTAGAGAGGGGGGAAGGGAGGGAGAGAGAGGGAGAGAAACACTGATGTGCAAGAGAAACATCAATTGGTTGCCTCTTGCATGGCCCCAACTGGGGACATGGCCAGCAACCCAGGCATGTGCCCTGACCAGGGATCGAACCGGCAACCCTTTGCTTTGCAGGACAATGCTGGGCCAACTGAGCCACACCAGTCAGGGATATTTCTTAAAAATCAAAACGAAAAATGACAAGAATACTAAGACTTCATAAAAATTAGATGGTGGATACACAGATAATATTTCCATATGCATAACATATTTTATAATATAAATTTAAGAATAAATCAGTGCATAGAAAAAACCCAATGTAAAAGTCATACTATATATTATGCTTAAATTACCCTGGGGCATACAAGTTTTAAAGTTTAAAAACAATTCAGAACAACAATACCTTTTCGATAGTCATGAGATTTGAAGATACCAGAGATTCCACCAATCCTTACACCTCGGTATTTTACTACACCTGCCAAACCTAAGAAATTGCACAGTGAAATAAGATTACTATAGGCAAAAGTAATCTATTTACTAACCAAACGAACAGTTTAGAGGCCTAGAATTCCATGCAGTCCTAAAATCACTTGAAAATAAAGTATCATGATGAGGTTACTCTTTCACATAGTAACATGCCAACAATATGTAAGGTAGACTAGGGAGAAAAAGCTTAGAAGCAGATCAGTCAAGAGACTAAGCAGAAAGACAAAAACAAAAAAGACAGGATGCATTATAATTTGGTACCTAATGGAATATGAGGGTGGGGTGGGTGTGGCAATAGACAAAAAGTGTCCTATGATAGATTTATATGTTATATATCTGAAAGTCAACAAGTATAAGGTATAAAGAAACTGCAGTTTCTATATTTCATTCCTGAGTAATCATCGTCAGGCAATTTCACTTTTTCATAATGTTGCAATTATCAAAAGTTCACCAATCAGTAGTGAAGTACAGAAATTAAATTTCTGTAGTTTTCAAAAACACCTATAAACATTCCAGTAAAGAGATAAAAGGACTGTAGCAGGGGTGTCCAACCTTTTGGTATCTCTGGGCCACACTGGAAGAAGAGTTGTCTTGAGCCACACATTAAATACATTGTAACACATAACCACAAAAAAAAAATCACATAATGTTTTAAGTAAATTTACAGCTTTATGTGGGGCCCCATTCTCAGCCATCCGGGGCTGCATGTGACCTGTGGGCCACAGGTTGGACGCTCCTGGTCCTAAAGGGACTAAAATTGAACCCAAATCTATTCAGGTCTGTAAATCAAAATGCAGATTATAGTCAATGCAGAGGATAAAAGGAACATGTTAAACAATTCAGTGAATTCCAGTAGCCACATCCAGAATGCAGGAAATTCTACAAGAAAATTTCCATTCTTCTTCAACAAATAAATGGCATGGGGGTGGGAAGGAGAGAGAGAAAAGGGACAGCTATTGCCTAAGAGACTTCAGAATCATCCAATGAAATGGACAATCCAATGAAAAGTGTGGGCTTGTTTGGATCCTATTTGAACAAGTAAGCTGTAAAATAGACATCTTTGTTATAAGTAGGGAAACTGAAACATGAACTAGGCAACAGATAATAAGGAATTACTCTTTTACTTTCATTAGGTGTAATAATGGTACCATAGTAATGGTACTTTTAAAAATTCTTATCATTTAAAAAATATGTACTGAGTATTTACAGGTGAAATAATCTCATGGCTGGGATTTGCTTTAAAATACCCGTTACCTTCTACCACAAAATAGGTTAGGGAAAAATGGGTTGAAATAAGGACACCGAATGATAATAGTGGCTGAAGCTAGTTAATAGGTATAAAGATTCATTATACAGGTACCCCCACCTTTTCAAAACTTTGCATTACACCACTTCACTTTTATGAAACACCCACATTAGTACCTGTTTTAACTAACTGAAAGAAATGTGAAGAGGATTTTTGCTTGCACAAAAAAAAAAAGGTGAAAAGCCAAAACAGCATTCAGCATTTGTTTTGCAGCGTGCATCCAGAGCAGGGAGAGTGGCCCCACCAAGCTCCTTCCCCAGTAACTACAGTCAGCATCAAGCCACCATAGCTTTGAACTGGGTCTAAGCATCTGTGCTTTATCTGGATTTATTTTGTGCATCCATTAGCGAGATGTGTTCTATGGTAGCACAAAAGTCTAAGAGAGCTTGTAAGAAAGTTACACTCAGCATAATACTGGATGTGATTGAGCATATTGGTAGGATTTGGTAGGCTATCTTCTGGGTCTGGGAACACTCAAAAATTTTGCATGTAAATTAATGAAAGTTTCATAGGAACACCCTACTTTCAGACAGTGGGGGAAACCTGTACTATTCTCTATTTTTGTATATGTTTAACACAAAATTTTTGCATATATATTAATGAAAGTTTTCCCCTTATGAAAGTGTTCATAGAAACACTCTACTTTCAGATAGTGGGGGAAGCCTCTACTATTATCTATTTTTGTGTATGTTTAACAATTTCCATTATAAAAACCTTTAAGTTTTTTAATTTAATAAAAAGAGTGGGGGAAAAATAAACGAAGTGAAAACAGTGTGGAGGTCTTTGCAGTTATACTAACTATTGTTTAAAACACTAGATGAAGCATGGATATATTTTCATGATTACCTACTTAACCATTTTAATTAAATTTCCATATTAAGAAAATTCCCAAAACACCATAGATCTCAAGACACTTCCCAACTGGTATACAAATCTTAACAGACCCCTCCATCCTATCCAGCCAAGGACTTACCCACAAACACATACCTAAGTAATAAATGTTTGGTGCCACCCAGCCACCATAGGGTAACTCTTGCAAATGATTTGAAGCTTCATGGTTTCCCCCAATGAAGATTGTGAGAACTGGGGCCTTTTTCTCTCCAGAGTAATACCTAGAACATTAAGAGTAAAGTTGCCTGTTGCCATAACAGAAATGAAACATAGAGAAAAGCAATTAGGTGTGCCTATACAATTCGACATAGGAGAAAAGCAAAATAAGGTCTTAAGGAAAAATCTGAGCTCATCATGAAAAGTTAAAAAATTCTTTTTAAACGAATATCCCATATGGGAGAGTCACTTTGTAAAGTATACTGTCCAATCACTATGCTGCACACCTGAAACTAAAACAAAATAATATTTACTGTAAACTGTAATTGAAAAATAAACAATTTAAAAAATTGCCTATCTTTGTCCTTAAGAATGAAAGGCTGCCACTTTGGGTTTCAAGCCAATGAGGTCAAGAACTTGGTTAGTTCACTGCTATAACCTTAGCTTCTAGAACCGGTACTAGAACAGAGTAGGGGTCCAATTAAAACTCCAGGATCAGTAAATGAACTAGTCCCAGAGATCTATCAAGTAGTTGATTAAACTGTCAGTTACTTCCTTCACGTTTTGCCCTCAGTTTGCGACCGCTTCCGAAAGATAAGACAGGTGAATGGAGAGAAGAAAAGTGACATTTACTAAACGCGGGTTCCGAGAGACTCAGCTTGGACAAAGACGGGAACCAAGGGAGACAGCTAGTCGGTGGCAGAGGGGAATCGAGGACACTCTGGGTTCTTCCCCACTGCTGGCCAGTCGCACCTCGCAACGCAGGGTCCGAGGGCCGTGCCGCGCACCTCACCTGTAGAAGGTCTGCATGTGGCGGTACTTGGGGGGTACAGCCATGCAGCGCAGGTCTGCCTCATTGCGCACCGCCTGGAAGTCGCCGCAGCACAGGAGAAGATCTATCGGCCCGGGGCCCCGCTTTTCCGCCAGCGCCAGAGTCTCATAGATCTTGTCCAGCTCGCCGTGGCAGCAGCCGGCCACAGCCACCCGCATCCTGCCGACCCGAGGAGGGGAAGGCTGCTCGCTACCCGCTTGAGCACAGCAAGCCCAGTTGGGAGAGCAAAGATCAGACTAATCCTTCGGTTCCCGCCAACCTCTGCAGAGCCGCCACCACGTTGAGACGCCAGCACTATAATTGACTTCCGGCTTCAAATCTCGCGAGAGCGCGAAGGGAAGGCAGGATTAACCCTGCGGTTCCAAAGAGCTTTCTACGGGATTCGGCCGTGCTCGGTTTCGCGGGACTTTCAGTTCTAGCAATCTGACAGATAACAAAAATTACGACAATAGTTAACATAAAAATAGAAGTCCCCAGAAATAAGAGTTTAGTTTGATAAAATTAAACCAAGCTAAATCAGTGAGCAGGGGCGATTGGCTAATTCCCTAGGATGAAGCTCTCAGGGCAAAGATAAATGCCTGAAAATAAATTAGAAACTAAACAAACAAAAAATTAAAGAGGCAAAAAAATAAAAATAATTTTAAAATAAAACGTAAAAACTCACTGAGGATTTTAAAATTATCCCCCCAAAGGTTTTCTAAATTCATCAGGGTTTTTTGTTTTGTTTTATTTTGTTTACAGGGACTGTACATTTTCCTAGCAAATCGTTTGCGTAACTAAACAGCAAGCTCTGTTAAAGGAAATGAGAGTCTCGAAAACGTCCAGGAGGAAAAAGGACCAAACTGTCAATTGTCGAATGCGCGGCCAAGACACAAACAAACAAACAAATAAAACACTTCTGGCAAATCTAATCAATAAAAGTAATCTAATCAAGATAATACAGAGGGTAGCTAATCAATCTCTGCATATATCCCCACCTCCCACACACACACCCCCGCCCGGGCACGGACGTTGTACTTCACTGGACAGGCCTGTGACCGGGAGACGTGGGGCGCCCCTGTCCCCGGGGACAGTTTCCGCAGCGCCGCCCTCTGGGCTCGGGGAGCTGGTGGCGGGCAGGGCGGAGACGCCAGCGTCTCAGGACGGCTTGAGAGTCGACTTCCGCACCGAGTTGCCCGCCTTTTGGGTCAACGTCGCCGTCACCGTTTCCCCAAGATGCTGGCCACCTCGCAGTAAACACAGAGGAGGCAGCACCGGAGCAAAAACTCGGAGCTCAGTACGCTGCCACCAATGACAATCATAATCTCAATGTCATAATCTCAAATGCTTGATTTAAAAAAAAAATAAATATATAAAACAATATTCTAGAAACAAACACCAAAATTAATTGAAAATGATATACATATAGGCAGAACATTGGCAATAAAACAACACTGGAAAAATTGTCAAGACATAAATACATTGAAAGACAATGTACCCAGGCTGATTTGTGGGCAACTTCTTTCAAACTTATAAAGAAGATAGAACTTTCATAATATTTAAATGGATCAAGAGGGTAAAAAAAGAGATGGAAATCTAATGTTTTCAATTATTTTAACATTTCATTTTCATTTTGTATATTTTTAAAATATATAAGAATCTATGCTTTTTATGATATTGCTAAATTTAACTTTTCCCATTTAATTGTTAATCTACAAGAATTGTCTTTTTCTGGATCATTATTTTCTCCATGTAAAAAATTTTAATTGAGGGCTAACTTAGTTAAAGAAACATGAACAAATCCAATTTTAAGTGCACATTTTGATGTATTTCTGCATATATAATCACACATAACCACCACCCATCTCAAAATATAAAATATTGCCATCATTCTGACAGATTCCCTTGTGTTTCCTTCCAAACCCCTTTCCCCAAAAGGAAAGCACTATTCTAACCTCTATCTCTATAGATCAGTTTTGCTTGTTTCTAAACTTCATATAAATGTGAATACAGCCATGAGCTTCTTAACAGGGAGGGATACATTCTGAGAAATGTGTTGTTAAATGATTTCCTCTGCGTGAACTTCACAGATGTTTCACAAACCTACATGGCATAACCCAGTGATTTTCAACGTTTTTCATCTCCTGGCACATAAAAACTAACTACTAAAAATCTGTGGCACACCAAAAAAAATTTTTGCCAATCTGACAAAAAATAGGTATAATAATTTTGATTCATTCACACAGGACAGCTCTTGTTGTGTTGGCTGTTGTCATTCTTTTATTTGACAGTCTAAGGGAAAAGAGGTCAGTGCCCCTGACACAACAGTCAGGTGTTGCACGTTTTAAAATTCTTGCAGCACACCAGTGTACTGAGGCACATCAGTGTACCACAGAACACGAGCTGAATATCGCTGGTATAGCCTACTATGCACACACTAGGCTATGTGATATAGCCCGTTGCTCATAGGCTACAAACCTGTACAGCCTGTTACTATACAAAACAACATGATATTAAATCAAACACAAGATAAAGTGATTGCCATCAAGAGATTTTGTAAAAAGCTATGAGGCTTCTCCCAATGTAACACGGCATATCATTGTTTCTTTTAAACATAAATCATGCATATGACTTTAGAGCAAACTTCTTTTTAAAAGTAGAAGGAATACACTTTAAAACAATGATAAAAATACAGTTTGGTAGGTATACAAACCAGTCATGTAGCCATTTATTGTCATTATCAAGTATTATGTACTGTACATAATTTTATGTGCTATACTTTTACAGCACATACACTTTTATATATGGCAGTGCAGCAGGTTTGTTTATAAAACCAGCATCACCACAAACATGTGGGTAATGTGTTTTGCAATGAAATTATAACAGCTATGGTGTCACTAGGTGATAGGAATTTCTCAGCTCTGTTATAATCTTATGGGACCACTGTCATATATGTGGTTCCTCACTGACCAAAATATCATTATGTGGCCATGACTGTGTACTTTAAGTACTCTGCAGTGTCTGCCTTTCTTAACTTAACATAACGTCTGTGACATTCAAACATGAATCTATACTGTAGATATAGGCATAGTATGCTGTTTCTGATTGCTGTGTAGTATTCCATTGTGTGAAAATACCACAATTTATTTATATATTTTCCTGTTTAAGGACATTTGAATTATTTCTAATTTGGGACTATTATGAATAAAGACATGGTGCACATTCTCATAAAAAAATTTTGGTGGACATGGCACTTACTTCCCTTGGGTTATGCCCAGGAATGGAATTTGGGTAATAGACTAGCTTTGGGTAATATGTTTAGCTTTAATAGATAATGTCAGTTTCCAAAGTGGTTGTACCTGTTTATACTCTCCTTTCTAATATAAGGGCATTACAATTATTTTATATGCTCAACAGCACTTGGTATTATCTGTTCCATTTCACCCATTTTGTTAGGTGTGCAATGGTATCTCCTTGTAGTTTCACGTGTATTTTACAACAAAATTTTAATATACAAGTCGATTTGAATTTTTCTTTTGTGATGGATAAAAAACAATAACTTAATGCCATAACATTCAAAATTTTATAGTCAAAGAAGGAAATAGAAGGCTATAAATAGAAATGAAGAAGTATATCGTGGCTCAGCCCCCTACTCTTCCTGATCTACACCCTATGAGGAAATCAACAAACTTGAAAATTCTCAATGACTTTCTCAAATCCAGAGAGTATCAAACTAAATAGAAAACCTCACCCACTTCCTATTCTGAATGAGAATGGATTGGTTGTTGGAGAAAAATGGAGGCAACAAACAGTGAAGATAGTTCTTTTTGACAAATGTGAAGGGCTACTCACCGAACAGGAAGGTGCTCTCAAACTGTGTGTGTGGTTCCATGGTGAAAACAAACAGGTCTTAGATCTGATGGGAAAGAAATTCCTTGAGTCTATCAGAGCAAACACAATGTGCAAATACAGGCACCTAACAATAAGCAAGATGAAAAAGGAATCACATGTCAACTATGGAAACATGATGAAAAAAGCATAAACTGGGGTGAGGCTGAGCAGAACTGCTATTTAAAACTTCTTAGGCACAACCAGGACTTCCGGCCAAGATGGAGGCATAGGTGGATGCACTGTGCCTCCTCGCACAACCAAGATAGGGACAACAACAATATAGAAACAAAATAACAACCAGTACTGACAGAAAATTGAAGTGTATGGAAGTCGGACAACCAAGGATTTAAAAACAGACACTTTCATCCAGACCGGTAGGAGGGGCGGAGTCCGGCCCGATGAGGGATGCGAAGCAGAGAGCTGAGCACCTGGGGCGGCGCGCAAGTCCGCAGCAGTCAGACCCTGGGCACACAAACAGCAGTGGCTGGTGGGCCCCGGCCAGGGGGTGGCGACCGGCAGACCCAGCGAGGCGGCCATTGTGAAGCAAGGCACTGCACGCAACTCAGGGTCCCAGCACCGGGAAATAGAGCTTTGGGTCACTGACTGAAAAGGAAGGTCCTGCAGGGTGCACAGGCCCACCCACACCGGAATTGGTGCCAGAGGGGCCCGGTGGGCTTGCGGAGAGTGGCAGAAGGGTCTGGGGTCCTGCAGAGGGCAGAGCGGGCGCTATTGTTCCTTCTCGGACCCCGCCCCCACATACAACGTCACAACCCTGCGACTGGGGTGCCCCGCCCAGGTGAACTCCTAAGGCCCCACCCCTCACTACAGGAGCTAGACAAGACCAAAAAACAAAACAAAACAAAACAAAAAACAGCAAAAAGATGGCTCAAACAGAAGAATGGAAAGCCCCAGAACCCATCCTTTTAAGCGACCAAGAGATAGCCAACCTATCAGATGCACAGTTCAAAGCACTGGTTATCAAG